>CM048750.1:205853548-207053548 GCA_026315105.1 Locusta migratoria
AGAATATGAAGATGTACAATGAATTAGTCATTTAGTAAGGGACTGCTAAAGTCGGCCTTAAATTTTAGGTCACGAAAGCTTTGCCTGACTTTGAAAAACAAAACAAAAAATTAAAACAACTACTTACTCTTCACCCATAATAATGCACAAAACTGATCTAGGAACTAGATTTGGAAATGTGAAGTACCTTAGATAAAAAGCAGTGAGAGTGCAAACTTGTCCAAAAATTTGTCAAACTTGTATTTGCACAGATCGGACCGTCATTCTCCAAACCATTTTGCAGGTCAACCCATAGAGGACCCAAGATAAATAATCAATATTCTAGCAGAGAAAAACCTGCTCCTTCTAATGGTGCAATTAAAATTAAAATCAGAGATGACGTATTTGGTGGATTCTAGTTTCTTGGAGGCAACTTTCTGGATCTACATCTACATCTACATACATACTCCGCAATTCACCGTAAGGTGCGTGGCGGAGGGTACACTGTACCACTACTAGGCATTTCCTTTCCCATTCCACTCCCAAATTGAACGAGGAAAAAAGAATGCCTATATGCCTCCGTACGAGCCCTAATTTCTCTTATCTTGTCTTTGTGATCACTACGAGAAATGTAAGTAGGCGGCAGCAAGATCGTACTACACTCAGCTTCAAATTCCGGCCCTCTAAATTTACTTAACAGAAATTCACGAAAAGAACGTCGTCTTTCTTCCAGCGATCCCCAATTGAGTTGCCGGAGCATTTCCGTGACTCTCAAGCATTGGTCGAACCTACCGGTAACAAATCTAGCTGCTCGTCTCTGAACCGCCTCTATGTCTTCCTTTAAACTGATCTGCTGCGGGTCCCAAACACTTGAGCAATACTCAATATGTGGTCGTACAAGCATTTTATACGCGGTCTCCTTTACAGGTGAAGTACATCTTCCCAAAATTCTCCCAATAAACCTAAGTCGGCTGTCAGCCTTACTCACAACTGTCCTTACATGCTCGTTCCATTTCATATCGCTCTGCAATGTTACGCCTAGATATTTGAATGACGCGACAGCATCAAGAAGCTCACTACTAATGCTGTATTCGGACATTATGGGATTGTTTTTCCTACTCATGCACATCACCTTAGATTTTTCTACATTGAGAGCTAGTTGCCAATCTTTGCACCAACTAGAAATTTTGTCTAAGTCATCCTGTATGCTATTACAGTCAGTTACAGATGACACCCTTCCATACACCACAGCATCATCAACAAACAGCTGCAAATTACAACTTACTCTGTCCATCAGATCATTTATATAGATAGAAAAAATAGCGGTCCTATCACACTCCCCTGGGGCACGCCTGACGATACGCTCGTCTCTGATGAACACTCGCCGTCGAGAACAACGTACTGCGTTCTATTACTTAGGAAGTCTTCCGGCCAGTCACAAATCTGTGAACCTATTCCATAAGCTCATATCTTCATTAGCAGTCTGCAGTGTGGCACTGCGTCGAACGCCTTTTTGAAGTCGAGAAAAACACAATCCGCCTGTTGCCCTTCGTCCATGGCTCGCAAGATGTCATGTGAGAAAAGGGCAAGCTGAGTTTCACATGAACCCGTGCTGATTCATGGAAAGAAGCTTTTCTGTTTCAAGGAAATTTACTATATTCGAACTGAGAATATGCTCCAAAATTCTACATGAAACTGATGTCAACGATATTGGCCTGTAATTGTATGGGTCAGTTCTCTTTCCTTTCTTATACACGGGAGTCACCTGCGCTTTTTTCCAATCACTAGGAACTTTGCGCTGAATTAAAGATTCGCTATAAATGCAAGCTAAGTAGGGGGCCAATGCCGCAGGATAATCTTTGTAAAACCGAAATGGTATTCCATTCGGACCAGCAGACTTTTTCGTATTTAGCTCTCTCAGCTGCTTCTCTATACCGGAAATACCTATTGCTATGTCCCCCATTTCGGAATTAGTACGTTGATCAAATGATGGTACATTTGTGCGGTCCTCTTGCGTGAGAGATTTCTTAAAGGTTAAATTTAGAACTTCAGCTTTCTGTTTGCTTTCTTCTATTACTGCCCTGGAATGATCAACGAGTGACTGGACAGTGGGCTTTGACCCGCTTATCGATTTTACATAGGACCAGATCTTTTTCGGGTTCTCGGAAAGATCTTTTGCTAAGGTATGGCTGTGATAATTATTGTATGCTTCGCGCATTGATCTTTTTATAGACGCACGAATCTCTACTAACTTTTGCCTGTCATCATTTGCGTGTTCTTTTTTGAATCGAGAGTGCAACAGCCTTTTACTTTCTCAGCAGCTTTCTAACATTATTATTATACCATGCTGGATCTTTTCCATCCTTAATCGTCTTTACTGGCACATATTTCTCTAACCGTTTATTAACAATGCACTTAAATTTAGTCCACAATTCCTCTACATCCATAGTCCCGGAATTAAACGATGCCCATTCATTTTCAAAAACTATAGAAGACAAACTCAAGGTGTACAACAGTTTAGTCATTTAGTGAGAGACTGCCAACATCGACCTTACATTTTGGGTCAGGAAATTTTCACCTGATTAAGGGGGAAAAAAAAAAAGAAAAAAAATTAAAATATAATTACTTAATCTTTACCCATACTGTTATTTTTTAATTCTCTGCACACAGCTTATCTAGAAACCCAGTTCGTCAGGCAAATGCGCAACGCATGACATCCTTCCTCAAAAGCTGCCCTGGAGCTTCGACCACTTTAGATATTGGCCTGAACTTTTGTATAACTTCCTTTAAGACCTTTAACAACATTCTGGTAAAATCTGAAAAAAAATTGAAGATGATCGAGCTTCAACATTTAAAAAAATTTAGTGATTTGACGTGGAATGACCCTATTATCATTTTCTTTTCCAAAATGTTTGCTGTTATTTGTTGTAAAGTAACTAGCTGAAGTCTTTTTCTATTACTTGACTCTGGAGAAGTTTGTTTAATTAACAAATATTAATTAATTTGTACCAGAAGTATATTGTTAAAGTTCAGATAGTATGCTAATTAGTATTTCTGTTAAAACTAAGTAAATTCTTTTCTCATAATATTAATGTAGGTATTACTATGTTTCACAAGTAATGTTAGCAAAGTTTTGCCCTCTTTAGTTTCTGTATAATTATCATTAATTATGAAATGTTGTTGTTGTTGTGGTCTTCAGTCCGGAGACTGGTTTGATGCAGCTCTCTACAATACCCTATCCTGAGCAAGCCTCTTCATCTCCACATAAGAGTGACAACCTACATCTGTCTGAATCTGCTTACTGTATCCATCTCTTGGTCTTCCCCTGCGATTTTTTCCCCATACACTTCCCTCCAATGCTAAATTCACAATTCCTTGATGTCTAAGAATGTGTCCTACCAATCTATCCCTTCTTTTAGTCAAAGTATGCCAGAAATTCCTTTTCTCCCCAATTTTGTTCAGTACCTCCTCATTTGTTACGCGATCCACCCACCTAATCTTCAGCATTCTTCTGCAGCACCATATTTCAAAAGCCTCAATCCTCTTCCTGTCCGCACTGTTTATCGTCCATGTCTCACTCCCATACAAGGCAACACTCCATACAAATGCCTTCAGAAAGGACTTCCTTAGGTTTAAATCAATATTCGATGTTAATAAATTTCTCTTTTTCAAGAACGCTTTTCTACCCATTGCCATTCTGCATTTTATATCCTCTGTACTGTGTCCATCATTTGTTATTTTACTGCCCAAGTAACAAAACTCATCTACCTCCTTTATTGCTTCGTTTCCCAATCTAATTCTTTCAGCATCACCTGATTTTCTTACACTGCACTCCATTACCCTAGTTTTGTTCTTGTTAATGTTCATCTTATATGCACCTTTCAGCACACTGTCCATTCCGTTCAATTGCTCTTCTATGTCCTTTGCTGTATCTGATAGAATTACTATGTCGTCAGCAGAACGCAATGTTTTTAATTCTTCCCCCTGAACTTTAATTCCTTCACCAAATTTCTCCTTGCTTTCCTTTATAGCTTGCTCAATGTACAAATATCTGATAGAATTACTATGTCGTCAGCAAAACGCAATGTTTTTAATTCTTCCCCCTGAACTTTAATTCCTTCACCAAATTTCTCCTTGCTTTCCTTTATAACTTGCTCAATGTACAAATTGAACAACAATGGAGAAAGACTACAGCCCTGTCTTACTCCCTTTCCAACCACTGCATCCCTTTCATGCCCTTCAACTCTGACAAGTTGTAAATAACCTTACGTTCCCTATATTTTACTCCTGCTTGCTTCAGAACTTGAAAGAGTTTATTCCAATCAATATTGTCAAAAGCCTTCTCCAAATCTACAAAATCTATCTTCTAGGATAAGCCGTAAAGTGAGTATTGCCTCCCGTGTTCCTACATTTCTCCTGAACCCAAACTGATCTTCCTCCCGAGGTCGGCTTCTACCAGCTTTTCCATCCTTCTGTATACAATTCGTGTTAATATTTTGCAACCATGACTTATTAAACTGATGGTTCTGTAGTTTTCACACCTGTCTGCACCTGCTTTCTTAGGGATGGGGATTATAACATTTTTCTTAAAGTCTGGAGGTATTTCACCTGTCTCATACATCTTACACACCAGGTGAAACAATTCTGTCATGGCTGGTTCTCCCAGACACTTCAGTAGCTCTGAGGGAATATCATCTACTCCAGGGGCCTTGTTTTGACTTAGGTCTGTCAGGGCTCTGTCAAATTCTTCTCTCAGTACAGTATCTCCTATTTCATCTTCATCTACATCCTCTTCCCTTCCTACAATATTGTCTCGAAGTTCATTTCCTTTGTAGAGCCCCTCTATATACTCTTTCCACCTTTCAGCTTTTCCTTCTATGCTGAGAATTGGTTTTCCATCAGTGTCCTTGATATTCATAGAGCTGTTTTTCTTATCTCCAAATGTTTCTTTTATTTTCCTGTAGGCTGTATCTATTTTCCCCTATTTATACATTCTTCTACATCCTTGCATTTGCCTTCTAGCCACTCCTGCTTAGCCATTTTGCACTTCCTGTCAATCTCATTTTTTAGTCGTCTGTACTCCATTTTGCCTATTTCATTTACTGCATTTTTATATTTTCTCCTTTCATCGGTTAAATTTAGTATCTCCAAGGATTTTTTGTAGGTCTTGTCTTCCTACCTATTTTGTCCTCTGCTGCCTTCACTATTTCATCTCTCAATGCTACCCATTCCTCCTCTACTGTTTTATTTTCCCCTGTTTCTGTCAATTGTTGCCTAAAGCTCCCTCTGAAATTCTTAAGAACCTCAGGTTCCTTCAATTTACCCAGGTCCCATCTCCTTATTTTCCTACCTTTTTGTAGTTTGTTTAGTTTCAGCCTACAGTTCATAACCAACAAGTTATGGTCAGAGTCTATATATGCCCCTGGGTATGTCTTACACTGTAGAACCTGGTTCCGAAATCTATGTCTTGCCATTATAAAATCTATCTGGTATCTCCCGGTGTCTCCTGGTCTCTTCCACGTATACAACCTTCTTTTGTGATTCTTGAACCAGGTGTCTGTTATAACTAAATTATGTTCTGTGCAAAATTCTACCAGGCGGCTTCCTCTTTCATTCCTTTTGCCCAGACCATATTCACCTACTATCTTCCCTTCCCTTCCTTGTCCTACTACCGAATTCCAGTCTCCCATAACAATTAAGTTTTCCTCTCCCTTAATTGTCTGAATAATTTCCTTTAGCTCCTCATATATTTCTTCAATCTCCTCATCATCGGCAGAGTTAGTTGGCATGTAAACCTGTACTACTGTGGTCGGTGTTGGCTTCATATCTATTTGACTACGATACTGCGATCACTGTGTGGCTCATAGTAGTTTACCCGCAGTCCTATTTTCTTATTCATTATCAGACCTACTCCTGTAATACCCCCAACTGATTTTGTATTTATAATCCTGTACTCGCCTGACTAGAAATCCTGTTCCTCTTTCCACCGAACTTCACTAATCCCCACTATATCTAACTTCAACCTATCCATTTCCCTTTTTAAATTTTCTAATTTTCCTACTCGATTAAGGGATCTGACATTCCACGCTCCGACCCGTAGAATGCCAGTATTTTCTTTCCTGATGATCACATCCTCCTGAGTAGTCCCCGCCCGGAGATCCGAATGGGGGACTATTTTACCTCCGGAATATTTTACCCGAGAGGATGCCATCATCATATGTTCATACAGTAGAGCTGCATGTCCTCGGGAAAGGTAACGGCTGTAGTTTCCCCTTGTTTTCAGCTGTTCGCAGTAGCTGTTTGGCAAAGCCACATTAGCTGATGTTACAAGGCCAGCTCAGTCAATCATCCAGACTGTTGCCCCTGTAACTACTGAAAAGGCTGCTGCCCCTCTTCAGGAACCACACATTTGTCTGGCATCTCCACAGATACCCCTCCGCTGTGGTTGCACCTACGGTACGGCTATCTGCATCGTTGAGGCATGCAAGCCACCCCACCTCTGCAATGTCTGTGGTTCATGGGGGTGGAATTATGAAATTATTATTATTATGAAATAATTGTTTGAAAAACTATTAAATTATATTTGGATGTGAAATACTATTCTTTCAACTGAGATTTGTATAATAAGTTACTCCGTATTATTTATGCTATCTTTTACTATAGTCAGTTGTATGTAATTGTTTACTTTTCCATTATAATTAATTTAATGTACATAATTAACAATATGCAATTTTCAGAGACATTGTTTGGATGATATAAATAGGATGCGCTCATGCCATGTATAAGAGTATTGTTTAGTCTGTTATCAGACCCACAATCCACACTAGTTCAAAGTATTGTTTATTGTTTTTACCACAATCTGAAGCACAAGTCATGCCAGTTTGAACTTTAATGTCAAACAATGATGTAAAAATTTGTCAATGTTGTTAGTGTGGAAAGTTTATCTACAGTGATTAATTAATATTTGTGCCACATTATGATGTACACCAGACTTTTGTATTCCACACATGGACAGTGTTAAATCGTATTATTGACATGTTTAATGTCCATTCCTGGTCACATTAAATGTACTTAATGAGACTTATAAGCTGGCCATAAATGGGGAAAATTGGGCACTAATAATAAATTGTTAAAGTGTTGAAGAACTGCAATTTAGTGTTTTGTCTATGTTAATTGTAGTGAATTAGTTCTCATCACATGAAATTTCTACCAGTGACTACCGAGAGCAATGATTATCGACAATCATCAAGAACTTCGAGAATCCTCGATCAATGACTTGATACGGCACAAGGATTGAGAGGCAAACTTAAGCCATTGTCTGACACAATTGTAGAGGGAAGTCCTTCAATAGCTAATACCTGGAATAGAGCCTGGATAGTGGCCACCCATGTTGTGAATGCACAATGAGTCATGTAAGAAATTTTGAGAAGGCATCAACAATGATCAACCAGTATGAAGAGAAAAAGGAGCCCACAAAATCAATGTGAATGCACTTGCAAGGGTGTTGGAGGGCAGAGCTGTCTAATGTTGAACGCACACTGGGCACACCACAACCACATTCATGTGAACCTTGTCACTATCAATACCATGCCATAACACATGGCAATGTGCCAAATGTTTGGTGCAAGAAGTACTACAGTACAATGCCCTCCATAAAGCAATCGAAGCACCTGCGAATAGCGGCTGGAAAGACCACCCTGGAAGCCAAGCCGCCTGTAGCCAAGAACAAAACACCCTGAAAGACAGAGAGGCGATAACGCAGAACAATAATTGCACAAGGGATCCAAAGCCTTTCCCACAGGCCACTTAAGCCACATATTCTGGACAAAGGAGACCACCTTAACACTACAACCGCCAGATAGGTCAAAATGACTGCTATACATTTTCAAAACGTTATTGTGACTACAGTTTTTTGTAGTACTTCTCCAAGCTTCAGTGACTTTACTGGGTTACCAGTCAGAATGATCCATACTAAAAATAACTGCTGTTTGACAATTAGATAGGTCGTTGTTAATGAGTATACCAAAAACTGCCTATGTGGACATACGACTGCTGTATTGATTATTGTCTTCAAATGTGTTTTTCGTATTCTGTTTCCTAATTGTTGTGAGATTAAATTAGCTATTATTATTCTCTGATCTACAGTAATCACAACAATGAAACTTCAAAGCCTTATTTACGTCCATTGTTTCCCACTACGCCTCTAATAGTGTTGTCATTCATCAGCGTGTCACAGCACGGTAATCATGACTCGCAGATCCCCGTTGCTTACCAATGCACAAGTGTTCACCCTGTTGCATTACATTCCAGATGATATGTCTGAAGCAGAATGTGATCTAGATGAAGAGGACCTAGAGGAAGAATCCGCTACCAAGATTACTGCGAACTAAATGACCATTTTCAAAGCAGTGATTCAGATGATGATGATGATGATGATGATTCAAATCCAAGTTAGTTGGAATAATGATAACAATTATTTTCATGTCATCATTCAACTGTCATATAAAATTCATTATTTATATTGAAATATTCTGTTGTTCTTTTACAGCAGCAGAAAACATAAAACGTAAAGCAAGATTTTAGAGGGGCCGAATCAAATCAAGCCTCCAAAGACAATGAAATTTGTTAGAAGGCACAGATGCGATAACAGAGTGGACTGCAGTGGAGTTTGGGAAGACCACACCAGGCAGACTTGTATGCCATAACATCTTGAAAGAAAACCCAGGAGCTACTCCAAATGCAAAGCTGTACATTTTTTATGACAGTGTAGCGAGTGCATGGCGAATTTTTATTGATAAATCAATATTGAAACATATAAAACTCAGTATTGTAATGGAAGCTAGACAACAATACAAAATATGGTGTTGATGTTGTGGACCAAATGGTAAGAAAATACACTGTTCGAGCTGGTACACAAAGGTGGCCAATTCATGTATTTTATAATATTGTCGCATTGCAATGGAAGCAGTGTCAGCTCACCATGTCGTTGGGCCCAGTTCTTCAGTTGTTCTTCCACCAAATGGATTTGTCACTGCTGGTCTTCTTGAGTTCCGTCTGGAACGTCTCCCACTCATTCAGCTTGTCTTCATTGTTTTTAACCATTGCTGGGCTGTTCCGTCCAGGTAGAAATAAACGTTGGGCCAAGCACATTGTATGATCCCATCTGTTGTACTTGGCAACTCAGTTGAACCCTTTAAGCCATTTGTTGGGGTCCTGTTCAGCGTCTCCCTTTTATTCCGGCTCTAGTCCATGTAAGTGACAGCTTTTATGTTGCCTAATCGGAGCCACTGTGATACAGCTGTTGCACAGATTACCTGGCGCCTCCACCAAACAATGTCGCGTTGCAATGGAAGCAGGCTTGACTTCGAAAGCAACTGAACACAGCACTTATATTGAAAGCACGTTTATTACGAACACGGCACTGACTGCCTCTCGGGCAGTGTACTCTGCTATTGATACACAGATAGAATTTACCAGAAATTAGGAGAACAGTTAACATAAGAAACAAGTAGAATTTACATAATAAAGATGTAGAACATTCTAGAATTGTTAATTAGAAAGAAATAAATTTTTGCCGGTGGGTGGGATTGAACCAGCGACCTTCAGGACCACAGTCCGTGACGCTATCCTCTGCGCCACGCCGGGAGTCGGTGTACGTGGTCTCTCGCAGCATTGCTTCCTCTACTGGAGAAACAGCGACCCGCTGTGGAGCCAGCTGCAATGTCATGGATCTTGACCATGTCATGGGTCCTCTGTATGGCAGTTCAAGAGAATCCTTCCCTTCTCCACAATTATCGATGACAGATGTTCCCGTCGTGGCTTCATCAGGAACATTACCATCCTTAAAGTCCTTGAACAAGAATCCAATGTCGTCTACCTGCTCTTCAGGATCGTAGTAAGGCTTCATGTGCAGGACATGAACAATGTCTCTTCTTTTTTGACGTTTCAACGACGGCTCATAATCCTCAACTTTATATGTGACGTCTGACAGGCGGCGTATGACACGATACAGACCAAAGTATCGCTTCAACAACTTGTCTGACAGTCAACCTTTCATCCAGGGGAAAAAATCCATACCAGATTTCCTGGGCTGTACACAACAGGTTGGTGCTTGTCGTTATACTGCTAACGGTCCTTCTCCTGGGCATCCAGTGTCCGTATATGAGCCAGTTGTCTTGCTTCTTCGACCCTGGTGATGAGCTGTTTAACATAGTCATCCTGAGTCTCGTCCAGTTGGAACGGGAACAGCGTATTGATTGTCGTCTCAGCTTCATGGCCATGAAGCAGGAAAAACGGAGTGAGCCCTGTGGTCTTGTCTTGCGGTATTGTAAGCAAATGTCATGACTGGCAGAATTGTATCCAAATCCTTCTGCTCAACATCGACGTACATTGACAGCATGTCAGCTAACGTCTTGTTAAAACATTCCGTAAGACCATTTGTCTGAGGATGGTATGCAGTTGTCATTCTGTGTCGCACTGTGACATTACCTCTGATACTAGTTTTGACTGGAATACTTTTCCACAATCAGATATCATGACACGTGGTGCTCCATGCTTCAAAATAATGTCTTCTACAAGGAATTTTGTGATCTCTAGAGCTTCTGCAGTCGGCACAGATTTGGTGACAGCGTAGCATGTGAGGTTGTCAGTGCAGACTATTAGCCATCAGTTACCGGTTGTAGACTTCAGGAACCTCCCTAAAAGATCGATTCCAAATTGGTGGAATAGAGCTGTTGCCGGCTGAATCGGTACGAGATGCCCTGGAGGTAATTGCGGCACATGCTTCCATCGCTGGCACTCTTTACAGTGACTCACATAGTACTTGGCAGATCGGTAGAGACCTTTCCAGTAATACCTGTGTCTGATTCTGTCTAGGGTCTTCACGAATCCCAGATGACCGGGTATTGGAGCATCTTGGAAATATTTGAGAATAGCTGGCTGGAGATGAGCTGGAACAACCAGTAGCCATTTGGGGCCTAATGGATTGTAGTTGCTCTTATACAACGTTCTGTTTATAAGTTGGAACTCTCCACTGGTCGGTTCTCCTTTCTCCAAGGCCTCTATGGTTTATAATAGTGCTGGATCTTCCCTCTGTTCAGCTGTAACGTCATCTAATTCAGTGAGGGCTGAAATTTCATTAATGCTGTTGAGTTCCACTAATGGATTTCTTGAAAGGCTGTCGGCATCCTTGTGTTTGCGACCATTCTTGAATACCACTGTGACATCATACTCTTGGAGTCTTAGTGCCCATCTTGCTAGTCGACCTGATGGATCCTTTAAGCTAGTCAGCCAACACAAAGAATGGTGGTCCGTCATGACGGTGAATGGTTTGCTGAATAAATACGGCCGGAATTTGTTGCTAGCCCACATAATTGCGAGAAATTCTTTCTCAGTTGTAGAGTAGTTTATCTGGGACATTGAGAGTACTCTTGATGCATAGGCTATCACTTTTTCAGCACCTTCCTGAATTTGTACAAGCACTGCAACAATCTCGTAACCACTGGCATCTGTGTGAAGATCCATTCCGCATTCCTGTCGTACAAGGCTAGCACTGGTGTGGAAGTTAGAGCCTCCGTAAGTGCCCGGAAAGCTCTTTCCTTTGCCTCATCCCAGTAAAACTTGGCGTCTCCCTGCAGGAGTTCTTGCAATGGATGTGCCTTGTTTCAAAATCCTTTTATGAAACGTCGGTAGTATGAGCACAGTCCGAGAAAACTTATCACATCACGAATGTGCTGAGGAGTTGGAAATTCTGTGACTGCCCTTACTTTATCTGGATCAGGACGGACACCATCTCTGTTGACTAGGTGCCCCAGGATTTTTAACTCTTTGGCAACGAAGAGGCACTTCTTCGGATTGAGGCGGAGGCCTGCAGTCTGAACACACATCAACACAGTTGACAGGTGACTCAGATGTTCTTCAAATGTTTTTGAGAAAACGACAATGTCATCTACATAGCAAAGACACGTCGTCCACTTAAGGTGTCGAAGCAAGTTGTCCATCATGCGTTTGAATGTGACTGGAGCATTACATAATCCAAATGGCATTACTTTAAATTCATAGAGGCCGTCAGGTGTAATAAAAGCCGTCTTCTCCCTGTCAGCTTTGTCAACTTCAATTTGCCAGTAACCTGTCTGCATGTCCATAGTTGAGAAGTATGCAGCTCCTATCAAGCAGTCTAAGGTGTCGGCAATGGGTAGACATCTTTCTTTGTGATTCTGTTCACCCACCAATAGTCGACACAGAATCGCCACGTGCCATCCTTCTTCGTTATGAGGACCACCGGAGACGACCAAGGACTCCCGAAGTTTGAATAATGTCATCTCGCAACATCTTCTCCACTTCCTCCTGAATTATCCATCTTTCAGCTGGCGACACTCTATACGAACGCTGGCTAATTGGCAAATGATCCCCAGTATTGTTACGGTGCTTTATCGTGGGCCGTTTTGTCTGACTTTTCCCCTGCTGAGGTGTGAATGCACCCAAAATTGGCATAGTATAGCTAACACTCACTGGTGTTGTTCCTTGGTCAGTCCAGGCTCTATTGGCAGTTCCATGTTTGTTTCCTCCAGCGTGTTGTCTGTACTAACAGCAGGGTATGGGACTTTATTGATGGCGTTGAACTCACCGTCCTGGATTCGTTCAGCTGTTCTGATATACATTCCCTTGGAGATAATTTGTGACTGGTCATGACAATTTGCGATCCAAATCTCTCCTTGACCACCAGTAATGCTTATGATAGCCATTGGTATGTAAATTTCTTTTGTGAGCCTGATAAACTTTTTACTATCAACAAGAACTTCACAGTTTAAACGTTCATCTGTGTTTGTGACTGCAACTCTTCTCATTGTCAACGGCGGTATCGTCACATTGTCAACGACAAATAACGTCCCAGAAAATTCTCTATTACATCTATCTGTTGGAACGACTTCCTCAATTTGCAGCTCAGATCTTCCACAGTCAATGATAGCTTGGGATGCTTGAAGGAAGTCCCATCCAAGGATGACATTATGACTACATTCTGTTAAAACGACAAATTCAAATGGCTGGGTCCTGTTGTTGATGGTTATTCTTGGGACACAAGTTCCTGCTGGCTGGACGTACTTTCCATTTGCAACCTTCAGCACAGTTGCCCCTGTATCATAGAACATTGTCTTCCTTAATTTGCGGCGGTAATTATCCGACAATACAAAGAAAGACGCTCCTGAATCAACAAGGCTGTCGATTATGATGTCGATGAGATTTCCCGACATCTTAACGACTGTTGTTCATGGAGGATTTTCATCTGTGGCGGCCTCACTTCCGTAGATGGTCGCCTTGCTTAGTTTTCCTGTGTGCGGTGGCTAGGGGAGCGGCCGGTGCCTCTGTACGGCGACGGTGAATGGCTGCGGCGCATCGGGGAGGGACCTCATCTAGGGTACGGCGATGGGCTTCTTCTGATCGGTCGACTGAATTCATCAGCAGATGACTGCCTGGGATAGAACTGCTCCGACGGCTGACGTCTTGTGGCATAATGATCGTTGAATAGTCGCCTCCTCTCTCTGCAGTAGCGTATGAAACGTGCAGGGCACCCACAGTGTAAACACAGTGCTGTGCTGTCTTCTGTCCTCCAGACGTCTGTTCTTCTGTGGGGTGTCATAGTTGCCTGGGGAGTTGGTTGTGGTCGTGACGGCCGGTTCATTGGGCTGCCGTTTGGTGGCTGCAGTATAAGTCATAGCAAGGCGACACCATTCATCACGTCAGGTGTGATTGACGAGGCAGACAGGAGCTAATGTCTGAAATACCTCTTCCTCAGGGACGTCAGCTCCCTCGTGACTTACAGGGCTCACATCCATGGCCATAATCTGATGCTTGCTCGGTCTAATAGTCCCGGCTGCCATGCACTGTTGTAATTATTCTTTCACGAATTGACGTGTGAGAGAAGCGAAGTCATGCTGGTCTTCCACAACGGCCATAGGGACTACATTGGGGAGTCTGTCATACTTCTTGCGTCCAACCCTCCTTTGTTGCATGTCTTCAATACGCTGGCACCACTTGATGAACTCTTCTGTCGTAGTGATGTCTTTTATCAGAAGAGCCTGGTAGATGTCTTCTGCAATACCCTTCATCAGGTGCATGATTTTGTTGGCCTCAGTCATATTCGGATTGACTATGTTACACAGGGCCAAAACATTCCATATGTAAGACTGTGTCATCTCACCATGTCGTTGAGCCTGGTTCTTCAGTTGTTCTTCCACCAAACGGATTTGTCGCTGCTGGTATCCAAACGTCTTCTTGAGTTCCGTCTGGAACGTCTCCCACTCATTCAGCTTGTCTTCATTGTTTTTAACCATTGCTGGGCTGTTCCGTCCAGGTAGAAATAAACGTTGGCCAAGCACATTGTATGATCCCATCTGTTGTTCTTGGTAACTCGGTTGAACCCTTTAAGCCATTTCTTGGGGTCCTGTTCAGCATCTCCAGAGAACACCGACGGATGTTTGATGTGCAGCTGGCTTACCGCTGGTTTCGTTTCCATGGTTCTTCTGATGATACGGTCTTTCGGAAGGATTC
This sequence comes from Locusta migratoria, assembly GCA_026315105.1. Lineage (NCBI taxonomy): Eukaryota > Metazoa > Arthropoda > Insecta > Orthoptera > Acrididae > Locusta > Locusta migratoria. Next base: position 205,868,075 of record CM048750.1, read on the forward strand.
ACTTGGTATATCTCTTGTATTCCAGTTCAAGTCTATGTAAGTGACGGCTTTTATATTGCCTAATCAGTGCCACGGTGATGCAGCTGTTGCACAGGATACCTGGCGCCTCCACCAAACAATGTCGCGTTGCAATGGGAGCAGGCTTGAATTCGAAGGCAACTGAACACAGCACGTTTATTACGAACTTAACATACATGCAGCACTTACTGCCTCTCAGGCAGAGTGCTCTGCTATTTATACACAGATAGAATTTACCAGAAATTAGGAGAACAGTTAACATAAGAAACAATTAGAATTTACATAAGAAAGATGTAGAACATTCTAGAATTGTTAATTACAAAGAAATAAATTTTTGCCAGTGGGCGGGATTGAACCGGCGACCTTCAGCACCACAGTCCGTGACGCTATCCCCTGTGCCACGCCGGCAGTTGGTGTACGTGGTCTCTCGTGGCATGTCATTGACTTGGCAGGATCATATTCAAGAAAGTGACAGGGAGAAGATCACTTGCTAGAACTATATCCTGAAGCTAGCAAGGGAGCTTCACATGGGGTACTTGGGCTCAAAATCTAAGATTGCGGGAACAGAAGTAGAATTTGGAGAGCCTGTGGAAGCACATAAAATGAGGAGACAATGCCAAATGAAGAAATGCAGGAATGAGTTATTTATGCAAAGAGTGCAAACGACAAGTACGTAGTTCTTGCTCAAAGGACATAACAAAGGAAATGGTCTGTAGTTTCTGTTACTAAACATTAATGTGTCGAAATACTCTGAATGAAAAGTAAGCCAGTGTTATACAACTGTGTTGTGGTGCGTAGGTTTGGCGAAGTCGCTCATTACTCTGATTCCACAAAACAAAGTGTTACAGAAATGTAATTTATGATAATGTGAAGTTATAGACTATGTTAACTTCAGTGATGAAATAATGTAAAAAAAGGCGTGTTTACTAGTTGGATAACTTTGTTTCAAAAAAAAAAAAAAAAAAAAAAAAAAAAAAAAAACTCATCTGTATTTGTAATAAAAATGAAAGATATCAAATTTCTGATAAAATTGTGTAATTTGCTTCAGTTTAGTGCTAGATCCCACAGTTAATGTTTTCTATACCTAGAATTACATCTTTGAAATCATGATAATGTAACTGAAAAAAAAAATCAAATATGGCAGTCGAAATGACCACAATGGTGGTTCTAGGCATACAGTATGTTCCGGCGGTTCTAGTGTTCATGAGCACCGGAACTCTAGTGACAGTTGCAGTAATTCTGGAAGCATATATGGAAAACCTGTACATGGTGTACTGAGCCTCTACATCCAAATGGTAATTCAACAACTCAATACTATCAAAGAAGGGATCCAGTCCCATCAGAAGCTGAGAGAGAGCATCAAAATTGGCATGTGCCTGGTAATGGAGCCTGTGAGCAGCTTTGTCAGGCAAGGATGCTGAAGGATTGAACAAGGCAACCAACAGCTTGTGGTCGGTATTGAGGTGAAACTTAGACCCATATAGAAACATGAAATTTCTTAATGGCATATACAATGGCAAGGGCCTCCTTCTCAATTGGTGAGTATCATTGTTGAGTAGCAGTGAGGGTCTTGGAAGCAAATGCAATTGGATGCTCAAAGCCATCAGCAAATTTGTGAGAGAGTACGGCACCTAATCCTGTTTGTGAAGTGTGTGTAGCCAACACCAAGCAGATGATAGGTGACTAAGTAAGGAGCAGATCTGAGATGAGTTTTCAACTGTTGGAAGGCCTTTTCACAGGCTGGTGTCCATTGAAACAGAGTGTTTTTAAGAAGTAAGGCATGCAGAGGATGAGCCAATGTAGCAGCATCAAGAAGAAATTTATGGTAGTAGGCCATTGTGCCAAAAAAAGAAAAAAACTGTACCTCTTAATGTCAGTAGGTCTAGGCATGGCTGTGATTGCAGCAATATGATGTTGCAGGGACGGATGCCTTCTTTAGAAAGCTTAAAGCCAAAATAGATGACTGGTGGATGGAACAATCTTGACTTAGACAGGTTGCTTTTGAGTCCAGCTGTCTAGCTGTCTGAAGGACTGTGAACTGTGTGCTAAACTTGACACATGCTCTTCTCTAGTGGCACTCATAATGACAATGTCACGACGGTCTCATATTCATAATTAACACACACTGGAACGAATACAGTCAATTGTTCCAAAAAACATTGGAAGATTGCAGGAGCACTGGCCACTACAAATGGAAGATGCTGATATTGGTACAACCTGAAGGGCGTGTCGAGTACCAGAAATTGTTTGGAGGTCTCATCCAGGGTAACTTGTAACTATACCTGTGATAAGTTGAATATGGGAAAAAGCTGGCTCCCAGCAAGTTTTGCAAAGAACTCATCTGGGTGTGGCAATGGGTATGAGTCAATGATGCTTTAATTGTTCTTGAAATCATCACAAAGGTGTAACTGGCCTTTAGGCTTTTTGACAATCACTAGATGCTTACTTGCTGGAAGGAATAGGCTGCACGGCACCCAGTGAAGTCAACCTGTCCAACTCCTGTTTAACTTGGTCGTGTCAAGCAATAGGTACAGAATGCATGCAAAAAAAAAAAAAAAAATAATAAATAAATAAATAAATAAAAAATAAAAAAAAAAATATTGGGGGCAAGCCATAGGCTTGAGGGTAATATGTGCTGTAAAACTAATAGCACAATCTTATCCTTCCGAAAACAGGGATGGGAATTCAGAAGATAATGTCTCAATTTTCTGGTAAGGAATATGTTCAGAAACAAGGTGGGAGTCAGTTATAGAAAACCCAAAAGCACAAAAGGCATCCAAGCTGAATAAATTGCCAATATGAGGCTCATATACTACAAAAAATGTCATGGGACGAACCACATTTTTATATGTTGCTGACGCCTTGAACTTTCTGAGAATCAGAATGCTTTGTTTGAAATAATTGACCAAGTGTCAATCAACTGAAGAGAGTCCAGGGGACCCCAGATCTACATATGTTTGAGAATTTAAGAGTATAAAGGCAGTGCCAGTACCCACCAGTAAGTGGAGCATTTGTCCCAGTACTTGAAGTTCTAAAAAAACTTCAGATGTGCTAAGTGCTGTAGGGAAAACACAAATAACATCCAAGCCACAGTCAGAATTGACAGACAACTCAGAAGAACAGCACACAGCCACAATATGAACTTTTTTCCTGCATTTATTGCATGTGGCATGGCATTTAGGACACACCGCTCAGTCATGTTGAACAAAAGATAAGGGGCATGATGGAAGTATTGTGTGTGGCTGTAGTATTGCCCACTGTCCTACACAATGCTGGGGGAAAGTGTTTACTGCTGCTACATCCTCTCCGCCCTGTGAATCAACAAAAGAAGGACCTGGAGAAACAGGAACAACCGCACACATCACACAAGCCTCAGTTTGATTGCCAGCTGCTTGCAAAATCTCGAAAAACTAAGCAATGTTCAAGACCTCAGCCAATGATTGGTTTTCACATTGAAGAGCATGTTGCTAACATCCTTGTCAGGAGCCAACTCACTGACAGCATCTTGAACCATAGAATCAGCATAATAATCATAAATAATGTTTTAATAATAATAATTGATTAGATTAAAAATCTAAAACATTCAAGTTGATTTCCTACGAGAATGACAGGCAATATTGCAAGACTAATGATGTGATTGAGAATAAAACCACTTATAACATTTTTGTCCATTCATATGAAAGTGTAATATATATATTGAAGGGGAATAAAATATAAAAAGAAGCATTGATACTTTTCACTATTTGGTACTTTACCTTTATAGTGTTATTCTGTTCTTCATCATTCCCAAACTGGTAAGGAGTTGAGAAGGGTTGCATATCTGCATTAGCTGTCAGAGAGCTTACGGTGTCTTTTTTTTCTTCAGGAACATTTTTTTGTGAAAACATTTTACTATTAGTTTTTTGATCTTTTTTCTGCTGTTTGGAATCCACACAAGTAGGATCATTTATGTTTGTCACATTGCAATGATCTCTAACATCTTCATTTTTCGCTAACATCAAATATGAATCTTTGGGCACTACACGTCCTAGGCTATTTTCTGTACTACTTGGCAAATCTTTATACAATGCAATATTTTGTGGTTCTAAGGAAACACGGCCATTTTGATCTCTGTCACTGGTTCCACTTACCATGTGACTGTGAACACTGTCCAAATCTGTAGCAGCTTGAGAGGCAGCTCTCTTTGCCATGTCATCTGCATCAATTTGGCTGAGTATTTTAATTCGATCCAGACTTTTTAAATGTTTTTTCCTGTGCGACTCCTCTATAAAATATTCATGGTTCTGTGATGGACGTCTCTTATGATTCGTATTGCCACTTAGTTCAGTTTCTGAAATGATAGTATTAAGTTCTGTCTCATTTTTCTTCATGGGAAAATGATCCGAGTCCTGAGGTTTAATTAATTCCTCCTCTGATGTCTCTGAACTTGTTTCCATAGGATAAACACGTTCACGCTGATCACACTTGAAACTTACAGACAGGGGAGTTGTTTTTATTTCTTCCAGTTTTGAGGATAAGAGAGGTGTATGAACTTCAGTCTCACTTAAACTATCATCTCTCCCCGTTTCTTGGAGATCAATATTCTGAAGCTTATCAGGATCTGATGAGCTTGTATTCAATTTCATTTCACCGTTGTTGTCAAGACTTTCCAATGATAGTTGATTTGGTGAGCTGGTAATTGATTCAACGGGAATTTCATGTTTACTTGTATCATCAATTGGTGCCGTAGAAGAAGAAGAAGAAGAAGAAGAAGAAGAAGAAGAAAACGATTCCTTAGTATCAACATTCTTGTTCACACTTTTAATTGGATACTGAGATGCTATGTTAGAAATGGATTTTCTAGGAACAACTTTCATATTTTTAAAATCCTTTGAGCGGTGATATAGTTTAGTTGGTGAATCAGGTGAATGGAAATCATGATAGTGTAATATCTTAACTCTCTTTGATCTTTGACTTATAATATCTTTCTTTTTGTCATTACTTTGGGGTCTTGTATCCAGTGGGTCAAACAAACAGATTGTTGGTTCTAAGCATATAGATGGTCTCTGGCAGTAGGAGGCATAATTTTGTCTCATCCATGGTTCATTAGATCTAGATGACTGAGGGTCATGGATGTTTCTATTTTGTTTCCTTGTTTTTCTTGTGATATGGCTATGCATTTTTTCTTTATTCATTTTTATGTCATGTGCACTAAAAACAAAATATGTAGGTAGTTGTTTTGTTATTGTTTTTCTTGAATTTGAAATTCCATGCTCTTTTGTTTCTCTAATTATTTTAAAGTCAAATGTTTTTATGTCACATGGTGACACCAAATTTGTTTTGGGGAGACCTTGCATGTGATCATCAAGACCATTCAGATAATCCTCTGCACACAAATTATTTGTCACAGGGTACTCTCTTGTAGTACAAGCACCAAACATAAAGCTACCTACTTGATCTTCCAATTTCCATGGACTCAGTGGTTTATGTGAGTATTGAAAACTGTAACAGTTATTAGTATGTGTTGTTTGTTTCCCAGAAGGAGATTCAATCAACAATATACTACTGGTTTGATGTAGCACATCAGCTGATTCAACTTCATTAGATGTACTTACTTTGTGATTAGCTGAATGACACACAGTAATTTTTTGTTCATTACACTGTGGAGGCTCGATAATGGTATTATGTAACAATGCCCTCTGCAACATAACACACTCATTGGAAGCCATAATATATGAATTAGGAGAACATTTAGTCTCACTGATGCATTCTTCTTTTAGCAAATTTATTTCTACATCAGCAGTTACTGATTTATCTTTCTCGTTTTCATATACAGATCTTGAGTCTTTATTTCCAGACTCAATTGCAATTAATTCCATACAGTTATTATTTTTTATTGTGAATGGAAAGTAAAACTTCAATGTTCTTCCAGTTTTCAGACTTTTCTTGAAACCTTCAGTTGTTTTTGGAAAAAATATTTGATTTGAAAATGGTATATTAATTTTAACACCAACTCCATTTATTTTATTAATAGTAACATTAGATGAGTCCTGTCTGAAAGCAGCATGTTTATACAGAGAAGTAGAGACAGCAGCAGCTTTAGGAACAGGAGTGCATATTTGTTTGCTTTTGCTGTCTGTTCTTCTCAGACACACATCTGAAGATCTCAGGTTATTGTACATCTCATACGCTTCTGATAATCCCATTATAGTTACTATTTTATTAATTTTATCTATGTTTGTTGCAGGTTCATGATTGCATTCATAATAATTTTCTCTTTCATATATTGGGCATTTTACTTTCCCATCAGACCCTTGCCAACTCATTACTGATGAGTTCAAGTGACTGTATGATTGGTTTGCATCTGATGCTCTCGTCATACTTAAAAAATTGTTACTTCTTTTTCCTTCTTTAGTAGCTAAACTAGAGTTTTCAGAATCATATTGTCTTACTCTGCAGTCAGAAATTAACTGTCTGGTATTTGAGGTATTTTGAATCTTATCTTTCACCATAGTTTCTGAGCAAAATGTTTCACTAAATTGTGGGCAATCTTTATAATAGTTTTTTTTCTTGTTGATAGCATGTTTCATGGGCACCTCCAAATCTTCTCGGAGCTGTATATTATTGGAACACAAGTTGGACACTGACAATCTATCAATTCTGGATTGAAATTTTGTTTGGACTGCTCTGCTTTGATTTCTATTTGCAACAAATTTTCCATGCACATGTTCATTTTTTGAGTTTTCTCCCACTGAACTTTTATTATTATGTGCTACATTTGTTTGAATACACTTCTTATATTTTGTTAAACAGTTTGAATTTCTTGTTTCAAAAAATGCTTTGCTTGCCTCATACTCTTCACCTTCTTTGTAGGCTTCATGAACATTTTGTTTATTAGAAGTTATTGTATGGAGCTGCCTCATACTAGAATCTTGGCTATAGCCTTCTGTGTGTTGTTCAATGTTATAACAAGCAATCATCTCAGTGCAGTTACCAGTTTCCACACTGTTAGAAAGATTTTTATCCTGTAATTTCATTAGAATATCCAATAACAATGAAAGACGCTGCAAATCTTTCTTCTTTATTTTTGAACACAATGTTTCAAGTAATTCAGACAATAATTTTTGAAAATCATCCTTTCTCCACTTAGTAGGTTTGTCAGATTTCGGTGGTGTAACTGAATATGGCACTTTGCTTTTCTTCCTTGGTTTGGATATCCCATATTCAGGTGCATGATTTTCTGGATTTTTGTAGGTTTTAGTGTGTGTAGCAGCTGAAGTCTGCTTAGAAATCTTTATCACTTTTCTAGAAGACAAATGGGATCCTTTATCAATTAAGGTAAAGCCATTCTTACCTGTAGCTCCTGACTGTGAAATTTCACCCCTTTGTGGAGAGCCTGAACTGTGAGATTTTCTTTCTGCCCTAACAGACTGATGTTCAACTTTATCCTGTGCTGGTGATACATGCTTTTCAGTACAATTTTCAAATAATTTATTTTTGAGCAAGGCATTAAATGTTTCTTTTACAGTTGAAAAGAAACTTTTCTTTCCAGAATCCATCTTCACTGATGGCACGGAAGTATAATGTCTATTATTACCATTACTGGAGTCAACACTAATACCTTGTTTGTGAGAACCTTCAGTACTACAATTTCTATTATAATTTTCTCTATTATATCTGTGTCTGTGAAGCCTGTTGGATTGTTTTAAATTCAAATGGTGTACTTTCCTTTCGTTCTTATCCAAAAGTGCACCTGAACATTCTGTTTTGATATTGTACTGCCCTTCAGTGTTATTTCTTGGGATTGACCTTTCTGTAAGTAAACAGTCTTTCCGACAGAATTTATTTCTTCTGCTCCTACTTTGTGAATTCTGTTGTAACTCTGATAAGTCATCTTCTAATTTTACAGAATTTTGTGTGTGAATAGCATTGCAGATTTCATCAACAATCATTTTAATTCTTCCCATATCTACAGAAAATGTAGGATCCAAAAGATTTCCTGAGGCTGAAAAGATATCACTTTTCTGTTTGCCATTTGAATACTCCTTCATTAGTTTCTGACCAATGGCAGAACCAAGAAACTTTATCAATTTCTTTCCAATTTCTTCAATCAGTATTGATTTTGCCATTACATCATTTAGTGTATTCTTCACATCCACTTCATTTATGTAGTTCACCTGATTTTGAGGGTATGAAACAGGATGCAAATTATGCACATCATTGCTATCTTTTGGTCCTTTTTTTGTATATTTCCTTATTTTTACTTCCTCTGACTGAGATGCAAATGAAGTATCTGTTTCGTCTCTGTAAAGCTCTTCTGGAGATAAATCATTCTCCATAAACCCTTGTTGACAACTTGTAAGATTATTCTTCCCTTGGTTTTTCACATAAAATGTAGATGCTTGTGCTTCTTGTGCATGTGACACATTGGAATTTGTAACCAAATACATTCCTTGATATTCTGTAGATGTTAGGAGACTTTCTGAATTTTCTCTAAAGTACTTTGGTTTATTGTTAATATTGTGGAAACATTGTTTGGAATCTTCATTTTTCATGCAAGGTACTGCTGCGGGTCTATGATCCCCTGCATTACATATACTTCCATCTTCACAAACAGTCAAATACTCCTCTCTCCATTTGAGACGTGATACTTCCTTCTCCAAAGTTAAACTTCTCTTCACAACACTTCGGAATCCTGTGAACCCAAAATTAAAAATTTCAGTAATATAGTACAGATGGCCACATGAGAATATGTTGTTTTATTTCTGGCTGAAATGAATGTTCTACTGTACCATACAAATTTTGATTATTTACTTATCATCTTTAAATGCTGTGAATGATGATTTTATACCATATGTCCTAGCTGTGGGGACTGTAAAAACATTGTGAAATATCTGTTAGAGGGTTTTGGGATCTAATGCAAATTACAACTTTTGTGACTGCCTATTATACATCTTCAGAGAAAAGAAGTACTGTTGCTAATAATAAAAATAATAATAATAATAATAAAGTTTACAATTTGTAACATTGCAATTTTGAGATAAATGTCATAGCCATAGAATCAATAATGATTATCATGTTTAAAATGTTTACAATAGATATTAAACAGAAAATATAAGTCAATGTCAAACCATAATGAGCAGATAGCTCCACCCAAAAAAAGAGTGATGTATAAACATTTTAGTATATTCAACAAATGGTAAAGAAGTATAAATCTACTGAATTACAAACTATTTGAAGTTATTCATGTTATGTGTTGTGAAAATAAAGAACAGTATTTAAAAACTGAACAGAAAAAAAAGACACAAAAATCCTTGCATTCTTTCACAGCTTGCTCAATGTACAGATTGAACGACATTGGGGAAAGGCTACAACCCTGTCTTACTCCCTTCCCAACCACTGCGACCCTTTCATGACTTTCTACTCTAATAATTGCTGTCTGGTTTTTGTACAAGTTGAATATAACTCTTCACTAACTATATTTTACCCTGCTACCTTCAGAACCTGAAAAAGTGTATTCCAGTCAACACTGTCAAAAGCTTTCAACAGATCCACAAATGCTAAAAATCTATCTTCTAAGATGAGTCATAATGTGATTATTGCCTTGCATGTTCTTACATTTCTCCTAAATTCAAAATGATCATCCCCAAGGTCAGATTCCACCAGTTTTTCCATTGTCTGTAAATAATTTGTGTTAGTATTTTGGCACCATGACTTAGTAAACTGATAGTTCTGTAACTTTTACATTTGTCTACACTTGCTTTCTCAGGAATTGGAATCACTATGTTCTTCTTGAAGTCTGAGGGTATTTCCCCTGTCTCATACATCTTACATACCAGGTGGAACAAATTCTTCATGACAGGCTCTCCTAACGATAACAGCAGTTCAGACCAGCCCGGTTGTGTCCGAGTGGCTCAGCTGAATCCATTATTCACCGATTCTAGCACACAGGCTTCTGATTTGAGATTCGGTGCATAATGGCCGAATGCTACTGAATCCCGAATCCAAAGTGTTGTATGGAAATCTTTGCATAACACTGTGCTTTCGTTTGCATTATTTACTTTATTTTCCATAGACTTTCTGAAATTCATGACTTCATAAAAAAAAGATCTCACTTTGAATTTATTCAAGTGAAACCACTACGAAACTTATGCAGTTGTGTGGCTATTGTGAAAACAGTCTACCGTATGTACCTGAACCTAAGCTGCACTTTTTTCTGGCTTTTGTTGTCCAAAAAACCGCCTGTGTTTTAAATCAAGTACAAACAAGAAGGTTAGAGATTCTAACCTCCTTAAGTACAAACTACAAAGCAAACAAAGTTCTGAAAAATGGCAATAGGAGCCGTCACAAGTAATGCTTCTCATCTAATATAAGCAGTAATACACAGGCGTGCTTTGCAGGTGCAAGCATAAACACTGGCACTAAAACTTTTGTGCCCATAAAAATAAAAAGACTAGTCTAAGTCCTTTTAATTTTCTGTTAGCTTATATGCTCGTGCTTCGCAATGGTTGATAAAGAGGGACCTGTGTATATCATAGTTTCTTGGGATTCCGGACCTAGATCAGCAAAAACAGAAACCTTGTTGGATTGTTCTGTCATAAACTCAGTTCTCCTGGCCAAGATGTCAAATTTAATTAGAAGTCATTGTCGGAAACAATGATTACTCCCAAACAATGCAATTTCAATGTTAGGTTGTGTTCATAAAGTTAAGACAACAGTGTCTAACTGTCTGTTTGGCGTAAACTTCTGAAAACACCTCTATTCTTGAGATGAGAAATACTAACAATAATAACAGCACCATGTAATTTGTTCTATGGTCTAGTACTAAACTCTCACAGTAAGTGTATGAATAGAATAGAATAGAATAGAATATTTATTAGCCTTTCAGTATTTTTCATACAATTGGCTTCGTCAGGGTAAATGGTGGAATTTACCTTTATAGCCTACATTACATTTATACATTAATCATATACATACAGAATCACATACTATAAAAAAACAATAACATAATTTAGGAGAAACATATATTTTTACTATGAGTTTCTAGGAATTCTTCAATTGAGTAGAATTCAGTGTGTTTGAGCCAAGTTTGCAGTGTGTTTTTATATTTGCTCAATGGCATTGTACGAGCTGATTGTGGTAGCTTATTGAAAAATTTTAAGCTTAAATACTTATAGTTATTATGAACTATGGCTAGTCTTGTTGAAGGTAAATCCAACAGACAGTTGTTTCTTGTATTGTGTGAATGCACATTTCTTCTCATGTTGAATTTATCTATATTTTCTTTAGCATATACTAAACAGTTATATATATACAAACTAGGAATCATCATTATGCCAAGCAATTTAAAGTGACTTCCGCAGGACTCATTATGTGCTAGCCCCTAATATATACCTTTTGTTTTTGTTTTTTGTGTTTATTTTTGCAGATGGGGATGGAAGAAAACGTAGTACAATTGAGGTAATAATTTTTTGCTAATATTGCCCCTCAATTTGTACAATAGGAAAAGTACAAGAGCTAGTTTGCTGCAAAGGTAATTGGTGTGTCCTTCCCAAGAGAGTATTTGGTCTATGACCAGACCAAGCATTTTCACAGTTTTATTTTCATTTTTAGATACCTTCAAGTTAAAGGTTATTTCCTCTGTTTTTGTGTGATTTATGCAGAGCTGATTGGCCTGGCGCCATTGGCTAGTCATTTCTATCATCTATTTTTATCCAACACACTCTATAAATTGTCTCTAGTGGTTATTGATGTCATGTCATCTGCATATAATACACTCTTACAGGGTATATAAGTTGGAAATTCATTGACATTGACAATGAAAATGAAGGGTCCAAGGACCAAGCATTGGGGTATTCCTCTTTTTATTGGGAGAATGGCTGATCTCTGATTGTTTGCATATACAAGCTGTACCCTATTGCTTAGATAGGATTTGAGTAATTTGAGTTGTTTATCTCCTATTCCATAGTATTCCAGCTTTTTGATTATCACATCATGAGACACAGAATCAAACACTTTGCTTAAATCAATAAGGGTTCCAGAAGTGTACAGTCGTTTTTCATACCTTTCATAAACATTATTCACCAGTGATTCGACTGCTTTCATGATTGATAAGTGTGGTCTAAATACGAATTGTTGTTCATTTAATAATTTATTGCATTCAAAGTACTTGTATATCTGTTTATGCATACAGTTTTCAATTATTTTAGATAGGATTGGTACTATTGCGATGAGTCTGTAGTTACTTGGAAGATTTTTATCTCCTGTTTTATACACAGGTAGTGTGACCATAAGCTTAAAACATTTTGTGAAGGTTCCTTCATCTAATACTCTGTTTGACAGTGAGAGAAGTGGCATTTGGACTTCCTTTGATATACACTTTATGATGAAATTGCTGAGACCATAATAGTCTTCTGTTTTTGAATAGTTGAGTTTGCTTATTCAGTGTTGAATGTCATCCAAGGTGATTGGGGCACAAGTAAATTTCTCACTTCTTGTTTGTTTAGCATAAGTCAGAAAAGCTTCCACATTGAAATTAGAATCATTGGGTGGAGTACTGTTGCCATTTACAAAATATTCATTGAGAGTATCACAGTCTACGGGAATACTGTTTTCTTTACTGTGGTTATTAATTTCTCTCTTAATGACATTCCATGCTGCTTTACATTTATTTTTTGAATTCAAAATGTATTCGTTATTCGCATTACATTTGGCAGTTTTTATTTTAGACCTGTAAAGTTTTCTCATATTTATGTAGTTTTCTTTGTCCCTATCACTATTATGAGACTTATATTTCAGTATGAGTAATAATATCCTGAGTCTGTTTAGCTGTGGTGTGTACCATTTATTAGTATGATGGAGCTTATGTGGAGCATTAGCATATCTTCTAGTTACCATGGGCATGTCTTTTCTACTATGTGCCTAATCTCTATCAGGAAAACGGAAAAGCATTTATCAATTGTTTCATTGCTATTCATTATTTGGGACCAATCCTTTTCTTGTAACTTATTTTTCATATTGCTTACATTGGATTCACCTTGCAATCAATATGTCACTTGCCTTTCTTAGGTAACAAGGGTTGAATTATCTATTTGGAGCCATAAACCTGCACGATGTGATAAACCTAATTCTATAACATCACATTGCACCAAGTCTCTATGTACATGACTTATTATGTTATCAAGACAGGCATTAAGTCTAGTATGCTTTTCATTCAGACAATAATAATTTAATGACTTCAGAGAGTTAATCATATCTACTACATTTTTTCTTGTAGCCCTTGTATCAATGTTAATACCACCTACAATTACAATTTTATGTTGTTTATATTTGGACAAGTGTAATATTAAAGCTTTAATTTTTACTATAAAAAATATTTCATCAGAGCCTGGAGTTCTATAAACTGAGACAATTACAATTTTTTATGTGTGCAATACTATACCAGCTACTTCTAATGTACCTTCAATGCAAACCATGTTAAAATCTATTACTAAGTATTGCAAGTCTAGGTTGCTTTTTATGTAGATTGAGAGTACACCACGTACAATATTTTTTCTGCAGTAACTAGTGGTTAGCAAGTAACCTATAGGAACACACAAGTCTATTTCATAGGCTTTCGTCCAGTGTTCATTAACACACTAAACACTGCAGTTGATTCTGTCAAACCAATATTGTAGTTGATTCATTTTATTTCTAAGGAATTGTACATTTATATGTAGAAGGAGAATGTTGCCATAAATACAAGAGGGTATTTTGTTTTCACTGTGTGCTGTATGTTCATTTATTTTTACTACATGTTCTGGATCATCGCAATGGTCCAGATGAATTAATTTGCTGCAGTTTCCTATCATCATAGTTTCTACCTTTCCTTGCTTTGTGTCATTGTTTTGTCTAAAAAAGGAGGGACATCAGTGTGTACAGAGGGACTGTCTTTTAGAACAAACTTATTGCATTCACGTGTTTCATTTATAATGTTCTTTATTTCCTGACAGGAATTTTTTACCGTGATAGTTTAAATGTTGCCGATGTTGTGTGTGTAGATTTCTGTCCAGTCTACTGGCATCTACTACGTTGCATTTGGCATAACTGGAGCATAACTGTTTGATTTTAACTTTGGTCCTACGAATTTCTTTGTTTACACATGAATTATAGGCCAGATCATGCCTTTGAGGTATCATCACAACAAGGCTGTTTACTGTCTTATTTGCATCTAAGAAGTTTCTCAAGCCTGTTATACACTGTTTAGCTTCATTCTGTGCTACATCGTTTGAACCAGTAATGCAAACAACAAAATCACTCTTCTTCATTGTAGTCTTGAATTCCGAGATGTCTCCAATAACATTCTTCGTCCTCGCGCCGGATTTAATGATGCCAGTCATACTTAAGTCCGTACTCACATCGTTTAAAATGCTGGCTAGCTTCCTCTCATGGCTGTCTGCTAGAAAAGCACATTGCATTTCTTGGCCGTTAGTTTCTTATTGCTTGTGGCAGGTTTACGGTTTCCCTTTATGTTTTTAGCTTCACATTGGTTGGGCTTTTTATTTTTATTTTTATTCACTTTCACTATTCACGTCCATGTTACTGCTTTCAGATAACACATTAAACCTGTTTCTGCATACAAGATAAGATTTATTTATTTGATTTTGTTTGGAGCGTTGCACTTTACCAATCACTGTTTTTGGGTTTTCTTCTGAGACACTATTTGAACTGTTTGTACACTCCCAGCCATTGTTTTCACTTTGGTTCGCAAGTGAGTTATTTACACATTTCTGGCCATTATTTCCACGGGTTATTATGTTAGAACTGTTTACACAAGGTTGACCGTTATTTTCCACTACCTTACTGTGGCCATTTGTCTCAATAAGTTTCGAATTGTTTTTAGTGTTCCGCAATACATTTGAACTCGGTACATTTCTGTTGCTTCTAACTAGTGTTTTTAACTCATGGTTCTCATTTCCAAGTTTTGCAATTTCCTGCAACAGCATATCGGTAACTTGCTGGAGACTTTTTAATCACACATTTAACTTCTCGATTTCTTCTTTGCAGTTATTGCATACATCATTTTTCACAACATAAGCATAACTTTTTGTCACACTAATATTACTTGCACCTGCACTTGACACCATCTCTCTATAGTATTAGTATGTTGCACTGGGGACAATGTAGTAATTCTGTATGCAGTGCTCCATATTATTGAAAAGTCGATGAATACTGAAAGTCTACTAATTCAATCAACAGAGCAGTTCATGTCTATTTATGGTGGTATCAATGTGCGATAAAGTAAGTCTGGGTAATCGTTGAAGAATGGCGTCAGCTGATCGTCAGTATAGAGGTTCCAATTAAATATAGTATTTCCAGTGAACTGTCTTGACTGTGTTAGCAGCATCAGCCACTCTTTCAGCTAATATATGTCCCCACGTACTGCAGTGATTACTTCGTAAAGCACAAAGTTGAAATCGATCTTGTTTAATACAACTATTCAGAAGTTGGATTATAACTCAAAGTACAATTGTCTCTTCAAAAGAAGATGTCTTTCTCTGTCTTAATCTAGTCCACACCAAAAGTAAGTTATTACAAATATTAATCACAGCATTGTAACAAATAATTATGAAAGCAGAGAGATTTCTAATGAGTTTGTCACCAGTGATCTCTGGTACTATAGAGATCAGTGGTTTGTCACTCGTGTGTTTATATTATCTCTAGTGGCAGGCAGAGAGCAGAAATATCTCTGGAGTGAGCATTCAGATCTGCAGAACAGATTTTGTGTTCTCAACATTAAGGTGGAAATGTCACACAATATTGGAAAAAATCTCCTAATCGCTGACTTTATCTTGGTCCTTTTTTGTTCGGTTAAGACGGATGACTAAGTGTAAATGGCCATTCTAGCAACTTCTTCAACTTTCTTGTTGATTCTGTGACGCATTTATTTACATATTATTTCATGTCATGTGGTTTCTCTGTGAAAAGGAGTTCGGGCTTCTTTGCAGCCAATGCAGTACAAACTAATCGTAATAGCAAATAAATGTGTGGATAGAGTGGATTTGTCTCAATATCACATGGTAATACCAGCGAGACAATGCACAGAATGCAGTGCTCACTACGTAGATATTTCTAGTATATGTATAATTTAGTGATATACCCATCAAAAGATGCACTTCTTCCCTTTCCATGACATAGGATATAGGAAGGAAAAAAAAAATTTTTTTGTGTCCTGTCTGAGTTAAATTTTACTTGCAGTGGCAGTGGTTTAGTTTGCTGTTGTTGGCAATGAACTATCCGTTTTAGGAGGTTGTTTAATTTACTGACCAGAACCGCATAAATTATTTATTTCATTGTGAACATAAAGAATTATTCCCCTCATTCTACGTGACTGATTTTTGAAAATGCATTCAACAGCCATTAGCAACATCAGCACACAACTTTGCTGCCGTAAATAAAATTGTACCCCTTCTTGTAGTGTATTACTCCATAGTTATGAGAATGCAAAAAATGCAGCAACGCCATAATTATTTGATGTACTATGTAGCTAACTTCGCCTCACTTTGTCGTTTCCTGTACTATGGATTTTCGAAGATTCCTAAACAAAATGCACTCAAAATGTAATGAGGATACACCGAAATCAGGAAAGGAACTACATAAATTCCATCTTCCCTGCAAAGAATTCTTATGTAAATTAGACCATCAACAGAAGCAAAGGAATGTTGCTATGTTTTATATTCAAATGCCCTCTGTCAAAAGAAGCAAAGAAATGTCATTAAGCTGTGAATATACAAAGAGTAATCAACAACTCGCTGTTCAATGTTAAGTTTATATTTGCAGAGATAAGACTGTGGCTCTTAATTCAAAATACTTCTGTTACTGAGGAAATTTGCACAACACGATCGTGTATTATTTCTTTGCAGCACTACAAAACCAACAGCACCTTTCGTGGTTCGTTTTGCTGTTCTATGACATAACTATCAAACAGAAATAACAATAAAAAAAAAAGGCAGTGCCAAATATTAGTTCTTTGGTGCTCTTATTATGCTTTCTTTCATTGCCATTTAAATTATGGTATTCTTCTGTGGAGTAACTCTCCAAGTGCCAGAAATATTTTTATTTGGCAGAAGAAGGCCATCAGGAGCATCTGTGGAATTACCAACAACAGTGTATCATGTAGACTTTATTTCAAAGAATTACAGATAATAACAGTCCCTTCCATCTTTATATACAACTGCCTACTGTACATATAAGAACATCTTAACAGCTACAACCTAATGAAATCAATTCACAATCATAACACTTGCCAAACATACAAGATAGAAATACCTGTAACACGACTTCAAAAAACACAAGACATTCCTGAATATGTGGAATCAGACTTATCAACACTTTACCTGTACAGGCACACACTGCCTCTCTTAAAAAAAAAAAAGGGGTTGGAAGAAAAAGCTTTCTATAGTCTTGAAGAATTTGAAAACTGTTCTAAAGATGACCTTACTTACTAAATAACTGTTTTTTTTATTATTATAATTTTGTAACTTCTGTGCCTTTTTACTTGTATGTGACTATGTAAGTAATTAAACAATATATAGCGCCTTAAATTTATTATATATGTAACTTTGTAACTAAACAATATATATTTTCTTAAATTTATTATGTATGTTAATCAACATGTGTAGCTAATTTGTATACAGTGTACCAAAGTGTATGGTTATATCAACCTTACTGTATAAAATCTTTTGTACACAACACATGACAACATCAATTGCATGAAAATGCTTAAAGATGGCTGAATAAAATAAATAAATAAAAACTACATATGTAACAGGGCCTCTATTTGTTCTGTACATCATTTTCTAGGCATCCCTAAACAGAACGGTCTCAAGATGTAATAAGTACGCACCAAAATCAGAAAGTAAATTACATAAATTCATGTTTTCTTGCAAAGAATCCTTAGTAACTGAAAACATCGATAGACACGAAGGAACGTCATTATGTTTTAAATTCAAATGATACCCTCGGAAAGAAGCACTTTTTTTGTTTCCATGGAATTGCAAGGTATGTGGAATACAGCTAGTAAAAAATTTTTGTGTGTGTACCTGGGTCAAATTTTACGTGCAGTGGCAGCAGTTTAGTATGTTAATGTTGGCAATGAAGTATTCGCTTTATGGGGATCATGAATTTATTGATCGGAACAACATTATTTATATCATTATCAACAATAAGAATTATTCCACTCCTCATTTCTGTGTATTACACCTTAGTTATGACAATAAAAAACGCAGCATCGCCATCTATTAGTTATTTGGTATACTATGTCCATGACATCACCTCTATTGGGTCTTTGCTATACTATGCTGCATTTCAAGCATAGCATACACCAAAAACTACAAAATACAGTATTTTTTTCTTTCCCTGATCCGATTTTGATGAAATGAAGGTTATATGTTGCCCCAAGGTACTCTCAGTTGACCTATGTAACCCCGTGAAAGTTCGTAATAGTACTTTTGGAGATTTGCTGTACTACACCATACTTATAACCATAGTATACACATAAAACTTCCAATTTTGATATCTCTGATCCGATTTTGATGAAATTAAGCCTATGTTACATCCCAAACTATTCTCAATTTACCTGTGGAAACCCATGCACGTTCTTGTAATACTTTTGGAGATTATCCTCAACATATAGACATACACGATGGCTTTTAAGCAAATGATTAAATTACCATATCTTTATTTTCTCTGCACTGATTTTAATTATTGAAGCCTTTATGTAACTGCACGATATTCTAAAGTTATGTGTGAAAAGCCCATGATAATTCGTCAAGTAGTTTTGGAGATAAACATGTTCAAAGAGACAAACAGACTTGATGGTCGTAGATAAAAAATTTCAAATTACAATATTATTATTTTTTTATGTGATCCAATTTTTATGAAATGAAGTCTAATATGTTGTCAAGAGTTACCCTCAAGTTACCTGTGAAAACTCCATGCAAATTCGTGAATTAGTTTTGGAGATAAGAGGTTTTTAATAGTTGAACAAACAGACACGGCGGTTACTGAAAATGCTTAAAATTACAATATCTTTTTTTTTTCCATGATCCAATTTTGATAAAATTATGCCTATATGTTGAGCTAAGTTTTTCTCATGTTTCCTGTGAAAACTGCATGGAGATTCGTCCAGTAGTTTTGAAGACTGGAGTGAACAGCGACAGGCGTATATTTACAGATTATTAGTGTAGACATAGATTATTGAATTTTAATACACCATCCAACGAAGGAAATAGAACTTTAGTATTGCTCAACTTCAAATATTAGTAGCAACAAAAAATAAATTTCTTTATGTAAATACCAACATTCCATAAGGGTTTAAGATTCTTGCATGAGTTGCCTCATTGTGATTTCTCGTATTGTTTTGTCGAATTTTGTGAAGTGCTGGGGGACGTGAACCATAATGATGCACTAGGATTTCAAGAAGAAAGTTATTTATTATGTGGATAAAAAGTTCTAATTGTGCGCCATCCAGGCGGAATGACATCAATTTACCAACCACTTGAGTCTGTTTCAATAAATCGTTTAAGGTCAAGCTTAAACACATGTACACTGACACCGACTGCCTTTCGAAAACTGACAGACAACTGACACCAACGGGTTGTGTAACACGCACAAGTGTGCCAATGGAATGATGATACATGGAAGTGGGTTCCAAATCAGTTTGTGTAACAGGCATTTAAAGATTTTTGATATTGAATGCACTAGTCTGTACGAGGAATGATGCTATGTAGCTTGAAGGAACTGAATAACATGTAATGAAGTGATGATGATTCAGAATTACCATACCAATCTAATTGTTATTATAACATCATAAAATTATATTATAAGTCTAATAATATTGTTCTATTTAGTTTCAAAGTTATTTCCATTCTCATTTAGTAATTGTTTAGTGTTGTTAAAATAGCCGTACATTTGAAGTCTTACCTAAAAGCTATTACGTAAAGCCGACTGGTAAGCCTGTGTTGCATCAATATGCCTGACGATACAACCACTGCCTTTGTGCTACAACTTACGTGTTTTCCTATTAGGGGCAAGGGATTGTTCCTATGAATTGTGATATTTAAATTCCACACTATTTGCCAGAAGAAGAATACAAGTGTAAACATTACACCATGTAACTTAATGAATAATACAAATGTAAACATTACGCCACGTGACTTAATCTTCCATGTTGGCTGTTAACACATTTAAATTCCATCCACCTAAAAAACCTGATAGATAACAGTGAATGCAGGAAAATATATGTATCACGTTAATGTTTACAGTTATATTATTCTTATGCTGAACGGGAATAGTTAGAAATGAAGTATGGCAACTAACTTCTAGTACTGATTTTTAAATCTTCTATGAATATAAATTCTGTGCAGACAAGTTACGTGAATGCACAACCTACACATTAAGTACCGTACTTTTCACAGTTCTGAAATGTCTTTGTGACAATAACAAGTTCACACACGCTGAATAAACAAAGATTTCTCTGTGTCTGAATGGCCTGTCCGTCACTCAAGGAATGCCTATTCTGTTTTTTAAGAATATTTTTCCAAATTTTTTGACTCTTCCCCTTTTAAAAAATACAAACATATTTATCCCTTTCCTTTCTAGGCAGTGTTGGACTAAGGGGGGGAGGGGGGCAGAGGGAGCAGACTGCTCACCCCCTGGTCTTGGGGGGGGGGGCTCCAAATACCTGGAAAGCAAGGGTGGTTTTTTTTTTTTTTTTTTTTTTTTTTTTTTTTTTTTTTTTTTTTTTTTTTTTTTGAGCGCACTTGTCATCTTGTTTGTTCTGCTGGAGCCTCCAAATCTCTCTGTCCCGTTGTGACTCTTGTTCTGGGGGGGAGGGCCTCCAATTCATTTTTGTTGTAATAAATATATCTCCAAGTGGACGGGAGGGCCTCATTTTCTTTCGCCACCGCCCTGGGCCTCCAACAGCCTGCAATTATTTCGTCAAAATGAAACAGTTTGTAATAGAGTGAAGAAAATTTCTTATTATCTTTTAGAGCATCTAAGCATATATCTCAAAATGTTTCATACAAATTTCTTTTAAGGGGAGAGGGGATATTAAAAATCCTTACGATTTAAAATAAAAATCTAAAAGAAATTTTAAGTTTTTTAAATTTCACTTAAATATTGTCATTTGGGATCCATCCCAGAAGGCTTTAAATGCATGTACCCGAGTTGACAGATTATTTGGGTTTGAGATTCAGGTAAGGAATTCGGCACATGTTTTATTTAAGATTTGGTATTCGGATTCAATTTGGTATAATTGGGGTTCGACCCACCCTACCATCTACTCCAGTGGCCTTGTTTCTATTCAAATCTTTTAGTGTCCTGCCAAATTATAATCGCAGTATAGTAACTCCTATCTCATCTTCTTCTACTTTGTCTTCCACTTCTAAAATACTGCCTTCAACATTGTTTCCTTTGTACACGCCTTTTGTATACTCCTTCCATCTTTCAGCTTTCCCTTCTTTTTCTAGTACTGGTTTCCATCTAACTTCTTGATATTCAAACAGCGGATTTCTTGTCTCCAAATGTCTCTTTTATTTTTCTGTAGGTGTTATCTATCTTTCCCCTGATATTACATTCTTCTACTGTCTTGCATTTCTCATCAAGCCACTCCTGCTTAGCCAGTCTGCACTTCATTTCCTTATACCTGTTTCACTTGATGCATTGTTATATTTTCTCATCTCATGAATTAAGCTCAATATATCCTGTGATATCCAGCGATTTCTATTAGTCCTTGTCCTTCTGCCTATATGATCCTCTACGGCCTTCACTGCTCTATCTCTCAGAGCTACCCATTTTTCTTCTAAAGTTTTACTTTCCCCCATTTCAGACAGTCCTTGCCTAATAGTCCCTCTAAAACTCTCAACCACCTCTGGTTCCTTCAATTTGTCCAGATTCCATCTGCTTAATTTTCTACCTTTTTGCAGAATCTAAAGTTTTAATCTACAATTCATAACCAATACTTTATGGTCAGAATCTATATCAGCCCCTGGGTATATCTTACTGTTTAAAACATGATTTCTAAACCTTCACCTTACCATTATAAAGTCAATCTGGTACCTTCCAGTGTCTTCTGGTCTCTACCATGTATATAAGCTTCTTTCATGATGATTAAAGTAAGTGTATGTGATGATTAAATTGTGCTCAGCACAAAATTCTACCAGGCGATCATTCCTATTCCCCAGTCCATATTCATCTTCTACATTTCCTTCCCTTCCCTTTCCTATTACCGAGTGTCAGTCCTCCATCACAATTAAGTTTTCTTCTCCTTTAACGATCTTAGTAATTTCTTCTATCTCCTCATACATTTCTTCGATCTCCTCATCATCGGAAGAGCTAGTTAGTATATAAACTTGTTCTGCTGTGTTCAGTGTTGGCTTTGTGTCTTCCTACAATAATGTGTTCACTATGCTGTTCACAGTAAATTACCCACATTCTTATCAGACCCACTCCTGCATTACCACCGAAGGAATTTGGATTTATAATCCTGTACTCACCTGGTCTAAAATCCTGTTCATCTTGCCACCAAACTTCACTAATTTCCACCATATCTAACTTCAAACTATCCATTTCTCTTTCCAAATTCTCTAAAATAACTACCCAATTAAGGGTTAGAACATTCCATGCTCCCTTCCGTAGAATGCCTGTTTTGTGTTTCTTGATGACGACATCCTCCTGAGTAGTACCTGCCGGAGATCCGAATGGGGGACTATTTTACCCGAGAGGATGCCATCATCATATATTCATACAGTAGAGCAGTATCTCCTTGGTGAAATTAATGACTGTATTTTCACCTTACTTTCAGCCATTCGCAGTAACTGCATGGCAAAGCCATGTTCGCTGATGTTACAATGCCAGCTCAGCCAATTATCCAAACTGTTGCCCTTGTTAACTACTGAAAAGGTTACTGCGCCTCTTCAGGAACCATACATTTATCTGGCATTTCCACAGATACTCCTCTGCTGTGGTTGAACTTACGCTATGACTATCTGTATCATTGAGGCATGCAAACCACCCCACACCCCACCTTGGAAATGTTTGTGGTTCAGAAATAAAGCCCAGAAAATTTCACAACTTTGACTGAAATTCTACTTATGTATTATCAGCTTTTGTGAGCAAAAAAGTTGAAACAAACACTGCAGATTAAAAACATTGCACACTGAAAAGATTTGTATTATAAATCCAGTGAAGCATAACAAATATTTTATAACATGTAATTAATTTCATTCAATGTTGAGCATCTTCGGACCTGTTATAAACTTTGTATGTAGATAGTAATGACATATTAATTTTTTTCCATCAAAGCCTTGTTGTAATTGGAAATTTTTAAATATTGTTAGTATCATGATCAATTGATTTATATGCTGAGAATCATGAAGTGAAACATAGTCACCAAATTTTTTGATATAAGTAATGTTGTTGTGGTCCTCAGTCCGAGACTGGTTTGATGCAGCTCTCCACCCTACTCTATCCTCAGCAAGCCTTTCATTTACTCATAAGAACAGCAACCTACATCTATTTGAATCTGCTTAGTACTGTATTCATCTCTTGGTCTCCCTCTGCGACTTTTACCGCATCACTTCCCTCCAACACTAAATTCACGATTCCTTGATGACTAAGAATGTGTCCTACCAATCGATTCGTTCCTTTAGTCATGGTGTGACAGAATTTACCATTGCCATACAAAGACAAACCATATACGTTTACAATAAAATGTAAATACTTTTGTTTCAAAATTAAATGAAACTCACTGGACATTCAACAAATGTTGTTGTTGTGGTCTTCAGTCCGCAGACTGGTTTGATGCAGCTCTCCACGCTACCCTGTCCTGTGCAAGTCTCTTCATCTGAGAATACGTTCAGCAACCTACATCCTTTTGAATCTGCTTACTGTATTTGTCCCTCGGTTTTCCTCTATGATTTTTACCCCACACACTTCCTTCTAATGCTAAGTTGACAATTCCTTGATGTCACAGAATGTGTCCAACCAATCTAGCCCTTCCCTTACTCAGGATATGCCAGAAACTCCTTTCCTCCCTGATTCTGTTAAGCACCTCCTCATTAGTTACGTGATGTACCCATCTAATTTTCATCATTCGTCTGTAGCACCACATTTCAAAAGCTTCTATCATCTTTTTATCTGAACTCCTTATCGTCCACGTTTCACTCCCATACAATGCTACATTCCAGACAAATGCTTTCAGAAAGGACTTCCTAACATTTAAATTAATATTGAATGTTTACAAGTTTTGCTTCTTTAGAAATCATTTTCTTCCCATTGCCATTCTGTATTTTATACCTTCTTTACTTCAGCCATCAGACGTTATTTTGCTACCCAAATAACAAAACTCATCTACTACTTTTATTGTCTCATTACCTAATCTAATTCCTTCAGCATCACCTGATTTTCTGACATTGCATTCCATTACCTTCGTTTTACTCTTGTTACTGTTCATCTTATATCTTCCTTTCAAGACATTGTCCATTTCATTCCATTGCACTTCCAGATTTTTTGCGGTCTCTGACAGAATTACTATATCATTGGCAAACCGCAATGTTTTTATTTCTCCTCCCTGCACTTTAATGCCCTCTCCAAATTTCTCCTTGCATTCCTTCGCTGCCGGCTCAATGTACAGATTGAACAACCTTGGGGAAAGGCTATAACCCTGTCTTACTCCCTTCCCAACATCTGCAACCATTTCATGCCCTTCGACTCTAATAACTGTTGTCTGGTTTTTGTATAGGTTGAATATAACTCTTCGCTTCCTATATTTTACCCCTGCTACCTTCAGAATTTGGAAGAGTGCATTCCAGTCAACACTGTCAAAAGCTTTTCCAAATCGACAAATGCTAAAAACATAGGTTTACCTTTCATTAGCATATCTTCTAAGATAAGTCGTAATGTGAGTATTGCCTCCCGTGTTCCTACATTTTTCCTAAATCCAAACTGATTTTCCCCGAGGTCAGATTCCACCAGTTTTTCCATTCGTCTGTAAATAATTCGTGTTAGTATTTTGCAACCATGACTAATTAAACTGATTGTTCTGTAATTTTCACACTTGTCCGCACTTGCTTTCTTTGGAATTGGAATTATGATATTCCTCTTGAAGTCTGAGGGTATTTCCCCTGTCTCCTACATCCTGCATACCAGGTGATACAATTTTTACATGACTGGCTCTCCCAACGATATCAGCAGTTCAGACGAAATATCATCTACTCCAAGGGCCTTGTTTCGACTCAAGTCCATCAGCGCTCTGTCAAATTCTTCTCGCATTATCATATCTCCTATCTCATCTTCCTCCACTTTGTCTTCCATTTCTAGAATACTGCCTTCAAGTTTATTTACTTTATATAGGCCCTCTATATATTCCTTCCACTGTTCAGCTTTCCCTCTTTGCTTAGTACTGGTTTTCCATCTGAGTTCTTGATATTCATACAGCTGCTTTTCTTGTCTCCAAATATCTCTTTTATTCTCCTGTATGTGGTATCTACCTTTCCCCTAGTTACGCAGTCTTCTACAATTCTGCATTTTTCCTCTAGCCAATCCTGCTTAGCCACTCTGCACTTCCTGTCAATTTCATTTTTCAGACGTTTGTATTCCCTTTTATCTGTTTCACTTGCTGAATTTTTATATTTTCTCCTCTCATCAATTAATTTCACTATATCCTGCGTTATCCAGGGATTTGTGTTAGGCCTTGTCCTTCTGCCTATATGATCCTCTGCTGCTTTCACTACCCTATATCGCAGAGCTACTCATTCTTCTTCTACTGTATTTTCCCCCGTTTCAGCCAATCCTTGCCTAATGCTCCCTCCGAAACTCTCAACCACCTCTGGTTCCTTCAATTTGTCTCATCTCCAAACCTTTCTACCCTCCTGCAGTCTCCTAAGTTTTAATCTGCAGTTCATAACCAATAAGTTATGGTCAAAGTCTATATCTGCCCCTGGATATGTCTTACAGTGCAGAACCTGGTTTCTAAATCTATTCCTTACCATTATAAAGTCAATCTGGTACCTTCTAGTCTCTCCTGGTCTCTTCCACATATACAGCCTTCTTTCATGATGTTTGAACCAAGTTTTGTTGATCATTAAATGGTGCTCTGCACAAAATTCTACCAAGCGATCTCCTCTTTCATTCCTTATTCCCAGTCCATATTCACCTACTACATTTCTTTCTCTTCCCTTTCCTACTACCAAGTTCCAGTCCCCCATCACAATCAAGTTTTCATCTCCCTTGACTTTCTGAATGATTTCTTTTTCTCATACATTTTTTCGATATCCTCATCATCGGCCGTGCTAGTTGACATATAAATGTGTACTACTGTGGTCGGTGTTGGCTTCATGTCTATCTTTACCATGATAATGCGTTCACTACATGCTGTTCATAGTAACTTACCCGCATTCCTATTTCCTTATTCATTATCAGACCTACTCCTGCATTATCACCAACAGATTTAGTATTGATAACCCTGTACTCACCTGACCAGAAATCCTGTTCATCCTGCCACCGAACTTCACTAATCCCTACCATATCTAACTTTATCCTATCCATTTCTCTTTTCAAATTTTCTAGCTTACCTACAAAATTAAGAGTTAGAACATTCCACGCTCCAACTTGTAGAATGCCTGTTTTGTTTTTCTTGATGACAACATCCTCCTGAGTAGTCCCCACCTGGAGATCCAAATGGGGGCTATTTTACCTCCGGAACATTTTATCCAAGACGCCATCATCATGCAGTGATACAGTAGAGCTGCATGTCCTCAGGAGAAGTAACGACTGTAGTTTCCCCTTGCTTTCAGCCGTTTGCAGTAGCTGCATAGCAAAGCCATGTTAGCTGATGTTACAAGGCCAGCTCAGTCAATCATCCAGACTGTTGCCCCTGTAAATACTGAAAAGGCTGCTGCTCCTCTTCAGGAACCACACGTTTGTCTGGCCTCTCCACTGTGGTTGCACCTATTGCACAGCAATCTGCATCGTTGAGGCACACAAGCCACCCCACCTCGGCAATGTCTGTGGTTCAGTAAATGGTAACTACAACACATACATATCCGACATCAAGAACATTTTCCCCTTGTAACAACATGTGACAAATACAATAAAAGAAACACATGAATTACCTCTAGTATTAGAAAGAGGGAATTACATAAAGAAGCTAAAACCAGTCATGATGCTGAGTTTATCAGCTAAAAGGAAAAAAAAAAAAAAAATATTTGATTGGGTAGTGAAACAGGAAAAATAAATGGCTAACAGTAAATATATTGCTAATTCCTCAAATCAAAAGCAGTATGGCAGGTTGTCAAGAAGGAAACTGGTACTGAAGAAACGAATTATTTTAATTAAAAACTAGAAATTGATGTGAAGAATTTAATAAGAACTTCATAACTGCAAACAAAATTAGTAACTTCTCCTCACCACAAACAACGCCTAATACAGTACCGCAGGAATCAGGGTTTAAATTTACTCTAGTATCATGCCAGGAAGTAGCCAATACCATAAAATCACTAAAAAGTTTTAATTCTGTTGGCTGGGATGAAATTTCAACAAGAATCATAAAGCAGGATGTGACAGCATTGCACCTCAATGCTGTAGAATAATAAACCAATCATTTGATGAGGGCTGCTTTCCAGACAGACTAAAATATGCAGAATTTCATCCAATCTACAAAAAGGGAAAACAAGATGAATTAGGTAACTTCCACCCAGTGTCTATACTACCAGTTTTCTCCAAAATAGATGAATGATTAGTATGTAAGCAATTAGCAAAGTACAATAAAGAAGGTAATATTATTCTTAATAACAAACATGGGTTTAGGAAGGGACGAAACACTTTGCAAGCAGTTAATGAACTAATCTCTAAAATAAGTAAATGTCTCGACACCAAACAATGTATCTGGTATTTTTTGTGACATCACAAAGGCGTTTGATATAGTACAACATAAGCTACGGCTGTAAAAATGGGTACATATGGCTTCCATGAAAAACTTATAAGATGGTTAGCATGTTATCTCAAAAAACATGATACGTCACACGAATGAAAAAACATGCTCTAGCTGGAAAGAAATACTAGCAAGCATACCCAGGGGCTCAATATTAGGACCACTCCTGTTCATATACTACATAAATGACATGCCTTGCAAAGTAAATAAAGACACAATACTTTACACAGATGACTCAACAGCAGTGGTATGCTGCAAAAGGATTGAAGATGGACCACAAAACAAACTCTAGAAGAACTTGAAGAATGGATAAAAAATAATGGTATGAAATTAAATCTGGAAAAAACTCAAATCATAAACTTCAGGACCAAACAAACTACTGAATGTATATCACAAACAGAGTATTCAGGTAAAGATCTGACCACAGTTGAATCTGTAAAATTTCTTGGAATAATTATAAATAAAAACTTGTTATGGACAGACCATGTGGACAGTCTGCTGAAGAGATTAAACAGCTTAGTTTATGCAATGAGGGTACTACACAAAATTATGGACTTAAAGGTGAAGAAAGCTATATACCATGCTTATTTCATAACAGTGATAAAATATGGAAAGAAAGGACAAACCTCTTTATAAATACAAAAAAGGTAGACTCTTGCTGTATATTCATGTTTGTATATAAACTTACTGTCTGAATGGCAGAATGCATACCATTCTGTATATCTGTACTTCATACAGGTGTGTGAAGTTTTATTGTTAAATTATGATGAGAAATTTATAGTAAAATGTGGTATGTTTCTTATAATATATAATGTATACATTAGATATCCACTCCCATGAACCACAGACATTGCCGAGGTGGGGTGGCTTGCGTGCCTCAACGATACAGATAGCCGTACCGTAGGTGCAACCACGCCGGCCGCGGTGGCCGAGGGGACTAAGGCGCTCCAGTCACGGTCTGCACGGCCACTACGGTCGGGGGTTCGAATCCCCCCTCGGGCATGGATATTTGTGCCGTCCTAGTTCGTAAGTAGTTCATAAGTAGTTTGTAAGTTTAGGGACTGATGACCCCGTAGTTAAGTCCCATAGACTATACAAACATTTGAACATTTTTTTTTTTTTTTTTTTGAGGTGCAACCACAGCGGAGGGGTATCTGTGGAGAGGCCAGACAAACGTGTGGTTCCTGAAGAGGGGCAGCAGCCTTTTCAGTAGTTACAGGGGCATCAGTCTGGATGATTGACTGAACTGGCCTTGTAACATCAGCTAATGTGGCTTTACCACACAGTTACTGCGAATGGCTGAAAGCAAGGGGAAACTACAGCCGTTACTTTTCCCGAGGACATGCAGCTCTACTGTATGAACATGAACATATGATGATGGCATCCTCTCGGGTAAAATATTCCGGAGGTAAAATAGTCCCCCATTCGGATCTCCGGGCGGGGACTACTCAGGAGGATGTGATCATCAGGAAAGACAACACTGGCATTCTACAGGTCGGAGCGTGGAATGTTAGATCCCTTAATCGGGTAGGGAAGCTAGAAAATTTAAAAAGGGAAATGGATAGGTTGAAGTTAGATATAGTGGGGATTAGTGAAGTTTGGTGGAAAGAGGAACAGGACTTCTGGTCAGGCGAGTACAGGATTATAAATACAAAATGAGTTGGGGGTGTTACAGGAGTAGGTCTGATAATGAATAAAAAAAATAGGAACGCGGGTAAACTACTATGAGCAACACAGTGATTGCAATTATCGTAGTCAAGATAGATACGAAGCCAACACCGACAACAGTAGTACAGGTTTATATGCCAACTAGCTCTGCCGATGATGAGGAAATTGAAGAAATATATGAGGAGCTAAAGGAAATTATTCAGACAATTAAGGGAGAGGAAAACTTAATTGTTATGGGAGACTGGAATTCGGTAGTAGGACAGGGAAGGGTAGATTGTAGGTGAATATGGTCTGGGCAAAAGGAATGAAAGAGGAAGCCGCCTTGTAGAATTTTGCACAGAACATAATTTAGTTATAACAAACACCTGATTTAAGAATCACAAAAGAAGGTTGTATACATGGAAGAGAGCAGGAGACACCGGGAGATACCAGATAGATTTTATAATGGTAAGACATAGATTTCGGAACCAGGTTTTAAACTGTAAAACATACCCAGGGGCAGATATAGACTCTGACCATAACTTGTTGGTTATGAACTGTAGGCTGAAACTGAAGAAACTACAAAAAGGTAGCAAATTAAGGAGATGGGACCTGGATAAATTGAAGGAACCTGAAGTTCTTAAAAATTTCAGAGGGAGCTTTAGGCAACAATTGACCGAAATGGGGGGAAATAAAACAGTAGAGGAGGAATGGGTAGCATTGAAAGATGAAATAGTGAAGGCAGCAGAGGACAAAATAGGTAGGAAGGTAAGACCTACAAAAATCCTTGGATATCACAGGAGATACTAAATTTAATCAATGAAAGGAGAAAATATAAAAATGCAGTAAATGAAAGAGGCAAAATGGAGTACAGACGACTAAAAAATGAGATTGACAGGAAGTGCAAAATGGCTAAGCAGGAGTGGCTAGAAGGCAAATGCAAGGATGTAGAAGAATTTATAAAAAGGGGAAAAATAGATACAGCATACAGGAAAATAAAAGAAACATTTGGAGATAAGAAAAACAGCTCTATGAAAATCAAGGACTCTGATGGAAAACCAGTTCTCAGCAAAGAAGGGAAAGCTGAAAGGTGGAAAGAGTATATAGAGAGGCTCTATGAAGGAAATGAACTTAGTGGTAATATTGAGGGAAGGGGAGAAGAAGTAGATGAGAATGAAATAGGAGATACTATACTGAGAGATGAATTTGACAGAGCACTGAAAGACCTAAGTCGAAACAAGGCCCCTGGAGTAGATGATATTCCCTCAGAGCTACTGAAGTCTCTGGGAGAACCAGCCATGACAAAATTATTTCATCTGGTGTGTAAGATATATGAGACAGGTGAAGTACCCTCAGACTTAAAGAAAAATGTTATAATCCCCATTCCAAAGAAATCAGGTGCAGACAGGTGTGAAAACTACAGAACCATCAGTTTAATAAGTCACGGTTGCAAAATATTAACACGAATTATCTACAGGAGAATGGAAAAGCTAGTAGAAGCTGACCTCGGGGAAGATCAGTTTCGGTTCAGGAGAAATGTAGGAACACGGGAGGCAATACTCACTTTACGGCTTATCCTAGAAGATAGATTAAGAAAAGGCAAACCTACATTTCTAGCTTTTGTAGATTTGGAGAAGGCTTTCGACAATGTTGATTGGAATAAACTCTTTCAACTTCTGAAGCAAGCAGGAGTAAAACATAGGGAGCGTAAGGTTATTTACAACTTGTACAAAAACCAGACAGCGGTTGTCAGAGTTGAAGAGCATGAAAGGGATGCAGTGGTTGGAAAGGGAGTAAGACAAGGTTGTAGCCTTTCTCCAATGTTATTCAATTTGTACATTGAGCAAGATATAAAGGAAAGCAAGGAGAAATTTGGAGAAGGAATTAAAGTTCAGGGTGAAGAATTAAAAACATTGCATTTTGCCGATGACATATTAATTCTGTCAGATACAGCACAGGACCTGCAAGAGCAATTGAATGGAATGGACAGTGTGCTGAAAGGTGCATATAAGATGAAGATTAACAAGAGCAAAACTAGGGTAATGGAGTGCAGTCTAAGAAAATCAGGTGATGCTGAAGGAATTAGATTAGGTAACGAAACAATAAAGGAGGTAGATGAGTTTTGTTACTTGGGCAGTAAAATAACAAATGATGGTCGCAGTACAGAGGATATAAAATGCAGAATGGCAATGGGTAGAAAAGCCTTCTTGAAAAAGAGAAATTTGTTAACATCGAATATTGATTTAAGCCTAAGGAAGTCCTTTCTGAAGGCATTTGTATGGAGTGTTGCCTTGTATGGGAGTGAAACATGGACGATAAACATTGCGGACAGGAAGAGGATTGAGGCTTTTGAAATATGGTGCTAAAGAAGAATGCTGAAGATTAGGTGGGTGGATCGCCTAACTAATGAGGAGGTACTGAACAGAATTGGGGAGAAAAGAAATTTCTGGCATACCTTGACTAAGAGAAGGGATAGATTGGTAGGGCACATTCTTAGACATCAAGGAATTGTTAATTTAGCATTGGATGGAAGTGTGTGGGGTAAAAACCACAGAGGAAGACCAAGAGATGGATACAGTAAGCAGATTCAGACAGATGTAGGTTGCCGTTCTTATGTGGAGATGAAGAGGCTTGCTCAGGATAGGGTATTGTGGAGAGCTGCATCAAACCAGTCTCGGACTGAAGACCACAACAACAACACACATTAGATATTTACTTTAATGTATAAATGAATGTAACAAATTAGCTTAAAGACTGATGAGTCACCAATGTTCTCAATCAAATGATTGTGTAAAAACATATAATGTGAGAACAAAGTATCTTATCTTCCCAATTCTGTTCAGTACCTTCTCATTAGTTACATGTTCTACCCACTCAATCTTCAGCATTCTTCTGTGGCACCACATTTCAAAATCCTCTATCCCCATCCTGTCTTCACTGTTTACTATCCGAGTTTCACTCCTGTACAAGGCAACAATCCACACAAATACCTCCAAAAAAGACTTTATTACACTTAAATTAATATTCAATAGTAGCAAATTTCTCTTTTTCAAAAACACTTTTCTACCCATTGCCATTCTGCATTTTATGTTCTCTGAACTGCGACTATCATAAGTTATTTTACTGCCCAAATAAGAGAACTCATCTACCACCTTTATTGTTTCGTTACCTAATCTAATATCTTCAGCATTGCCTGATTTTCTTAAACTGCACTTCATTACCCTTTTTTTGCTCTTGTTAATGTTCATTTTATATGCACCTTCCAAAACACTATCCATTCTGTTGAACTGCTCCTCCAGGTCCTTTGCTGTCTCTGACAGAATTACAATGTAATTGGCAAAATGCAATGTTTTTCTTTCTTCACCCTGAACTTTAATTCCTTCTCCAAATTTCTCCTTGTGTTCCTTCATAGCTTGCTCAATGTACAAATTGAATAGCATTGGAGAACAGCTACAATCCTGCCTTACTCCCTTCCCAACCTCTGCATCCCTTTCATGCCCTTAACTCTGATAACTGCTGTTTGGGTTTTGTACAAGTTGTAAATAACCTTCCATTCCCTATATTTTTCTCCTGCTGATTTCAAGATCTGAAAGAGTGTATTCCAAGCAACACTATCAAAAGCTTTCTCAAAATCTGCAAAACTAGAAATGTAGGTTTGTCTTTCCTTAATCTGTCTTCTAAGATAAGCCATAATGTGAGTATTGCCTCATGTGTTCCTACATTTCTCCTGAATCTAAACTGATCTTCACCAAGGTCGGCTTCTACCAGTTTTTCTATCCTTCTTTAAATAACTCGTGTTTAAATTTTGCAACCATGGCTTATTAAACTGATGGTTTTGTAATTTTCATGGCTGTCTGCACATGCTTTTTTTGGAATGGTGATTATAACCTCTTTCCCATCTGATACATTTTACGCACCAGGTGAAATAGTTTTGTCATGGCTGGCTCTCCCAGAGACTCCGGTAGTTTTGAGGTAATGTCCAGTCCAGGGGCCTTATTTCGACTTAGGTCTTTCAGTGCTCTTTGAAATTCTTCTCTCAGTATGGTATATCCTATTTCATCTTCATGTACTTCCTCTTCCCTTCCTACAATATTGTCTCTAAGTTCATTTACTTTGAAGAGCCCCTCTATATACTCTTTCCACCTTTCAGCTTTCCCTTCTTTGCTGAGAACTGGTTTTCCATCTGAGTTCTTTATACACATACATCTGCTTTACTTTTCTCCAAATGTCTGTTTTATTTTCCTGTAGACACTATCTATTTTTCCCCTGTTTATAAATTCTTCTACATATTTGTATTTGCCTTCGAGCCATGCTTGCTTAGCTATTTTTCATTTCCTGTCAATCTCATTTCTTAGTCATCTGTATTCCATTTTGTCTGTTTCATTTACTTTATTTTTATATTTTCTGCTCTCATCAATAAAATATAGTTATTTCCTGTGATATCCAAGGATATTTTGTAAGTCTTACCTTTCTATCTATTTTGTCCTCTGTTGTGTTCACTTTTCATCTCTCAATGCTATCCATTCCTCTTCTACTGTTTTATTTCCCTCTGTTTCTGTCAATTGTTGCCTCAAGCTCCCTCTGAAATTCTCGAGATCTTCAGGTTCCTTCAGTTTATCTAGTTCCCATCTCCTTATTTGCCTACTTAATCAGTAAGAGCTAATAAAATAACCAGCATAGAAAAGCCATAAATGGGGTTCAATATTGGAAAACAAAGCATTTGTCAAAAATTGGATCTCTCTTACAGAAACAAGTTATTTAATAAAGAAACTAATTTAATTTAAATAAAGACTATGAAAGATGTGAAATTAAAGTACCCTTCTTCTGTTATTTACTTGACTGTATAAAGTAGCATTAAGAGGTCTGAGGTGAAGATGTTACACTGCTTGTTGATTCTACCTCAACAGATCAGGGAAGAATTTTTTAATTAATAAGGTTTTTGAACAAGAAGTTAAACAGTCGATGTGACACAATTACTCTCAGAGGTAAGAATGTTATAGAAGAAGAGTCAAGCATTAAACATACTGTCATAAATGTGTTGTGAACAGAGGCTTTTTTCAAGAAAACTAAACATAGCAGCTATTTTGACTGCACAGATCAAACACTGGTAAACAGTTTCCCTTGGACCCTTCTGTAAGAAAAAGGAGCCACTGCCTCCATTACTGCTGTTACTTATTGAGTGGATAAAATCATATCAAGTTTTCAGAAACTGATATGATAATTGACACATAAACCATACTATTCTACTGAAGAAGGCAAATTTGCATAAAAATAGAGCAAAACAGTGAAAATAAGCGAATTTCTAACAAATTTAAAGTGCTTAAAACTGAGAAACTTACATAATTCACAGACACACCACTCAGAGAGAAAAAGACCTAATAGCAATGCATGATTCATCTTGCAGAAATTCATTACATTGGAAGTAAAAAGTAATGGTCAGAAGATAAAAAACTGTGGTAATCTTTAAAATATTGCTAAAATCAATAGTATATGAAATGAGATAAAATGCAAACATTAGAAAACTTAATAATGCAGAGTTAACTTTAATAATGGTAATATTTCTGACCTCTCACTTCCTAACAATGCTTTGAATTATTATGGTGCTGATATGATTGAAACCATAATTGACTCCACAACATAAAATGCACAATATTGATATTGTAAGAGATGAAGCAAATTCTAGTAATCTTCATGCAGTAGGTATCCAAGTCATACTAGAGCTGATCAGTAACTGAAAAAAGCTGTGGTTTCACATGAACTCTTTCAATTTCTATTGACGGAATGATATTTCAAGTAGATGCCTGTGCACAACTCTATACATAAAAAGGGGAGGAAAAGGTTGGTCAGAAATATAGGCCAGTCTCTTCCCTCAGGTTTCATTAAACTGAGTGTGAACATAATGCTTAAGTGTCTCTTGGAACACCAACAAATGAGGTGATTTAGAACACGGAAGGGGGGGGGGGATTTCAGACAGTATGGTTTATTTGTTCTTTCCCACTGCATAAAACCAATTGCCACTAATATCACTTCCACATGCCAATTAATATCTGAAGATCCAATACACTGCTGAAAGTTTATGCAGTATCCTGAAATGAAAAATTTACATTTCTGCTACCAGCATAAAAGTATTAAAGTAGCATTTGTTAATGAGATCAGTAGTCCACAAAGTGGACAACTATAAAACAAGTGTATAGTTTTTCATGTAAATCCGTAATACAATGGCAGCTTTTAAAAAGCTGTGTACTGTGTTGGCTGTTTTCTGAGAATGATGAGGATTTATAAGCAAAATATTAACTCCACCTTCACACATACCACTAAAAGGCACTTCTCAGTAACATCTAAAAATGATGCAACTTAGCATGCCACTACTGAAAACACAAGCAGCAGTTGTGTGGGCTGCTTTGATACACCTTCTGACATATTTGGCGACACACTGTATGACTGGCCAGCAGTGCCCCAGAGAGGCTTCATTTGAAGGCCACCATTGGAAGCAATATTCTGCCAGTGGCACTTTTCCACCACTGGTGGCAAGAGTCTGCCGTTGAACATTACATAAGTGTCTGATGCTGCTTATGTGAAAGAACTCATTTAAACCAATGCTTTGCCAGAAAAGCAGCATTGAGAAGTGGGCCATTCCACACCAAGTGGTCTAATTTTAGAAAAAGTTGCCATCTTGAATTCTGATAAAATGTTGGGCTCTCAGTGAATAGTAGTAAAGTTTTACTTTCAACAATGTAATGCTTGCAAAGATACAGCCTTCAATTTTTCATATCTTTGAGATATAATATCTCCAACAATAGTTATTATTATTATTATTATTATTATTATTATTACAGGATTAATTACTAACAACATCTTGTCATATTCCTGTTATCCTCCGCCAAGCCTCTTTATCCAGCGCTTCTTTCTTGTCGATGCCGCGATGTTCCATTACTACATTTATATGGTCTGTCCAAGAGCGTCGTGGTCTTCCGCGCTTACGCCTGCCGGGTCGTTTCCATTCGTAAACTTTCTTAGGCCACCGATGATCTGGCATTCTCATCATATGTCTGTACCATTTCAGTGATTTTCTTTCAATTCTGTCTATCACTGTATCATTTGCCTTCATTTTAGCTCTTACTTCATCATTAGTTTTTCTTTCGATTCTTGATATTCTGGCACTCCTACACAAATAGTCCATTTCCACAGTTATTAGTCTTCTTTTGAGATCCACATTTAATATCCATAGTTCTGATCCCATAGCATAGCACTGATTCAACCATTATCTTACATACTCTTTTCTAATTATTGTTGGAAATATTCTTATCCCACCAAAAAGAATTCAAACGCCCTAACACCTTTCTGCTTTGCTTTATTC
The DNA here is from genome assembly GCA_026315105.1 of Locusta migratoria. Lineage (NCBI taxonomy): Eukaryota > Metazoa > Arthropoda > Insecta > Orthoptera > Acrididae > Locusta > Locusta migratoria. Next base: position 205,905,049 of record CM048750.1, read on the forward strand.
TGTATTTTACTGCTGTGTGGCCCAATCCATTTTTATCAATATGTGCCCCGAGATTTAAATTTCTCTACCTGTCTCATAACTGCTTCGTCATTGATGTTTACTTCAAATTTAGCATCACTATTCACCACCAGATACTCTGTTTTTATTAGACTCATTTGTAGCCCCCATTTGTTGTACTCGTGATGTAATCGTCATATCATGAACTCAAGGTCATAATTATATTGTGCTATAATGGCTTGATCGTCAGCAAAACTGAATGAAAATATCTGTACATTGTTGACTGTGATTCCCATTCCTCTGCAGCTGTTCTTCCAATTTCGGAGAGCCACTTCTACAAATAAATTGAATAAGATGGGTGACATGCTGCAACCTTGTCTTAAACCTTTAGTGACATTGATAGATAACTTTGAACCTCGTTTAATCTGTACCACATTATTTCTGTACATTTCAATAATAATTTGTAAAAGGTGATCATCCATACCTATATCTTTCATGGCTTCCCACAGCTTAGATCTAGGGACTGTATCGTAAGCTTTTGCTAAATCTACAAAGGCAATGTGTAGCTCCTTCCCTATTGCTATAAATTTCTCCATTAGTTGTTGTAAAATAAATAGGTTATCTGTACATGAGCTGTTCTGCCTGAAGCCACTCTGGTCTTCCCCAATATGGTGGCCCACATTTTGTCTATTTTTTTCAAACATTATCTTGCCAAATAAGCGGCTCATTGTACAGTTGACACTAATGCCTCTATAGCAGTGTGGGTCTTTTCTATTCCCTTTTTTGAAAATAGAAACCATATACGACTTTTTCCATTCTGAGGGAATTTCAACCTTTGTACAACAGTTGTTCATCAGGCAGGCTATTCACTTCTTCAGATATCTTCCTCCAGCCTTCAATAATTCAACTGGAATGTTTTCTGGACCAGGTGATCGGCCATTCTTCATTTTATTTAATGCACAGTCCACTTCCTCTGTTGTAATGTATATAGTTAGATCATTTACTTCCATCTTCTCTTCATTCCCTTCCTCTGTTGTAATGTATATAGTTAGATCATTTACTTCCATCTTCTCTTCATTCCCTTGCGTGTAATATGGCCTATCCTCAGTTAAAAGGCTTGCATACTGCTTTTTCCATTCATTTAGAGGGATTAGGTTGTCTACTGCTTTGTTTACTTGTGTTTTCTTCATACTGGTAATTGTCCTCCACACTTCTGTTGTTTCTGATCCACCTATTAGACTCTCAATTTCAATACATTTCTGTTCCCACATCTTGTTTTTTTCTAATTTAATTCTGTTTCTTAATTGGTAATTTGTTGTCTGGTAGTTTTGCCTGTCTTGTGATTTAGTTGATAACAATTTTTTGTAGATATCTTTCTTTTCCCTAAACAACATCTTCAGGTCATCAGTCATCCATGGAGGATCCCGTTTACCTAGACTCTTACTTTCAGTCCCTAATACCTCTAGAGAAATTTTTGTAAGTGCTTTTTTAATATTTTCATATTCTACTTCAACATTGTAATCTTCTGGAATCGCTTTTAGCTCATTTTCTAATCTACGTTGAAATAAATCCTTGATACTGAAATGCTTCAGGAGGAATAGCTTATACCTTGCCTGCTCTAATGTCCCATGATTGCTGTGGTCGGCCACTTGTCGAGTTGTTGGTGGTTTTCTTCTAAACGGGTAAGTCAACTTAGCTAAAAGTAAGTAGTGATCAGACCCACAGTTCACTCCCCTCATGACTCTACAGTCTTGAACTACCATTTTTGGCCATTGCTTGGTAATGATGTAATCAATTATTGATTTCTGTTCTCTCCCATGTATATCGGTGGATATCTTTATGTGAATAGTGTGTATTCAGAATTTTCAAGTCATATTGGTTACAGAATTCTACAAGATTTTCTCAGAACTATTAATGACATTTTCTCCATATCTTCCTACTACTGCATCATTTACTTGTGAGCCAACCCTCGCACTGAAATCTCCTGCTATTATTACTTCTTGGTGATTTTTGACTTGGTTGAGTAGATGGTCTAATTTCTGGTAGAAATGGTCTTTGGTTTGCTGTGCCGCATCATTGTTTGGTGCATACACTCCTATTATAACTGTTTCAATGCCATATAACTTGATGGTAACAGTGGCAATTCTTTCACATATAAATGCATAGTCCTTGATGTAAGAGCCCAGAGCTTTGTTGATTAGAATGGAAAAGCCTGGTTTTGCTCGTTTATGTCTCTCAACTAGAGACAAAAAAATGGATGAAATTTCCAAATTTCTCATTCCCTTGTCACTTCTTTTTTGTTTCTGACAGAATTATTATGTCCACCTTCAGTCGACTAATTTCATTCTCTATTTCGGTGTGTTTATTTGTCAGGCTTTGAACGTTCCATGTACCAACTCTCAATGTCCTTTTCCTTGCCAATAATTGTCGTAAAGAGTTTCCATCCGATTTCCGAGGCTCTACTTCAGATTCTCGAGCTCTTAAAAGTTTTTTGTGGACAATGGGGTGCTGGCCCAATGATCCAACCCAGGATTTGATATCAGGGTTTACTCCCCTAGGAGGGTTGGCTTCCCCTCGCCTATAGAGACCCCCCTTCCTTAGGTGGGACACATTTCGTCTGGCTCCTCCATTGAGGCCTGTCCGGCTTGGGTGACCCTGCCAGTAGCTACGCTACTGCCGGCATAGCCCTCAACTTCACTGGAACACGCAAACCCTCCCGCCCGGTACTGAAGGTAAAAAAGGGAGTCTTTTGCAAACTCTTTTAAACATTCCTTAGAAAGACCACGTTCTGAAACACCTAAAAACTGAAATTGGTTTTGCTACATGAGCTTATAAAGCCCTTTAAAAAAGACGATGAAGAGGAGGTGAAAAAAATAAATAAATAAAATAAAATAAAAGCCATGTTCAGCTGGGATTCAAATAAAATCTGACATCTGTTATTATGTTCTATATTGTTTAATGCTCTCTGGGAAAGTAACATAAAAAGTTGTTATGATTAGGAAAGCAGCTTGGGTCAAAAAATTCAAACATGTAGTTTTGTGTTAAACAGCTCTAAAGTGTTCAGCTCTACTACTCAGAAAAAACTGAAATGGAATAAAGAAACAAATAAAGGGTGCTTTTCTCTTAATTTTAGCTCTAATGATGTGAAGTAATCATATTTTAGAAATGTAAATTTTTTGCTTCTTAAAAATTACTCCAAAGAACCAGCTTTATGCATTTAGCCATGCCTTACATGATAAAAACGTTTGGAAATAATATTGTACAGTATTTAACTCTCTCTAAAATGTGTATCTTGTTGTTTTTATGTGAAATAGTACGTTAAATAGATATGATTTTAAAAGTAAGTTTGTATTTCAGCACTTTTATTTGAACGTAATACTTGTAACTGTTTAACTGCCTTCATGTGAAAAATATCACTAGGTACACATTGTGTAGGAAATGTCATACCAATAATTGCTTTAACAATCGGTTACCAGAACAGAGAGAAAAATCACGGGCATACTCTGGCACAAACTGGAGACAACCATAACTTTTTTTTTTTTTTAATTTTCAATGATGCATCATCTCTTCTGGCCAAAATTAGTGACATTAGTAAAGTTGATATATTAACATTAAACTTTCAGACAGAATAATATGCTGCATGCATTTATGACAAAGAGTGGTGGATTGGAAATATCTGTAAGACTTCCACTGAGAAGAGGATTCCTTTATTAAGCTTTATGCATCCACATGGCCTAGAAAATTCATTCTATTGGCTACCATGGAGTGACAAGTGCTGGGTTATGACACAGCAAATATATTGCAGTCATTCCAATACCGTCAGTAACATCAATTGGCCAGCAATATAGTTTTCACCGTGACATTCTTTAGCAAATTGAAACATGTACAAAATTAAAGTAGCTTTAAATAAACAGAAGTTTAGGATCCTAAAGTATAACTCTTCTAGTTTTGGCTTCTGACACTTTAATGTATCATCAGACTTGGGATCCTGTGTAAATAATCCCTTACCAGGCTTGGGAGCCTGTGCTACGCTAACCTATCTGTGTGTGCTGCTGCACAGCTAACAGGTGTGGCCCCTATAGCAATGGGGATGCTGGTTTTCACACTTCAAAAGAAACCAGCTGTGGTTAAGCCACCATGGATCATAGTACAAAATATATATATATATATATATATATATATATATATATATATATATATATATATTTGATTCTTTAGTTATAATAGCACAAATACTGGCTGACATATGTTAAGTCATAACAAAAATACACCATTCTTTTATGTTTTTCTAGGTGTTTTTCCCCACCCAATCCCATTTCATAGTCATCAAGAAGACTTTTGAACCTATCTTTCCCTTTGAGCATTAAACAATTCTAGAATGTAATAAAAGATGTTAGAATTAATTTGACTCCAGACAAACATAGGTGTTCCTTTTTATTTGGTTCAGAACACGGGCCTTCTAACAAAAATGGTTTAAAAGAGTTTGCAGAATACTCTTTTTGTAAAGTTGCCTGCAAATACCCAATTTTACAAAATCATCAACCTAGCCTTCAATTTGTAAAATACTGAAAATGAGTAGTAGAATGAATTTTTATATTCTAAGACCTTATATTGATAAGTTATTACATGCAAAGCTTCATGTTTATCCTGAAATTACTCAAGAGATATAAAAAGTAAAACGTCACATTTTTTCAGGCACCTATTTTTCTACTACCATACCTTTTGGTTCAAATTATTTATAGGAAAGTTTTATTTAGTAAGAATAAAAAACTGTCTAGATCGCTAAAATTGTATTTATTTATTACTTCGTTGCAACATCTGCCATCATCAGATCAAATACTCTTAGAAGTTGCAAATTAAAGTTCAGCATTAATTGACTAATTATTTCCACTGAACTTTACTTTGCCAGTTCAGGTTTTTTTTAGATCTGATGATGGCAGATGCTGAAAAAAGTAATAAATAAATACAATTTTAGCAATCTAGATGTATTTTTTTTAGCCTTATTAAAGAAAATAAGGTTGGAGACTCAAATAGGAAATGTATGAAAGTTGCTTAGGAAATAATTTTGTTATTTGCCTAAGAGAGTGCAAAAAGTTGTATAAGATGGCCCAGTTTTGTTTCAAGGAAATATTGCTGTAGATACTGTATCTTAAAGATGCCAACAAATGAGGAGTGCAATGTTGATAAGTGTGTTAAGGTGTGAAAAAATTATACTGAATTGGTGACCATAAAACTTTACCAATATTTATTGGAAACGTGCAAATGTTCACACCAATTTTTATTCAAATCAATTATGGTCATGTGGGAACCTCTAAACTACTTGGCATGAAATGACCCAAGCCCTTCTCAGTGGCAAGTGCAGAATTTAAAAATGTATCAGTTAAAACGTATTTCTCGTTATTAAATATGAATCATTAAAACTTGCCAAATCATTATGTGAGGTGACAAACAAGTAGCCAAGAGTTGTTATGTTTGTTCCATTGGATTGCTTCAGTTATCTTTGGTGTTATTTAAAAGGAGAAAAAGACAACAATGTATACTGATAGTGTTTGTCTGTTACTGATTTTAACACTGTATGCTGTTTTTTCTCTCTTATAACATATAATGCATGTGATATTATTTGTTTTCTTATTAGTCTACAACAGTGGTGACGTGTCTGGTCACACTAGCTAAGAAAAAAATAGATAACTATTTTAGTGTCAATTAGCCTGATCTAACAATCATCTGTGTGGCAAAGACAAAATATTTGGCAATACTGGCCAACTATTTCTCATGCAAAACATTTGGAAAACATTAATTGGCACTGAGCTGTGTTTTGTGACACTCACAGAAAAGAAATGAGCAGTAAAACGGGAGTGAAATATTGATGGCGATTATTAAGAGCAGACACATTATTGAGAAAGTAATTGGAGTGAATTACCCTTCCTGGTTGTATCAAATGTAAATGATTCAGATAGATTCCAATTTGTGGACTCTTAACTGAGCCTGGTGAGACAGAACCCAGTGATCAAAAGGTGTGTATATCAAGTCAAGGTAAAGCACTACCAGAACTTTTACTTTATGTAGGCAATGAGTGTCAAAAATATATACAAAATCTGTCAAACCCAGAAATAGCATGGGAGGAACTTAAAAAAATTATATTCCCCAAGTGATAGCAAATTTTGCACTGTGTAACTGACATGGAAGCTAAAGCTCGAGAATTGTGAATCTATGGGAAATTAGCTACAGCTGATAAACAAAACTGTAGTTGATGTAGCAAATATTGGTGCCAAAACTGAAAATGGAGATTTAGCACAGATCATTCAGTGTGGACTGTCAGATGTTACTGCACTGTGCAATTTACAAAATAATGATTTTAAGTGTGCTACAATTAAAGGGGAATTACTTGCTGAAGTTGCTAGATGTCAAGAATATAATGAAGATAAATATTATGCAGTGTCCCTGAAAGCTAATACTGTTATTTGAATGTACCAAAAATGCTACAAATGAAAAAAGAAGCAACAAAGAAAGGCAGTTTTGTTTATTATAATTGTCATAAAGTCAGTTACACATCCGCAAACTGCCCAGAAAAGGGGAAATTTGCAAGGGAGAAAATAAAATAGGTGCTATTAGTATGAGTGTTGCCTGGTATACAGTCACATTGGTTATAGCATGCTACTTGTGCCTGACATTGACCACTTCTGCAATGATATCTTGAGGCAGCTCACTGAAAACAATAGAAAGGTTATTTTCAAAAATGGTTACAAGATTTAAGAGGAATTTGGAAGACTGCTCCTTAAGACTGAGCAGAAAGAGCATTTATATTACATAAATACAAAGCCACGTGCAAGTGATATTTCAATTGGCAAATGATGAATATACACAAAAATCACTCAACCTTGACCTATGGCATTGTCAAATGATGTGCGTTAGTATGCATGCCATAAACGGAATGATAACAAGAGACTAACAATTCAACAATATAATATGAATAGTTTACGACTCACTGCAAAGATGTACAACAAGCTGTGACACTCACAGACACAGAACTTATGTTATCAGCCATTAGCCTTTGTTATAAAAAAAATGGCACTCACACAATCATACAGGTGCAATTAACAAACCCATAACTGTCATCTCCAGCTGCTCGAAGAGGAGTTGTAAGCTATCCTCTTTATATTGATGATGAGAAGAGAACAGTTCCTGGGATTAGACTGCAACATGAGAAATGAATCCTTATTATTAATGTTTGGCATGTTAAATTGATGCAAAGACTATGAATGAACAAACACTTTAGAACTTGATGATAGTGATCTCGTGGGACATACTGACATTTCAAGTTTTGGAGCCAATAGATGCTTAATAAGTATTGTCAATAAACCAGGTTGTGAATTTCCTAAAAAAATTAGGATGAAGTATTTGAAGATTTCAAAAAAAGGAAGACACAAACAGAAAAAGAAACTGGAAAACAATGAAAGAGAATTTACACAGAAAATGATCAAGATTTATGTTCACACAAATGGTCGCAGTTCTGTGAATCTGAAGGAATTTGGCATGAAATAACAATGATAAATGCCTCAGCAAAATTGGAGTAGCTAAATGCCTCAACAGAACATCAGTGGATATTGTTGTGGAGACTCAACATACATTTTTTACATACATCAGTAACGTAAGAGCTCAGTTTGGGAGACACCTTCACAATATAAATAATACATGAATATATGATATTTGAATACATGACAATGCAAACTAGCACACCTCTACCCTTTGAGATGGGCAGGTCACAGCACAGCACTCCCATATGTACTATCACTATCTCCATCACTATCACAGAGCTGTCATTGGAACACCACTAAGAAAAGCCACAGCAGCTGTCGGCACAGTGTAGTGGAAGTGGTGCAAACCATTGAATGCCAGTGAGATATGACAGGGGAGAGACAACAGTACTCCATCTGTCTGGTTATTAGCACCATCCTGTTATCTATTAGTCCTGGAGATAGCAGCATAGTGTTCAGGGTTCAGCCAAGGTAAAGAGGTTGTAGTGGTCGACTTGCAGCTGTTGTTGGCTTTTGCTGGTTCCGCTGCTGGCCCAGGTAGAGCCTGAAAGGACCATGCTGCATAGAAGACAGCGAGCCCCAGCTGTACTCAATAAGTGCCCTCATAGGCCATCAAAGTGGGGCACTCAGGGGCAGTTTGGCAACTCGTGGACATAGTTCCCCATGTAGCACATCACCTACCCATCTTCAGTATGGATGACACATAGACACCAGCACTTGCATTAGGTGATGGTGGCAGGCATCCATACTGGGCATCTGCTTTTACATGCAGCAGTGCCAGAACAGAAGTGGTGGATTGGCAGTGACCCAGCAGGGATGCGAGCAGAAAGAGCCTCAAGCACACATTCTCCTCTTCCACTGGTGTGAACCAATATGACATCACAGATTTGCACATTTGGGTTTTGAAGGTACAAATCATGCATTCCATCTTCCTGTTTGACTGTGGGTGGAACGGTGGAGCAAATATATGTTGGATGCCTCACTGAGTGCAAAACTCTGCAACGTCCTGTGAGGCAAAGTTGATTTTAACTTAATGGGAAGATGTTCAAGAGAAATAATTTTAGACAAAGCCATATTTGGAGAAGGCATCCAGTACTTCCAACCAGTAGGTGTTTAAAATTGGGCCCACACAGTCTTCATTGGTACCCTCCCACACTCGCTCTGACATTAGTCAAGAAGCAAGTGACACTTCGAGAGCCACTTGCTAGGACTCACATTTAGTACAGATGGGCACTAAACATACTATGTCAGCATCCACACCTAGCCAGAACACGTGCCTTCATGCTAATGCCACTATCTGCAATATACCACAGTGGCTGCTGTGCAATAAATTTAAAATATCTTTTCAAGGTGCATTGGGGTAATCTCTTTAGCTATTGCACTGGTAGGCTAAAGGAGCAAAATGCCCTCACAGAGAGATAGCTGGTAGCAAAAAGAGTGGATATGAAGCCTGGAACTTCAGGCCAAAGGAGATGACTTGCTGGAGAACTGAGTTAGACACCACTGCCAATGCAACACGTGCCACTATTGTGGTCCGTGATGACGTGAAATTTGCTGATGTACAACTAAACGGAAACATATATTACAGCAAACACCATAGCCTGAGCCTCTTTCTTTATTTGTGAATATGTGTCCTGTGCTGAATGAAGTGTCTTTGGCACCTCAGCAATGGGGTGTTCTGAACCCTCAGGGAACTACTAAGCCAGCACTGCACTGAGGCCATTATTGTGATGCATCAGTAGCTAACACGAGATGTTGGCCCAACTGTAAAGTTTTCAGAGATGGTTCGGAATGCAGCTTTCATTTAAGAGTTCAGAATGCCTAATCCTCCTCTAACAGAACATGTAACAGCTGTCAAATGGTGGCCACCTCTGAAAGAAACTTATGGTAATATGTGATTTTCCTGCCTAGAGTGCCTTAACTGAAGTGGGCTGAGAGAGCAACATGATGGCTTGCTTATGGTCTTTAAGAGGCGCAATTCCTCAGGCGGAGACTTCAAAGCCTAAGTATACTATGGAAGGCTGAAAACATGACATTTAGGCCTATGTAGGTTACATTTTCAACCCATGGCCTGTAAGGATGAAAAAAAAGGACCACAAATTGCAGAGGTGGTCCTCGGTTGATTTTCCAGAAACCACTATGCCAACCAAATAATTGATGCACCCTGGGATGCGGGCCATTAATTTCTCCAAAAATCTCTGAAAGATTGCTAGGGTGCTAGCAATCCTGAATAAGTGTAAATACTGGCAGAGGCCAAATAGAGTATTAATGATCAACATACATTGCAAATCCTCATCCAGCAGCATTTGATGATAGTTTTCTGTGAAACAGATTTTTGAAAGAAATTGCCTACTGGCAGCTTACCCAGGGAATAGGTGTTGCAGGAAAATAGGTGTTAACAATTGACTGAGCATTATTGTGGCTTTGAAATCATCACACATTCTCAATCTGCCAGTGAGTTTTATTACGAGTACCTTAGGGGGTTGCCCATTCTCTAAGATATTGGGCGAATCTCCCACGTCAATGAGACAACCCAGTTTAGCGTTAACATCAGCACAAAGTGATACCAGTAGAAGGAGTGCCCAAGAAAAGTGCAGCCAAGTCACATTTTTTATACCTACAGTTACAAGTCAAAACATTTTGCTTCTGCAAAAGAAGACTGTGAGAATGATATCTTCTAGCAAGAGAATACATCACTGCAAACCCATTTTCAAGAAGCTGGGTATGACAATATAAGTCAGTATGTCTTCAACTCACTTGTCTACATAAAAGAAAATGAAGCATTCATCTGCAAGAGACAAGAAATCCACAACCACAATACATGGAATAAGGCTGACACTGATATACCAAGGTGTCACCTAGGGAAGACTCTGAGCAGTTTTCCCGAGCTGCCCAGCAGATGTACAACCACCTACCACCTGATCTTCGAGCATTACCACCAAGGATGTTCAGAAATAGACTGACACGTGTGCTCAAGCATCACCCACTATATTCTGTAAATGAGGTTTTCTCTGTATGTGATGCCACACACTGATCATGGTTCCTATAAGTGTTCTTTCTAACCATTGCTTATAAAAGCGTTGTGTTTCTTTTAACAGTTTTGTATGTTCTGACACAATATGTCCGGCTATGGCCAGTGAACGATTAAGACCTAGTAATAAGGTAACAATACAGGAATTTGAAATAATCCAGTACAGTGTCCTTATACAATTATAACAAGAGGAACAACACAAACACCAGGAAAAGTAGGCCTATGAGTTATATTGCAATACGTTGCATGAGAACCTACACCCTGTTTTGATTGGGAAGAAACACTGTTGTATCCAAATACATGCAAAATTATGCACCAATAAGTAAAAAATATGCAGAAATGCGAAACAATAGGCCTATGCAAGAATGCTTACAACTACTTAAAGATACGATCCAATACGTAGGCCTATGTGTGTACAACTACGTAAAATCATAGAGGCGAGCAAGAATATACAAAAATGCATATGAATGCTAAGGAAATAACAGAAAACGGATTTACAGAAAGGATAAGATAAAAGTGGTGTGGGAGTCTGAACGCGTTTAATTTAGTGAAGAGCGGGGGAGTGGAGACTAATAACGTATAGTGTGTGAAGCCGGTAGGTGCGAGAAAAATTAATAGATAATCAATTAAAATAACGCAAATAAAAATGGGAGGAAATATGTATAAGTAGAATAATGGGAATAATTAGAATAATGAGGATGAGAGTAATATTCTGCATTAACAGTCAGCGCAGTAACGTAGACTTGTGTTGCGAGGGGAGAGGACGATGAAAAAAATGAATACACAGAAAATAACGGTACCAGTAGCGCATCAAATAACTCAGATAGCTCTACGACTGTGGCTCTACTATACATCAAAGTCTTTATTATAACTGGCAGTTACACTCTGTGTAAAATAGGAAGCCCGATCCTGAAATACTCCTTTTTCTGATGAAACATGGTTGCATTAATTTTGCTATGTAAATTCACTGATCAATCAATGCTGTCAAATATAAACATCACTTACATAAACAACCTCCACAAAAAAATTTCAAATGTTTGTAAACCTATTGGACCAAATTGCTATGGTCATTAAGCCCTAAGACTTACAAACTACTTTAACATACATTAAGGATCACACACACACACCGAGAACGCACACACACATACATACATACATACATACATACACGCCCGAGGGAGGACTCGAACCTCTGCCGTGAGCAGCCACCTAGTCTGTAGCATGATACTTCAGACCACCCAGCTACTCCCGAGCTACACACGACTGTGTGTTGTGCATATGGTATAGAACGGATTAATGGCCTAATCTTTTCAGGAAAACCACAGTTTCTGATAGGAATGTTTATGTGCCTGCGAATATTGCATGTCATGTTGATAGTGGCGCGATGAAGGACCACTGCTGGGGGATGAAGAGAGGCAGCCAATCATGAATGGAGTTCAGACAGCCAATAAGAATGCCTTTTCAGGTTTTTTTAATTTTTCGCTTTGTAAACAATCCTGTATTGTGGGCATAATTACTTTTTTCTGAGCAATATATTTCAAATTTGCTACCGAAACAATAACTGAAAAAGTACATTGAAAATCAGTCACTGTATGGGTCTAAAAGTTTGTTTCACATAAAGAAATTTAATCGCATTCATTCAGCAATCACCTTTATTGGTGCCGGCCGCGGTGGCCGAGGGGACTGCGGCGCGCCAGTGACAGTCCGCACGGCCACTACGGTTGGGGGTTCGAATCCCCCCTCGGGCATGGGTATTTGTGCCGTCCTTAGTGTTAGGTTGTTCATAAGTAGTTTGTAAGTTTAGGGACTGGTAACCCCGTAATTAAGTCCCATAAGCTATACAAACATTTGAACCTTTATTGGTCATCAATTAAAAGACTTATTTCCAGCCAAGGCTGCGTAATTAAAAAAAAAAAAAAAAAAAAAAAAAAAAAAAAAAAAAAAAAAAAAAAAGGAAAAAAAAAGCCTTTGCACCCATGTAATTGGTTTTTGATGTACGTACTGTAAGTCTTTAAGATCTTCTCTAGCCGTTTCTTCTCCGGCGAAAGTGAATATTTATTTCCGTTTACATTTCAAAGTTCTGGCCATTCCTACTCCCTCATGTTCGATGTAGAAATATATAGTTATGAAGCTATGCCTTCTTCCACTGTAGCACGTCAAAAGCATTCAGCTATTTTCTATAAATCGATATGCCACAACTTTCGGTTATGTTGTTATGACGCCACCTACTTCACCATCTTTAATTTAAGCGAGTGGAAGGAGCAGCAAAAACATTTTGTGTAACTCGTAAAAACGTTCGATTATTTTCCATGAATGTGTCACTTTTATGCAATATATATCTCGCAATACATAATCGTCTACAACACTGAAAAACGTGAAGACGCATTTCTATTGTCTGTCTGAACTAGGTACGCCGCTGGTGATTGGCTGCCTTCATCTCCCGTCAGTCACCGCGCCGCTACCAACGTCTACAAGTCAATCAGCAGCCGCAGACAAATAAAGTGCACTTTAACCTTTTTTTTCTTTTCCTCGTGAATTATTTCTAACGAGAATACCTACAGATATTCCATGAAGGATGAACACCATAAACCGCCAATGCCTTTATCATAGTAATACGAAGTGTTTTTAATGCATCCATAGTACACTGGCCTCCTCAAACTGCATATATTAAACCACGCGACTTTTCTCTTTGAGTGGTGTTAAAAGATAAGGTAGGCCTACTTGCAGACAGACAATCCTCATCAGTGGCGTAACTATGGGGGGGGGGGGGGGGGATGAGGGGGATAGAACCCCCCCAGAACCCGAAAAAAAAAAATCGTAAGAAATTGTATAACAGCAATCTGGTAAAGGTAAAGATTTGAAACTTGGGGTGTTTTACCATAATCTTTCATTGGAAGGGAGTGAATTAGTTTCTTTTGGTAATCTGTCTGGAAACTGACTAAAATTTTGCTCGTCAAGCAAAAGCCAAGTCCTAGTTACGCCACTGATCCTGATACACTTGAAAAGTTTGAAGGCAAGGGATCCGTCGTGTAGTTGGAATCATTCTGAGGATCTGTTTCTAAACCTTTTCTCACTTAGGCTACATGGTAATCGTCAATAACGGAAATCACTATTATGGTTGTTGAATGCATTGGACTGTAACCAAACAGTGATATCTTATGTTTCTCATCTTTTATATTTTTTGTTCACTGGGAAGATCATGTGATCATCTTGGTCGGTGCTTCATACAGGTGTACATGTTAATCATATAGGCACAGGTTTTCTGTGCCTATATGATTAACATGTACACCTGTATGAAGCACCGACCAAGATGATCACATGATCTTCCCAGTGAACAAAAAATATAAAAGATGAGAAACATAAGATATCACTGTTTGGTTACAGTCCAATGCATTCAACAACCATAATGAGCCCCGCCGATTAGTGAATAGTGATACCTGTTAATACCATACCGTACGAGTACCTACTCGTTATGTTTCTGATAATGTGCATTGTTCTAGGCAGTAATGTTCCCGATCCGAGTTGCTGGAAAAGTAGTACCTATGAAAAACAGAGGGGTGAGGGGGCTGTATTTAGCCTGTGACTATACAGCATTTATTAACAATAGATAGCTGATCCACTTGTCAAAAAAATGTTCAAATGTTTGTAATTCTATCGGACCAAACTGCGTGGTCATCAGTCCGTAGCTTACAAACTACTTAAACTAAACTACACTAAGGACAACACACACACCCATGCCCCAGGGAGGACTCGAACCTCCACGGCGAGCAACCGCACGCTCCGCAGCGAGACGCTTTAGACCGCTCGGCTACTCCACCGCGGCGATCCACTTGTCGCTTACAGTTACACCGTTGATGCAATTGACAGTAACAATTAAAATTTAGGTACGATAATAGAGCCAGTACGTCTACTAACATTAGAATATCAATTTTTACCCATAATATTATAGCTAGCCCCAATGAAACAATTATGAACACTGTGCGCAACACACAAAAATCTTTACTCGCTACATGAGACCAAGTGTGTATTATCCAACAGTTTTTGCTTTGTCCTTATAGTTTTCTACACATCTTTAAAATACAATAAAACGTACGGTACTTCTACCTGTATTATTTCCGGTACAGCTTTCGTTGGATCCATTTCCAGACAAACCTGAAGTAAGTGACTCATCGAAGACGCAAAGTCCACTTCTCTTAATATCAACTTCTATTTCATTATAAGCATTAACGTCGATTTCTACCAAAAGATTGTCTGACGTTGTTTCTGACGTAGTTCGTAGATACGCCATTCCGAGCCGAATATAGCTTCAGGCATTTTTATTTTCATGTTTGTAAAATTCTCTTCCACCCATTTAGCGAAGCCATTGTGTGGCGTGGTATGTGAATGTATTCCTTGAACTGAGGAGGCAAATTTTAACCTCTCTGGTAGGAGCGCTTAGAAACAGTTGAAGCAAATCCATGAGTAACATGCAATAACAATTATCAAGCACAAAAGGCACGATTAGATACAAACGAGAATATTTTATCTGCTTCCTCTTAAACTTGTTCTATTCTATATCCTTTTATAGGTTAATAAAATGAATAAAAATTAACATACATATACAATATCTCTCAATTACTGTTGCAACAATATTTAACAATGGGACAATTGAGAGAACTTACAAGATTGATTTAACGTTTTTTATTCATTTATTCATTAGCCTGTTGACAGCTTACCACCAGCATAAGGCACCTTACATGCTTTATTATTACAGATATATTTGAATAGACATTTATTTTACAGTACATTGCTAGTCAGCCATTTAATAAAGTACAGTGTTTTCATTCCATAGTATAATCCAACCGGCCGCGGTGGCCGAGGGGACTGCAGCGCTTCAGTCACGGTCTGCACGGCCACTACGGTCGGGGGTTCGAATCCCCCCTCGGGCATGGATATTTGTGCCGTCCTTAGTTGTAGCTAGTTCATAAGTAGTTTGTAAGTTTAGTAAGCTTTGTAAGCTTATGTCCCATAAGCTCTACACACATTTGAACATTTAGTATAATCCATATAGGAAAGAGAGAACTGAAGTCCCTGAAAGACCAATGCAATAAAAAATCCAATTTCTCCTCACTATTTACAGTCATCAAATTGGACCAGGCCTTGAAAAAATTAAACTTCGTAAGGCACCTGGATTAGACCAAATCCATCCTGAATTCTTAAAAAACGTAGATAACGCTGCAAAAACCTGGCTGATACGTTTCTTCTCCAACATCTTGAACAAGGAAATCTTTCCCAACGACCTCAAGAAAACAAAAATAGTGGCCATCTTAAAACCGGGCAAAACACCAGATGTGCCTCAATACGTTCGACCAATTTCCTTAATAAGCTGCACATGTAAACTCTTAGAAAGGCTTATCTACAACAGAGTTAGTGGCCACATCTTGGAAGTAGCTGTGGTCAGGTGCTCGCTCTAACCACTACCATAGAAGCTGGATTTCAAAAGAATCTTAAGACATCTGTAGTATTTATAGATCTGTCTGCAGCATACGACACTGTTTGCAAGGATGGAGTAATCTACAGACTACTTAAAGTAATAGTGTCAGAAAATAGCAACCCTGTTCAATAACATGATAACAGTAAATTTTTTTCGCGTTTGTCTGGGATTGAATGTAAGTAAAGAGAGAAAACTAAACAATGGCCTACGTCAGGGCTCAGTCATCACACCTTTACTTTTTAAATTGTACATTTCTGATCTTCCTAACACCACATCGACGAAGTTCTGTTATGCAGATGATATCGCTCTTGCGACTAGTGCAAAGAATCTTAGCCAGACAGAAAAAATCGTTACAGAAGATCTCGCCATTCTAAGTTCGTATTTTAAAAAGTGGCAACTGAAGCCTAATACTACCCAAAACAGAAGTACTTATGTGCATTCCACCTAAACAATAAGCATGCAAAGTTCCATGTTCTCTTCAATGGAACGGTACTAAACAATTTCCAAAATATCTTGGTGTCGCACTTGACCGTTCTCTTTCATTAAAAAAATAAAATAAAATAAAAAAATAAATAAAAAAAATTTTAAAAAAATCTTGATAATATAGCTGCCAAGATCAGGGCACGGAATAATATCATCCAAAAATCAACATGGGGAGCTTCGATGGATACGTTGCAAATATCGTCAACAGCGCTGGTATTTTCAGCTGCTGAATATTGTGCTCCATTGTGGATAAACAACTGCCATACCAACCTGATAGATGTACAGCTGAATAGTACTATGTGTCTCATATCTGGTACTATCAGATCAACACCTACATATTGGCTCCTGTTGCTGTGTAATATATATCCACCTCATATCCGCAGAACTTTGGCACTGCTTCGAGAATTCCAGAAGATTCAGGAGAACGTGGACCTGCCTATTCATGACGATATACTGGCTCTGCATCGAAATAGACTCCACTCAAAAAATCCACCATTGAGGAAAGCTAACAACATAAAAATAAGAGATTTGTGCGAGCAGAAATGTCAAAGCATTGAAAATCCCGATATATGTAAATGGTTTTACGACTACAATCATGACATCACCGGCGTAGAACTAGAAAGGAAACTCTTGGAGAAATAAAACAGAATGCGAACGGGACACGGTCGCTGTGTGGACTCACTGGATAAATGGGGTTTTGTGGAGTCTTCAGGATGTGACTGTGGAGCTTGAAACAGACAATCAGGCACATCAGGGAAGAGTGCCGTTTGAGAGCCTTCCAAGGGACCTGCAGTGATTTCATGAGGGCTGACCCTGCAGTGCTGACCTGGATTAGGATCTTATATTAAAATTTAGATTTTTTTGTTTTTGTTTTTGTTGTGAATATATTATGACCTCTAACCTGTAAAAGTATTATCTGTTTTTATGTTAACGTTGCAAGTAAGCCATACGAAAAATAAATAAAATATATAAATCCATACAATACTTGTGATATTTACATATAGCTTAAAACTAGGGTACATATAAACAGAGATTACAATATATGCAATTCTTAAAGCTCTGCATCAAACATATACAGTATAAACAATTTACACCATATTGTTTTCAATTTTCAAGTCTATGTCTGTTCCGTATGCAACAATATCTTGTTGTTTCATTATATCATTATCGCCAGATCTTCCGATCTGCGGAAGATCTTTCGGTTTTCGTGTTCCGTTGGGCGATTTCGTCGAAAAGTTCTGATTTTCAAGTATAATTCCTTTTTATAATGAGAGTCAGTAGCGCACTAAGGCTGTCGAAAACCCCGGGGCGGCGGCGAACCAAAATGAGCCCCCCCCCCCCCCCCAGGACGAGAGCCCAAGAGTGCTGGCGCTCGCCCCCGCCCCACTTTAAAAAAAAAAAAAAAAAAAAAAAAAAAAAAAGCTGTTTGGAGGCCTCCCAAGAGAGAGGCCCGAGACGGTTCGCCCCTCCCCCCCCCCCCCTTAGTCCGTCACTGATGGGAGCTCTGTTAAAATTCATCTCATAATAACCAAATCCGAAATCTTAGCCCATATGAACCGAAAGATTTCAGGCGTTGATGCTTAGATATTTACTGGGAAGGTATTGAACAGATTTGAATAGGATGTTATTTTGATG
The DNA here is from genome assembly GCA_026315105.1 of Locusta migratoria. Classification (NCBI taxonomy): domain Eukaryota; kingdom Metazoa; phylum Arthropoda; class Insecta; order Orthoptera; family Acrididae; genus Locusta; species Locusta migratoria. The sequence goes on from CM048750.1 coordinate 205,923,203, forward strand.
ACAATCTGATAAAGGACATACAACCTCTGGATCCCGAAAATGTAAGGAAATAAATATTGCTTCATCGCTTGGACTTTCATCAGAGTTTCCGAATTTATAAGGAGATACGAAGTATGACAGCTAGACAGAGTAGAGATAACTGCGAAATACTGATATTGTCTCCACAGTTTCTACTGTTTTCTGGATTGCTCTTCAAGATATATAGAAACTGGACGGAGACCCAATGTTACAAGATTATCTAAATTAAGGATCTAATTGCTAAGCTTGCCTCATTCATTGGCTACCGTTGAAAGAGTGATTTTACATTGATTACAATGACAATCAAAACAAGGAAGTAGTTGACTAGAACAGTGTCAAGGCTTCTGCAATGTTAACGAAAAATTAATGTCTTTTACGAATTAAGTGTTAGTGTTGAATTTAGCTAATGAACAGTGAAGTGTACAAGAAGAACTAATAAATAACCTCAACACTGAGCAGAAAAATTAAAATGGGACCAATTTTTGTTTTGAAAGCATTTTAATTGCGAAATACAGACAAAATAATTGTGTAATAGTCTGAAATCGTGGTAAACAATGCGGTGTTGAATATGGCAATATGGGTTTTGCCAGGGACAGCGCAAGGCACGTGAAAAACATCAGTAGGGCGGCACCTGAAGCTTACGAGAAAGACAGGCCCCAGCACGGTCTTTATGCCATATAAGCAAGGTAGTTCGGAGACGGAATGATCGCTAGCCGATTGGCCGGCCACTGGAGCACTGCCCACTGCGTCATAGCGGGCAGCCACTGAGCCAGCGATCGCGCCGGCTGGGAACTACCTTGCTTACGTGGCATGACGACTGCGCTGGGGCAACACCACCTAGAAGACAAGGCCTCACTACTGGCCGTGCTACGTCACACTGACAGGCCGCGGCCACCAGATTACTGGCTGTCCGCTACGAGGCAGGGGGCGTGACCCAGCGGACAGCCATTCCGCTGGCGGCCGCGGCCTGGTCAGTGTGACGTAGCACGGCCAGTAGTGAGGCCTTGTCTTCTAGGTGGTGTTGGCTGGGGCCTGTCTTTGTCGTAGGCCACGGGCGGCACCAACGTGTCGCGGTGGATGGTCTGGCGTGCCTATTGGCAAGGCAAGGCAAGGGAGAGACGTCGACGGAAATTCCGTGACATCTCGCATTTCTGTTTTGTGAGTAGCCACTGAGTGATGAAAGCTAATTGTTCAAGAACCATTCTAGCCTCCGTTCTGCTTTCTTTACGAATGAAATATACAGATATCATATTGGAAGTTGGCGATGGAGTCAAGACCGAAAGACGCAATATTATTGCTTTCTCCACACACATTACAATAATTTGTTGTACCGCGTGATTATAAGCTATCATTTTCATTGATGTAATAAGGTAGAGTTTTCATGACCAGTATTCTGTTCAATTACTATTGTACATGCACGTTGCTCGTAAGTTAGACTTTTTTCTTCTTCAAGGTTGAAAAAAGGAACATTTTTCTTCTGTTATTTGAAAAACTGGCAGGGTGGTAAATAAGCAAACCTCTTCGTAATAGCTAGAATAGAAAATAAAGGGAAGAAAAGTGATACGGCAATGGAGACTACTCTGTTAGTACTTAATAATCAGACAAAAAAGACCTGATTCACGATACGGGTGTCATTCGCCCACGTGTCTGTTCTTTTTATGAGCGAGCGCGGTGGGGCGCGTTAAGATTTTTCTATTTACCTTCAACTGCGTCATAAATTCCATCATTATTAACCAACAAAAATGTTTGAAAAGCTTAAGGGACTTACCTGCGGGGTCATCAGTCCCTGAACTTATAAACTACTTATGAACTACCTTATACTAAAGACGACACAAACATCCATGTGCGAGGGCGGGATTCGAAGCCCTCGACGGGGCATAGCGTCTCAATGCGCTCGACCGCTCCGCCGCGGCCGCAGTCATTATAAATCCTCTCTTTATATGAGTAGACGTTACTCCAAATCGTATAGTTTCTGCTGCGAGCTACATCTAGAACAGCGAGTTCAGAAGAAAGGGATGAAAATGTACAAGAATTGAGCCTTATTGACGCATTAAGCCAGACACTCTTGTCGGGATGCACTTTTTGGCAGTTGTATGCCAAAATTAAAGGTAAGTCACATAAATGTGCAACAAGAAAGAGGGATTTAATTTTAACGTAACGATTTAATTACTTTGGATTGCATACATCAAAGTTTATTCATGTAGAAGCAATTTAGAATATAGCTTGTTGCAGTTGCAAGATCAAGTGTCAACAATTTTCTGCCGATCTGAGACCCCCTCCATCCCCCCTCTCTCTGTCTTTCGACTCATCTCTCCTCACTTCACTGCGTAAGCTCCTTGCCCCTCTCTATATCTATTTCAGACTGGATATTTAGAAGAGTGTTGTTATGGTCTTCAGTCTGGAGACTGGTTTATGCAGCTTTCCACCCTACTCTATCCTGAGCAAGCCGTATCTCCTGATACGAACGGAACCCTACATCCATTTGAATCTGCTTACTGTATTCATATCTTGGTCTCCCTCTGCGATTTTTATCCCACACACTTTCCTCCAATGCTAAATTCACGGTTCCTTGATGTCTAAGAATGTGTTCTACCAACCGATCCATTCTTGTAGTCAGAGTATGCCAGAAATTCCTTTTCTCACCAGTTACGTTCAGTACCTCCTTCACCACATTTCAGAAGCCCCTATTCTCAACCTGTCCGAATCGTTTATCGTCCATGTTTCACTCCCATACAAGGCAACACTCCACACAAATGCCTTCAGAAAGGACTTTCTTACGCTTAAATTAATATTCGATGTCAACAGATTTCTCTTTTTCAAAAACGCTTTTCTTCCCATTCCCAGTCTGCATTTTATATCCTCTGTACTGCAACCATCGTGTGTTATTTTACTGTCCAAGTAACAAAACTCGTCTACCACATTTATTGTTTCGTTACCTAATTTTTCTTAGACTGCACTCCATTACCCTTGTATTGCTCTTGTTAATGTTCATCTTATATGCACCGTTCAACACACTGTCCATTCCGATCAACTCCTCTTCCAGGTTTTTTGCTGTCTGACAGAATTACAATGTCATCATCAAAACGCTATGTTTTTATTTCTTCACCCTGAACTTTAATCCCTATTCCAAATAATCCATGCTTTGCCTCACAGCTTGCTTGATGTACAAATTGAATAACATTGGAGAAAGGTTACAACCCTGTCTTACTCCCTTCCCAACCAATGCTTCTCTTTCATGCCCTTCGACTTTAATAATTGCGGTCTGGCTTTTTTACAAGTTGTAAATAAACCTCCATTCCCTGTATTTTACCCCTGCTGACTTCAGAATTTGAAAGAGTGTATTCCAGTCAACATTGTCAAAAGCTTTCTCCAAATCTACAAAAGCTAAAAATGTAGTTTTGCCTTTCCTTAATCTGTCTTCTAAGATAAGTTGTAAAGTGAGTATTGCCTCTCGGGTTCCTACGTTCCTCCTGAATCCAAACTGATCTTCCCCGAGGTCAGCTTCTACCAGCTTTTCCATTCTCCTGTAGATAATTTGTGTTAAAAATTTTGCAACCATGACTTATGAAACTGATGGTTCTGTAATTTTAGTACCTGTCTGCACCTAATTTCTTTGGAATGGGAATTATTATATTTTTCTTATAGTCTGACGATACTTCGCTTGTTCAAATGTTTGTTAAGCTTAAGGGACTTAACTACGGGGTCATCAGTCCTTAAACTTACAAACCCTACTTGTGAACTACCTTATGCTAAAGACGACACAAACATCTATGCCTGATGGGGAATTTGAACCCCGACGGGGAACGGCTTCGCGCATCGCAGCATAGCGCCTCGATGCGCTTGACCACTCCGCCTGCCTCATACATCTTACACACCATGCGAAATAGTTTTGTCATGGCTGGCTCTCCCAGAGACTTCAATAGCTCTGAGGGAATGTCATCTACTCCGACCTAGTTGTTTCAGTGCTCTGTCAAGTTCATCTCTCAGTATAGTATGTCCTATTTCAGCTTCATCTACTTCCTCTTCCCTTCCTACAACATTGTTTCCTTTGTAGAACTCCTCTATGTACTCTTTCCACCTTCCAGCTTTCCCTTCTTTGCTGAGAACTAGTTTTCCACCTGAGTTCTTGATATTCGTAGAGCTGGGTTCCTTGTCCCCAATATCTCTTTTATTTTCCTGTAGGCTATTTTGCACTTGCTGTCAATCTCATTTCTTAGTCGTCTGTACTTCATTTTGTCTGCTTCATTTACTGAATTTTTATAGTTTCTCCTTTTATCGATTAAATTTAGTATATCATATGATATCCTTGGTTTTTTTTGTAGGTCTTGACTGTCTACCCATTTGGTCCTCTGCTGTCTTCACTATTTCATCTCTCAAAGCTATCCATTCCTCTTCTACTGTTTTATTTTTCCCGGTTTCTGTCAATTGTTGCCTAAAGTTCCCTCTGAAATTCTCAAGAACTTCAGGTTCCTTCAATTCATATAGGTCCCATCTCCTTATTTTCCTGCCTTTCTGCAGTTTTTGAATTTTAGTCTACAATTCATGACCAATAAGATATGGTCAGAGTCAATATGTGTCTCAGGTTATCTCTTACAATTTAGAACCTGGTTCCGAAATCTATGTCTTACCATTATCAAATTTATCTGATACCTTCCGGTGTCTCCTGATCTTTTCCACGTATACAACCCATCGAGCACAGACTAACTGCTTGATGATACAACCTTCTTTCATGATTCTTAAACCAAATGTTTGTTATTATTAAATTATGTTCTGTGCAGCATTCTACCAGGAGGCTTTCTGTTTCATTTCTTTTCCCCCGTCCATATTCACCTACTAATTTTCCTTCCCTTCCTTTTCCTACTACCGAATTCCAGTCCCCCATCACAATTCAGTTTTAGTCTCCCTTAACAGTCTGAATAATTTCCTTTAACTTCTCATACATTTCTTCAATCTCCTCATCATCGGCAGAGCTAGTTGACATATAGACCTATACTACTGTGGTCGGTGCTGACTTCGTATCTATCTTGACTATGATAATGCGATCACTTTGCTGCTCATAGTAGTTTACCTGCATTCCTATTTTATTATTCATTAGTAGACCTACCCCTGTGACACCCCCGACTGATTTTGTATTGCCGGCCGCGGTGGTCGAGGGGACTGAGGCGCTTCAGTCACAGTCTGCACGGCCACTACGGTCGGGGGTTCGAATCCCCCCTCGGGCATGGATATTTATGCCGTCCTTAGTCTTAGCTAGTTCATAAGTAGTTTGTAAGCTCAGGGACTGATGACCCCGTAGTTAAGTCCCATAAGTTCTACAAACATTTGAACATTTTGATTTTGTATTTATAATCCTGTACTCACCTGGCCATAAATCCTGTTCCTCTTTCCACCGAACTTCACTAATGCCCCCTATACCTAACTTCAACCTATCCATTTCCCTTTTTAAATTTTCTAATTTTTCTATCCGATTAAGGGATCTAACATACCACGCTCCGATCCGTAGAAGGCCAGTATTGTGATGACAACATCCCCCTGAGTAGCCCCACCCGGAGATCCGAATGGGAGACTATTTTATATCCGGAATATTTTACCCGAGAGGATGCCATCATCATATGTTCATACAGTAGAGCTGCATGTCCTCGGGAAAAGTAACGGCTGTAGTTTCCCCTTGCTTTGAGCCGTTCGCAGTATCTGTATGGCAAAGTCACATTAGCTGATGTTACAAAGCCAGTTCATTCAATCATCCAGACTGTTGCCCCTACAACTACTGAAAAGGCTGCTGCCCCTCTTCAGGAACCACACGTTTGTCTGGCCTCTCCACAGATCCCTCCACTGTGGTTGCACCTGCGGTACGGCTATCTGTATTGTTGAGGCACCTAAGCCACCCCACCTCGGCAATGTCTGTGTTTCATGGGGGTGGTTCAGTAGAGTATCATGTAAAAATTCTAATAACTCGGTCAAGAACTGTTCCAAATTGTTTTTGTAACTGCTCTTCCTTTATATATAAGGTGATATGCAATTTCCGTTACAAACTTTGAGGAGATGTAAAGGGGAATGAATAAGTAATATCTGATAAGGAAGATGTCATCCATTGACGCTATGAGCATTTCTTTCCTTTTTAACCCTCTGTGGCTGTGAAACAAATCTAAACTACTGCAAGCTCTTTGTTTTCATATTTTTTAGAAGGACATAATTTGGACCACAACATGAACAAAATGTCTAGTAAACATGGGCTCTAAAATGCATAACTTAGATCTCGTCTTCATATTCTGTTGTCTACTGTTTACACGTCTCTTCTACTGGTAAAGTGCTCATAGCTCCTAAGGTATTCATTGCAGAGTCCATATCGTACAGATCTTTTTTTTCCCCTTGTTCTGGTCCATACTACCTGCTCCCAAATTATGGAAAGGAAAGAGCTTGCAGTAGAAGAGATTTGTTTCACATTGACAAAGGTAAATAAATGCCTATAGTGTCACTATATGAAATTTCCGGACGTGAAGTCTTCATCAAAATATGTACTCTCTCTCCTGTAAGAGTCCTCGTAATTTATTATGGGAATTCCCAAAGGCCCTTTAATTTCAAAAATATACAGCTCATGTCCTCCCGATTGTTCATAAGAGTGTGGTGTAAAAATTTTAGCAATCCAGTCAAGATTTTTCGAGATTTCGGTGAAAACGTTTCAATTTTATATTTGCATAACTCTTCGGAGAGAACGCGTGGTGCAGCGGTTAGCGTCGCAAATTGCTACGCTATGGGGCCACGATTCAAATCCTGCCACTGCCAGAAAAAATTATTTCTTTGTATTTACTATTTCCAGAATGTTTTACGCGTTTCTTGTAATTACTGTACTTGTCAGTTCCAGAAAATTCTTTCAATGTATAAACATCGGAGTACTCCGATCAGGAGGCAGTCTGTTCTGAGTGTACTAGAGATGGGAAAACTGAAACATCTGACGGTTTCTGAACAGTTTCTGACCACTGTATTGCTATAGAACCACAAACATAGTGCGAGGACAGTAACTATAGGAGAAAAAAATTAAACTTTTATTTAGATACCGGGCAATTTTATATTTCGGGCGCCGGTGAAATTTTACTTACCGTCCTGGCGGCCTTGTGTGATAATGTTGGCAATCATGTGACGTTGGCATAAGCCAATAGCGTGACAACGCAAATGTTTTGTCATCAAAGACCTTGTAAAATATTTGTCATGGAAACTTCGTTTTACGAGGACAATTACTTTTACTGATTGGATAAGGGTACATACAAGAACATGTCAGCCGCAAAGCACGAACAGCATTATTTATTTACTTCATTGTGGATTTCTAGGAATATTAAAATCTTGGCAAAGATGTTTTGCCGTTTCGTTGATGTTTCCAACATAAACAAGCGAGGCCGCCGGGATGGTAGGTAAAATTTTATCCCTACACCAAATGCACTGCTTTCGCAATAAGTGACGTTCCTGCTATCCCATTAGCTGAGGATTGACGTTTTTATGTTTGATATACTGGTTTTTTTTTTTTTTTTTTTCAAGGTTGATATAATTAATACATTTTTCTTTCCTCTAGTCTAGTGCCTAATTTCGATAGGTGTTGTGTGTGCTAACTTACATGTGACATTGAAAAGGCATAACATTAAATTTATTGAGCTAATATTTTGGAGAGGGACGCCTTTTTATGCATCGATATCGCTTTGCTGGATACTTTACTTAAATACGGCACTTAAAACACATTTTAAAATTTGCGTTTTGGAAAAATATCTTTAATTCGCAGTTTCATTTACCGTCCAACTTCCGTAATATGCTAATATAAAAACGAAATACGTCAAATGCTGTACATTATGTTAGATTTATCTTATGTCATTTCGAGCTTTATGTTGTTCCTTATGTATTTATTTTTTAAAGGAAGTTGTAGGTTTAGACGTATGTTTTTAATATGATTACCGTAAATGGACATATAAACGTAGAGTTTTACTGGATATTCCAGTACAACTAGTGAGTGTTGTTTTATTGTAAGTCGCGTTTATAAAGCAGACATTATGCCATTTCGGAATACAGCAGTCATTTTAGAAACGAATCATAAGCTGCATACTCGCGTCTATCCATTAGTTTTTGACATACTTAAAACTGTTCACATACTAGTAAGTTAAATGTGTATCTGTGCCGAGCACTGTTTCGATACAATTTGTTGGTTTCGTCTTCCTGAATCATCGCTGTTTTGAAACAGTGAAACCGATAGGATGAAACAGTTTCAGTATTGACCGCGAATGAGATCCGGAACTGAACAGAAAGAAACACGACAGTTTCGAAACCGTGAAACATAGGTTTTTGAAACAATGAAACATTTCAGCGAATCGAAACATTATTGCCGTGGCGGAGCGCATTGAGGCGATATGCTGCGATGCGCGAGGTCGTTCCCCGTCGGAGTTTCGAATCCCCCCCGGGCATGGATATTTGTGCTGTCTTTAGTATAAGGTAGTTCATAAGTAGTTTGGGGACTGATGACCCTGCAGTTACGTCCTATAAGCTTCACAAACATTTGAACATTGTTTGTAACATTATTTCGAAACAATGAAACAGCGGCCATCTCTAGAGTGTACGCGTACGTTAGCAATACATCTGTTCTAAGTGTAAAGTGTGATGCTCCATTAACGAATAACGACCCACCCTTGGAAATGCAGTTTTCAACGTGACAATATATTGTGCCTATATATATCCTGTGTGTTTTATATAACTATCAAACGTACTTTTTGTTATGAAATCATGTGACAACAGAACTGTCATGAAAGTAAACTGAACATTTCAAAAAGTTTCCACTGATTTTATTTATTTATTTTAAATGAGAGGGCGGCAATTTTGCAACTCGCACGGGGCGGCAGTTAGGCTTGCACCCGCCGTCTATTGCCTTCTGATCAAGTAGCGATGTAAAGATATTGGGTAAGTTTAGCACAATAATTTCAGAAATTTTATGTCTCTCGTAACACATGTTGTAACACTATGGAATCATTTTTACAGCACAATTATAAATTACAGATTTTCCGCAGTCATCAGACTTTTTCTTTCTAAACTTCCGATTTAATTTTTATTTTACTTTAACAATCATCCACTTATCAGATTTTGAAGTTAAATGTTCTTTTTGCGAACAGTAGAAATACTAATACATCTCAAGGAAGGCAATAGTGTCAGAAAACTTTATCACGTATTCCACATTGTTCTATCAATAGTGACAGTTAAATTCTCATGATTTATCTCGGGTAAATTTGTCAGAACTGCGATTTAATTGACTCAAACATCTCTCGTTTTCTGTCTTATCATCTGTTGACATCTATCATCATTGTACGTTTTATGCTTTTACTAGTGTGTGTGTGTGTGTGTGTGTGTGTGTGTGTGTGCGCGCGCGCGCGGAGTGGTGAGGTTTGAGGGGGTCAACGAATGAACTATATTATACAGTTTAATTACTATTAACTCTATTACACGCTTTATTTATTATATACTATTAATTACCAACATATAATGTTCCTTAAAAGAACATTACAGATAAAACTTATTTAGAAAGTCGTTGTGCAGAGGATAGTTTAGTTGAATACACGAGATGAATAAAACTCCTGATGATTCCAGGATTTGCCATTTCATTTGTCAATGGCGCTGTGACTTGATCCATATATCTGCGAATGTTTTGCATCGAAGCAATGAAGCAGAGAGCCATTTTTTTAAATAAACGGTAGGTTTAAAACTGTCGAAATTTCTAAATTATATCTCTGATTATTCATGACATTAAACTTGCGTTCAGCGGTAAATAATATTACAGAATATAGGGACTGATATTAGCTGGTACAGTGATGGCGCGTGCGTAAGCTAGGACTTGATGTGTCATCATTAAGCACATATTCATATGCGTCTGAAGGCCGTGTGCCTGAATTTAATACGACTACATCTGAAAAGAATGTTGACTTCAAATCAGTTTTTGCACACTGATCAAAACAATTAGGGGATCAGTTGAGATATCGAGATTTTGAAGTACTGTCATTGGCAGAACGAACTAAAATTCTACGTCTTTCTGTCGGTTCTTCTGAGTGGAGACGACAACATTACGTCAACCGAGATAGTGGTAATAAGAGAAAATTACTGCAGAGGGGTTGGTCTTGACTTGTATTTACCAAATGAATTACATAAGCAGTTGTGTTCAGATAGTGTAGTGAGCAAGTAGTGCAACGCAACAGAAACGTGACTTACCTGATGCTATGGCATGGAGAAACCGGGCGGAGGATCGTCAGAATTGGAGTCGTAACGAATGGCGCTGTGTTCTGTTGGTGGATAAGTCAATTTTCAACTTTAAATTCTCCTGAGCTATTTGCCGCGTCATGAAAATAAAATCTTTCCAACGTTTCGGATCTGTTGCAGGAGCCGTCCTCAGGGAATACTGACTCGATTCCTACTTGTACTATAGCTAAGGTAGAATATTCAAAATTTTTAGGTGTTTCCATTGACGAGGGACTGAATTGGAAGAAACATATTGAAGATCTCCTGAAACGTTTGACTTCAGCTGCTTATTCTATCAGAGTCATTGCAAAATTTGGTGATACACATCTCAGTAAATTAGCTTACTACGCCTATTTTCATTCACTGCTTTCATATGGGATCATATTCTGGGGCAATTCAACATTGAGTAAAAAAGTATTCATTGCACTGAAGACATTTAGTTAGGGATCTTCACTGTAGCTTCACAATATATATATATATATATATATATATATATATATATATATATATATATACTCATGAAATTTGTTATTAACAATCCGACCCAATTCAAAAGCAATAGCAGTGTGCAGTGCATAGCTACAACACTAGGAGAAAGGATGATATTCACTATTCAAGGTTAAATCTAACTTTGGCTCAGAAAGGGATGAATTATGCTGTCACTAAAATCTCTGATCACTTACCAAGTAGCATCAAAAGTTTGACACTATAGCCAACACGTACTTAAAAGAAATTAAAGGAATATCTGAATGGTAACTCCTTCTAAAATGCAGATGAATTTTTAGATAAAACTTAAAGAAATAAGAAATAAAAAACAACAAAAAATGTAATGAAAAATCCTTAAAATATTGACTGTCAAGTGTAGACAACATTTACTAAACTGACACGTTCCACAACATTACGAAATGTCGTATATATGATCTATGGAACAAGTACTAATCTAATCTAATGTAATCTAATCACATAGTATGTGAAATACACTTTCGATTAAGTTTTTCCTTATACCAGCAGAAAAATTTGCTGTCGATTGACACATGCTCCGTGCTTTGCACGAACTTCTACAAAAACGACTAAATGTACATGGGATACTCTGCAAATAACATCTTAAGTGTCCGGCAGGAGGTTCATCAAATCACCTTCATACTATTTATTTACGATTCTATTCTTGAACAGCGCAAGGAAGAAAGAACACCTAAATCTCTCCGTCCGATCTCTGTTTTCTTGTATTTTATCACAATGATCATATCTCGCTATGTAGGTGGGAGGGAGCCAGCGACTGAAATTTGATAAGTAGATCTAGCCTCAACGATAAACGCCGTTGTTGTAATGAGTACCACTCCAGCGTCTGTATCATTTCCGTGACTCTGTGTCTCCTGTAACGCGATAATACAAAACGAGATGTTCAATTTTGTACCCCACTGACGTGCTCCGTCAGTCTTATCTGATAAGGATGCATCGTCTAAACGTTCTGACAATAAAACGCAGTCCTTGAATCTCCTTTCCCACGACATTATCTACGTGTTATTTTCAATTTAAGTGTGTCGTAATGGAATCTTCTAGTTATTAGATGAATCCACGGTCTACAGATTTGATTGATTAATCTTGTGAAAAAGTTTAATGGATTCCTTTTAGTACTGGTACTGATGTGGACGACTTCACAATTTTCATTGTTTATATTCCCACGATACAGATGTCTTATCCAAATCGTTCTGCAGTTGGTTTTGATCACACAGAGTATATTAGCAAGTTAGTCTTTCATCAGTTTTGGAAACGTAATAAGACAACGCAATTTCCCACAATAATTTGTTGCGTATTGTAGTCCCGTTCATACAATGAGACTTTACACAGTTCTCCGACACCGAAGATTTACTATATGTCTCTTTATTAAGATCGTAATTTCCGTTTTATTTTTTTCCGTTCACTGTATATCGTAATACTTTTAGCACACCTGTCAGTATCCTGTAGCCGGCCGCGGTGGCCGAGGGGACTGAGGCGCTCCAGTCACGGTCTGCACGGCCACTACGGTCGGGGGTTCGAATCCCCCCTCGGGCATGGATATTTGTGTCGTCCTAGTAAGTAAGTAGTTCATAAGTAGTTTGTAAGTTTAGGGACTGATGACCCCGTAGTCAAGTCCCATAAACTATACAAACATTTGAACGTTTTTTTAGTATCCTGTAATCAATGGCACCCCCTGGGAGAGGACGGGTCAAGCCCCGACTACTGTTAAAATGAGGAAATGGTGATATTAGGATTGGAACTAAAATAGTGGCAACAGGACTGTGGAGACGGTATGCAATGTAATCTACTATTGTCGCTGATAGCACATATTGTTGACATACCTACCTTACCTCCGAGCAAATGGACTCGCCCGTCCCACGTCACCTTCGTGCGCACAATCAATAGAAAGACAGTTACTTCTGAGCGAGCGGTCTAACGTAACGGCGTCACTATGTTTTCGATACAGGAACAACAGAGTTGGATCAAGATTGAATGTGCTAGAGGTCTTCAAGAGGTGTGCGGGGAATCGACATTGCCGTACAGTACAGTGGCGCGTTAGTTAAAGGCCTTCAACGAAGGTCGGCAAACTGCGGCAAACATGCATAAGGGCAGGTCGTCCTAGCGTCTCTGAAGTACATCCGTTGCCGCATTAGTGGACAGTGAACGACGCCAGACGATTCGTGAGCTCCCCCACGAAACCGAATTAGCCCATACGACTGTACTTCACATACTGAAGGAACGCCTGGGCATGCGAAAAATTACATCACGATGGTTTCCGCATGAATTGACGGAAATGCAGAAATGGGTGCGTTACGGCCCTGCTCAAACACACTTGGAGTACCATTAGTGCGGAGAGGCTTTCTTTCGTCGTACCGTCACACTGGATGAGACACGAACTAAAACTGAAACCCCAATCCAAGGAATGGCGTCATTATAGGTCGCCGCGAAAGTAGAAAGTGCGTCAGAGCCCCAGTATGGTAAAAGATGATGATTCTCGTGTACAACTGTGGTGGTGTTATCCTAACGCTTTACGTTCCTCTACGACAGACTGTCAATGCGCACTGTTACTGTTCGTTTTTGGGGCATCACCTGCGTCCAGCTTTGCGAAAGAAGCGGCAACACTTTCTGCGCAACCCACCCATCGTTTTGCACAATACGCGGGCGCTTACAGCGCAAGCTGAGGCTGCTCTGTTCGATCGATGGGACTGGGAAGTACTGTACCATCCGCCATACTCCCCGGACATAAGCACTTGTGACTTTGATTTGATGCCGAAGATCAAGAAACCACATCGTGGCATTCGCTTCAGAACTGTTCCAGATTGGACAAACAGTAGACCGTTCCATTATCACCATCAACATAACAGGCTCTGCTAACGGTATACTACGCCTTCCACTGTGCTGGAAGCGGTTTCTGCACAACGCTGGTGCCTACTTTGAAGGACAGTAATAGTGTCTAAAAAGTAATGCTCTTTTATCGGTTGTGAATAAATAGTTGGCACTATTTAAGTTCCAGCCCTCGTATTATTATAAATCAGTGTAATGTACGTACATCACATTCCTGCAAGAAACATTAGGTCTTTTATTGGAAGAAATACCTTTAAGAAGTAACTGTATTATCAACATGATGGGTGTCCGGCAAATTTTTCGCTAATGGCTAGAAATGGGTTGCAGAGACGATTCCCAAATCGTTGGATCGGACGCGGAGGAGATGTCTCGTGGCCGGCTCGTTCGCCAGACTTGGCACCTCTGGTTATTTTCTTGTGGGGATTCGTAAAAGACATTGTTTATAATGAAGTTCCAATTACACCTGAAGATATGCGAGAGAGAATTGCCAGAGGAAGTGCTTCTACAAGTGCCAAAATTATACGGAATACCATTCAGTACACGATAAAAAGATTGCAGCGCTGCATTGATACCAATGCTCATCACTTCGAACACCTTCTGTAAATGGACGTTCATGCCACCTTTTTGTCCTTCGTTAACCTTCAAAGACTTTACTCATCATTGGATTCGTCTCGATAGCTGTTCTTAGAAAATAAGTACCAAACTACAGCGTCCCAATTAAGAAAATAAAGCTTACCATCACTTCTTTTGAAGTTTATTGCCACAGCGCATTCGTTTGGATGCTGTGGAAAGGCTGCAGCCGTAGGTTATCGCAGAACATGAGACCAGGAAGGCATATCAGCAGTATCCTGTGCACTGTGACTCATGGTCAGCTTCCGGCAGTGGCGTAAGAAGAGGGAGTGGACAGACCCGGGACTCTCGTCTTAGGAGACCTCCAAATACATCAAACGGTTTTTTTCTTTCTTTTTTTTCTTTTCTAGTAATACATCTATTTCCAAGTGGATGGGTTGAGGGGTTATTTTCTTTTGTCGCCACGGGTTTCCGACAGTCTTAGTCCGCCACTAGCTGCCAGTAGTAATTTTGAACCAGAATCGGGAACAAAACGCCTTGTAAACAACATGTGGTGAATATAAACATTTAACCAAATAATTTGATTCTTTTCTTTGGTTGCTTCCAAAATATATATGTACGTTATAAAACAAGTCCAAAACTTGGCTAATTTAAACACGGTAAAGTAATTACTAAGTAGTCTGTAATTTAGTAAATGTCTTTTTTACATTCCTCACCATTACAAGAAATCTTTCTCCTGTTGTTACTTCCTGTGGAAATATTTCCTGGAGTATGTAATGGAATGTTGCGAAGGAACTTCTGTTTATGGGATGAATTCCCATTGCCCTTCAACAATATAAAGTTTCCAAATCCAGGAGGTTTCACTCAAAATGTAGAGCTTAGCAATTCCAACTCATGTTTCATACTGGGAAATGACAGATAGTACTATCATGCCGCTTTCATCGTTGTTGGTGTTGTTATGGTCTTCAGTCCGGAGACTGGTTTGATGCAGCTCTCCACCCTATTCTATCCTGAGCAAGCCTTTTCGTCTCCTCGTAAGAACGGCAACCCACATCCACTTGAATCTGCTTACTATACGCGTCTCTTAGCCTCCCTCTGCGATTTTTACCCCACACACTTCCCTCCAATGCTAAATTTACGATTCCTCGATGTCTAAGAATGTGTCCTACCAAGCGATCCCTTCTTTTAGTCAGGGTATGCCAAAAATTCCTTTTCTCGCCAATTCTGTTCAGTACCTCTTCATTAGTTATGTGATCTACCCACCTAATCTTCAGCATTCTTCTGTAACACCACATCTCAAAAGCCTCTATTCTCTTCCTGTCCGCACTGCTTATCGTCCATGTTTCACTCCCGTACAAGGCAACACTCCACACAAATGCCTTCAGAAAAGACTTCCTTACACTTAAATTAATATTCGATGTTAGCAAATTTCTCTTTTTCAAAAATGCTTTTCTTCCCATTGCCATTCTGAATTTTATATCCTCTGTACTGCGATCATCGCATGTTATTTTACTACCCAAGTAACAAAACTCATCTACCACCTTCATTGTTTCGTTACCAAATCTAATTCCTTCAGCATCGCCTGATTTTCTAAGACCGCATTCCATTATTTTTGTTTTGCTCTTGTTAATGTTCATTTTATACGCTCTCTTCAACGCACTGTCCATTCCATTCAACTGCTCTTCCAGGTCATTCGCTGTCTCTGACAGAATTACAATGTCATCAGCAAAACGCAATGTTTTTATTTCTTCCCCCTGAACTTTAATCCCTATTCCAAAATTTTCCTTACTTTCCTTCACCGCCTGCTCAATGTAAAAATTGAATAACATCGGAGAAAGGCTACAACCCTGTCTTACTCCCTTCCCAACTGATGCTTCCCTTTCATGCCCTTCGAGTCTAATAACTGCGGTCTGGCTTTTGTACAAGTTGTAGATAACTATCCTTTACCTGTATTTTACCCCTGCTGACTTCAGAATTTGAAAAAGTGTAGTCCAGTCAACATTGTCAAAGGCTTTCTCCAAATCTACAAAGGCTAAAAATGTAGGTTTGCCTTTCCTTAATCTATCTTCTAAGATACGACGTAAGGCAAGTATTGCCTCCCGGGTTCCTACGTCCCTCCTGAATCCAAACTGATCTTCCCCGAGGTCAGCTTCTACCAGGTTTTTCATTATCCTGTAGATAATTCGTGTTAAAATTTTGCAACCATGACTTATCTAACTGATGGTTCTATAATTTTCACACCTGTCTGCACCTGATTTCGTTGGAATGGGGATTATTACATTTTTCTTAAAGTCTGAGGGTATTTCGCCTGTCTCATACATCCTACACACCAGTTCAAATAGTTTTGTCATGGCTGGCTCTCCCAGAGACTTTAGTAGCTCTGAGGGTATGTCATCTACTCCTGGGGCCTTGTTCCGACCTAGGTATTTCAGGGCTCTGTCAAATTCACCTCTCAGAATAGTATCTCCTATTTCATCTTTATCTACTTCCTCTTCCCTTCCTACAACATTGTCTCTAAGTTCATTTCCTTTGTAGAGCTGCTCTATGTACTCTTTCCACCTTTCAGCTTTCCCTTCTTTGCTGAGAACTGGTTTCCTATCTGAGTTCTTGATATTCGTAGAATTGCTTTTCTTGTCCCCAAACGTCTCTTTGATTTTCCTGTAGGCGGTATCTACTTTTCCCCTTCTTATACATTCTTCTACAGATTTGCATTTGGCTTCTAGCCACTCCTGTTTAGCCATTTTGCACTTCCTGTCAATCTCATTTTTTAGTCGTCTGTACTCCATTTTGCCTGTTTCATTTACTGCATTTTTATATTTTCTTCTTTCATCAATTAAATTCAGTATTTCCTGTGATGTCCAAGGATTTTTTGTAGGTCTTGCCTTTCTACCTATTTTGTCCTCCGCTGCCTTCACTATTTCATCTCTCAATGCTACCCATTCCTCTTCTACTGTTTTATTTCCCCCTGTTTCTGTCAATTGTTGCCTAAATCTCCCTCTGAAATTCACCAGAACTTCACGTTCCTTCAATTTATCTAGGTCCCATCTCCTTATTTTCCTACCTTTCTGCAGTTTTTTCAGTTTCAGCCTGCAGTTCATGACTAACAAGTTATGGACAGAGTCTATATCTGCCCCTGGGTATGTCTTGCAGTTTATAACCTGGTTCCGGAATCTATGTTTTACCATTATAAAATCTATGATACCTTCCGGTGTCTCCTGGTCTCTTCCAAGTATACAACCTTCTTTTGTGATTCTTAAACCACATGTTTGTTACAATTAAATCATGTTCCGTGCAAAATTCTACCAGGCGACTTCCTCTTTCATTCCTTCTCCCCAGTCCATATTCACCTACTATTTTTCCTTCTCTTCCTTTTCCTACTACCGAATTCCAGCCTCCCATCACAATTAAGTTTTCCTCTCCCTTAACTGTCTGCATAATTTCCTTTAGCTCCTCATATATTTCTTCGATCTCCTCATCATCGGCAGAGCTAGTTGGCATATAAACCTGTACTACTGTTTTCGGTGTTGGCTTCGTATCTATCTTGACAATGATAATGCGATCACTGTGCTGCTCATAGTAGTTTACCCGCATTCCTATTTTCTTATTCATTATCAGTCCTAGTCCAGTGATACCCCCAACTGATTTTGTATTTATAATCCTGTACTCACCTGACCTAATCCCCACTATATCTAACTTCAACCTATCCATTTCCCTTTTTAAATTTTCTAATTTTCCTACCCGATTAAGGGTAGAATCCCAGTATTGTCTTTCCTGATGACAACATCCTCCTGAGTAGTCCCCGCCCGGAGATCCGAATGGGGGACTATTTTACCTCCGGAATATTTTACCCGAGAGGATGCCATCATCATATTTTCATACAGTAGAGATGCATGTCCTCGGGAAAAGTAACGGCTGTAGTTTCCCCTTGCTTTCAGCCGTTCGTAGTAACCGTGTGCCAAAGTCACATTAGCTGATGTTACAAGGCCAGCTCAATCAATCATCCAGACTGTTGCCCCTGTAACTACTGAAAAGGCTGCTGCCCCTCTTCAGGAACCACACGTTTGTCTGGCCTCTCCACAGATATCCCTCCGTCGTGGTTGCACCTACGGTACGGCTATCTGCATCGTTGAGGCACGCAAGCCACCCCACCTCGGCATTGTCTGTGGTTCATGGGGGTGGCTTGATCGTTGCCAACCACTAATACTGCGTTGAAGGATCATGGGTAGTTTGGAAATCACCTTTCATTTTTTTAACGTACAATCTCTCGAAAAACAAATGCCTTGTTTCAGAAGCACTAACATAACATTACAAACTGAAACTCGAACTGTAACTTCAACTTCTAGAACTGACTACAACAACTTACTCCAGAATTTAGTGAACTACCGAGTGCCCTCTGGCACCGCTACGTATAAATATTTTAACAATTGCCATTACAATCATATTGTTTCCAATAATGACATTAAGCAAATTACAATTAACAAGTATAACATGAAATGATTTTTCATACACCAAGTATTAGATTACGCAAAGCTAAGATAACGTATAGATATAATTTAACAGTTTCTTTGCATTAAATCTCACAAATACGAATACATACATCTATTAACAATTCGAAATGGTTATTAATGGTAACTTAATTACATATGTGGATTTCAATGTTCCTAACAGTCCTGTAGCGTCTAAATACGCGGAATAAATAGTTCAAAGTGTAAAACTGGACAATACTTTTGTTATTCAGGAAATATTAGACAGTTTCATATAGTTCAGATTTCGTTTTATATTGCTTTATTTATATATTTATCATTGTTTGACGGATTTTTGGATTGTTAATTCTGTAAAGGACATTTATAGACATAATTTATTTCTGACCTCATTCTCTTTCCTATATTCGATGATTCAGTACGGACATGTTTAGAAATTTCTGGAAAGCAAAACGTAATTTAATACATTATTCCACCAGCTAACCATCGAAGTTCCTTTAAACCACTCAGTCTAACACCCACACACCGTCCATCAATCTGTACACACACACACAGCACACCTTATCAAACATTTCATTACGAAATCATGCACAGGTAATTGTCATCTCACTAATTAGTACGCAAAAGTTTAAGTAGTTTGTCCACATGGAAGCTTACAGTCAGTCTTTTGTATTGAATTACACGATAGTCTGTCTCTAAGGAGATGAATGTGACAGTTTCGCTGCTATCGGGTGGTTTCATGAATTGTGGTATCGTATGTTTCATTATGATGAGAGAGCCGGTATCGCTACAACCTGTATAATATCGGGTAAGGCCCCCGCGAGCACGCTAAAGTGCTCAACACGACGTGGCATGGAACTGACTAATGTCTGAAGCAGTGATGGACAGAACTGACACCATTCAAGCTGCAGGACTGTCCATAAATCCGTAAGAGTACGAGATGGGTATCTCTTCTGAACAGCGCGTTGCAAGGCATCCCAGGTATGGTTAATAATTTTCATGTCTGGAGAGTCTAGAGGTCAGCGGAGATGTTTAAACTCAGAAGAGTGTTCCTGGAGCCACTCAATAGCGATTCTGTACGTGTGGGGTGTCGCATTGCCATGCTGGAATTGCCTATGTCCGTCGGAATGCACAATGGACATGGACGGATGCAGATGATCAGCAGGTTGCGTATCTAGACGTAGCAGGGTCCCATTTCACTGCGACTGCACACGCCACACAACATTACAGACCCTCTACCAGTTCATGCAGGATCCATAGATTCGTGAGGTTGTCTCCATAACCGTAGAAGTCAATTCACTCGATAGAAGTGGAAACGACACTTTTTAGACCAGGCAACGTTTCCAATCATCATATGCTGATCCAAGGGGGAGGGGGGGGGGCGAAGGTTTGTTTCGCCCGGCCCCCTAGGAGCTCTTTTCAACAGCATTTTTTTTTTTTTTTTTTTTTTCATGGTTAACTAGTGTGGTATCACTGCACTGAGTCTTCAAACCTATGATACTTTTATTTGAAAAAGGAATGGCTGGTACTAGAGTCTTCCTATGTTTAGCTGCTGACGATGAGAATTTTTTCACCGTCCCCCCCCTCCCCCTCTTCACCAAGCAGGCCGTTGTAGGATGGTTGACTTAAGGCCATAAGGTACCAGGTGTTAAGAAATTTTGTAGCTGGGAGGACACGTCACAATTGGAATGGGTGGGAAAACATAACATATGGTGTAGCTTACTGCATTATTGTGAGAAATTGCGCCAATGCTACCCATAAACATTCTCACTGGCTGCCCCCCCACCTCTTTGTAAGGACCCATCCATGTTTCTTTAGTAATAAAAATTAGATAAACTAATGTATAGAAATTGATATATTTATTGTAAATATTACGTTTAGAGTAAGGATTATTATGGTGTGTTTTGTTTATTTAGAAAAGCTTTAATTATGTGAAACGAATGAATAACTACGATGGAGAAGTGGCGCTTCCCGCCAAAAGTAAGAGTATGCGGGAACTGCACCTGCAAGGTAGCAGACAGTAGCCGCGAGAGTTCAGAGAGAGAGTTCCGCACGACAGGTCAGCATGTATGGAATTAGGAAGATTAACAGGTATGTTCCAATGAAATGTTTGTACAAATGTATAGCAAGGGCCGCGGTGGAGTAGCCGAGCGGTCTAAAGCGCCTCGCTGCGGAGCGCGCGGTTGCTCGCCGTGGAGGTTCGAGTCCTCCCTGGGGCATGGGTGTGTGTGTTTGTCCTTAGGTTAGTTTACCTAGGTTTAAGTAGTTTGTAAGCTACGGACTGATGACCACGCAGTTTGGTCCGATAGATTTACAAACATTTGAACATTTTTTGTATTACAAGGAACAGTGTGATATATGTTGTTTGTTGTTTCGAGGCATAACAATAAATTAAGAAACAACTGGCATCCCGACTTCTTGAAATATTAACTACGAGCCTAGTCTCCAATTCCAAAGCTTCCACAGCACATTACTTCAAGAGAAGAAGATCCACGACCTGTGCACTGCTTCTGCGTGGGGTCATCAGATATAACTAAGAAGCCAGGTTAGTGACCAGAAAATTTTACTACACGCACTGACGACGCAGGCAGTTCTACGGCTCTCACGTGCCGCGATTAAATCTCGCGACATTGGCACGAGTGTGGTAGCAATATCGCCGAGGGAAGTGTTGGAGTGAGAGAAAGGGACAGAATTTAGGTGAAGGCCAACTGACTTATCTAAAGCTCTTTCCACGTTTCTTTCATCACTTAAAACCCGCCGTACCGTCCTGGATCTTCCCCTGCCAATCATCAACAGTCCAAATTCGGTGTTAATGGACCCAAGCGAGGCGTAAAGTTTTGTGTCGTGCAGTCATCAAGGATACGAGAGTGGGCCCTCGGCTTCCAAAGCCCATATTGATGATGTTTCGTTGAATGGTACTCTCGCTGACACACGTTGACGGCCCAGCAATGAAATCCGCAGCGATTTGCGGAAGGGTTGCACTAATGTCACATTGAAAAAAGCCTCCGACGCAGGAGGCCGCGTGCTCCGCAACGTGGCGCTCCAGACCGCTGAACCCGGAACCCCTACCACCCTACGGCGCATGTCAAGGAATCTGCACCTTATACGGTGGCTCAAAATGTTCAAATGTTTGTTCCATAGCTTAACAAACATTTGAACATTTTGAGCCACCGTATAAGCTGCACCGTATAAGTGCGGGGTCATCAGTCCCTAAAGATATCACTATGGTGTAAAAATTAGCAATTGACTCTAAATAATGAGAAGTGTGAAGTCGTCCGCAAGAGTACAAAAAGAAATCCGTTTAACTTTGTTTACAAAAGTGAAGGTCGTAAACAAAATACCTAGGAATTACTATTACTTCAAACTTAAACTGGTAAGTCCACGTAGATAATGTCGTGGGAAAGGCGAAACAGAGACTGCGTTTTATTGGCAGAATCCTTAAAAGATGCAACAGAACTACTAAAGAAACTGCACATACTACGCTTGTCCGTCCTTTTTTTGAGTATTGCTGCCCAGTGCGGGATCCTTATCAGGTGGGTTTTACGGAGGACATCGAAAGAGTCCAAAGAAAGGCAGCTCGTGTTGTCACGATACAGGGGAGGCAGCGTTACGGAAATGATACAGGATCTGAGATGGGAATCATTACAACAACGGCGCTTATCGCTGCGGCGTGGGCTACTTACGGAACTCCAATCGCCAACATTCTCCTCCGAATGCGAAAATATATTGTTGACTCACACTTACATAGGTAGAAATGATCATCAGAATAAAATTTGCGAAATCAAAGCTCGAACGGAGAGATTCAGGTGTTCTTTCTTCCCGTGCGCTATTCGAGAATGCAATGGGAGATAAA
The DNA here is from genome assembly GCA_026315105.1 of Locusta migratoria. Classification (NCBI taxonomy): domain Eukaryota; kingdom Metazoa; phylum Arthropoda; class Insecta; order Orthoptera; family Acrididae; genus Locusta; species Locusta migratoria. The sequence continues at coordinate 205,945,721 of CM048750.1, forward strand.
TAGTATAACGGTGATTCGATGAACCCTCTGCCAGGCACTTAAATGTGATCTGCAGAGTATCCCATGTAGATGTAGATCTTACAAACTACTTATAAACTAACATCCATGCCCGAGGGGGGATTCGAACTCCCGACGGAGAACGGTCTCGCGCATCAAAGCACAGAACCTCAGTGCGCTCGGCCACTCCGCCGCGGTTGAACGATTCTCTTGTCGTCGTTGGTCCCGTTCTTGCAGGTTCTTCTTCCGGCCGCAGCGATGTCGGACATTTCATGTTTCACTGGATGTGAAATGGCCGTAAGGGAAAATCCCCACCTCGTCGCCACCTCGGAGATGCTGTGTCCCAGCTCTCGTGCGCCGTCTATAACACCATGTTCAAACTGCCATTGTAGCAGTAGTAACTGAGCAAACGCCTGCTCCGGGAACCTGATTTATTATACATGCGTTGGCAAATTCAAATGTTTGTAGAGCTTACGGGACTTAACTACGGCGAGTCACCTAACTTTACCGCTGAGAGTATCACATAAACCACAACAAATATTTAAAAACTAATTCCGCAGACCGAAAGTGAGGAGAGGGGCTGGTGTAATTGGTTAATACAAACCATTAAAAATGCACGGAAATATGTTTTTTAACACAAACATTTGTTTTTTTAGATGGAAACGTATTATTATTCTTAGCCAAATTGAAAATAGGGAAACATTCTTAAATAATGCCGTTTGTTTCATTGTAAAATGTTAATTACATTCGGAGTTATTGTAACCTAAAGTTTACGCTTGATTAACTCCTCAGCAGTTTATTCATGTGGTGTAACAAACAAGATCCATGATCAGCGATCAGTATCTGTAGGGGTATGTTTACGAAGACTACAGTGTTTACTAATTTGGCTGTAAGCAATTTTTGGTTTGTCCTAGTTGCCTCAGTGTCTGCATACATCGCTTTCTGTTAGTCATTATGAATTAGGCGTTGTACTTAGAATAAGTGTTGTACGCTGTGTTACCATACTTCTGTGATAGTGTACTGTACAGTACAAGTAAGAACAGAAGTACGCACAGTAGCAAAGTGGAAAGCTAAATTATTTTAAGCACGTCGGAAGTACAGTAGTGTGTTCAGTGTTGTAAGAACTGTAAAAATGATTTATTCTAACTTTTAAAAGGCAGAAATGATATTCATCTATGGCGAGTGTAGAAAAAATGCAGTTGAGGCCTGTAGATTGTATGCAATACGGTACCCAGACAGATACCATCCGACGCGCCACACATTTGAAAACATCTACAAACAATTGTGTGCAACAGGTATGGTCGGAGCACACAAACGGGTGCGTAACAGATCCATCACAGGAGAAGCAGGCGCAGTTGGTGTGTTAGCTGCTGTTGCCGTGAACCCACACACGAGTTCACGTGACATTTCTGGAGGCAGTGCAATGAGTCAAAGTAGTGTAATGTGCATACATCACGTCTTAAATTTCACCCGTATCATGGGTCGCTGCATCAGTCATTACATGGAGAAGACATTATTAATCGATTGAATTTCTGCCAATGGGTATTAAGAGAGAATCCGGTGCAGTTCTACCTCTTTCCGATGAAGCAGGTTTTACAAACCACGGGACAGTGAATCTACGAAACTTGTATTACTGGTTCGTGAACAATCCTCGCTGGCTTTGACCCGTATAGCAACAGGGACTTTGGACAGTAAATGTATGTTGCGGAGTACTTGTCGATCACATCATTGGTCCTCATTTCATTGAAGGCACCCAAACAGCTGCAAAATACGTAGTTTCTACAAAATTAGCTGCTAACTTTGCTAGAAAATTTCCCACTAGAATCGTATAAGCGTATGTGGTATCAACATGATGGTACTCCTGGTACTCCTGCACATTCTGCAATGAGCACTACGGACGTAATATGCTGTTCATGTGTCTTCCGCACAAATGTTTACATCTCGGTTCTTTTTATATCCCTAATTAATTCGGCTCTGTCCAATACACAGCCGCGATGGAGTAGCCGAGCGGTCTAAAACGCCTCGCTGCGGAGCGCGCGGTTGCTCGCCGTCGGAGGTTCGAGTCCTCCCTGCGGCATGGGTGTGTGTCTTGTCCTTAGGTTAGTTTACCTTAGTGTAAGTAGTTTGTAAGATACGAACTGATGGCCACGCAGTTTGGTCCGACAGATTTACAAACATTTGAACTTTCTTTTCCCAATACACACGACTGAAATGCTGATGAGTTACTCAGGCGTCAACTTTAGGTTACAATAACTCTGGATGTAATTAACATTTCACAATGAAACGAACGGCATTATTTAAGAATGTTTTCCTATTTTCAGCTGTGCTAAAAATAATAATAGGTTTCCATCTTAAAAAAACATATGTTTGTGTTAAAAAAAACATACTTCCGTGCATTTTTAATGGTTTTTATTGACCAGTTTCACCAGCCCCTCTCCTCACTTTCGGTCTGCGGAATTAGTTTTTAAATATTTGTCGTGGTTTATGAGATATTCTCAGTGGTAAAGTTAGGTGACTCACGCCTGGCCAACGATACACCTTACACATTTTTTGCCAAATGTGAAATATGGCAACATCAAAATAACAGTAACGATTGAAAACTGTCCATTTCACAGTTTGCTACTTAGTGAAACAGGTACTATACAAAATGTAAAATGGACAGTTTTCAAGAAGCAGTCCTTTTCAAGAAGCAATCCTTACTGTAATTTTGATGTTGACATATTTGGCAAAAATGTTACCATTTTGTTGTTGATGTACAATATTTTGTTTAATCTCCTTTTGATGGCAGCAACTGCCGTAATCGGTCGAGTATACAGCTCCAGGCACAAGAATGATTTTTTCCACGTACATTGCGGTTGTAGACTGCTACCTGAAAACAACATTAAACTATTATTTATAGAGGGAAGATACCAGACATTATTTAAACGTTTCAGACTGAATAGTCATTCACGTACTAACATTGATGTTTACAGCTGAGCTCCAACATCCGCGTTGTTTAGATCTAAGCTCCGACATTGGTGTTACTTAGATCTAAGCTCCGACATGCGTCACTTGCGAGCTAGTGAATCAAGTAGCTGACAATAGCGAGCTGAGTGCGCGCAGACCTATAAGAACTTCGAAATCGGAGCATAAATTTAAAACAAAAGCAAAACTCTGTCATTTATTAAGATCATTGAAGTACCGAAAATGTGTAAACATTTACAGCAGTGGCTAATGGCGTATCTTCATTTCCATCAGAAGGCGTTGCAAAAAAGAAAAAAGAAAAAAAAATGAAAACAAAAAAAATTATCTATAGTGCTTTACACTTAAGTCCCCTTTTTGCCAAAATCAAAGGAAAGTCATTTAGTCACTTGTATGGATAAATAACAGTAAGGGCTCCTTCAGACACGGCCACTTTGTAGCGTCAGAGGCTCAGCAGACGTGCGTACTGGCGCTATACTGCAAACTCCCCTCGCCTTGTTTACAAAATCTGTCAGTATTGCAGTGGACATGGACGCATAAACAGATTTTATGCTAGCTATGGTTCTTATTCAGAGGAAGAATAAACCCAAAAGAAGAAGAGGAAGAAGATTCTGGGTGCATCCATTGGTTTTAGAAAGATGCAGTCGCGGACTTTTTCACACATTTTATGATGATTTGCAAAAAGATGATGCAAAAAGTTTTTCTTATTTTCGCATGTCGAAACATTTATTTTATCAACCTTTGGATGGAATCAGCAACATGATTCGAAGAAAAGACACCGCTATGAGACAGGCCATTCCACCAGAAGAGAGACTAGCCTTGACACTGAGGTAAGTAAAAACTGAACATTTAAAATATGTTTTCTCACTATTTATTAGGTGCAAAGAAAATTGCCAAGATACGCTAATATACATATTCAAATAATGATTAAGAAAGTAGTCAAGATACATATTCAAATAATGATTAAGGAAATAGTGTAGTCGAAACATTGCTTGCTAACTCTGATGCATTACTGGCTACAGATGTCGTTCCATCAGGTCTCTGAACGAAACGGCGATTTCAGTTCTCTTGGGTACCAAGCCTGTCCTGGTATGGCAACGCAGTGAGCCCCCGATCGAACATTGTTTGTTGGTAGTTAAACTGCACAGGTGATTGTTAATGGTGAACTGGTGGTGGATACCCCTATTGTTGTTGGGTGTAAAACTGCGGACGTGTAGTCACATGAGCATAAGCAGATTGTTTCGCCGAAGAGAGCACTCCAAGTATTTGACATTTTACAGACAGCCTCATGTGTTCAGGGAGTGTCTTTAAGTCATTATGCAATGATAGTAAAAATAGTTTATCATCATCATGTGCTTCCTTCTCTTGCTGCAAATATTTTGCCTTAAGGATCTTTAGCAGCTCCTCATCTTCAGCCACTCTATTTCTTCCTGTCTTCTCCGCACCATTTCTTGGTTACTCATTGTACGTCGTTTTGTCTATGCCTCCTTCCTCGTCACTTATTGGCAGACTGTTTCTGTTGTAATATTATCTAAAAATGTTAAATTTTCATAAAATATATACTGTACTTTGCTGCAGAACCTGATTTAACATATTTTTTCTGCTGGCTTCTTTCCCTTCTATATGAATCACGCAGACTTTTCCATTTCCGTAGTAATTAGTAAAAGAAACCAAAATGCTTAATTTATGTCCAACATAGTTGTCACGTCACATGACAACTATGCTACTCTCTACACAAAAGGCAACGCCTGACTGATTCATTCACTGATATTATCGCCCAGCTAGATCCAAGGCAAACGGAAAAGATTTAAATGTGCAACAATTTAAAAATCATGAGTGACATGCAGCTGAGATACTTGCTTGATTGAGTTTGCATGTAATATCTGAATTTGTAAAGTATTTTTGGATTTGTAAAGTATTTATTGTACCTGGTGGAAATAAACATTAATTTACTTACCAATTACATTGTTCTCTGCTGTGGACATGTTAGTGAAATTTTCTTCGAATTTCCCTATCACAGACTCCCACGCATTTCTCTTTGCTATCTTGTTGCTATAATCTTCGTGCTTGATATCTCATATAGCAAGCCACTTTTCAATTTCAGCGATAAAATCATTTCCAGCAAAATCCGGGAACTTACGGTTGTGATACCCGTAAAGGATCTTCAGAACACGGAATAAATACATAAAATAAATAAATAAGTCGTCAACTTCGAGGATCTGTGTGCAGGATGCCTCCCTGGACATTGATGTTGATGGCTGCTCCCTTTTAAACGAAAACACAGAAGATGTGCCGATCACTTTGCGTAATTCAGGGGGGAGTTGATAGGAATAACACGCATTCCGTGCTGTTTTAAATAGCCTCTTGTTCATATGTTTGTTTGTAAATCTATCAGACCAAACTGCGTGGCCACCAGTCCGTAGCTTACACACTACTTAAACTAAGGTAAACTAACCTAAGGACAACACACACACACACACACACACACACACACACACACACACACACACATTCCTCAGGGAGGACTCGAACCTCCGACGGCGAGCAACCGCGCTCTCCACAGAGAGTAAATAGCCTCTGACACTTATTATTGTATTTAACGTTTCGTTGCACATTTTGTTTCTGAGTTTAGGTTTCTCAGTATTTATTAGGTTGAACACTCGCTCGAAATCTGCATTAGCATGGGGAAACACTAGAAGGGACACAGCTAATTTACATAGTTTCGCCGGCCGCGGTGGCCGAGGGGACTGAGGCGCTTTAGTCACGGTCTGCACGGCCACTACGGTCGGGGGTTCGAACCCCAAAAAAATGTTGAAATGTTTGTATAGCTTATGGTACTTAACTACGGAGTTATCAGTCTCTAAACTTACAAACTACCTATGAACTAAGACTAAGGACGGCACAAATATCCATGCCCGAGGGGGGATTCGAACCCCCGACCGCAGTGGCCGTGCAGACCGTGACTGGAGCGCCTCAGTCCCCTCGGCCACCGCGGCCGGCGGTTCGAATCCCCCCTCGGGCATGGATATTTGTGCCGTCCTAGTTCGTAAGTAGTTCATAAGTAGTTTGTAAGTTTAGGGACTGATGACCCAGTAGTTAAGTCCCATAGGCTTTACAAACATTTTTACATAGTTTCCTAAAGGGTTGCAATGACGCTGCATAGCGGTATTTATGAACTTCAATCCAAAAACTAGTGGTGTCGCTGTTATTCTCTCATTGTATTTTATGAATTATCCGCAAATGTGACAATTTTGTCAGCTTCATCAGCATCAAAACCAAATGATTTTACTAATTCTATTATTTATGTCCCATTGCTATGCTCGAGAACCTCAGTTATGCTAAATGTAGACTTTTTCTTAATTTGTTCACATTATCAGGGAGCCTATTTGCAAGTTCTAAGCAAAATTTTACTGTGAAGTCAATGCATCTTTTCTTAAGAAAATATTTTAGCTTTTTTCTCTCTTTCCAGTTGATTTTCAAACACAAAACCGCGATACGGGGAAGGACGTAGATGAGGTTCTAAATCATCACCCACATTGATTTTAACATGAGGATATATTATCCTTTTCGAAAGGGAATGCCAAAGAATATCTAGTGTTTCTAAAAGTTTCATGGGGTCTGTATTTCACGATTCAAATATTTTCGTAGCATTTGAACTTCCACTAGAATGGTTCGCAGATATACCAAATACAGATAATTTGCTATATCTTTGAACATAGCAAATAACATTTCTGCTGTGTATCAATTATTCTTCTGTTTTGCGATTTCGAAATGAAGTTTTAGTTCTTCCCATTGTAACACAATTCTACGAATTGCTGGTTCAATTGATTGCCAGCGAATTGAACACATCTTAAGGATCTTGAAAGGTCCCTTCTCTAGATTTATTGTTTATAAATCACTTTATATTCCTCTGCCGAGTTGGGGACAAAGAGAACCAATTATATGTTTTCCTAATGAGAAATTCTATATTTCTTGGTAAAGATCCTTCAGAGGCATGGGAAACAGCTAGTTGCAGTGAATGACAAGGAATTAAAATTGAGTTTGGCAAATCAAGGTCATTTTTCAAAATAGTAAATAGGCCGTCATTGTTGCCTGTCATAACGGATGCGTTATCAGCTCCTATCCCAACAAGGTTTTTAAGATTAATATTCAGTTTATTTAAGTAGTTTATTAAGTCCGTTTCCAAATCACGGGCGGTTGCTGACTTCAAAGGAACTAGACCGAGAAATGTACATACAATTCTGCCAAGATCTGTGTCTAAGTATCTAACAACTACTCTAACATTTTTGTAATACTAATGTCTGTGCTTTCATCTAAGATTAAGCTATATTTTTAACAGTCTGATTAATGTTATCAAGATACGCCCAAAAACGATGATATCGTGTACGAAAAGTGACAATTTCTCAAAAGACGGATTTCCGCTCGCTAACAATTTATGTACCTTTTATTCAATGTAATCTTAAATTACTGGCTGTTTGGGAATCAGAGAATACAGTCTTACACGTCTCACTTAAGTGATCCATCGTTATAAATGAACAATGTTCAACAATGAAGAGCGATAAAGTTCCCTTAGCAATTCATGATGGATCTTCACTCACAGGCGTAAAACTAAGCTTTAATTGCTTTGGATTACTAATACTCACAAAATTGACTAAATGATTTTTACTGTTCGAATGTTTCTTAATATCACTCGATGTTGCATATATAGCTATACGACAGTATTTGCAAAAGGCTTTTGTCGAGTCCCCAGCCTCAGTAGTAAGCCATCCCTTATAATTTGGGTCGGATTCCCATTCTTTTCGGTACCGCTGATGCGTATAGTATTTTTTATATATAAATAATACGTTAATATGTATACGTTCCCTGCTACCGTCCTTAAATAATAACTTGAGACAAGTGTTAAAAAAAAAAGAAAAAAAAAAAAAAAAGCGCGTCACACATACACAAACACAAAAGAAAAACAGGTAATTATAACGTAAGTAACTTGAACACCATCACATGTAAGTAACTCGAACACCATCACACCTAGGCAGTTGCCTCTCAACTGACTGTTGAAAGCCGTTAGCAGCAGCAATGGGATACTAGGGTGAAATTGGGGAAGTCCCATTCTGCCATCAGAACACGCTTTGACAGGATAGAGAAGGCAGTGCTGGCTACGAAATCAAATGCAATAAAAATACTATAGGTCATTCAGGTTGACAAAGTATTTGATAAAATAGTTTCCTAAAATTCAAAATGTCAAGATAATTATGGCTCAATAGCCAAAAGTCGTCAGTTTTGTCACTTGTCGCTAAAACTTAAATTTTGTCGCTTTCAATGGTCAGAAGTCGCCAGATATAGCGACAAAGTCGCTAAATTGGCAACAATGAGTGGAGCCACTTTTTGTGGTCACCACTTGCATCGACGCAGACCACCGAGACCGGCAGCAGCGCTACCGTTCAGTGCAGGGTTGCCAACCGTACGATCTGGATCGCACATGTACGATAATTTAATATGGTGTATAATTTAAGACGGTGATGGGATGATCCGCTCTTCGGATCGTACGTCTGTTGTACGATCTTATGAAACCCTAATTACTATGAAGCTGTCACCTTTCATCGTTTTTATTGCTGTAATTTTTATGATTATTTAATTTTTCACAATCTATTATTTTTGAGCAAACTAATTGCCAGCCTGTCGAGCTGTGGGATTCCCCAACTGATAGTATTAGTTGCATTGCATCGTTGGCGGTATTCACTCGTCGATGTAGTGACTGCTGAGAGTAATGTGTGTCAGAAGATTTCACGTGGAGAAAAATTGAAACAGAAAGTAATGGTTGTGGTCCTGGTGCTACTTTGAAATCTACTGCAAATGTGTTCAAATGTAAGAGTAGAAAACAAAAATGTAGAAAATTCTGAGAAACTAATCCTGAATCTATGGGTCGGTTGTGCCTAAATCGGTAACGTAAATTTTGTGTCTGAATTAGGCTGTGTTGAAGTTAAAGAAAAATCTGCCAAAAAATAAATAAATAAAACCTGTAAATTTTTGATGATGTGTGATGCATTAGACATATTAGCTTACTTCAAAGACAATCAACAAACAAATGACGAATATTTTATGAATCATATTTGACTTTTATAAACTACCTCGTAATTTTTTATCAGTAGGATTAGAATGTGGAGACGTTCACATGATAAACGAAAGTGGACTATTCTGATTTTTCCCCTCCTCCTCCCTCTAGAACGAAAAACTTATTATGCCCCCACGAATGTACGATCCTCTGACGAAATGTACGATAATTTCGATGGCATTATGCGATCCAGTGACGCTGAACGGTTGGCAACGCTGGTTCAGTGGCTGTGGCCGCCCCTGAAGCTGCCCATTTAGCTCCAGCATTTGACATCGGCCGAGCTGCTAAGTGGCCGTGTCTGAAGGCGCCCTAAATGCTGGGATCTCCCGTACCCGTATCGTTAAACGTAAAACCTGAATTCGAGTCTTGACCAAGAATACTTCGAAAATTGCGGCGTGAACTGATCCCTGAAAGGAGGACACAATAATAAAGCAGCTAAGAATGCACCAAAAATCCAAAAAGAGTCTTTCTTCGCCAAAAATTTTGCTATACCAGTATATTGGCGCTCTTTAAACACAGAACGTGACAAATTCTTTTACCAAGACTCTCATCATAACGGAGTTTTAACACACACAGTTTCTCCCTTCGAATCCACTGTGTAGATATGTCTCTCCCGGTGTGTCCTATTTCCCTTATTAGTAGTTTCTGTTCCTCCTATGTGAATATCTTCGTCCCTTTCTTTCGATCTTCCTTACCACTGTCTTCTTCTCTGCCATTTCCATTGTCTGTTGCTATTGTCATTGTTTCCTCCTATTTTTCTAACATATCAACTGTCTCTTAATTTCTCACAGTTTTCAGTCCCCTTCTATCCTCTCTCCACACGTCCTTTCAGATAGTTTATTCGGATTTGTATCTCGTAGATAGACAAGGAAAGAACTTGGGCTCGAACAAACACAAATACACCAAAATCTTGTAAGAGATAGTGTAAAGGTCCCTCATTGCACTAGTGATACTCCCGCATATGCAAAACTCGTTCATTAGAGGTCTCTGTGTGTGCCATTCAGCACTGCACATCGATCTTCGGTACGCCAGTCGAGACCAGTAGGTATGGTGCAGTGTACCTCTGAATTTGCATTTGCTGACGTTATTTGTGTACTAAAGCGACAGATGGTTCGGAAATTGATAACCAGCCCTGCTAATGTATTGCGACTTATTGAGATAAAGTTACAAAGAATCCTTCTTCGAGAAGAAGGTATTGATGTAGAACATGAATCATTCCCATGTTGATGATACTTGAGACTTCAACCTTCTTCTCTGGAGACGGTTGGTGTTCACTGCTTCCATCTCCTCTTCCCGCACTTGCGTAGCACTACCGCTTACAATGCGTTGTTCGTCATTATCATCCCTATCATCATCATTACGTGTTAGTGTTACAACAGTATCTGTTTTCAACTTACGCTCATATTTCTGCACTAGATACCAGAAAACATACGAATGATTCACATTCTACTCCAGTACCATCATCACGAAGAATGGTTCTTCGGTACTTAATCTTAACCAATTGCAATGCATTAGCAGGATTGATTACCAATCGACGACCCATCTGGCGCTTCACTACACAAATAACGTCAACGTTACTTCAGCGGACGTCAAAAGGACGACTGCAGATTTTTGCAGGTGCGGGAGTATCACTAGTGCAATAAGAAACCTTTATCTCTTACATGATTTTGCTGTCTTTGTGTTTGTTCGAGCCCAAGTACTTCTCTTGTGAAAAAACTAACACATGGCTTTACGGAATGGTGAAATTGGTCAACATTTTTCTTATTTAAGTTCACTGACGAATCCAGACCCGCAGAGCTTATGTATAACGCCTACTCATCCCTCTATCTTCCATCGCCACGCTCTGGTATTCTCTTTCAGTACAAAAAATGCGGAAATATGTTCGTATGCCAAACTTTTTGGTGAGAAGGCGTATGACTGACCCAGATGGTTCTCCACCTTTCTGTCAGAGCCCTTTAAACGGGATTATATCTGCCTTCTTTTTCTTGCTAACATAAGAAAAGAATTCTGTCCGTTAGTAAAGTTGCGAGAATTTATTTACATAATTCGATTAATTTACATTCAATTTTAAATTAAATTTCGATATAACCTCCGAATTTCATACGGTGCTCTGTATGAGCTGAAATCAACCATAACCAAAGTGTACTTTATGTTTTTGGTTTTTTTTGCTTGCTCTTTGAAATAGGATGCAATACATGCATAGTATTTGTAACGAACAACGAAAATAAAATGAACCCTTCATCGAGCGAAAATCTCATACTTTAGGATGTAGAAAAATGAAATTTTCTCGTCGAGTATATTTCTTAAAACCTGATGGTAAGTTTATAGCGACCAGAAATCCGTTTTTTGAGAAATTGCTTCTTTTCTTACACGATAACATAGTTTTTGGGTGTATCTTGATAACAGATAAAGATTTTCGAAAAGTGTTAAACTTTGAACCATTTTCTTTGGTTAGTTATTTAGATATATGCGGTCCACGATGCAAAGCCAGCTATAAAACGATTTTTACAATTTTGTTGCATAAGTGCGTTAACTTTGAAGCAGAGGATTTCGGTAACGAAGAGAGATACCAGAAAATATAATGTTAAGACGCGTTGAAATTAATAAAATGTATAGTAGTGGCTATCACACATTTTGTTTGTACCCAGAAATCATAGTTATTCGTGGTTTTCTCAGGAAGTACCCATGGACAGATGTTTCTTTTATAAGTTGTACGAAGCCCAGCCTAGACCACACATAATGTACAAGATCAACTAATTTTCTCAATTTTGCTGGGCCATAGGAAGTATTTTAATTTGAACCCTGTACTGAGACGACAGCTACAGTATGCCAGGTCTTTTGAAAGGTATATAAATGATCACTAAGTTAAGGATTATCTAAAACACTTTACTCCTTTCTCAAACATATCAATTTCGTACACTGCCGTTCACGGCATGATAGCAGCTCGCATCATAAATTATTAAATGTGGATTCTCAGTCACGGAGTAATGCCGTATTTTTCTTATCAAAAACATTTCTAGAGGTCAGTAAAATAAAAAACGGCTTATCCTTGATCGAGCCTATGACTATTTTATTTGTAGTCAGACATTTCACCACGCACCTAACGAGCACTCTTTTTTACTTTATTTGTTGCTTGTTCTTAGGGGAGATTGGTACTTTGTTCTATGTTGCTCGTTTGATCATCTAGTTCTGGATTCAGTTTTTTTTTAAATTTTTATTAGTTTGTGCATACAGCCTTATCACCCATCGTGCTGAACCACCGCGGCTGGAAAAAAATTGTGACTGCTCACTACGTAGTTGCGCTAAGCCCCTCCTCACAACGACGACACAATGCGCACTCCAATAAAGAAGTTCCCGATGTAAACTTGTAACCGGAAGATCTGTAGTCAACACACTTTCTCTTGCATATCATCAGCTTTACAAAATATAAACTCAATAGTTACTTGGTTAGAGTTATTGTAAAAAGATAATGTAATTTCCAGTATCATATCGTATTTCACATTTATCATCCGGTTCAAATCACCATAAGATTAAAACTACAAAAAAGTAGCATTAATACAGCACACCGACAGTATTTACAAAACAGTATTTGTGGAGTGAGGCTAAGCAGGAATTTATCTTGTGGTTATGCAGTGGGGCAGCAGCCTTTTCAGTAGTTACAGGGGCAACAGTCTGGATGATTGACTGAGCTGGCCTTGTAACATCAGCTAATGTGGCTTTGCCACAAAGCTACTGCGGACGGCTGAAAGCAAGGGGAAACTACAGCCGCTACTTTTCCCGAGGATATGCAGCTCTACTGTATGAACATATGATGATGGCATCCTCTCGGGTAAAATATTCCGGAGGTAAAATAGTCCCCCATTCGGATCTCCGGGCGGGGACTACTCAGGAGGATGTTGTCATCAGGAAAGACAATACTGGCATTCTACGGATCGGAGCGTGGAATGTTAGATCCCTTAATAGAGTAGGAAAATTAGAAAATTTAAAAAGGCAAATGGACAGGTTGAAGCTAGATATAGTGGGGATTAGTGAAGTTCGGTGGCAGGATGAACAGGATTTCTGGTCTGGTGAGCACAGGATTATAAATACAAAATCAGTTGGGGGTATCACAGGAGTAGGACTGATAATGAATACGAAAATAGGAATGCGGGTAAACTACTATGACCAGCACAGTGATCGCGTTATCATTGTCAAGATAGAAACGAAGCCAACACCGTCAACAGTAGTACAGGTTTATATGCCAACTATGCCGATGACGAGGAGATCGAAGAAATATATGAGGAGCTAGAGGAAATTATTCAGACAGTTAAGGGAGAGGAAAACTTAATTGTGATGGGAGACTGGAATTCGGTAGTAGGAAAAGGAAGAGAAGGAAAATAGTAGGTGAATATGGACTGGGCAGGAGGAATGAAAGAGGAAGTCGCCTGGTAGAATTTTGCACGGAACATGATTTAATCGTAACAAACACGTGGTTTAAGAATCACAAAAGAAGGTTGTATACATGGAAGAGACCAGGAGACACCGGAAGGTATCAGATAGATTTTATAATGGTAAGACATAGATTCCGGAACCAGGTTATAAACTGCAAGACATACCCAGGGGCAGATATAGACTCTGACCATAACTTGTTAGTCATGAACTGTAGGCTGAAACTGAAAAAAACTGCAGAAAAGTAGGAAAATAAGGAGATGGGACTTAGATAAATTGAAGGAAAGTGAATTTCTGGAGAATTTCAGAGGGAGGTTTAGGCAACAATTGATAGAAACAGGGGGAAATAAAACAGTAGAAGAGGAATGAATAGCATTGAGAGATGAAATAGTGAAGGCAGCAGAGGACAAAATAGGTAGAAAGGCAAGACCAACAAAAAATCCTTGGATATCACAGGAAATACTAAATTTAATTGATGAAAGAAGAAAATATAAAAATGCAGTAAATGAAACAGGCAAAATGGAGTACAGACGACTAAAAAATGAGATTGACAGGAAGTGCAAAATGGCTAAGCAGGAGTGGCTAGAAGCCAAATGTAAATCTGTAGAAGAATGTATAAGAAGGGGAAAAGTAGATACCGCCTACAGGAAAATAAAAGAGACATTTGGGGACAAGAAAAGCAACTCTACGAATATCAAGAACTCAGATGGGAAACGAGTTCTCAGCAAAGAAGGGAAAGCCGAGAGGTGGAGAGAGTACATAGAGCAGCTCTACAAAGGGAATGAACTTAGAGACGATGTTGTAGGAAGGGAAGAGGAAGTAGATCAAGATGAAATAGGAGACACTATACTGAAAGATGAATTTGACAGAGCCTTGAAAGACCTAGGTCGGAACAAGGCCCCAGGAGTAGATGACATACCCGCAGAGCTACTAAAGTCTCTGGGAGAGCCAGCCATGACAAGACTATTTGAACTGGTGTGTATGATGTATGCGACAGGCAAAACACCCTCAGACTTTAAGAAAAATGTAATAATCCTAATTCCAAAGAAATCAGGCGCAGAAAGGTGTGAAAATTACAGAACCATCAGTTTGATAAGTCATGGTTGCAAAATTTTAACAGGAATTATCTACAGGAGAATGGAAAAGCTGATAGAAGCTGACCTCGGTGAAGATCAGTTTCGATTCAGGAGGAACGTAGGAACCCGGGAGGCAATACTCACTTTACGTCTTATCTTAGAAGATAGATTAAGGAAAGGCAAACCTACATTTTTAGCTTTTGTAGATTTGGAGAAAGCTTTTGACAATGTTGACTGGAATACACTCTTTCAAATTCTGAAGACAGCAGGGGTAAAATATAGGGAAAGGAGAGATTTACAACTTGTACAAAAGCCAGACCGCAGTTATTAGACTCGAAGGGCATGAAAGGGAAGCATCAGTTGGGAAGGGAGTAAGACAGGATTGTAGCCTTTCTCCGATGTTATTCAATTTGTACATCGAGCAGGCGGTGAAGTAAAGCAAGGAAAAATTTGGAATAGGGATTAAAGTTCAGGGGGAAGAAATAAAAACATTGCGTTTTGCTGATGACATTGTAATTCTGTCAGAGACAGCAAAGGACCTGGAAGAGCAGTTGAATGGAATGGACAGTGTGTTGAAGAGAGTGTATAAAATGAACATTAACAAGAGCCAAACAAAAATAATGGAATGCGGTCTTAGAAAATCAGGCGATGCTGAAGAAATTAGATTAGGTAACGAAACAATGAAGGTGGTAGATGAGTTTTGTTACTTGGGTAGTAAAATAACATGCGATGGTCGTAGTACAGAGGATACAAAATCCAGAATGGCAATGGGAAGAAAAGCATTTTTGAAAAAGAGAAATTTGCTAAAATCCAATATTAATTTAAGTGTAAGGAAGTCTTTTCTGAAGGCATTTGTGTGGAGTGTTGCCTTGTATGGGAGTGAAACATGGACGATAAGCTGTGCGGACAGGAAGAGGATAGAGGCTTTTGAAATGTGGTGCTACAGAAGAATGCTGAAGATTAGGTGGGTAGATCGCATAACTAATGAAGAGGTACTGAACATAATTGCTGAGAAAAGGGATTTTTGGCATACCCTGACTAAAAGAAGGGATCGCTTGGTAGGACACATTCTTAGACATCGGGGAATCGTAAATTTAGCATTGGAGGGAAGTGTGTGGGGTAAAAATCGCAGAGGGAGACCAAGAGACGCGTATAGTAAGCAGATTCAAATAGATGTGGGTTGTCGTTCTTATGAGGAGATGAAAAGGCTTGCTCAGGATAGAGTAGGGTGGAGAGCTGCATCAAACCAGTCTCCGGACTGAAGACCATAACAACAACATATGCAGTACCTACAGTTACAACATGGCAGAAAAATCTGAAAATCTTGAATACATGCAGAAATAAGTACCGTAGTAATAATATGATAGTTTAATGTGAAACACAGGTTTGAATAATGATTGAAAGTGTTGAGCATGTTCAAAACTTACTTTCAGTGCAATATAGTGTAACAGTTATGTATGATCAACTTCGTTCCAGTTGCTGTATCACAGAAATTTATCAACAATACCAAAATGAAGCGACAGTATTCAAAAGATTAATAACACCTACAACTTCTTCTAGGCTTGATCTATAAATTTTTTCTGCGAAGTAATTTTCGTTGTTCCTGCTGCTCAAACATTTAATTTTTGTTCTGAAGATACTTGGTAAGTGACTGTCTCACAAGAAACAAAAATTCCTTGGCTGAATGATTACTCACTTATCCCTTCTCCTTTTGATCTTTGTATTCGCCTTTTCTCTGCAAATATGTTTCTTATGTAACGTATATACTTGTGAAAAGCGCAAAATCTTTGCACAGGCACACTATACAGCGATCTGTGACTAATACCAGTAATAACTGCAAATTTTCCATCACAGGTAAAATTTACGGTGGTTTGTGACTTTTATACATGTTATCATGAGTTAATGGCGACTAGAAACTTTGTTTCGCGATCTCCGAACCCTTTATGTATGTTAGCTTACGGTATGTCAGTTGAAATACCTCAGACAGCATATTTTATGTGTATTTGTACGGCAACTTAAAAGACTACGGATCTCGATAATGAAAGGTATTGTGGGAAAAACTTTCACGGCTTCCCGGATAATCATCTTAAGATATTATAACATTTTGATGATTTTCCATAAAAAGAAACTGTTGTACGTGTACGGGTGTTATTGAGCAACTGTACCCTTACTACCATGTTTGATGAGACATTTTGATAGTTTTTGTTGTTGTCTCTATTTTTTATTTAAGGTGCTCCTGGGGCATCATATGTTGAAGCGGCTCCTATTCTAGTTATCCTCTACGTCTGCAGCGTGATGCTGGTAAATGAACAAGACGCAGAAAAAGAGAGCAATTGTAACGTTAAAATTATGCTACATATGCCATTCCGTCTTGTTAAATGTGCTATGTAGACGGGAAAATAAACCTAGACTATGTAGGGTGCACGTGGACTATTAATCCAAATCTTATTGAGTTACATGTATATATAGTCTTGAAGAAGAGTGTTCTCGCCACAATACGCAAAACACCCCAAAGACACTCGCACTGTAGATGTGCTCATCCACACAATTGGTACTTTTGTTTTGTGATAACGAATACATATTTTCGAAAACGGGAAACGGAACGTCTTGATAAACTACCAGATAAAGTTCCGATAACAATTGACTGACTTGTTACCGAGATATGAATCCTCAAGAATCACATTTCAAGTTACGGCTTTTCAAACCTATCGCTTTATCTCGAGAATCAAATCAGATATTATTCTGTTATCAACTTTAGATAAAATCTCGGTATGTTTCCCCGTATGAATAAGAAACAGAACCCTTCTCTGAAAACATCCTCAGAACAAAAGAAGTTTCTCTGAGGAATTTCTCAATTTAGTATGAATAATATATTCGAAGCATTTGCTCTGAAAAGAAAGTTCTTTCTCTCTATCTTCTCCCTTTCTTGACTAAGTCCTCGGTGTGTATGTTGTGTTGTCATGTCCGGCATATCATTTCTTTCAACTAGATCGATCAGGCGAAATATTCACTGTATAAATCGGGAGTAGGCATCTACGTTTAGAAGAGTTGTTCTATATTCATATTTTAGTTTGATGTGCAATATAAAATTAATTAAATACGGACAGTTTGCTAAAATGAATTTTCTGACGATACTACAGAACTTTCGAAATGCGAGAAACTTTTCTGTTATTTGAGTTAGTTCAACACAATATTTTAATGAAATTTTAAGAGTACATAATATTTTCATCTGATCCAACCTGGAACTCTGTCAGAGTTTTCTAACACGAGATACTTTTGGTTAAATATGTTGCACAATGGTCTGCTTGTGCATGAGTATAATGCGATAACCAGTGCGAGTTTGTTACGAGAAACAGATCACTAAGTATTTAATTCACCACATCATCATTAGAGAGCGGGACTCATGACCATTGCAGTTTTGTCCCCCGTAAACATCCAACCAACCAACCATCATTAGAGACCGATTATGTCTTACAGCGTTCAGTCTGAAGCATAGTCCCCCGAATAAAATTCCACCATGATCCCCTATTCAGTGCTAACATTGAAGCCTCGTGTGATGTTAAGCCTTCAAAATCATTCTTCGCCGAATATAAGTACTTTCTCCTTGGTTTACATCGCCTCCTCTTACTCTCCGCTCCTGGGCCCAGGAGTCTCTTAGCCTGTTCGCTTTAACTGTTTCGACTATGGTTTTCATTCCCAGTTTTTCTTTGATTGCAATGGACACCCTCTTGCCATTGTTTCCATCTTTAATACCTGCACTCATTCTTGCTACTTACATATCTGTAATCTCAATCTTATGAATAACGGAACCTGTATCCACCCAGCTTTCACTCCCATACAACAAAGTTGGTAGAAAGACAGAGCGGTGTACTGCTACCTTAGTCTTAGTACTGACTTTCTTTTTGCAGAAGAGAGCAGATATTAGCTGAGCACTCACTGCATTTACTTTGTTACACGTTGATTCCAGTTCTTTCACTATGTTGCCATTCTGCGAGAAAAGAGATCCTAGGTTCTTGAAACTGTCTACCTGTTCTAACTTTTTTTCTCCTATTTGGCACTCAATCTGTTTAAAAATATTTCTCACAGATATTATTTTCATTTTGGAGATGCTAATTTTCATATGATAACCCTTACACCTCTGATAGAGCTCTGAAATATTAGACTGCAACCTTTCAATCGAATCTGTCATCATAACTAAGTCATACGCTCATATGCTTATTTTATACGCCTATTTTAATCCCGACGTACCAGTCTACTGTTTTCAACATATGATCCATGACTCATATGAACAACAGTGGTGACAGGTTACATACAGCCCCGTCTTACCTCTGAAACTACCCTGAACCATGAACGTAATTTGACGTCTACTCTAACTTCTGCCTGACAGTCTAAGTAAAGACTTTTAATTGCCTGTAGAAGTGTGCTTCCTATTCCATAATCCTGTAGAACTGTCAACAGTTAGCTCCTAGGAACGCGATCATAAGCCTTTGCTAGATCTATAAAACATAGATACAATACCCTGTTCCACTCATTGCACTTCCCCATTATCTGCCATAAGCTAAAGATCTGCTCCTGAGAGCCTCTAAGAGGCTCTAAGTAGGTCGCGATAGCGTAGCTCACTGGGTGCCTGATGGGGCACAGCCCTCTGCCTCACATCGGCTAGCCATTGAGCTACGTGATCGCGACCTGCTGTGCGTGACGTGGCACGGCAGTACGCAAGTCTTTTTGCCCTACCCCACACTGATTTTCATCTAACTTGTCCACAACTAATACTCGCATTCTCAACAATACCTACAACGCTAATTAAAGAGATACCTCGAAAGTTGTTAGAATCTTTTCTGTTTCCGTGTTTAAAAATTGGCGTCATTACCTCTTTCGTCCAGTGAAACGGAATGTACCCCGACTTCTGTGTAACCATTGAAAACCCGAAATTCCACTGTATTTGACGAGTTTCGGCTTAATTTCACCCCTGTGCACTGCAATCAATTGACTATTCTCTCCAGTTCCTCAAATGTGATACTGTTTCCATTATCATTGCTATCCCATTCTACCTCAACATCTGACACAACATTAAACTTTTCACCTACATTGAGCAATTCTTCAAAATATTTCATCCATCTGCCCAAGGCCTCCATAGATTCACTAGCAGCTTTCCTGACCTGTCAAAAACACTTGTTAATTCCTTTCTTACCGCCCTTTCGAAGACCTTTCTTCCTTCCCTTTCGAAGACTGCTAATTACGCTCCAGAATGGTTTTCCGTGGCTTGTCCCCTAGTTTCTAGCTTATTACCGAAGTCTTCTCATGATTTTTGCTTGGATTCAGCAGTTATCCGTTTGTCTCTGTCTGCCTGATTTCTGGAGTGGGGTCACTTTGAAATGAGGTTTTATTTTATTTTATTTCTTTATTTTTTATTTTTATTTTTACAGGCTGCCTTGACTGTGTCATTCCACCAAGCTGTCTTTTTCTTCCTGCCTTTACACACTACTGTTCCAAGACATTCTCTAGCCACTTCTAGTAATGTGTCCCCTGTACTTTGTCCATTCCTCTTCCAGTTACTGTAAATGACTGCGTTCAATTAACTGATACCTTTTTGAGATCATTGTTATGTAATTGTGCCTAATTTCCTTGTCCTGAAGCTTCTACATATGGACCTGACTTCCTGCACTTTTGGTCTCACAAAACCAATTTCACTGCAGATTCAATAATGATCAGTATCATCAAAGAACCCTCTGAAAACACGTGTGTTCTTTACTGCCTTCCCAAATTCCTGATTTGTTATTATATAGTCAATGACAGATCTGGTTCCCCTGCCTTCCCAAGTATACCAATGAATGTCCTTATTCTTAAAAAAAGGAGTTTCTGATAACTAAGCCCGTACTGGCACAGAAATCCAAGAGCTGTTTTTCGTTTCTGCTGGCCTCCATATCCACCCCAAACTTACCCGTAACCATTTCATACCCTTCTGTTCGATTTCATATACTGGCAATGAAGTCACGCTGTCCTTGTCCACTATTATAACTACATCACTAAGTGCGTTTAAAATCTGACCATCTCATCCGAATCTGTCTCTTCATGAAGTTAAGATTACACATTTCGACTATCTGTAGTGAATAGAAAGTATCGAAATGGCGATCCACACAATTCGTAATTGTGGCACCCAAAAATCATGATTCTTCGGAGTTTTCTCAGGAACCGACCATGAATAAACAGTGCTTTCTATAAACGTATAAAACGCACCATAGACCACACTTAATGTGCAAAGACCAACCGATTTGCTCAATTTATGTGGGCTCCAGGCAGGAGCGTCCCCTGCTGTGGCTAGGGAAAACTGTCAGAACCTTTCAGTGAAATGGAATGTTTGTAAATGGCCTAATTCGTTTACACAGATTATCAAACGTGTGTGATACGAAGCTGATAAAAATATGTCATTTCAATATACACATATAGGGCCGCGCGGGAGTAGCCTAGCGGTCTGGAGCGCCATGTTACGGATCGCGCGGCCTCCCGTGTCGGAGGTTTGAATTTTCCCTCAAACACGGATGTTTGTGTATAGTATAAGGTAGTTAATAATTAGTTTGTAAGTATAGAGACTGATGATCCCGCAGTAAAGTGCCATAAGCTTTACAAAAATTTGAACATTTTTGAACACATATAGGTGGCACATGAAAAGCTGTTCAGTGCAGCCGTCATTCGGTTTCTTCGGATATCCGTTCCTTACAGACCACTTCTGTCTTGTAAATGCGACATAAAGTCGTTGAGGAGGCAGGCGACTATGATGAAATGATTAGATAGTACTGCTGTGAAGCTGGTTAGCTCGCAAATTCTTTATTATAGGTCACACTTCATGTATAGCGTGCCCTCAAAAATGACGCGTTTCGGCTTCACCATCATCAGATTAGCATCTCTTCCGTGCCATGTGCACACGTGAACAGATGTAAGAAGTTGTTCGACACACATATAAAAGCAGACTACATGAAGTGTGACCTATAATAAAGAATTTGCGACCTAACCAGCTTCACAGCAGTATTACCTAATCACTCCTGTCTCCTTTTTACCATTGCTGCCAAAACACAGAAACATACCAGTTGTAGCACCATACTTCCGTGGCGATTCTGATTGTAACGCTGTTGTGTATTGTTGTACTCCTTGCTACTAATGAGTAATACGTTTTCGCGAAGTTATGTTACTTCCGTGCGAAAACAGTACCGCAGAGGTCGATGGCTGCGAGAAGCGCTTGGCATCGAGTGGTCCCTTAATATAGACTGTCAGCGCCGAGCCCGGATTACGTCAGCGCCTCCTCCCGCACGTCTTCACTTACAGGTCGCAGGCGCCCATCTAGTTGCCCTCTACACACGAGCACTGCCCAGTGTGATGGTCATCTTTTCTGCCAGCTGTACTCACATATGAAAGAACCTAGCGACGGCGCTCCAATCGGTGGACACGTCGCACGCAAACGGCTCCAACAGGCGGCCCACAGCAACGCGTCCTGCAACTGCAGCCTCGAGCTGTGCAACCGAGGTTAATACATCTTGAAGCTGGGAGCAAAGTGTCACCAACTTAGGCTCGTTTCACACTGGGACACTTGTGATGGGCACCGGTGAGATAGAGATACACTACTGGCCATTAAAATTGCTACACCAAGAAGAAATGTAGATGATAAACGGGTATTCATTGGACAAATATATTATACTAGAACTGACGTGTGATAACATTTTCACGTAATTTGGGTGCATAGATCCTGAGAAATCAGTACCCAGAACAAAAACCACCTCTGGTCATAATAACAGCCTTGATACGCCGGGGCATTGAGTCAAACAGAGTTTGGATGGCGTGTACAGCTACAGATTCCCACAGAGCTTCAACACGATACCACAGAGTAGTGACTGGCGTATTTTGACGAGCCAGTTTCTCGGCCACCATCGACCAGACGTTTTCAATTGGTGAGAGATCTGGAGAATGTGCTGGCCAGGTAAGCAGTCGAACATTTCCCGTATCCAGAAAGGCCCGTACAGGACCTGCAACATGCGGTCGTACATTATCCTACTGAAATGTAGGGTTTCGTAGGGATCGAATGAAGGGTAGAGCCACGGGTCGTAACACATCTGAAATGTGACGGGCACTGTTCAAAGTGTCGTCGATGTGAACAAGAGGTGACCGAGACGTGTAACCAATGGCAACCCATACCATCATGCTGGGTGATACGCCAGTATGGCGATGACGAATACACGCTTCAAATGTGCGTTCACCGCGATGTCGCCAAACACGGATGCGACCATCATGATGCTGTAAACAAAACCTGGATTCATCCGAAAAAATGGCGTTTTGCTATTCGTGCACCCAGGTTAGTCGTTGGGTACACCATCGCAGGTGCTCCTGTGTGTGATGCAGCGTCAAAGGTAACCACAGCCATGGTCTGAGTTGATAGTCCATGCTGCTGCAAACATCGTCGAACTGTTCGTGCAGATGGTTGTTGTCTTGTAAACGTCCCCATCTGTTGAATCAGAGATCGAGCCGTGGCTGCACGATCCGTTACAGCCTGTCATCTCCACTGCTAGTGATACGAGGCCGTTGGGATCTAGCACGGCGTTCCGTATTGCCCTCCTGAACCCACCGATTCCATCTTCTACTAACAGTCATTGGATCACGACCAACGCGAGCAGTAATGTCGCGATACGATAAACCGCAATCGCGATAGGCTACAGTCCGACCATTATCAAAGTCGGAAACGTGATGTACGCATTTATCCTTCTTACACGAGGCATCACAACAACGTTTCACCAAGTAAAGCCAGTTAAATGCTGTTTGTGTATGAGAAATCGGTTGGAAACTTTCCTCGTGTCAGCACGTTGTAGGTGTCGCCAACCTTGTGTGAATGCTCTGAAAAGCTAATCATTTGCATATTACAGCATCTTCTTCCTGTAGGTTAAAATCGCATCTGTAGCATGTCATCTTCGTGGTGTAGCAATTTTAATGGCCAGGAGTTTACATTCGTTTGAACTGGAGCAGTTACACCGGGATACTGCACTGAGTCACGGTGACCCAGCAGTGACTCACATGTGGCGGACACCGTCACTGCGTTCGCTGTGGTCACCGCCGGACATGCATTAGCTTGTATTGGAGTGTTCACACTGGGACGTCGATCACAGACCCAGCAGTGCAGAGATCCATCAGACAGGGTACACTGGAAGACAGTCCAGGTTGTCCGCTCAGTTACCAGCTGTGTGCTCGCCAACGGCCTCCGAGTACAGTGACGAATCCTTAATATACTTTTCAAAAGCACGGGCAGAGAAACAATGAACTTAAAACTATCAGTGAAAGTTTTACAATATGTTGTAATGTATACTAATACCAGTTAAAATCTGTGAAACATGCTTTCAAAAAAATGAAATAATACTACAGTACCTATCTTAATGTTAGAGCAAGTTTTTCCTCTGCTGGGATAGCCTTCCGTAGTATAGTGTCCTTTCCTGTGATTGCTTCTTTCACATGTTCTAGTAGTTCATCAAATGAAGTTTTTGATATTTGAAAATACTGAAAAAACTTCTCCTCAGATCTTCATGAAGGGTGTATTACAATCCTTTCTCCAGCCGATCACATAGCACTGGATGCACGTGTAATGAACGTTTTGCCTTCATTCTCATCCTCCTCCTCATTAGAAGTACGGTACTAACAACAGTTCCTCGTCGCTCGAGTCCATTTCACCAACTAATCAATAGGCAACAGCTGCAGTGTTCGCCACAGTCACTGGTGACCGTCACCGGTGACCGTCACAAGTGTCCAGTGTGAAACGAGTCTTAGTCTGCATCCGCACACAGCAGTCAAAGTCCCTATCCGTGACTACGGTACCGAGAAAAACGAAGGATTAAAAGGGCTCGGTGTAGACTCTACAGTAACTAAGGTAAACAGAGACGAATAGTGCAAGTACTACTCCAAAGAAAGCGAAACAAACGACTGTCACAATAAGGGATATGCAATACACAACTAAGAAACTAGAATTTAGAAAAACCAAAGTGTGGGCCTACTAAAATCCTTGTCTGCCGAGCTGACAAGTAAATGAAAATAGCTGGCTGGAACTTTCATGCGTTCTCGTTACTGCTAACAGTACTAAACCAACTGCAAGTCGATTGCCGCGGTGGAGTAGGCGACCGGTCTGAAGCGTCTCGCTGCGGAGCGCGCGGTTGCTCGCCGAGGAGGTTCGAGTCCTCCCCGGGGCATGGGTGTGTGTGTTGTCCTTAGCTTAGTTTACCTAGGTTTAAGTAGTTTGTAAGCTACGAACTGATGACCACGCAGTTTGGTCCGATAGATTTACAAACATTTGAACATTTTTTGCAAGTCGATTCACAAGCGGAGGAATAAACTAACCAGATAATTACTCAACGTGAATCTGAAACTAATATACATGCAAGCACACGATAAATTTAATAAAATGAAGCAAGAACCGCACAGAACAGTCAAATAAGAAGCCGGTTACACTTGTAAGTGGTTGTGTTCTCTGATGCGCTGTGCTCTCGGCAACGGCCACCCAACAGATAACGCACTCAAAACTCCAACGTTAATTATGAAATCGTGGAAAAATATTAGGAGTTGAAAATCGGATCGCTGCATGAATGTAGTAATTGTATTTCATTTATTTTATTATGGTTTGTCACCCGCACATTATTAAGACTAAGAAACTTTGTGCATCTGACCCGCAGCCGCTGTTCGCCCGTTTTGAGGATTTACAATGCGCACGGTTTTGTTCAAAATGTTCAAATGTTTGTTAAGCTTAAGGGACTTAACTACGGGGTCATCAGTCCCTAAGCTTACAAACTACTTATGAACTACCTACAACTAAGGACGGCACAAATATCCATGCCCGAGGGGGGATTCGAACCCCCGACCATAGTGGCCGTCCAGACCGTGACTGAAGCGCCTCAGTCCCCTCGGCCACCGCGGCCGGCGCACGGTTTTGATGGCCATTCACAACTATCAGATGCATATTATTCAGAGAAAAGTTGTGGGACGGTCAAGTTGCACCAGGCATGATGTGTTTAAAGTCATCACCGGATTGAATAAACCTTAGTTGAGTGTAGTTGAATTGTGGTTTGTTATTTATCACTCAAAATGTGCAATGAGGAAAAGAAAAATATATTATCAGGCCTTCAGTGTCGTATAAGGAAAAGAAACAAAGATGAGGAACGAGATCAAAGTTCAACAAACTTTACCATCTATTGTCATCATTATGTTGTAGCACTAATCGCTGAAAATCTGGATGACCTTAAAATACTAGCAAGAAGGCTCTTCGAAAAAACAAAGGAATTTGGTTTGGAATTAAATGAAGATAAAACAAAATTCATGAGGGTAGAAAGAAACTGCAAAGCAAAAATGAAAGAAACTGCAAAGCAAAAATGAAAGAAACTTTGAAAACTGATAACTATACTTTTGAACAAGTAGATGTGTTCAAATATCTGGGAGTATTAATAAACAACAGAAATGGCGAGAAGCAAGAAATAGATACGAGTGTCAAAGCTGCATCCAGAGAATCATACTCACTCAACAAACTATTGTCATCCAAATTCCTTTTCAAGAGGAAGTACACTAAAAATATATAAAACCACAATCAGGCAAGTGTTATTATATGGGGCAAAAATATGGAGAATAGACAAACATACAGAGAGAAAGATAAAAGTTTTTGAAAATAAATCCCCGCGAAAGATGTTTGGATCAACCTATGAGGGAGGAGAATCGCGAACAAGAAAAAACAGGGATATCAAAGTGCTATGCAATGAACCAGATGTTGTTGTGGAAGCCAAGACAAGAAGACTAAGGTGGACCGGCCATGTCTGTAGAAGAAAGCAGGGATCTCTACTGAAAGAAGTCTCGGACAATAAACCGGAAGGATGAAGACCTCTAGGCAGGTCGAAAATGAGACGGAGAGACCAGGTTGCCAAGGATCTCCAGGTACGGGGAGCAAGAAAGGAAGATGCCGAGGACTGAAAACTATGGGAGACGTAACGTGACAAGGCCAATAACCGTCTGCGGTTTGTGGAGCCACGAGAGTAAGTAAGTAAGTGTATGAAAGCTACTCTCTGGCCTGTCAAAATATCCTACGTTATGACTGGAGCATCAGTTACGAACCTTCGAAGGTAATTGATAGAGTTGTTACTTTATTATTAATCACCAGCAGTAGCATTTAAAACTACAGTAATATAATGTACTTACATTACAGGAAACGTGGACCATCGTTGCCTTCTCCATTCTCCTCTTCCTCTTCTTGTACTAGAATACAAGCTACTTCTTTGTGCTGTGCGTCCTTCTTGTACATATTTTCATTAAATGAGGATTACATTTCCAGAGAAACACGATGATTGTAACACTCTTATCTTGGCATGCTTATCTAACTTTACACGAACATGAGATACAACTGTTTGCGTATGTAATCTATTTCTGTTTCTCGTTTTTATATTGTAGACTTAAAAAAAAAGAATACATTCCACAGAAGCATTGGAATGCGATTATGAGAAGCAATTTCGGGCCATGCTTTCAATATTTTTAAACTGAATTTCCGAATTGAAATTCACACATTCTTCAATGTTTCTCCAAAAATCAATAGGTGGTTTCAGAAGCTGTACCTTTTCATCACTTGAAAAGTAATCAGGTAGTCGTTTCCATTCGTCAACTGCAGGTGGTACAAACACTACCCCGGTTCGGAGCTGCGGTGGTGGGGAAAACTGATGTCAAGCAAACTAGTACTCGGCAGGCTTAAGTAAACAAACACGAACGCTTAGTTCTCGTCAATGGGTAGTTGAGACAAGAGCAAAAAATGTCTAGTCGCGAAAGTCCATTGCCTGCTTATTTAGATGAACTGTATCTCTTCACTGACAGAGAAGTACGTAAAAAATGTCTAATGTCTCACAAAACTGTTTTCTTCCACTGTCTTTCTGAAGTGAATACCTTAGTATTTGGACCATTTCTTGTGATAATTGCTAGATGCAATTTTTGTTGCCACTGTTTAGCGAGTTCTGTGACAGGCGACGTATTAGTCTACTTATTGGCAATTAAGGTGGTGTGTTAGTCATTTGCCTGAAGTAAGCTGTTATGCGTAAACGCAAATGTACCATTTCTTTGTACTGAAATTAAAAACATAGCCTACTTTTCCTGAAGACCGAAATCTTAGTTATGAAGTTTACTGTAAAATTCGTATTGCCATTTTTACGTTTAACATGGTGGAAACTGGGATGCGATTCAGCATGATAAATCAGTCATGAATTGGCTTCTTTTGATTAGCAACATCTAAAATCACTGACTTCATTAAAAATAATGGTAAAATTCGTTACACACTTCATAAGAAATGCTTCTTACGTTCGTTCCATGAAACAGGCATTTTAAATGTAAAATAATGCCACCGTTAACATGATTGCCGCGGCAGAATAGTCGTATGCATTGAGGCGCTCTGCTGCGATGCACGCGGCCGTTCGCCGTCGGGGGTTCGAGTCGTCCCTCGGGTGTTTTTTTGTCCTTAGCGTAAGTTACTTTAAGATAGTGCAAATAGTTTGTAAGCCTAGGGACATTTGAACATTAAAATGATTTATTAAGTTTCAGTCATTAAATCACATCGTTGATATTCAAGATCAAACAACTTTTACATCATTTAAAATAACAAAAGACATAATACACTACTGGCCATTAAAATTGCTACACCAAAAAGAAATTCAGATGATGAACGGTTATTCATTGGACAAATATATTATACTAGAACTGACATGTGATAACATATTCACGCAATTTGGGTGCATAGATCTTGAGAAATCAGTACCCAGAACAACCAACAACCGTCTCTGGTCATAATAACAGCCTTGATACGCCGGGGCATTGAGTCAAACAGAGTTTGGATGGCGTGTACAGGTACAGATGCCCATAGAGCTTCAACACAATACCACAGTTCATCAAGAGTAGTGACTGGCGTATTTGGACGAGCCAGTTCCTCGGCCACCATTGACCAGACGTTTTCAATTGGTGAGAGATCTGGAGAATGTACTGGCCAGGAAAGCAGTCGAACATTTACCGTACCCGCAAAGGCCTGTGGTCGTATATTATCCTGTTGAAATGTAGGGTTTCGCAGGGATCGAATGAAGGGTAGAGCCACAGTTCGTAACACATCTGAAATGTGACGGCCACTGTTCAAAGTGCCGTCGATGCGAATAAGAGGTAACCGAGACGTGTATCAATGGCACCACATATCATCACGCCGGATGATACGCCAGTATGGCGATGACGAATACACGCTTCCAATGTGCGTTCACCGCGATGTCGCCAAACACGGATGCGATCATCATGATGCTGTAAACAGAACCTGGATTCATCCAAAACAATGTATTTTGCCATTCGTGCACCCAGGTCCGTCGTTGCGTACACCATCGCAGGTGCTCCTGTCGTGATGCAGCGTCAAGGGTAACCGCAGCCATGGTCTCCAAGCTGATAGTCCACGTCGTCGAACTTTTCGTGCAGTAGGTTGTTGTCTTGTAAACGTCCTCATCTTTTGACTCAGGAATCGAACCGAGGCTGCACGATCCGTTACAGACATGTGGATAAGACGCCTGTAATCTTGACTGCTAGTGATCCGAGGCCGTTGGGATCCAGCACGGCGTTCCATATTGACCTCCTGATCCCACCGATCCCATATTCTGCTAACAGTCATTGGATCGCGACCAAGGCGAGCAGCAAAGGCCGCGATACGATAAACCGCAATCGCGATAGTCCTGTCGGTTAAATTTCGCGTCTGTAGCACGTCATCTTCATGGTGTAGCAATTTTAATGGCCAGGAGTGTATTATCGCTGAGGATTGACACAGTGTCACGTGCCCCGCATTTTCATGGAAATAAATAGCAGTCTCAATTCTAGATGCGGCGGAAATTAGAGTGCGGCTACAGTTTCTCGTGACGTCACAGCCTAGTCGGCTGCTTCATTCGCACATCTGTACGCTCGCCGCAGACGTGTGCCCCGCCCGACAGCAGCTCAAGGCTGAGAAGCCGCAAGATGACTACGAGAGGCGGTGCCCCGCGAGCAAGTGTGCGCTCCATAGCTCGCGCGCGACCTGAAATAGCCTGCTCTGTTGCGTTCTCCAGGTCTATTTCAGACTGGAATTTTTTAACAATGATGCAAATAACGTGTCTGGATGAGCCGTCCTCAAACAGTTGCATAATCGCCGAACCTATCAGTGTGGTCAGCGTTCTAAATATATATTTCGAATTATTTTTATTACTAATGCCTTCCCGAAACAATATGTAATATTTCATCGAAGAATAATATATATATATATATATATATATATATATATATATATATATATATATATGTGTGTGTGTGTGTGTGTGTGTGTGTGTGTGTGTGTGTGTGTGTGTGGAAGAGACCAGGAGACACCGGGAGATACCAGATAGATTTTATAATGGTAAGACATAGATTTCGGAATCAGGTTTTAAACTGTAATACATACCCAGGGCCAGATATAGACTCTGACCATAACTTGTTGGTTATGAACTGTAGGCTGAAACTGAAGAAACTACAAAAAGGTAAGAAAATAAGGAGATGGGACCTAAATAAATTGAAGAAACCTGAAGTTCTTAAGAATTTCAGAGGGAGCTTTAGCAACAATTGACAGAAACGGGGGGAAATAAAAGAGTAGAGGAGGAATGGGTAGCACTGAGAGATGAAATAGTGAAGGCAGCAGAGGACAAAATAGGTAGGAAGGCAAGACCAACAAAAAATCCTTGGATATCACAGGAAATACTAAATTTAATTGATGAAAGGAGAAAATATAAAAATGCAGTAAATGAAACAGGCAAAATGGAGTACAGATGACCAAGAAATGAGATTCACAGGAAGTGCAAAATGGCTAAGCAGGAGTGGCTAGAAGGCAAATGCAAGGATGTTGTTGTTGTTGGTTGGATGTTTAAGGGGGACCAAACTGCAACGGTCATCAGTCCCCCTGCAAGGATGTAGAAGAATGAATAAATAGGGGAAAAATAGATACAGCCTTCAGGAAAATAAAAGAAACATTTGGAGATAAGAAAAACAGGTCTATGAATATCAAGGACACTGATGGAAAACCAGTTCTCAGCAAAGAAGGGAAAACTGAAAGGTGGAAAGAGTATATAGAGATGCTCTATGAAGGAAATGAACGGCAATATTGTAGAAAGGGAAGAAGAAGTAGATGAGGATGAAATAGGAGATACTATACTGAGAGATGAATTTGACAGAGCACTGAAAGACCTAAGTCGAAACAAGGCCCCTAGAGTAGATGATATTCCCTCAGAGCTACTGAAGCCTCTCGGAGAACCAGCCATGACAAAATTGTTTCACTTGGTGTGTAAGATGTATGAGACAGGTGAAGTACCCTCAAACTTCAAGAAAAATGTTATAATCCCCATTCCAAAGAAAGCAGGCGCAGACAGGTGTGAAAACTACAGAACCATCAGAACCATCAGTCATGGTTGCAAAATATTAACACGAGTTATTTACAGAAGGATGGAAAAGCTGGTAGATGCCGACCTCGGGGAAGATCAGTTTGGGTTCAGGAGAAATTTAGGAACACGGGAGGCAATACTCACTTTATGGCTTATCCTAGAAGATAGATTAAGAAAAGGCAAACCTACATTCTAGCTTTTATAGATTTGGAGAAGGCTTTTGACATTATTGATTGGAATAAACTCTTTCAAGTTCTGAAGCAAGCTGGAGTAAAATATAGGGAGCGTAAAAACCAGACAGCGGTTGTCAGAGTTGAAGAGCATGAAAGGGATGCAGTGGTTGGTAAGGGAGTAAGACAAGGTTGTAGCCTTTCT
The DNA here is from genome assembly GCA_026315105.1 of Locusta migratoria. Classification (NCBI taxonomy): domain Eukaryota; kingdom Metazoa; phylum Arthropoda; class Insecta; order Orthoptera; family Acrididae; genus Locusta; species Locusta migratoria. Next base: position 205,977,109 of record CM048750.1, read on the forward strand.
CCAATGTTATTCAATTTGTATATTGAGCAAGCTATAAAGGAAAGCAAGGAGAAATTTGAAGAAGGAATTAAAGTTCAGGGGGAAGAATTAAAAACATTGCGTTTTGCCGACGACATAGTAATTCTGTCAGATACAGCAAAGGACCTGGAAGAGCAATTGAACGGAATGGACAGTGTGCTGAAAGGTGCATATAAGATGAACATTAACAAGAGCAAAACTAGGGTAATGGAGTGCAGTCTAAGAAAATCAGGTGATGCTGAAGGAATTAGATTAGGTAACCAAACAATAAAGGAGGTAGATGAGTTTTGTTACTTGGGCAGTAAAATAACAAATGATGGTCGCAGTACAGAGGATATAAAATGCAGAATGGCAATGGGTAGAAAAGCGTTCTTGAAAAAGAGAAATTTGTTAACATCGAATATTGATTTAAGCCTAAGGAAGTCCTTTCTGAAGGCATTTGTATGGAGTGTTGCCTTGTATGGGAGTGAAACATGGACGATAAACAGTGCGTACAGGAAGAGGATTGAAGCTTTTGAAATGTGGTGCTACAGAAGAATGCTGAAGATAAGTTGGGTGGATCGCGTAACTAATGAGAAGGTACTGAACAGAATTGGTGAGAAAAGAAATTTCTGGCATACCTTGACTAAAAGAAGGGATAGATTGATAGGACACATTCTTAGACATAAAGGAATTGTGAATTGAGCGTTGGAGGGAAGTGTGTGGGTAAAAACCGCAGAGGAAGACCAAGATGTGGATACAGTAAGCAGATGCAGACAGATGTAGGTTGCCGTTCTTATGTAGAGATGAAGACGCTTTCTCAGGATAGGGTATTGCGGAGAGCTGCATCAAACCAGTCTCCGGACTGAAGACCACATATATATATATATATATATATATATATATATATATATATATATATATATATATATATATATCAGTCAGCTTTCTACGGCTGCCACAGCCTCTCGCATCCCAATTTCTATTGATTTCGGTCGCTAGAGTCTCCTCCATTACGTCTTCTCGCAAGCTTCTCTGCCACGTCTTCTTCTTTGATGAGGAATCCATTGCCATATTCTTTTTTGCCATCTTTGTCTTTGGCATACGTTGCAAATGACCATACCAGAGCAGACGCTTTCTCTCTATGCTGTCTAGAATCGTTCTTCCCACTCCCGTGATCTCTCTGATCCTGTCTCATGATCAAGTCTGGAATATCCATAACTCCGTCTCCAGATATCCATCTCAAATACCAGTAGCCGTTCTTTTCGCCTTTCAGTAAATTCTCACAGTTCTGCCCGTTCGTGTTGATTCTTTCAATAATTGAATGGTAGATGATAAATAAATACATTGTGGAGGCTGTTTCGAAAGAACAGACGTCACTTCTGACCCTGCAGGTGTTATTCTTTCATATTCATAGAATATATGTCATCAGCTGTGAATGGGCAAAGCTGAAAATGTGTACCCAGACGGGATTCGAACCTGGGTCTCCTGCTTTCTGTCCATTCGCAATTGATGTCATATGTTCTATGAATGTGAAAGAATAACAAGTGCAGGATCAGAAGTGACGTCTGTTCTTTAGGAACAGACGCCACTTGCATATGCATAATATGCCGGTGATGGAAAATGATCATTTCGTTAGTGGGGAGGGGTGGACAGGTTTGTGGCTCTTACTCTTATGGGTATTAGTTTCAAAACTACGAGTTTGAGTACTGTGGGCAGGGTAAAGTTGGGCATATATAACTGACGGGAGGCGTGCTTGGGTAGTTGTTGCAGGTGCGGTGGTCACTGTGTCCCCAGTGGTGTAGTGGTCAGCGCCACTGCTTAGAAACCAGGATACCTGGGTGGGTGCACATTTTTAACTTTGCCCATTCGCAGTTTATGCCATATATTCTATGAATATCGTAGATGATAAGTTTTGTTTTGCGCGTTATGTTGTTGTTCTAGAGAATACTATTTAGTTGTTTCATGGCTCGCTTGCCCCGGCCAATTTTATTCTGTATATCATCCAGACTTTTACCGTTGGACGACAATGTCACTCCCAAGTACTTGAAGTATCCTTTAAAAATATCAGCACCGAGTTGTATGTCATTAACCGTTTTCTCTCCCACATTCAAATATTCTGTTTTACATACGTTGATGACGAGCCCCATTTTTCGTATTCTTCTTTTAATTTGTGGAACATGTAATTAGCATCTTTCTCATCCACAGCTACTAACACTTGGTATAGTTAAAGGATTACTAATAGACAAAGAAAAAACATAATCAAAGAATATCACAACTACACTGTGCGCAGAATGCATAAATTAGGAGTCACTACAACATATTTCAGAATGAACCTTTATTTATTTAGTGATTAATTTTCTAATATTGTTTTTAGCAAGCTGCATTACGTAGTAGTCGCACTAACGGAAGATCTTGCCACAGCGGTTCAAGACATTCTTAGTACGGCTCCAGAAACTGACCGATATCGGATATGCTACCAAAAAAAGGCTTGAATTATGCGTCTATCTCAGTGCGTAAGTAAACGCCTGGAAAAGCTTTTACGGACAGAGGAATTGGGGCGCAGAATGCCATCGACACTACACTTATACGATATATTATGCAATATTTGGCTATCCAGATTACCGGCGGATGCACAGATGATTTTAATGTTATGTCCGTGAGATTTGGAAGCATTAGCACAACGAGCTGATCGAATAGTGCAAATGTATCAAACGGCAGGCGCCGTTGGGTTGGCTGCTGCACAAGGTAACACAACTTCGACAACTTTGTCGTCACTGCAGTCATTCAAAAATGTTTGTAAATCTATCGGACCAAACTGCGTGGTCATCAGTCCGTAGCTTACAAACTACTTAAACCTATGTAAACTAACCTAAGGACAAACACACACACACCCATGCCCCAGGGAGGGCTCGAATCTCCACGGCGAGCAAGCGCGCGCTCCGCAGCGAGGCGCTTTAGACTGCTCGGCTACTCCACCGCGGCACACTGCAGTCGTAATCATAGACTTAGTACATGTAAATTACCGAGCTTACAATACAAATAACTGCGCACAAAGGCCAACGCAAACGTTATAGATCAAAGAGTCGAAGCCGTTCGCCAGCGTCAACACATAACATTTGCTGTATCCACAGAAAATTTGGTAATACCGCACAGAAGTGTATACCACCATATAAAGAAAACAGTGATGTAGATGCAGTAGTATCCATAGCCCCATTCAGCGGAAACACAAGGTTTATTACAGACCGCAACACTAAAGTTCAATACCGTACCTGATAGATAATGGAGCGGAAATATCTTTGTATCCTGCGACCAAATTACAGCACCGCAGCTGCAACGATATTTGCCTGTGTGCTGCAAATGGTACAAAAGTTACGACGTACGGACATGTCACTCTCACACAACCTTGAACTGCGCCGTACCTTTGAGTGGCGATTTGCTGTTGCTGATGTATCACATCCCATTCTTGGAGCTAACTTCCTGACATTCTACAATCTAGTACCAAGCCTATGTCGGCGCAAATTAAGAGACGCAACGACGAACATGACAGCACAAGGAAAGTTATATATATATGTAGTGTCTGTTCTTTCAGACAAGTCCTATATATATAATTTAAATGAATGCCAATGAAGGGCAATGATCCTCTATTCAGTGCGGAGGCACTCCTAGACCCTTACTCTTACGGGAATTAATTTACAATAACCACGAGTTAGAGTTCTAGTGGGTGGGGTAAAGTTGAGACTTCGAATCTGATGGGAAGCGTACTTGCTTGAGTAATACCCGTGCAGGTGTGGTGATCGCTGTGTCCCCAGTGTTGTATAGCTCAGCGCAACTGCCTAGAAAGCCGGAGACCCGGGTTCGAGTCCCGGCTGGGTACACATTTTCAACCTTACCAATTCGCAGTTAATGTCATACATTCCGTGAATATAAGCACAAGTTAAGGTAAACTACTTAACAACTCCAACAGTTAAGGTTATCGACGCGTACAAGAATATACGTTACTGGTAAAAAAAAAATAATAATAATAATAAAAAATCGGTAATTGAGAAGAATGCTTGGAAGTGATATGTATCGAAAGAGGGAGAGACATCGCTTGTGTATACACCGAGAATACCAATAATGACAAAAGTCAAAGCAGAGAGCTGTTGAAGCTGCAACCAATAGCAACGGGTATACGAGTATATTAAAATATAAATAAAATAAATAAATGTCATGTACATGTAACGCACTTTTCATGGCCCCTCAGCGATAGGCGGAAGTAGGCTTAGTTCGTGTGTCTACGGAATGTTTATGCTCTCTACCACTCTTATCTCGTAACAGCATTGTACACCGTAGACATCGTCAATGTACTGTTGATTCGTGCTTGGTTATTTGATATTTGCTAAAGTAAGTGCACATACCCCGACGACTTCTTTTAGAAAGGATGGCTGCCCTTGAAAGTGGTGTAGATATATGTTCTAGTTTTCTATTACTTAAACATTAAAGTGATACTTAATTTCGTGTATGTGTGACGCTTTAAGACCTTAATTGTTGTTTCTTTTTAAACCTGTAAGCTATAGGCTGTAAGCTGGCGGCACTGGGAGAAAGAGGCGGAGCTTGTTCTAATAGTCATTGCTCTACGAGCTGAATACAAGCTTCAGCTACAAACATTCGCCGCTCAGGGTCCGCGTAAAAGTGCGTCATCTGTATGTGCACTTACTTTATCCATTGGTGATGTTGCTATCGTCTTCAACGACATCATTAGATGTGTATGTGGCTGCCAACAATTCCTTTCTTTCCCATAACCTGGGTACACTAGTGATATGTCTTGAAGGAATATCGGCAAAGACTCACTCGGTAGTTTGACGCCGGGCAGACGAAGATCATGGAAATATATATATAATGAAATATATAAAGTTCGTTCCGTTCCCCAGGTCGACCTTCTCTTTTTATGCACGATTTCAGTTATTTACATATACGTTCCAAAAACTGCATGTGTATAGCGGGGTCATTGGAGGACACGAATTCCATAGAATGCTTAACAAACTCGTTATGGAAACCCTCGTTGGCCGCAGAGGAGTGGCCAAGCGCATTGAGGCGCTATGCTCCGATGCCCGAGGCCCCCATAGGGGGTTCGAATCCCCCTCGGACATGGGTGTTTGTGCTGTCTTTAGTATAAATCAGTTCATAAGTAGTTTGTAAGTTTGGGGACTGATGACCCCGCAGTTAAGTCCCATAAGCTTGATAAACATTTGAAAATTTTTGAAAGCCTTCGTCCTTTAGGTCTTGTTATGATTTCCAACCATAAGGATCCGCATTTCGGAAAGTATAAAGTTCTTAATTAGAGGAATAAGCGTCTGTTAATTCCGAGAGTGTACTTTTACCATAAAACACCTTCTTGATTCTCTCTCTATTCCATGAAATAGGCTACCCAAATGTGTTCTGTTTCTTTTTTAGAATCCTTCCTTTTCCAAATTTTCTGGTTGTTATAAGCATTTCATCAGCTTCAGTTTTGCCATGCCTCCTTCCTATTGGTGTAAAATCATTTGTCACAAACACATACCAAATTTCTCGGCAAAATCTGTTGTAATCACGCACAGTTCTTACTGAAAGTCCAGTTTCCGACGCTGTGTGTTCCAAAATATAATTCTTCACCTAGTAAGACACTAAGATGATACTATGCTGGATCATCAATTTGCTGTTGTCAGACCGTGTATTTTTTTAAATTGTCGTCCTCTTCCAGTATTGTGAACAATAAAGTTGGAATGGAAAATAGAGATCACTGCCTTTTTTATCAAGTTGTACTGACTTCAGTCCACTGCAGTCAACACAAGTCTGTTGGTAGTAACATCGGTACAAAAAAAAAAAAAAAAAAAAAAAAAAAAAAAAAAAAAAAAAAAAAAAAACCGGAGTGCGCGTCCACTTCACTTAATTTTGGAATTAAATCACGCCACACCAAGCACGCATTATTTGAACTACTACCTTCTTCATTCATTGACAAAGCACTAAGAACTACGTGAACTACTAATACCTGAAAAAAATCGCAGAAATGTAGCAATGTCATAGCATAATAATATTTGTCGCAGAAATATAGCAATATAATAGTATAATAACCTTTGCAAGGACGTGCTAATTCTCATAATCAAATATCTTATGCCTTCGATGTATATCGCTTGCAAGCATTCTTCAAAATTACAAAAATTCCTGGAGATTACGAGACAGTCGCTAGTGTTAGCACCTGTCTAGCATTCTAATGTTCAACACATTCCCAGTGTTGCCAACTATCAGTCAGAGAAAATGGCAAAACAGTACAACAAAAATGGCCAGAAATGACTAAATTATAATTTATATGTTTTATGCATAAAAATTAAAATGTGAAAAACACTCACCTAGCAAAAATAAATATCATCGTTCTCATCTTCATTTTCTTTGCTACTGCTGCTGCAGATTTCACTGGTCTCCCTCGTGTATGTAGCATTCGTACCAACAAGTTTCAGTATTTCTTATGGGATTTCATATGAAAAACAGCACTTATGTTCACGTCTCAATTCATACCTTACACTCAGAATAGCAGAGAGTGTATTCACTTGGCTAAAAGTTCTCTCGACTTGTCTGTTGAAACTGGCTGTACCCATTCCTTGAAGTCAGACATATTTTCCCATTCCTTCCTGTAAGTTTATGTATATTGCGGTTTCTGCATTGGTACAGCACAAGGTATTCGTCCAACACTCAATGTTAACACACGTAAAAAAAGAGACACTTCACACGACATTATTGTACAGCGTTTCCAAGCAAGTGCAACTACATAGTGTTGGCCATTGTTTGTATGTTTCAAAACAATGAATCGATATGCGGAACTGTTTCATTGTCTCGAAACTTCCATGTATCACTGTTTCGATACAGTGGTGTTTCATTTGTCATACTTTGGAGGAACATTAAAAATAATAAGTCAATAAATACACTTCTACTTATAATAAAAACTTCAGAGTTTTGCATTTTTGTTGTGAAAATTATCGAATAATAAAATGGCTAGAAATGGCTATATAATATCATCAAAATGGCTAGGAATGCCAGCAGTAGCTTTTTTTTTCAAATACAGTGGCTAGACGCCACTTCAAAATGGCCAGATCTAGCCATAAAATGGCTAAGTTGGCATCTCTGCACATTCCTCAGTACTTCAGGGCCACCAACTTAAGCACACCCGCGAAATTTGGCACCGGATAAATTACAGAGTGTCAAACAAGAGTTTCTTAGCATGTTAGCACAAGCTATTTTCCGCTCTTCAAGTAGCAGATGGGCAGCCCTACTCCATGTCATACCTAAAAACAGAATGATTGGTGCCCCTGAAGTGACTAGCGACAATTAAATGCAAGAACTGTCCCAGAAAGACAGGTAATCTGTGCTGCATATAGAGGATTTCTCTACAGGGATACAAGGCAAATCAATCTTTTCTACAAAAGGTTTGGTGAGAACATATTATCAAATTCCGTTTGCCACTGAGGATACACCGAACACAGCTGTCACCATGAATGCCATTCGGGCTTTGTAATGCAGCACAGACCTTCTAGCGATTCATGGACGAAATAAAACGTGATTTAGATAGACGATTTGCTAGTAATGTCTGCTTCTGAAGAGGAAAATCTATAGCATTTGACAAGTTTGTTTGAATGTTACGTGAACAAGGGCTAATAGTTAACCCATCAAAATGTGTTATTGGTGCCAAGGAAGTCCAGTTTCTTGCTACACAGTGAATACACATAGCATACACCACCGCAAGCCAAGAAGGAAGCCATACAGGCGTACACATGGCCAGTACAGTTAGACAGTTGCAATGTTACCTTGTTTATAATAAATTTCTACTAGTGGTTTATGTCCCATCATACGCCAATACTAGCACCATTCAATGAGCTCTTGAAGGGTGCAAAAAGACCAAACGATAGACTACAATGGACAAAGGAGACGGATTCCACTTTTAATGCTATGAAAGCAGCAATAGCAAATGCAGTTCTACTGGCTCATCCTGTAGCAAATGTGCATTTAGCATTAATGGTTGATGCTTCTACTAATGCTGTCACAGCGAAATGTTAACCAGTCTTTCATCCTTACAACAAAAGTGGGTGACATATGATTGTGAGCTGTATACAGCCTATGCTGCAGTAAAGAAATTAAAACATTTTTTTGGAAGGTTACCATTTCAGTATCTATACTGACCACAAACAATTAAGTTATGCTTCCAAAGTAAAAACAAGTGCAGCATTGCCATTGCAACCGAGGCATACTGACTACATTGGCCAATTTACTACTGACATCATACATGTTAATACAAAACATAGGGGGAGAGTAGTACATAGTGGAACACAGTACACAGTGAAACATTCCATCTCCATTGTTTTTAGTAATTTTTTTTCTACTTGTTGGTTTCCTTGTATGGTTATTATGATAAGATACATCTTTGACTGTAATGGTCGACAGTTTGGTTGATCATTCTTGTCTCTATACGTTAGTGTTGGTTTTCGGTGGTCAGAAATTACAGTTAATGCCTCTTTCTAAGTTTAATATTTTCAATATAACATACAGCTAAAAGATATATTATGTTTTGTGATAAGATACACATCTTTAGCTATATATTGACCAGTTTTAAATTTAGTAGATACATAGATTACGAGTTGTGACTAACTTTTTAATTTATGGTGACTTTGGTACACAGTGAAACACTTGTATGTGGTACACAGTGAAACAGGACCATTGGCCTCAGGTGCATGTATGACTCGTCCTAACACCAGAGCGAGCAGCTATTGAAGAAAAGACTTTGAGAAACAGGACAGAGCTGGAAGAAAAGGAGAAAAGAAGTATGAAGAGAGTCAACAATCAAAAAAATAAGTGACGTGTAAGTAAAACAGTTTCAAGTGAAAGTGCTGAAGAAAGTGACAAAGATGAAGGTCATCCATGAAAAAGAGATAAGTGTATCATTACATCTTTTTAACTTGAAGCGAGACGTTATGATTGGTGACTACATTTTGGTGAAATTCAAAAACAATGTATATTTTGTAGCTAAAATCTTGAAGTCAGTAGTTTGTGGTACTGAGTATGAAGTCTCATACCTTCAGAAAAGCAAAAAAAGTTACTGGGTTTGTATTTCCAGTTGCAGAAGACATAGTATGTGTTTCAAATAAGGACAATGCAATGATTTTGCCTCCAATCACCAGTATATTCGTTCTCAATCAATTTTGGTGGACTTAATATTCACTGAACAAAATTTAGTACATGTTAATGTTTGTACCTGTATTTAACAAAGATATTTATGTTTTATAAGTCACTCAGCTTGACTAAAAGAAGGGATAGATTGGTAGGACACATTCTTAGACATCAAGGAATTGTGAATTTAGCGTTGGAGGGAAGTGTGTGGGGAAAAAAATCGCAGGGGAAGACCAATAGATGGATACAGTAAGCAGATTCAGACAGATGTAGGTTGTCGTTCTTATGTGGAGATGAAGAGGCTTGCTCAGGATAGGGTATTGTGGAGAGCTGCATCAAACCAGTCTCCGGACTGAAGACCACAACAACAACATTGAAAACTACACATAGAAATTCTACTTTCTTTATTTTCTATCTTGACATACATGAATGACATAAAATATTCGCTCTGTATACAAGTTTCTTATATATAATGGAAAAGACATGCCAAAAATCACATTCAAATATTTTCTTGTTTCGGAGAAAAATATACATGAATAACGAAAACGGTAGTTCTGAGAAAATGCATTTTAAAGTTAAACATGCTTTTCCGTTGCCATTTGCACCTTCAAAAGCCTGCAGATCTGTAATGAATGTCCTCATTTCCTTCAAGGCTTTTCTTCTGGCTTCTTCTTTTCTGTCTTTTTTGGTCTGCAAGGTCTTCAATGGATGTAATGGCTGCAAGTATACATTGTCAATTCCCATCAAGATATCGCGATTGAAATCTCCAGGCTTGAAGCCCATTCTCTACAACACTCTTCTCCTCTCTGAGCTGCCACCATTAAAGACAATAACTGCATCATAAACTGCAATGAGAAAAATATAGTTTTGGGACAACATTCAAGGAATTGTCAACTTAGCATTAGAAGGAAGCGTGTGTGGTAAAAATCGTAGAGGCAGACGGAGGGACGAATATAGTAAACAGATTCAAAAGGATGTAGGTTGTCGTATTCTCAGATGAAGAGACTTGCACAGAACAGGGTAGAGTGAAGAGCTGCATCAAACCAGTCTGTGGACTGAAGAACACAACAACAACAACAACAAGTCACTCAGCAAGTAATAATGTTAAAAAAATGGAAGCTGTGAACTATACATGGTACACAGTGAAACATTTGCGTAAGTTGTTTAAAATTATTTCACTTATGAATTAGAAGGAAAATTATTTATTTTGTTCGAAAATATTGACAAAGTATTGTTCTTTCAAGTAAAATGAAAATTTGTTTTGTGAGTAGTATTTTATATGAAACAATCAAAAGGGTAATTTTTGTTTCACTGTGTACTACTCTCCCCTACGCACTGACGCATTTTCTCATATTGAAACGAGAAGAGGTCATGAAAGATCATATACCATCCTACGTTGAGCCTATAGCTACAGGTACCGATTTTGATGCCATGGCAAATGCACGACAGGACAATGAAGACCTGTATACATTGCTTGTATAACATTCTCAAACTACTAAAAGTGGCACTATCAGGCACGAATGTGAAATTATACTGTAATGTATCCAGGCCAGATACATGGCCACGGCAATTTTGAGACCAGGTAATTGTATCAGTATACAACCTAGCACATCCTGGATTCTGATGAACCACAAAGTAAGTTAAACAACTCATCATTTGGCCCAATATGAACATCGACTGAGAAGTATATGTCAGCCAATGCATGGCTTGTCAAAAGAATAAAATTGCACATCATCCTAAAGCACCACTATGTACAATTATACCATTTAACCAGCGGTTTGACCATGTCCATTTAGATATTGTAGGTCCATTAGCAATATCTGAGGGCTACAGTTACTGCCTTTCAGTCGTGGACAGATTTTCAAGATGGCCAGAAGCACTACCTGTGAAAAACAGTACGGCAGAGATAATTGCGAAAACGTTCTCGATGGATAGCACAATTTGGTGTACCTTTGAAAATAACTACAGATTAAGGAGGTCAATTTGACGCATACCTCTTTAAAGCCCTTGACATATTATTAGGTGTCAAAAGAATAAGAACTACTGTTTATCATCCTAAAATTCAAATGTTTGTTAAGCTTATGGGACTTAACTACGGGGTCATCAGTTCCTAAACTTACAAACTACTTATAAACTACCTTATACTAAAGACGGCACAAATATCCATGCCCGAGGGAGGATTCGAGCCCCTGACGGTACTGGCCGTCCAGACCATGACTGAAGCGCCTTAGTCTCCTCGGCCACTGCGGCCGGCTATCATCCTACAGCAAACGGAGTAGAAGAACGCCTGCATCAACAACTGATATAAGTTCTACGTAGTCATGCAACAGAAAAGTGGACAGAGACACTACCTATAAATTTATTAGGGTTGCACACAGCTTTCAAACATTACCTTGAAGTCGCAGTAGCAGAACTGGTGTATGGCAAGCTTTATGCTTGCCTGGAGAGATCATCCATGATATGGGAGACGAAATCTTTGCAGCATCAGATTTTGCCACCGGGTTACAATCCCACATGCATCAGTTTCGGTCAGCACAGTCTCGAGAACAAACTGCATGTTGCACATTTGTTTTTGCAGACCTAGGGAGCTTCTCACGTGTTCTGCTATGTAATGTTACAGTACATAGACCAATGGAACCTCCTTATGAAGGTCAATATGCAGTAATTATCATAGGCGACATTAGTTTCCAAATTGACACCCATCTACATCTACACGAGATACTCTACAAATCACATTTAAGTGCCTGGCAGAGGGTTCATCGAACCACAATTATACTATTTATCTCCCATTCCATTCTCGAATAGCGCATGGGAAGAATGAGCACCTGAATCTCTCTGTTCGAGCTCTGATTTCTCGTATTTTATTCTGGTGATCATTTATACCTATGTAACTGGGAGTCAACAATATATTTTCGTATTCGGAGGAGAATGTTGGCGATTGGAGTTTCGCAAGTAGCCCACGCCGCAGCGATAAGCGCCGTTGTTGTAATGATTCCCATCCCAGATCCTGTATCATTTCCGTAACGCTGTCTCTCCTGTATCGTGACAATACGAAACGAGCTGCCCTTCTTTGGACTCTTTCGATGTCCTCCGTCAAACCCACCTGATAAGGATCCCACACTGGGCAGCAATACTCCAAAAATGGACGGACAAGCATAGTGTATACAGTTTCTTTTGTAGTTCTGTTGCATGTTTTAAGGGTTCTGCCAATAAAACTCAGTCTCTGGTTTGCCTTTCCCACGATATTATGTACGAGTTCTTTCCAATTTAAGTCTGAAGTAATAGTAATTCCTAGGTATTTTGTGGAGTTTACGGCCTTCACATTTGATTGATTTATCTTGTAAACAAAGTTTAACGGATTTCTTTTCGTACTCATGTGGATGACTTCACACTTCTCATAATTTAGACTCAGTTGCCAATTTTTACACCATAGTGATATCTTATTCAGATTGTTTTGCAGTTGGTTTTGATCTTCAGATGATTTCACTAGATGGTAAATGACGGTGTCATCTGAAAACAATCTAAGAGAGCTACTTAGATTTTCCCCTAAATCGTTTATGTAAATAAGGAACAGCAGAAGACCAATAACAATACCCTTTGGAACTCCCTATATCACCTCTGTTTTAGTCGCTGCCTTACCATCGATTACTACGAACTGTGTCCTCTGTGACAGGAAATCCCCTATCCAATTCCAAATTTGGGGCCAAATACCATAACCATGCAATTTGATTAAAAGCCGTTTGTGAGGTATGGTGTCAAAAGCCTTCTGGAAATCAAAAAATATGGAATCGATTTGCGAACCCTTGTAGATAGCACCCATCACTTCGATATTCAATTTCGCTACGACAGCTCTGTGTTCACTAATACCTGTATCCGTCTTGATGCTCGTTATGAGCTCAGGATTATTTGTTGCTAAGAGATCAAGTGTGTTTTCACATCCATTTACAATTCTAGTTGGCTCATGAACTAATTGTTCGAAGTAATTCTCAGAGAATGCGTTGAGTACAATTTCGGACGATGTTTTATGCCTACCTGCTCATTTGAAAATATAATTTCGCCAACAGATCGAGGGTAAATTTAAATCACCACCTACTATTATCGTGTGAGTCGGGTACGTTTTTGTAATTTGACTCAGGTTTTCTTTGAACCTTTCTGCTATTGTATCGTCAGAATCGGGAGGCCGGAAAAGGAACCGATTATTAACTTCTTACGATTTTTGGGTACAACCTCTACCCATAATAGCTCACAGGAACTATCAACTTCAACTTCGCTACATGAAATACTACTTTTGACGGCGACAAACACGCCCCCACCTATTTTGTTTAATCTATCCTTTCTGAATACCGTTATATCTTTTGCAAATACTTCTTCTGAACTTATTTCCGACTTGAGCCAACTTTCGCTGCCTATAATGATGTGTGTTTCGGTGCTTTCTATTAACGCTTGGAGTTCTGGTACTTTCCCGACACAGCTACGACAATTTACAATTGTTATACCGATAGTTTCCGTATCTACATTTCTCCTGTGATCCACCTGCACCCTTTGAAATTGCCCATTTTGTTTTTCCCCAAAGCTCTTTATCTTAAAAAACCGCCCAGTCCACGCCACACAGCCCCCGCTACCTGTGTAGCCGCTTCCTGCGTATAGTGGACTCGTGACATATTCAGTGGAACCCGGAAACCCACCACCCGATGGAATCTGCAGCCTACACGGTCGCAGAACCGCCTGAGCCTCTGATTCAGACCATCCACTCGGCTCTGTACCAGAGGTCCACAGTCGGTCCTGGTATTCTTACAACTGTTACACTTGTTTGCATGAAACTGGCATTTGAAAATTCACAAGATTTAGCAAGTAAGGACCATTTTACACGGAAGGCTACAAGGGAGTCCTCACAAGAAACACAGTAGGTGATACCACTTCTCAACCAACGGAACACACCAATTATGAAGAAAACTACCCAGGTTTCAAGAAGAGTGTGACTACATGATATGGACAGCGTTTCAAATTTAATGAGAAGTATCTTTGTCACTAAGAAGGGTAATCGTGCAGTGACTTCTGATTTATATATTCTGTGTATAGTGAAGTTGTGGTAGTCTTTGATTATGTTTGTTCTTTTTCTTTTTTAATTATTCTTTGAGTGTTTATTTCAGTAGCAGTTTCTTATCACATCAATGTTATTTTATATATGTGGAAATATTTCTTTTCATGGAGCTATCCACAAAAGCCTAAGATGTAATGAATTTAAAAGAAGGGAGTTTAATGCAAATAAAAAGACATGCACACACTTAAATAAGTATATTTTATCCCAGAGAAGAGAAGGCGTCTGATCAGTATAAGAGTACAGAACAGAAAGATGAAGAGCACTTCCATTCTCTCTCCAAGTCAGAGGAAAAAGAAAAAAAGTTGTCAATCGGAAACAAACGTAGGCGTCAGTCTTTTCTGTTACGATATTGCAAAACATAAACATTTTCGCTTTCAGATATGTGACTTCGCTTTCAGAAAGACACTCAACTGAAAAAAATTATATAACCCTTTCAACCCCAAATTTTATTAATTTATGAACAAATATATTTCTTTGCATATTTCTATACATAATGATCGGAATAATGTATATTTGATATAATTTTTGATTATTTTTCACTTTTTGGAGGGAAATTTTGGGTTGACTGCATATGGCATCATTGGGTAGGATATGTTTCCTCTATCGTAACTAATAACATTTTCAAACTGTTTGCTACTAACTTAGACATTGGACAATTACTTAGTAATGAAATTTTGAAATTATACTGTTTCCTTTACCTTGATGTAATTATTGAAAGTATTGCTGCATGTACTCCAACTTAGACATTAAGCAACAATACATAATTTGACAATGCATTGTAGCCTAATGCTCTCTGTTTCCTCAAGGTAACGGTAGATAACCCAGTTACAGCTAATTGTTGGAGGTCCTGCAGTTTTTGTAACAACTTTTTGACAAATGGTTGTGACTAGAGGAACTGATAAATATGATCATGCCGTATGGCAACACTGGGAGGAAAAGGGTTAAGTGGATATGAAACATTTGCAGTTTACCGCTAAAACAAAGTATGCTAATAATGAAGATAAATAAGACACATTTGCATGTAATCTGTGTAATCGTCTGCTACAACATGAAAATCGCGTGACGAAAATACTGTAAGTTAACTTCCGATGTTAGCAGACGGACGACCGTTTCGTCAAAACTTTCTTTTCCGTGACGGACTGTGTGAATACCCCCATTAGAAATACATTATGGAATGTTCTGACAGAACGTGACGGACAGTGTGAATTAGCCTCAACAATCTTAAATTTAATTGGCGTTAATAATGTCAATTCAGCAAGTATTGCATTTTAATGATTTAATGTGAGAATGGGATTTACGAACACAGTACGAGACTCTCGTCACCCGTAAATCGAAATGTACTATTGTTTCTATACTGAAATTATTTCAGAATGAATTTTATTTGGAGTGCTACTTCGTTTGAACGTGATTTTAATGCCCCAGTTTTGTTTCTGATCAAAATTCAGTTCCAGATCCAAATCTTATTTTTATTGGGTCTTAGCTCAATTCTAATGCAATAACCCGAATGACAACTCCAATGTTTGTTCGACGATGACGCATTGCAATCCAATCAATTGCAGCTCACGTACAGTATAGAGTACAGTAGGATTTGGCACACGCGCAAGAGCTACGCGAGTTGCTGTGGCGTCATTTTACCTCTGTTTATAAACGTATTGACTCTGATACTGTAACTAGAGTCTATGACTTTGGTGAACAAGTATCATATCTGAAAAAGATTATGAACTTTGGAGCCAAATGTTATTGTTTATTGTGGTGGGGCGTATTGATGTTTATCTCGGCTTAGCGGGTGTGAATAGATAGTGCGCCGTGTGGTGTGCAGTGGAATTTCATTTTCTGCACTTCAGTCTTTTTATCTGCGGAGGAAATCGTGGCAACATGTCGAAGGATTCAGTGACTCAGCGTCATTGCTCCCTACATACTGATTGGCGCACAAAGAGACAGTTAAATAGTCCAACAAAGGAGAACATAAACCACTGTATGTCAACAGCTCCAAGGTGACAGACAGGGTGCATGACAGTAAAAGATGCCTGTGAGAAACCAGGAAATAGTAAAATTCTCTGACCTTGGTGAGTGGTGCTCCGAGGATTATATATTTTTCCTGTTACATGTAAGACTTTTACTTCATTCTACTATCATCGACGCTGATTTACAATTTTTATTGCAGACGCGGATATTCAGGAACTCATCAGAACAGCTGTTGCTTATCGACAGAAAGCGCATTGTCCATACAGCAAGTTCCAAGTAGGAGCAGCTTTAAAGTGTGATGACGACTCTGTGTTCGGTGGTTGTAATGTTGAAAACGTGGCATACGGTTCTAGCATATGTGCTGAACGCACTGCAATCGTGAAAGCAGTAAGTGAAGGCAAAAAGGTGTTTAAACATTTTGCAATTACAGGAGACGTAACCGAGGGATTTATAACACCTTGTGGTTCATGTCGCCAAGTTATTGTTGAATTTGGAACGGATGTGAAAGTTTATCTTGCAAAGCCAGATCTGTCGGAAGTTCTAGTGACAGATATGGACACTATATTACCTCTGGCGTTCACTCCACAGTCTTTGCCAAAGTAAAATACAACATACAAAGCTATCTTAATTCGAGGCTCTTCATGAAAGGAAAGAAAGATCATGCAATACGGTATGTCATGGGAAAAGTATTTGTCGTTTTTACTCTGTGATACAATTCCTTTTGCAATCATGTTTGCATCATATTGTGATTGTATTCCACATAAAAAATGAACTATAATGATTCAGTATTTCTGTATGATAATTCTTGGTGAAGGTTTCAATGTATAAAATACAGAATTTTATGAATATTTTCTTAGTTATTTTTCATACCTTAGTGTTTTCCTTTCTATCACTTGAAAGAGGGATACATGTTAATTTGACCTGTAAAATGGCCACCATAATTTATCATCCTATTTATACTTATTTACTGTTGACTGTCAACAGAAAGAGTTTAGCACTTGTTATACTTACCGGTAGTGTCTAAATGCTTAGTTACAGACACATTTGTTTTTATTTTTAAAATGTGTTTACATTTTCAGCATATATAAAAGATCCTTTGTTACAAAAAGGGGAGGGGTTGCACATTGTTAGACATTTTTAGAGCTTACCCTCCTTGAGTGGACTGTGTTAGCAGTCTTTGTCTTGGAACATGAGTTTCTAATATTTCCCCTACTGGAAGTGTTGTGCTAGAGAATTACAGTTGTAAGTAGTCAATACTGTTTACCAAACAGATTGACAGTGGTTTTGTTGCGATCCCTCCATCAAGATCATGTGTGTCGCGTAAATAAAGAATGCCCATATACCATTATTCAGTAAGCAATACAAATCAGTAAAAAAAATATGTTAATCTTAAATATTCAGAAACAACTGTCTCAGATCTAACCAATGTGCTCTCCCAAGGGTTGCCTTGGAGACACTATGGAACTTCTATTTTTTGTATTGTTAGATACTCCTAACAGAAAACATCATGCTTTATTTATGTACAGAAGTTTGTTAGAGGAGAACAATTTCACTGCAGTATCTGTTGAGTCCAGTGACATTTTTGTAATTATAATTCATTTTGAGAATTTGCAGTTGTCATCATTGATTCTGCATAGAACATAACAGGATATGGTAAATCTGTGATAGTATTTAATTTTTATTGGAATAGTTTTGAATCTTCGTCTTTTTCCCAGACTTGTCAGATTCCCGTCCATAAATACGGTTTTTTTTACACCCACGACTGAATGATATCCAAATGGGTGTTTTTGCAGCAGTCAGTCATTATTTGTAAGAAAGTGCTTTATGTGGAAGATCTAGATTACGGCAAGTGACTTGCCATTATCAATGCATA
This sequence comes from Locusta migratoria, assembly GCA_026315105.1. NCBI lineage: Eukaryota > Metazoa > Arthropoda > Insecta > Orthoptera > Acrididae > Locusta > Locusta migratoria. The sequence goes on from CM048750.1 coordinate 205,995,219, forward strand.
CATTTTTTTTTTTTATGTTATGCTGGCACAATGCAGTTTCTTACAAATAACAACTGATTGCTACAAAAACACCCATTTTGATATTTTGCTATGTTGTGTGTTCATTACAGAAATTTAAACAATACAATAATAATAATAATTTTACATGAATATTTAAGTGCTAGACTAGCAGATGTAGGCCTATCCTACATTCTAAAATAGTTGTGATGATACAGTAATAATAATAAATAGACCTGTGTGGTAGGTATAGTATTATACATGTATTGTATCTTTTAGTAATTTTTTAGTAATTTATTTGCATGAAACATGAAAACACATGCATAGCAATAAAAGTTGTATTGTATACTTATATATCCATTGTAATAACAATTGCTATGCATGTGTTTTCATGTTTCATGCAAATAAATTACTAAAAGATACAATACATGTATAATACTATACCTACCACACATTTCAAATAGTTTTATAAGGGTAAACTATATAAACACTGTTCAATGAGCCATGCTTTTAAATGTTTTTTGAATTTCTCGCCTGTTAACTTCTTTATTTCTTTTAGCAGAGCGTTAAAATATTTTGCCCCTTTAGTGTATGGGCTGTTTGCAGTTTTTTTCAGTCTCCTACTTATGTGAAAATCTTGTGTTTGTCTGGTATTATACTGATGGACTTCGATATTGCAAAGTGTATATTCCTTACCTTCTACAGTTTTTATAATTGATTCATACATATAGATAGAATAAACAGTCATGATTTTAAAATCTAAAAACAAACTCTTGCAAGAAATTCTGGAATCTACTTTGCCCATTACTCTCAGTGCTCTCTTTTGAAGTTTAAAAACTCTATCTACATGGGTTTTGGCAGCACAACCCCGTAATAGAAGTCCGTATGAAAGAAAGGGGTGTATTAGACCGAAATACATAGTTCTCAATGTTTGAATGTTTCCATACGGAGCTATTCTTCTCAACACATATAGATTGGATGTTGTTTTTGCACACAAATGATCAATTTGTTGGATCCATAAAAGTTTACTGTCAATGCTAATGACTAAGAATTTACACTCGCTACAGACTTTCCCTATTCTATTACTACCATGAGAGTCAATACAGCTTTGCAAATCACTTACATTAAAAGAAATTATATTTGTTTCTTGCAAGTTGACTTTTAGATTGTCATTTTCAAATTTTGTTTTTGCAGTGTCAATAAACTTTTTTACGTCTAAGCTGACATCTTTCGTATCAGTTCCCCAAACAAGACCTGAAGTGTCATCTGCATACATAGTTCTGGATTTTTCATTATTGAATGCACTTGTGAAGTCATTGACATAACGAATAAACAAGAAAGGACCTATTACTGATCCCTGTGGCACCCCAAATTTAATGTTTTTGACCCTTGACATGTGTGTTTTTATTGTATCTCCATTATTGTGTGTGATTGCAGTACACTGGCTTCGGTTTCTTAAATAGGAAGTAACAAGGTGCATGAGTTTTCCATTGATGCCATCTCTGGCTAATTTTGACAGGAGAAGATCATGGTCAACCCTGTCAAACGCCTTTGAACAATCCAAGAAAACTCCTGCTACTTGATAGCCTTCATTAATTTTATCCAGAGCTTTCATTGTATTGTATTGCTGCTGTCATTGTGCTACGACCACTCCTGAAGCCATGCTGAAAATCTCCCAGGATATTTTCTTTGCTATAATGATCTAACATGTACTTAAGTATTAATTTTTCAATTAACTTACTGAAAACAGAAGTTAGAGCAAGTGGTCTATAGTTGTTTACTAGATGTTTATCACCTTTTTTGTACAGAGGTTTTACAATAGCTAATTTTAGTGTATCAGGGAACACTCCTTCTTTTAATATACTATTTATGAGATGTGTCAAAGGATATGCCAGATTGTGTTGGCACTGTTTCAGTAAATAAGGGGAAAATTCATCTCATCCTGAAGATTTTCTGTTTTTGCATTCTCTGATGAGCTGCAATGTGTCGTTGACATCCACTTCAGGTAGTTTATTAGAGTCAGGGTTGTTATCAGCTTGATATCCACAAGGTGCTTTTTCTGTATTACAGCAGTCAGTTTCTAAACATCTATGAAGTAATCATTAAAACTGTTACTAATATCTTGAGGACTGGTAATGACAGTATTGCTTTGAAATATCGGGATGTTGCTATTATTTTTTAGTTTGGTGGTGTTATTTCTTATTTCATTTACTAATGTCCAGCAGGTCTTAGAGATGCAATCTGAATTTTGGATTTTTAAATTGATCTTTTCAGCCATCAATCTTTTGATTTCCTAGCAATACTGGTACTTGTAATATTTACACATATCTATGTGCTCCTTGGTTTTTCTCTCTCTTTGTACATAATACATAGCCTGCATTTTTTTCAGTTCTCTATTAAAATTATCTAATTCTACAGGTCTGGAAGGTGAATTATTGTTCTTGTTTATATTAATCTTCCTGATAGGAATGGTCTTGTTTAGATGGAAAGATAGTACATCTAGGAAGGCATTCCATTTATTATTTACACCTTGGGCATGTAATACAGAATTCCAAGATTCATAGCTCAAACTCTCTCTTAGTTTGGTAATGTTGCTAACAGAGAGAATTCTTTTGCATTCATAGTGTTTCTTTGGTTTGGTGTTTGGATCTCCCTTTAGAACTAATAGTTGGCCTAGATGGTCTGAGATGTTACCATTTACTACATGAGCTGTAATAATATTTTCACAGTTGGTGATAACATGATTTATAGAGATTACACTGGTTGGTGTTATTCTAGTTGGTACATCTCCTAACAAATCTTTTGCTCCATAGGAGTAAATACAGTCCTTGAGGGATTTGCTTTCTTGAGAAGTTAACAAGGTATTGATATTAATGTCCCCTAGGAGTACAACATTGACCTATTTTTGATTAGAAGCTAATTTAGATAAAACTGAATCAACGGGATTCAGGAAAATTTCAAAATTTCCATTTGTAGATATATACAATGTGATGATATAATATACAACAGACAAAAATTTTAACTTAATAACAACTATTTCAAAGTGAAGATCCGAAGAAAACTCTTTCACCCGAGTTATATTTTCGTTGTATTCTATTAAGGAATTTGTTCTAAGGTAAATAGCTACACCACCATCTTGGTGATATGACAACAATGTACGTAGTTTATATTAATACATTACTGCTAGACAGATATAGGCATAATTCCCATACAGGCATAATTACATACTTCCCATCTCCTTTTTGCAAATCTTTTGTGTGTTACTGTTTAGAAAGTCACTAGAGAAGTATGGTGTGGGTCTACATTTGAAGCACACATCTATTGTATTCTTAAAGGTATTGTTGGTAGACAACTCACTTTTTTTTCAATTTCAACTTCAGGTGTTGTTAGCCCTATGTGTTAAGTCAACTGTGAATATGGTACTTATTTTGAGTATATTGTGTCACTTGGGATCTTAACTTAAAATTGTCTTTTTTTGTGTAGTATATATTAAGCAGTGTCATTATCTTTAATGATGCCATGGTGCTAGACTAAGGTAGGCCTACATCTAACTGCTTTCTTCAGACACTGGAACATACCACTTGAACCTACTAAGATACCCAAAACTAGTACTGTATGTTGCAGTTCTGATTGAAAGAAATCAAAGTATGTGGCTTGATTTTATAGTCCAAGTCGCAGCATGGTGTTTTGTGTTCAGATTTTGGCCACAGCAGCTCTTTTTCCGAATGATTAGTTATAAATTTTTCTATTGATGATTACAGTTATTTTTTTGAGCACACAAGGGTACATCAAGAACCTGTCAACCATAGATCAGGAACAACATTAATTATTTACTTCATGGTCAGCATGAAAAATAATCCCATCACTCTGCACAATTGTTTGCTCCAGCCACTACCCACATCTGAACACTCAACACTACACCACATCACAAACTGTAAAATTTTTCCAAGTATGCAATTCTTGAATTTTTACTACTCAAGTGCCTCAGTTTGTATAATGAATTATTTGGCTATAATCTAGATCAGGTCTAGTGACATCCTTGGCTGCATTTCTCTAGTGCTCTAGGTTGACAGCACATTACAGTTTCTGTAGCCAATGATACTTGAATTTCACAAAAGTAGTGAGAAGCGAGTAAATGACGGAATGAATTTACAGCACCAAACTTGAAGCAATTGTCTGGTTTGGTGTTTTTGGTAATGCTAATTTACAGTTCTCATGTTCTTACATGATGATAGTGACAATAATCCTTTCACATTGACCAATCCATCTAACTAGGCCCATGATTTGTAATTAGACAGCAGGCCGCGGTGGCCGAGGGGATTGAGGCGCTCCAGTCACGGTCCGCACGGCCACTACGGTCGGGGGTTCGAATCCCCCCTCGGGCATGGATATTTTTGCCGTTCTTAGTTGTAAGTAGTTCATAAGTAGTTTGTAAGTTTAGGGACTGATGACCCCGTAGTTAAGTCCCATAGACTCTACAAACATTTGAACATTTGTAATTAGACAAACAAACAACTAAACATTTGAAATGAAATTTGTCACTGTTTGCTATGATGTGATTATCACAAACTTCATCGTAGAATGAGTGAGAAACAAATGACTGTAGCTTCTGTACAAGCATTAATTTCTCTTTTCTTATCTCTATGGTCTTTATGTGAAATGTAAGATGGTGGTGGTGGTGGTGGTAGAATCATTCTGCAGTTGACTTATTATTCCAGCCCTCTAAATTTCCTCAACAATGTTTCCCAAAAAGAATATTGCCTTCCCTCCTGCGATTCCCATTGGAGTTCCCAGACATCTCTGTAACACTCACACATTGATCAAACGGAGCTAGTAGGTGCCTGTGAATTGCTTCTGTGCTTTCCATTAAACTGATCTGGTGGGGATCTTGAACAATTGTACAATACTCAAGGTGGCATTTCACAGGCTCCTTTCCAGATGAACTGCATATTTTCAAAATTCTCCCAACTACAGTTGCAAAGGTCTTGAGACAACCCATCTGCTTTGACCCATGACATCATGAACAGGGACATACTAAACAGAAAAAAAAAATTCTGAAACACAAAATAAAACTCATAAAATAAAATTTTCCATTATGCTGTAAGAAACATTCCTTCGCCACAGTGCTCTACCCAGCTGTTGTCATTACAAATGATCAAAGTGATACGTGTTTTTAAATTAAATCCTTGTGCTTGGCAGGTGGGTGGGTAAAAATTAATGATGCATTTGTAATAATAATAATAATAATAATAAAGCTCCACAGCAAATGTTCAATGTTTCAAGTCCTAGATCACAACATCTCTGTGTTTCAGCTACCCCCAAATTTTATTTATAAATATATTTTTTAATTAAGAAATTTACTCGTAGTTTTATTCATGGAAACTACAGGAGATACCTACATAAGTCAGATCAGCACAGCTAAATAGAACAGTATTTCAGCTACAAACTGTAATTTTCTGACACAAGTCACCAACGTTCTTTACCACTTCTGTCAACCATGGATCACAGCCTGCATACTACACATTTAGAAATTGGAAGCGGCATAGGATAACTACTTCCTTACAGCTTTGACAACAGCAGGTGAGTCTTGAAAATATTCACCGAATAGTCCATCTTTCAGAGGCCCAAAACAATGGAAGTTTGAAAGCACTAAATTGTGACTGTACGTTGGATGTGGTAAGACGGATCGGTAATTTGCAAGCCTTTGTGCACGGCGGTGTTCCCATCGATATATATCGAACGTCGTGTTGCTGCATAGCAGACAATCGGGTGTCACTTTATGGCAACCAATAAGATTGCGTGTTTCACGTGAAGTACATTTGACATATTATTTATGAGAGTAATTAATGCATTAATTAAACACTTTATAAGCACTACATAATAGAATTTTAATATATTACACACTGTTGTGAATGGATACCTGTTGGCGAACGTTTAATATAGCACACATTTTGTAATGAATATCGAATGTTCAATATAGTGTTTCTGAACTGGAGATTCAACTTCTTGTTTAACCTATACCTAACCTTCTTAAAGCTACGCTACAGATCACTTTTTTTTTTAAGTCAAAGTTAGGTATAGGTTAAACAAGAATTTTTTTTCTTAGTATGTGAGGGCATGTAGTGCCCGAATCTCCGGTTCAGAAACACTATATCAAACTATCGTTGATACTACGACGTTTGATATATATCGACAGGAACACCGCCATGCACAAAGGCTTGCAAATTACTGACAGATCAGCTGATTTTTGCAATGAGTTGCATGGTTACAAAACTGCTGTGGGGCCTGGGGTTGCAGAAGAAAGTTGGCTCTTCTCTGGCCTTACCCTGGAAATTCAGAACAACTTAGTCAGTGTCATCTTGTAGTGTTCTGAATTGACAGTTTCTTAAGGCTCCAGGGTGTCCGAAGGAACCACATCCTGGCTATCCCAGAAGACTTTGCTTGCCTTGAATTCCTTTTATGTCACCATCTCATAGACCACCTTTTGATTGCGGATCGTAGTAGTGACACCAAAGTGTTATCTCTGGTGATGATGGTATGCAGAAAATAGTCAACTTTGGCTTCATATTGGTCCAACAAATTTTCATTTGATTAGATTTTTGTTCTTCTGTAAACAACTGTGGGACCCACCTCACACAGACTTTGTGGTAAACATGCTGTTCCAATATTGTTTTGAAGACATTCATGTTTGTACAAAATTCTCTGGTCATGATCCTCTGATCAACATGGATGAGGTGATCTAGACGCTCTACATTGCGATGGGTAACAGCAGCGCTTGGTTGACTGGGCACAGCCTGTTTACTACCTTGGAAGTGCCATAGTCATGCCTCATCTTGCTCACATCTATTGTATCTTCTCCACATACCTTTTGCAAGCTTCAATGGATATTAATCATTACAGTTTTGTCAATATTGAATAATTCAATCACACATTGCTGTTTGACATGTGTCTGTATGAGACTAGTAACATGACAAGTCATACGCCTGTATGCCAAAGCGCTGCATTTGAAATATGTCGTTGGTACTGTGGCCGACCACGTCGAAGTAATTCTGGATGTAGATGTGACGTCTGCCACAATGTCATAGATAGCTATTGTTTTCAGTATGGTAACATGCAGCGCAGATCATGTTGGATTCAGAGCAGCAACTGGTGGTAGATCATTGAAATACAAACCCAATGATATGCCAATATGACTTGAATGTCCGATATGAGAGGAGATCAATTGAACATGATAGAATCATTAAATAATTTTTATATTGAAAAATATTCTTCACGTCAGAGTGTTGGATTCAGAGCAGCAACTGGTGGCAGATCATTGAAATACAAACCCAATGATATGCCGATATGACTTGGATGTCTGATATGTGAGTAGATCAATTGAACATGATAGAATCATTAAATAATTTTTATATTGAAAAGTATTCTTCACGTCAGAGTGATCCCATTTTGTAGCTCTTGTCAAGACTCATCAGTGAAACTATTTAAATTTTTAACAACTTTAATAATTCAAATGTGACATAGCAATTAAAGGAGTAATCAAAATGAGTATTTCTTTTGAATTGGGGGAAAAAAAACCCCACAGCTTAGCTGTATGTTTTGGCAGCAGATACAGTGAACAACACAAACTATTTAGGTGTTAAGATTATTTATTTTTATGGTATGTTTTTTTGTCTTATGTGAAATTTTCATAGTTTTGCTCATAATTTAAATTGTAATAAATACATACAATTTATGAACACCAGTGAAAAGAGGTGTAAAAATACTATAAGACAGAGATATCATTCATATTGGTACCACAATTAATAAGGAGACCATGAGAATTTTCAACTGTCACCAATGTAACTATAAGTTTGAAAAGTTTAATCACATATAGAAATTATTGTCATATGATTTAATGGAGAATTTCAGTCCACAACTGATGGTACAAACTGAATTTTGATTAAATGTGAGAGTAAAATATTGTGTATGCCAACTGCTGATTGTTTAAAGCAATTAGGTAATGTTATTTAAATTTTTTCTGGAGGAGAGGTGCTAAGGTTTGGAGAAGGGAGACAGAGTTGTAATGGGGGAGACTATATATAATGTCGGACTCTCTTGTTGGGAGACACTTTAGGTTGGACTCTAAGATTTAGGAAGAAATTTTGTGACGTGGGTAGCAGCAGAGCTGTTGTAGCTAGTTAAGTGTTTGAAATATTTTACGTCCAGTGGAGATAGAAATATTTGGCTGTCTTACTGCAGCTTGATAGCATAGTGGCATAGTGCCAGACTACAAATCCAAAGGTCATGGGTTCGATCCCCACCAGGTCCTAGGATTTTTATCTGTCACTTTCCACTTGTTTCAGCTCTGGCAGTGTTGTTGCTGTGGTTCAGAACCCACATTAAACTGTAGGTCCCCCTATAACTACCTGAGTAAGTCAGTTCGAAGGTCGGAGGAAGGCAACGGCATACCATCTCCAAACAGGACCATGCCTAGTAAAGCACTGTGGTGTTCAAACCAAATTTTGGATTGTTGACTGCTGAACCTTTTGTTTACCTCTAGTTTGGACTTAAAAATATTTTTGGACAGTTTTGAACTTAATTTGGTTTATAAAGTGCCTTGTAGTCACTATTTATCTTAGGGACCTGAGTTAATCACCAGTTTACTGATTATCATCAAAATATAAATAAGATGTTTTATTTGAAATTATAAATTAATTGTGGCTGGACACATGATTTATAGGAACACCTACATCCAACCTAGCAAACATCAGAATACTGACAGGTTGTTAGTACTTATTTCTATTTCTGTGTATTTATCACATTTACACCAACACCATCTCAGGAAAACTTAGTGTACCCCTAGATGAATGAAGAGAGCGTAAGGTAGAGGTAAATCACATCATTTTTTGTTAAAGGTAGTAACATCATTGCAGACTCCATATTTGAAACACACCTCTGAAACAACAAAACCACCTGCAAATGTTAGAGGAAGGTTCAAGCACTAACACTACTCCAACAGCTGGCATGGGCATACCAAGTCACCACAATGAAATATGATGCATAGCTGTTGGCTGTGTCGCGCCAACAGTCCGCTACACTGTAAGCTCTGTGAGTGCTTCAATGACCATTGTTCAGCACAACGGTGGAACATTGTACGTTTCAGGGCCTGGGGATCTTGGCTAAATCACTTGGGCCGTGAGGACAGTACAAACATCTATAAAAATAAATAAATAAATAATAATAAAAAAAAAACCTCTATCTCAAGGTGTGCTATGTGCCCAGTAGATGCACGGCTGTTGAGGTTGAACAGTCGCTAGCTAGCAACCTCTGAGGAACCTGCCACACCTCAGTTGTATAAGGCTTACCCAAGGCAAGTGGGGCTCTGCCTGGGTGGATCTTTACATCTGTAGCTGCTCGTGGGAACTCCATGAAAAGATCCCAGAATAATGCTGGTGGGCATTTAATCACTGAAAGGCAAGGAGACTTCAATGTTGAAAAATATGACCCCCAATTGTTCCCTTCCTTCGCCACACCATGGAAGGAATGCAGGACTCAAAACCAAGGACAACAATATGCTCCAAGGTATTTAGTGTGTGCCAGGACAGATGGTGAATCCTTCACGAACACAAAGTCTCTCTTTTGTTGAGAACTAAGAAGGCAAGTTCGGAGAGTAGTCAGCAGGTCGATATGTGATTGCGATCGGTTTTAATAACGACATCATCCCCAGCACAGTCACGGGCATTGCTCGCCTATGACAATCTGGGTTATGTTCCCGTTACTATCACCCCACACAAAAGCCTGAACATCATACGGGATATGATTTTTCATAGGGACTTCCTTTTGCAGTCAGATGACAAACTCCACAAGAACTTCGAGCGGTGAGGAGTCCACTTTATGCGGCGAGTCCATAGAGGTCCAAGGGACAACAGGGTCACCACCAGTGCCTTCATCTAGGCCTTTGAGGGCGATTCATTGCTTGACAAAGTCAAGGTGATGATTTACCACTGTGATCTGAAGCCCTACGTTCCTCCCCCTATGCACTGTTTTAAATGCTGGAGGTTTGGACAGATGTCCTAAGGTGTATTGCCTACTCAACCTGTCAGGAATGTGGCCGTCTATCTCACCCAGACCTCCCTTGTACACTTCCACCTATCTGTGTCAACTGTGGACAGCAGCACCCACCTTACTCACCTACTAGCTCAGTACTGCACAAAGAAAGGAAGATCATGCAATATAAAACCATGGATCGGCTGTCTTATTACAAAGCTAAAAGAAAATTTGAAAAACTCCACCCGATCAGCATCAAAATGTCCTATGCAGCAGCATGACACCATTTCATCAGACTCTTTTACCACCTGTTCAGTCAGTCATAGTGGGCCCTCAAGCCCATTCGTAGTAGTCTGCTCACTTGGTGGTAGGGGGTACCTCTTGCTCTGTTGCTTCCAAAGCCACTGCCTTAGAAGCAAAAACCCCCCAACCAATGGGGTCATCAGTCCCCAAACGTGAGCCAGAGATACAACAGCCTGCTCTGGCTCCTATCGCGAAGAAGGGATCGCTTGAATCCCTTTCTCCCACTGGTACAGTGGATGCCAGTCAGTGGCTGAAAGAGCCATGTACTGCTGGTCGAAGGGCATCTAGGGCATCCTCAGTCTCTGAGACTGAGTCAGCCAAACCCTCTCACCATGAGAAACTGAAGGACCAGTGAGAAAAGAAAAAGAAGTCCAAGAAGAAAGACTTGCAGGTGGCCATTGTGCCACCACAACATACCTCAGCTTCTGAGGATGAGGTGGGCTCATTTGCCTGATTTCTCGGGCCCCCTACCCTTGCAGAACTTTTAATCTGTTGTCTTTTATTTAGTTTCTGTCTGTTTCTTAACTGGAGGATTCAGTGTGTGCAGAGTGGCTGGCTCATCCTGTATTATCCTTGTGATCAGCAAGTCAAACTCTTCTGCTGTAATATTTTAGTTTCGTTGCATATTTGGTTAACAACAAGTCTCTTCCATTTTAAATTGTCATTTTACCACCGACTGACACTCTGACCCCCGTGTATACTAAGTGTAGAGTGCTACATCATAAATGGCTAAGTTTTTTGGATGTGAACTCTTAGCCGGGAACAGTGGACTGATAAGCCAGCAGTTTTGTTCCCTTTGAACACACAACAACAATGACCCTAGTAATTCTCTAAATTTTCCCTATCATATCATGGGTGACAGCAATCAACTGTGCTTCAGTCTAATAATATCGCAAAATGACTTTCTGCCAGAGACATATTACTTTTCTGTTACTTAAATATGAACCAATTACTTCTCTTCATATATTATGTTGGTTGGCCTACCTCATAAAATTCACGCTTCTCCAACATTTTTTTCTTAACTAATGCAATTAAAGTGTTAAAATAAGTAAGGCCTTATTCTTATTTTTAAAACCAATGATCATCTGGATTACAATGCCAAGTACTGCTGAAGTGGTGTTTTTTCCCTGTGTCTGATGAGATTGATTCTTTGAAAGGATGGCTGCAGCCTGTGTCCAGTAGTTGTGCATTTTTGTTATGTCACCTCCCTTGGGTCAAACACAAAAAGTGGTACTGTTATTCAAGCTAGTCGGTTGACATCTCTACTCGAGAACATCTCTACTATTAGTACTTTCCAAACCACTAAGAGCTTTCATTGTGCTACCATTGCAACGAAGAACAGCATCAGTCAACTATCCACTTATGTGTTGAAAAGTCTCCTTGTTAAATATTGTGAATTTCATTACACACCCACAAAACACCGATGGACCTTGCAGAGTCACTTGAACACCTGTATTAGTCTCAGAAACACTCTTTAAATTGTCAGTTGCTTTGTACATCGGCAGATGCGATCTTCTGTATCTCTTGTAGTGAAGCACGTTATTCACGCAATAGCCGACTGACGACTGATACTGTCTTTCCAGTTTCATGACTTATATAGCACTATTCATTACGTCACCCCCACTCAGAAATTTTCTAAGTTCAAGTGTAATTCCCTCCCCTGGAACTTTCATTCAAAATGGCCTTCTTTGGCAAAGAATAAAAGCATACATAACTGTCTCACAGTTTATCGCGCGCGTGTGCATGTGTGTGCGTGCATGCATTATATTTTTGGAAACCACCTGGAATATGTTGTCTATATAGTTTATTAGATAACTTTCCTGTAGCTGCACGAGGGAGAACATTGGTACTGATGGATTAGTTTAGTAAAAGTTTTCTTTACAGGACATAATTTAATTTTTATTATATATTTTTAAAATTAATAATCTATTGAGCAGAAGGAATTTTATTAGGATCTTAAGGGAAGTGTTGAACTTCCTCATTATCCTCTTTCAACAAAAATAAAAACATTGCACACAGTTTATGTTCATTGATAGTGGAGTGCCTTTCCTGCATCAGCTGTGCTTTTAAGACAGCAATGCTGTGCCCTCTGGAGAAGAGGTAGCAATTACAGTACAGTAGATTGTTGGATTATGCCAACTGATTGGGGGCACATGAGTGAATGGAAAATGGGTTTATTTGGATAATCTAATTGTATATGTTGTTTATTATTTCATTAAAAACTATATGTAATAAGATTATTTTTTAAACAAAAATATATAATAAATATGTATTTTTCATGTTTTGTACAGATGTATAGAATTAATACCTAAAAACCCTTAATTTTTTTTATTTCTGAACAAACCTAACTGCTTAGGAGTGAGTAAGTCAGGCAGTTTGTGTAGGACAGATACATATGACACTGAGCTTCAAACCATCACAAGGCAACCTGTAGACACCACAGAAGTAGTTGGTACAGTTTCATTTTCTGGAATGCTAGTTCATGAGATGCCGGCAGCAGCAGCTTAATCAGTATCATGGTTACTATTGTGCTGTTGTGTATGATAATTTTCCTTGGTTATGCATCTTCATTTTTGAACATCTTTTTCATTACATTTGTGGCAAGTGAGTTCTTTTAGCATGTAGAGCATATTTGACATATTTTGTTCAGCATTTACAGTTACATTGAGAACTTAACACCATACCCTGAATTTTTCTCATCTATCTCCAGCCATGTTGACACATTTCTCAGATCAGTCTTTTGTGAACAAATGAAATGGCACACTGGCCTCACATTTAGGAAGGTGGTGGCTAAAAATCCACGCATTACCTTCCAGATATAGGTTTTCCATAATTGCCCTAAATCACTCCAGGCTAATGCTGCGAGGGTTCATTTAAAAGGGCATGGCCGATTTCTTTCCTCATCCTTACCCAAAAGTCCACACATCAGTTCTACTGTAATGACCATGCTGTTTACGAAACACTAAACCCTACTCTTCCTTCCTTCTGTCCTTCCTTTCTTCCTTCAGTATATTATGAGTTGTAAACAATAGTCATTGCAGGCATATGTTTGAAATAACTTAGTTTGTTTCTTTTACTGCTGTTGAGTGTAGTAAGTAAGTTGGTACCAGTTGCTTTAGCACAAGTTAAAGCTGTATCATAATTCTTTATTTTAGGACCAGGTGCTACTAATTCGCAACAAGAAGTTAGAGTTTTTGTGGCAAAACTTTCCAATTAAGTTCACTTTCATCCACATTGTTAAATTTTTCGAAAGCATAATCTTTCCCTAACACATCCCTCAGTTTTATTTTGGAGGGATCAGCAGACAGTTTTTCTCCTTGTATTTGAAGCTCACAAATTCTGTATTTTTGTTTAAAGCTTTTACCCAGCTCATGCTTCCTCCTAGATTTTCATCAAAGTGAGTTGCATTTGCACGTAAAATGGGACAGATTAGGTTATCCTTATGATCATTTTTGTGTAAACTACTTGTGAACGTCGTCATTTAGATCCATGTTTGTGTGAAGCTTCATAATTTTATGTCTTGTCAGCTCATTAGTAGAATGATTGTTATGTTAGATCTTTAAATTTTTTGGTGTGCAAGTGTGATTTATTTTTTTTTTTTTTTTGGGTGGGGGGGGGGGGTTGGGGGGTGGGGGGAGGAGGAGGAATATGGCAAACTAGACTGCAGCAATGAGTAACAGTTTGTATAAGTGATCATTCAGTTGATTGACCTTTGGATAATTGACACTGCTGTGTTTTAATGCACTAGACAAGCAAGTGCCCTTTTTGAAGAAAAGTGTCTCGTATGTTACACGTGGAATAAAAAACAAAAACCATATATACAGAATGTCTCATTGTATTACACTAGCTCTTTGCACACTTTCCATCAGACTAAGGTAATACAACCATCTTTCCTCCCTCTTCACATCTTCAAAAGAAGAAGAGGAAGAGGAAAATAAATAAATAAAAATAAATAAAAAAATACAAACAAACTTGTGTTATGGCTCTCAAAAGCTTTAAAAGCTCTGTTGTTTCATTCAACCTGTTGGTATTACATATGAAATATTTTGTAAGATAATGTAAGTACTGTAAACTTATTTTAATGGCTCTGTGAATTGGGAAGCAGTTAAAATGATAAGAGCATAAAAGATGTATACATTGCATGAATTTCCTTTTCTCATCAGTGTAATTTACATACATCTGTGGAAAAAAAACACACTATTGTATCTTTGGTGAAGTAATACAATATTTTGCTCTCAAGACTCTTAAAACCAACTCTTACCAAATAAGTTGCATTGTGGAAGTACACCTTTACATTAGACAAAGTTTGGTCTCTCTCTCTCTCTCTCTCTCTCTCTCTCTCTCTCTCTCTCTCTCTCTCTCTCTCCCCTTATCATCTCACTGTCCATCTGTGGAGTAATAAATTTGAATTTTATTTGATACTCGGTTTTTGTGACATGCTATGCATGACATGTGATGACATATTCACACATCTCAATCAGATAACTTCATCCAATTAACATTTCATTTCTGTTTTATTTAACAAAAGATTTCACAGATATAAAAAAAAGTAAACAGTCAGAACTGATTTCCGTGAACTCTGTTCACTGTTAAATTAATGATTTGTAATACACATGTGACTTCTGTATATTGTTCTTTAAAATACAGTTCAAGTCTGATCTCATCCAAAATGTGAGTGTACCATTGTGCCCTAATGGAGCTCCTTCAATTACAACAATAAAGATTGTCATAGACCACAATCTTCTCACTATAAAGTTCACCTGTACTGGAAGTTAATATGTGTTTTCACAAATCGTTTCACTAATCTGAGTGCGGCAAATGACTTGTAGGAAGAAAGCCTCCACCGCAACAGAAAATAGCATGCAGTCCTGAAGATGATGATAAATGCCACCAGACCAGCAATGTCGACCCAAATATTTGCATTCTCCATTCCAGTTTGGCGCAGTAGTTCTCTTGGATCACTCAATTCACAATATGTTTTATGATCTGGACATTTCAGTCTTTTCCGTCCAAAGCCATAGATTGCCAGTGTCAGTCCTTCCAAACCATACCTCAGGTAGCTAAAGTACATAGCAATCTTCATTAAGAAAGGTACTTGTGCATTAGGTGTTCCAAGTCCATGGACTGCTAACAGCATGAAAGGAACTGACATTGAAGGAGCTACAAACATGCCATTCTGTGGAGAAAAAAAGTAATTGCAAATTAATTTATTTCCAAGATTAAATTTTAACTGTCCTTTAAATGATAATCCAAAAATTAATCAGTTAATTTCCATTCAGCCAGCATATCAAAATAAAAAAAGAGTAATGCTAAGAAATAATTTCTAAGAAGTGGCAAAATGTTTTAATTAGTGAGAATCTGTTAAACAGATATTAGCATTGGAATATAAGATATGATACTAACCACTATGCTAAGTGTCGAGGAAACAAGAAGACCAAAGCTCTCAGAGACAAAACCAATGAGAAGACAAACGACAACGAATATTGCACACCGGTGAACTTCCAGTGGCTGGTCAGTCAGTATGTATACTAGCCATATGTACATTACTCCAAGGACTACCTGAAAATAAATATGTATCATTGTAGTTGCATTCATTTTGGTGACAGTCACTTCACTATAACTTTTTTCAGCTTAAAATGGGAGCACACATTTAACATGGATTTGAATGTAACACTGGTAATTTTGGCGTTATCAATAAATGCTAATTTAGTAAGCAACTGTGTGTTTCATGTGCCAGAAAATGTGTGTTTCAGTTATGATCTACCTTATCCCAAAATTACATTATAAATAATATTTGCTACTTTCAATTAGTGGTGAAAGCTGTGTAAGAGCACAAAACCATGTGATCTCCTAATTTATGACACCACAAAGATTTATTTGTTATTCTTTGTTGACTGCTGTTGAACATAGCCTAGATGTGGTAATATTAAATATATGACACTTAAATCTGTCCCTTTGTGCTATAGTGCTACATGTCGGGACTCTCTGAAACTTGGCATAAGGGTTGAATGCACATCCCTTGGGTGTGATCTAAGTAACTTTTGCACATGTGCAACTGACATGTAATTGCCTTATGGGTCAAATACATGTGAATTTGATACATGACATGCATAGTTTTCAGTGTGCACAGTTTCAAGTGCTGCATGTTTATGTCCATACTAGCAGGTGGTAGCATGCTGCAGCAAATTTTGCCCATTAAACTGTGTGAACTCCATAAGCTGCTCACTTCACTTCAAATAGCTGCACCTATCAGTATATTTCTTCCCCTTCTCATTCTCTCTCTCTCTCTCTCTCTCTCTCTCTCTCTCTCTCTCTCTCTCTCTCTCTCTCTCTCTCTCTCTCTCCAACAGAGGGTGTATCAAAAACATGTACACTTCGTAGGATTTCTTATAATTAAATTTTTAAGCTTCAAGCAGTGAATCAAAAGAAGGAAAAACTGTCAGGAGCTCCTAACATAAATTACACTATTTTTAAAGCACTGTTCACTATGGTCTTATGGTTAAAAGATATCAATTTGTAGCGCTGAAAGGAAAGATCAATTGTTCTTATCCCAATGTAGGCTGTTTTTCCTTTTCTTCTCTCTCATATTTGCATTTGCAACAGATTCTGGGACCAGCAATGAAATTTATATTCCACTTATCACAAATATTTGCACATTTTCCCTGAATATGTCAATTTCCAAGGCTGTTGTTAGGCAGGAACTGAAGAGTACAGCTTAAATAACTTTTATTATGTTTTAATGTATCACATGTAAATATTATTATTCTAAAGGTATTAAATATAATTAGAGGCATGGAATTAAAATTTGTGCTGTGGCAGGGATTCGAACCTCGGACCTCCTACTTAATAGGTAGGCGCTTTAGACCACCTTTTTTACTTCAGGCTTTACTTACACATGAGTACTGGAAATTACATTGAGTTGGACAATAATAGACTAAAAAATGGATCAACTCCACAGTTACCTTAAGCAACTGTGATTTTTAATATCACTTGATAGTGAGTCTATTCATCAGCACTTTACTTCCAGACTGTACTTTTCTTTTCTTTTCTTTTCTTTTCTTTTCTTTTCTTTTCTTTTCTTTTCTTTTCTTTTCTTTTCTTTTCTTTTCTTTTCTTTTCTTTTAGTATTTTATTGTCCCATTCTACATAATGGTCTTGCTCAAAAACTTAGCAAGATCTTTCTTATAGTTCATCTTGTGGTGCTCTATGTGCAGATACATCATGAATGCCTTTTTCGTCTTTTCTTCTGTGCTGAGTAAGTAGTTCACAGTGTGGCCCATCAACCAGGTGACTGTGTTTCGTTTTGTCTTCGGGAATGGGATTCCATCAGGATTGAGAGAGTCAGCTGGTATTATTGCATTGTAGTCCCATATATCTTTTACAATATTACAGACGAATATGTGTTTGTCACTGTCAACGAGGTTGCACGTGAGGCACAATGGGAAATCTGTTAAATGTATTGTGTAGAGCCTGGATTTTGTCAAAATTTTCCTGTTATCTAGTGTATGAAGGTAGGTACTGATTGTGTATATTTTCACATGTGGCAGGCCAATTATTATTTGGGAATTTCCATTCGTCAATGTTCCTTGATTATTTGCCATCATCATCTTATAGAGTTCTCTTACTAGAGGCCTTTTACTTTCCTGTACTTTCACATGAATATAGCTGTAATCTACATGAAAATGTCAGAAATGCTGCAAAGCCATCGGTATATGATATATATCAATAGGTGGTTGGAGATCATGTGGCACAATTTCATTCAGGAGATGAGTGGTCAGTCGGAATGTTCGCTGAATTACTCCATAGCTTATAGGTTTTGGATACAAATAAAGCTTGTGCCTTATTGTACACATTTGTGAGATTTAGTCCTTGTTGTGTTGGAAGTGTCAAGATGTTATATTTTTACTTTAAAGACCTTCCCACGAGATACAAAATGGCCAAGAGCTGACAGAGTTCTTCTTGCTATGTCCGGAAGTATAGACAAAACTTGTGCCACATAATTTAATTTAGAAGCAATATATATGTTCGCCAGTTCAACTTTTTGTAGTGCATCCAATTTCTTTGTACTATGAAGCTGTGTACAAGCACGGAATTTTTTTTGGAAGCTGTTGATAGTTGGCAGCTATAGTATGGCAAACTGTGCTTCTGAAATCAACACCTAGGCATTTCATCTTGGCAATCTTCTTTATTTGTTGATGTCTAGTGTGCCTAATCCTCATCCTACGTGCATCATTCCGGATTTTGCCAGTACAATTTGGTGCCTGATGCTCTCTCGTATTTTGTTACTATCTGAATATTTTGTGTTAACTCATTGACGTTTGTTGCCAATAAGGCTACATCATCTACGCAGGATCTGCACACTGTCTTCTGCCCATGTATCTGCAGTCCTGTTTTTAAGCATTTTGTCAGGGTGACAAGCAGTGGTTCTATCGCTATCGCGAAGAGGGCCATTGACATTGGGCACCCCTGCCTCACAGAGCTATTGACTGGGATTGCACGTCCTGACTGACCGTTTATCACTACTCTAGATGAACTGTGTTGCAACAAGTTTTTAATTATATTGATAAACTGCAAAGGGAAATTGATGTAGTGCATGATCTTAAAAAGATAAGAGTGATTGACTCTGTCAAAAGCTTTTTGAAAATCTAAGCTTACTATTGCAGGTTTATCTTGCAGGCTTCTATGACAGCTATTATATCCCTATAGTCGGAGAGTGTCTGGTATATGGCTCTGTCCATACCAACGCTCGTCTGATATAGTCCAATGACAATATTCATCACATTTTTCATCTGCTTTGTCAAAAATCGAGCAAAAATTTTGTAGTCGCTATTGAGCAACGTAATCGGTCTGAGATTCTCTAACTTCTGAAACCTGTTCATTTTGGGATTATAAATCACAAGACCTTCTGTAAATTCTGGAGGAATAATTGGACCCGGGCTGTTCAGTTCTTTACATATCAATAGTAGTCCATGTAGTCACTTTGGCTGCAATGCTGATTGGTCAAAATCGCCTATCTAGTAAGTAGGAGGTCCCGGGTTTGAATCCTGGCCAGAGCACATATTTTAATTAAATACCTCTCCTTATATTTAATACCTTTGCTATAATGAGACAATGTTGTCTCAAAGAATTGTATTATTTGTTGATATTTATATCACCTCGGCCTGAGGAACAAGGCGGGATTGTTCCCATTCACGTTCTTTGCTGGGGTGCTATTACAGTAGCAGTCAATGTAGTCACTTTGGCTGCAACGCTGTGTTAACTGAGTGGTTTAAAGCAGCTACTTAGTAAGTAGGAGGTCCCGGGTTCGAATCCTGGCCACAGCACAAAATTTAATTCAATGCCTCTCCTTATATTTAATACCTTTGGTATAACAAGACAATGTTGTCTCAAGAAATTGTATTATTTGTTGATATTTATATTATTATTCTGGTTTTTACAATGTGTATATATTTTTCCAGCACCTATATTAGATGCCATTAAATTACTAATCATTGTTTTCCATTCATCTCTATTTCTCCATAACTCTTCCAGAATGTTGCTCTTCCTCATTGCTGCTTGAACTCCCTGTATCCATGTATTCGGTGGTCTTCCCGTTTTTCTTTCATTTGGTATAAAATTGATTATAAATTTGGGAAGTCTTTCTTGTTCCATTCTTTGGCATGCCCATACCATATTAGTTGTTTTTGTTTGATGAAATTCATAACTGAGTTTTTACATTTCATTTTTGTCATTGATTACTTCAGTTTTAATTTTTTTTCTCTTGTTGATATTCTTGCTGAATATCTCCAGAAATCCATTTCTGTTGCTATTAATTTTGTGACTTAGAATCCTGGTGATAAATATTTACCAATTTTTATTTGTGGTATGGAATTTTTGCATAGGTTTTGAATTGCTTTTATTGTTGTTGGATTTTTTCCTGTTAATAGTAAAGCTTGCCATAAACTGTGTAATGGTTCACTATCATAAGCTTTTGCTACATCTATGAACATGAAATGTAGAGACTGTGCTCTAACTATTTCTTTCTTTCTTTCTTTCTTCTTCTTTTTTTTTAGAGAGTGTGCTCTAACTATTTCTTTCTTTCTTTCTTTCTTCTTCCTTTTTTTCCCCCTCTCAATTATTTGTTGGAGGCAAAATATTAATATTAGTTGTTGATCTTCCAGCTCTAAAACCTGCTTGTTCTTTTTCCTCCTTTTGTTTGTATTCTTGTTCTAAGAAATATTTAATTATTCTTCCATGTAATCTACTAAAGATATTGGTCACTGTTATTCTTCTTTAATTTTCACATCATCTTTCTTTCCTTTCTTATGTATCAATGAAATTTGTCATACTTTCCAGTCACTTGGTACATCATCTCCATTTAAACATCTTTCAAAAAGCTTTCTTAATAATTCTGTGGGAAAACCTCCAGTGCTTGTAGCCCTTCTATTCTTTAAAGATTTTTTGCATCTTTTACTATTTCCAAATGGGTGTAATTCTCTGTTTGTTAATTTTTGTTGCATTATAATCAGGTATTCCAAGTATTCTCAGTTTTCTGTTAATAGATTTTTAAAATATTTTCCCCAAGAGTCATGGGTAATATATTTAATTTGTGTTATTTATTTATAATATCTTATTCCTTTTTGTACATATATATAGTTTTCCATGCTTCCGTTTTTTTACACCCCCCCAATATAGTATTATATTCGTTGACAAACATTTTCCCAAGCTTCATTCTTTGCTTCTGTCACCTTTTTCGGATTGTGCATTTTCGGATTGTACATTTAATTCTATTTTATCTTGAAAACTTCTGCTATTTATATGTAAAAAAATAGATTAAGTCTACTTACCAGGCAAAGGAGCACAGGCAGTGATAGTAACACACACACACACACACACACACACACACACAAACACTGGTTTCGCAGTCTAGCTGCTTCGTCAGGCAGAAGGGAAGGAGAGGGAAAAGGAAATGATGAGGGTTTTAAGGGAGTGGGTAAGGAGTCATTCCAATCCCAGGACAGGAAAGACTTACCTTGGGGGAAAAAAAGGAGGGTAAACAAATACACACACACCCACACATTTACACAGACACAAGTGTGTGTGTGTGTGTGTGTGTGTGTGTGTGTGTGTGTGTGTGTGTGTGTGTGTATATAGAGGGAAACTTTCCCGGTGGGATAAATAAAAATAAAAATAGAAAAGAGATGACTTACCAAAAGGACCGGCTCGTCGAGAGAAACAAATAAAATCACACACAAACACACATACAAGCTTTCGCCACCACTGGCAGCTTCTTCAGGAAAAAGAGGAAAAAAGGGGAGGAAACAAATACACACACACTCAGACATATCGAAACGCAAGCACACCTAGACTGACATTTGTGAAAAGCAAAGAAGTTGGACAGATATATATATATATATATATATATATATATATATATATATATATATATATATATATATATATATATATGTGAATGTGTGGGCATGTGTGCATTTGTTTACCCTCCATTTTTTTCCCCCAAGGTAAGTCTTTCCTCTCCCGGGATTGGAATGGCTCCTTACCCCCTTCCTTAAAACCCTCATCATTTCCTTTTCCCTCTCCTTCCCTACTGCCTGAAGACGCAACTGGGTTGCGAAAGCTTGCGATTGTGTGTGTGTGTATTCATTTATTTATTTGTGATGCTGTCACACCTGTGCTCCTTCGCCTGGTGAGTAATCTTCGTCTATTTTATATATATATATATATTCGCCTGGTAAGTAGATTTCATCTATTTTTTTACATATATTTTTCGTGTAATATAATGAACAGTTGGAATAGTTTTCTTCTATTT
This sequence comes from Locusta migratoria, assembly GCA_026315105.1. Taxonomy (NCBI): domain Eukaryota; kingdom Metazoa; phylum Arthropoda; class Insecta; order Orthoptera; family Acrididae; genus Locusta; species Locusta migratoria. The sequence continues at coordinate 206,017,354 of CM048750.1, forward strand.
CTCCTAATGCTTCCTTGGCAAATTAATGTAGTTTGTAATATATTTATATTAATCTTCTGTTGATGCAGACATCATTTCTATCAATTTTTCATGTAGTCTCTTCTCTCTTCTGGTATAAAATGCTCTGCATTCATTCTCAAAACTATTTAAATTATATTTAGGAATTTTGATTTCTGTTTGTATATTTTGTATATTGTCATTTTGATTTTCATGTGTTTTTTTTTCCCTCTGGAGGCAAATACAAATTTGAAGTTACCAAATAATGATCACTAAGAAGTACCCATCTATATGCTCTTATATAATACATTTTTGTCCTTGTTTGTTGTTAAGTTATTATATTATCTATTATTGATTTTTAGTTTAATGTGTTTTTATGAATTTCTTTATGTTGATAAAATTCATTTTATATTGTTAATGTATTTTGTCACAAATATCAATAAATCTATTTCTATTATTTACAATGTTTTCTCCAAATCTCGTATTATTTTATTTGCAATTTTACTTCAAATTCTACTGTTCTAATCCCATGCAATAATAATCTCTCTTGTTTTTCCTATGTCCTCTGTTATTCCATTTAATTTATTATAAAATTCATCTTTGAACAACTGGTTATCCCATATACTCCTAACATGGTAATTTTGTCCATGAATATTAATTTTTATTAGATTTTAATCTATAGGTTCCCAGTTTGTAACTATTAAAAAAAAAAAAAAAATTGTTTTTCATGGTGCGGCAGCCGGAGGTGATGGTTGTATGACTGTGTTGTGTGCCTGTGTGATTGCGTAAGTGTTCTATTTTCTGAAGGCCATGGCCAATAGCTGAAAGTGTTGTATGTGTGTGTCTTTTGTATGTGCCTGTCGCAGCTCATCACCACGTCTTTTCGGTGAGTTGTAAACTGTCCTTACTATATTATTAATCCCTTGTTCTTCTCTTAGATTTTTTGGTACACCACTATAGAAATGTGTACATGGTCATTTTCTTTCTTTGTTTCTGGGTGTATAACAATACCCTGATTTCTAGTTTCCATTTCTTTAATTACTTCTCCTATTTTATTTTGTAATCCTGGTATATTCCATACCCAAATTCTGACAGTTTGTTTTCATAACCTTTTTCATCTCCGATTATATCCATTCTGCTGTAATCTTATAGGCTTTTTAATGGTATATATATATATATATATATATATATATATATATATATATATATATTTTCAATGAATGGGGAGTTAGCCCGTTGGATTAACCACCAACCTGGAGAACCAGGTGGTTTTTATCCTAGGTTTTCTTCCTTTAGCCTTTGGTAATCCAATACTTAATGACACACATTAGTTGCTAGTTTTGGTCCATCACAGGTCTTTTATTTATTGGAACCCTCCGTATCTGGTGGGCACCCTACTTGGGGAGGTGCCCAATGGGAGATTAGCTACTCCGCATATCCATATCTGTTGTTTATTTTATGTATATATTATGATTTCTGAAGGTATGGTTAGGTAGCAACATAACGTGCAGCTTAGACTTATTGTGATTAGCAAAGACATTTCATATTCTTCTTCAGTGTAGCAAATCTGGTAATTAGTTGTTTGAGGAATGAAGAGTAGGCTTTGCACATGTACAAGGTGAGGTTTGTTTGCTGGCTTCAATAGTAGTTTTTACCTCTGATACCTGTGTAACTGCTCTCTGCAATCTGAAACTTCTTAAAGCTAGATGCAAGAATGAATGAATCAATCAATCAACCAACTTTTACAGTTGTACTAAAATCAGCTAAAGTCATACATGTCGTGGACTCTATGAATGGACAAGATATTTTGTAAGAAGAAATTATGCCTTTTCTTGCTCCAGAAGAAGAAACCTAGTGAGCAGTAATACTTCAACAATATTAATATATGGCTGACAAAAACAGAGACAACCGAAAGATTGCACATTACCTCCTTCTTTGCATTAAACTGTATGTAATTATGTACAAAACAATAAAATTCCACAAAAACAATTCTCTCTCTTCTCAGACAAATTACGCACAATAATATTGGCAGTGGCAAAAGTTGTATAAATTTGTTCTTAATTGTAACTGTTATAAAACATGCTATTTCACACTTCCAATTTATCTGAATCTAAAAATTTATGAACACACAAAAGGCATTCTCCGAATCGTCAATGACTGAAACTGTTTGCAGGAATCATTATTAGATTAATCTACATAAAAAGAAAGAAAAGAAGACTACAAACTGTATAAATGAATGAAATACTTATTTAGTGTTTTACTGCAAAATTAACAATAATTATATACTGTTTATTACCTGAAGCGGTATTTTTGATACTGTTAATGCAAAAAAGTATGCATTAAGTCCATACCAACGATTGAAGTATTCACGTTTCAACAACTGAACTTCCCCTGGAACTGGGTAAACAATGCAATTTTAGTACATATGTCACATTTTTGTTATTTATTTTATGCAGAGAAAAATATTATTTTTTACCATTAAATTTCAAACATGGTATTCCATGTTTATACTTACAGTCAAGCAGTACTGGCATCATTGGTATGTACAGGAAAACAATAATGCATGTGTAACAAAATCCAAAGTTGAATATCGTCTTTGAACCATCTTTACCAAAATTGTAAAAGAGCCCACTGATTATCATAGCCACAAAAAGGTACATCACAATCTTTATTGTGAGATAAGTCTGTAATTAGAGTAAACAAAGTCGTCAATGCTATATTGTGATAAACAAGTAAAAAAATAATCGTATACAGAGACATAAGATGGCCAAAGTGATGCAAACAACTAGAAAATGAAATATTTGAAGTTGTGCTCTATTTTTATTAGAAATATGTTTTCAGAAACTGGTACATAGTTGAGCATTAAAGAGAGCATGGAGTTTTGATAAAGTTTTCAGGGAATGTCTTAGGCTGACAAATGATTATTTATTTATATATATACTTTCCTACTGGGAAAAACAAATATAAAAAATAGAAAACGGCTGACTTACCTAAAGGACCGGCTCGTCGATAGACACAAATAAAATCACACACAAACACTCATACAAGATTTCGCAACCGTTGGTTGCTTCTTCAGGATAAGAGGAAAAAAGGGGAGGAGAAAGGGAAGGATATGGGTTTTAAGGAAGTGGAAAAGGAGTCATTCCAATTCCGGGATTGGAAGGACTTACCTTAGGGGAAAAAAAGGAAGGTAAACAAATACACACACACTCACACATATCCAAACGCAAGCACACCTAGACAGACATTTGTAAAAAGCAAAGAAGTTGGACAGAGATACCACTTGAGGCAGAGGCTCTGTCCACAGAACCGAGGCAAAGATGCTAAAGATGGTGGGCGGGAATTTGAATTAGCGGAGGTTGAGACCAGGTGGGCAACGGGAGGAGAGAATAAGCTGAAAGGCAAGTTTCCATCTCCAGAGTTCTGAAAGGTTGGTGTCGGTGGGAAGTATCCAGATAACCCGGACGGTGTAACACTGCGCCAAGATGTGCTGGCCGTGCACCAAGGCATGTTTAGCCACAGGGTGATCCTCATTACCAACATACAATGTCTGCCTGTGACCGTTCATGCGAATGGACAGTTTGTGGCTGGTCATTCCCACATAGAACGCTTCACAGTGCAGGCATGTCAGTTGGTAAATCACGTGGGTGCTATCGCAAGTGGCTTTGCCCTTGATCGTGTACACCTTCCGGGTTACTGGACTGGAGTAAGTGGTGGTGGAAGGGTGCATAGGGCAGGTTTTACAACAGGGGCGGTTGCATGGGTAGGAGTCAGAAGGTAGGGAAGGTGGTGTGGGGATTTCATAGGGATGGACTAGGAGGTTACGAAGGTTAGGTGGGCAGTGGAGAGACACTCTTGGTGGAGTGGGAAGGATGGATCTCATTTCGGGGCAGGATTTAAGGAAGTCGTACTCCTGCTGGAGAGCCACATTCAGAGTCCGCTCCAGTCCCGGAAAGTATCCGGTGACAAAAGGGGCACTTCTGTGGTTCTTCGGTGGAAGGTTCTGTATTTGGGGGGATGAGGAGGTGGCTCTGATAATTTGCTTCTGAACCAGATGAGGAGGATAGCTGCAGGATGTGAAAGCTTAGGTTATTGGTGTACTGGTTCAGGGATTCGGGACTGGAGCAGACTCTTTTGCCACGAAGACCTAAGCTGTAGGGAAGGGAACGTTTGATATGGACTGGAGGTACTGTTGTTTGTTGGTTGGTTTGATGTGGACAGATGTGTGAAGTTGGCCATTGGACAGATGGAGGTCGACATTGAGGAACGTGGCATGGGATTTGGAATAGGACCAGGTGAATTTGATGGGACCAAAGGAGTTGAGGTTGGAGAGGAAATTCTGGAGTTCTTCTGCACTGTTAGTCCAGATCATGAAGATGTCATCAATGAATCTGTCCAAACTTTGGGTTAACAGGCTTGGCTATCCAGGAAGGCTTCCTCTAAGCGTCCCATAAATAAATTTGCGTACGAGGGGGCCATCCTGGTTCCCATGGATTATCCCTTCAGTTGTTGGTATGTCTGGCCTTCAAAGGTGAAGAAATTGTGGGTTAGGATGAAGCTGGCTAGGATATTAAGGAAAGAGGTTTTAGGTAGGGAAGTGACATCCCACATGCCCAGGGCCTCGCTTCAATGGAGTATTTCCTTTCACGCCGACCACCCACTTGTAAAAAGCCTGTTTTTACAAATGTCTGTCTAGGTGTGTTTGCGTTTGGCTATGTGTGTGTGTGTGTGTGTGTGTGTGTGTGTGTGTGTGTGTGTGTGTATTTGTTTACCTTCCTTTTTTTCCCCCTAAGGTAAGTCCTTCCACTCCTGGGATTGGAATGACTCTTTTTCCACTTCCTTAAAACCCATATTCTTCCCTTTCTCCTCTCCTTTCTTTCTCTTTTCCTGACGAAGCGACCAATGGTTGCGAAAGCTTGTGTGTGTGTTTGTGTGTGATTATAGAGAGAGAGAGGGGGGGGGGGAGATTAATGTTTAGAAGTAGAATGCATTAGATTTGTGCACACATTTGAAGTGAAAATAGTGGAGAGTAAAGCTAAAGGAAATTTCTTCTTGAATCAGCACCCACTATTGATAAAGGAAGGGCATTGGAGACTGGAAAGGGATACTAGGATATCCTTAACAGCTGCAAAAAATTTCTTTGTGGCAAGAACAGGATATTTACCAGATGGATTTTTCTGAGAGGCATTACTCTGATGTACAACTGATACTGTTCGGTTACCCATATCATTATCTATGTATTGCAGAATGTTTTCTTTGATGCAGTGTTATGTGACAGCTCTGTGAATTACTTCAATTAGTTCTTAGTTATTGATAATACTAGTTTCATTTAACAGTGTTATCAGTTCTACATAAAGTGCAAAAATGAGTAACAGTAGATAGAAAACCTGCCATAACTTGTTACAGAATTCACTTTTGAATAGTTTAATTTCTTATATCTTATCTAGTAGCAGTAGTGATTTGCTCACAACATTATGATATTTACACTTGTTTTCACACTTAATAGTAACAAAGACATCATGTTACTTTTTTTCTCAGGTCCTGTTTAGCTTCCCCTAGACTTTTATCTTTGTTTGAAAAATTCTCACTGACTTATGTACAGTATCCCATTTCCCATCTGTAGCTTTGTATCCAGTGCTTAAACTTTATTTTCTTCATGAGTTTGCTCCATAGGAAGGTTACGTCACGGTGGTGGGGTGGGTTAGATGGGAATAACAAGATGCAGTTTAGGAATGGAGTGGGGAGGCAGGTTAGGGGAGAAAAATAAAATAAAATAAACAAAATAAATATACATAAAAAAATATATAAATATAATAAATAAAATAAATTGCTTGCACACTGCAAGTACACAAGACCGCGTACACACACACACACACACACACACACACACACACACACACATGATCGCTCATTCACGCACCACTCAAAATAGGTGAGGTTTGTGATAGAGAGGTAGGAACTGTAAGGTATGGGGAAAAAAGGGAAGTTATCATAGGTTGAGGCCTGGATGATTTCGGTATCAGAGAATGTATTGTAGGGATAACTTCCATCTGTGCAGTTCAGAAAAGCTGGTGATGGATGGGAGGATCCAGATGGCCTGGGTTGTGAAGCAGCCATGGAAATCAAGCATGTGCTCTGCTGCATGCTGTGCCACAGGGTGGACCACCTTGTTATTGGCAGTGGCCATTCATCCTAATGGATAGCTGGTTGGTGGTCATGCCAATATAGAAAGCTGCACAGTGATTGCAGCACAGTTGGTAAATTACATGGCTGGTTTCACAGGTGGTCCGGCCTCTGATAGGGTAGGATAAGCCTGTGACAGGACTGGAATAGGAAGTGCTGGGTGGGTGGATTGGATAAGTCCTGCAGCATAGTCTTCCACAAGGATATGATCCCTGTGGCAGGGAGCTGGGTTTCGGGGTGGCATAAGGATGAACTAGGATGTTGTGGAGGTTGGGAGGGCGATGGAACACCACTTTAGGAGGGTTGGGAAGGATCTTTGGCAGGATGTCTTTCATTTCTGGGCAGGAGGATAGAAAATCAAAACCTTGGCAAAGGATGCAGTTTAGTTGTTTGAGTCCAGGGTAGTACTAAGAGACAAGGGGAGTGCACCTATGTGGATGGTTACTGGTGTTAGGAGGAGGATTTGGGATGTGTGAGGATATGGCACGGGAGATCTGTTTGCAGACTAGGTCTGTGGGGTAGTTTCTGTCTGTGAAGGCCTTTGTGAGACCCTCAGCATATTCAGAAACAGAGTTCTTGTCACTGCAGATATGTATTCCACGGGTGGCCAGGCTGTAAGGGAGGGATTTTTTGATGTGGAAGGGATGGCAACTGTCAAAGAGTAGGTACTGTTGGTGGTTGGTATGTTTAATATGGACGGAAGTGTGGATGGAGCCGTCAGTGAGGTGGAGGTTGACATCCAGGAATGTACATGGTAGGTTGAGGAAGATCAGGTGAAGTAGATGGGGGAGAAGAAATTGAGGTTCTGAAGGAACGATATATATATAATAGAGGAAAAATTCCTAACAGGAAAAATATACATAAAAAATAGATGAAGTACACTTACCAGGCGAAGGTGCACAGGCAGTGATAGCAACAAATAAACACACAGACACATACACAAACGCAAGCTATCGCAGCCTAGCTGCTTCGTCAGGCAGAAGGGAAGGAGAGGGAAAAGGAAATGATGAGGGTTTTAAGGGAGTGGATAAGGAGTCATTCCAATCCCGGGACAGGAAAGACTTACCTTGGGGGAAAAAAGGAGGGTAAACAAATACACACACACCCACACATTTACACAGACGCAAGTACACTTAGGCAGACATACTGTAGAACTGTAGAAAGCAAAGAAGTTAGAAGTTAGATAGAGATGCCACTTGAGGCAGAGGCTCTGTCCAGAGAACCAAGGCAAAGATGTTAAGATGGTGGGTGGGAATTCGAATTTAGGGGAGGTTGAGACCAGGTGGGAAACGGGAAGAGAGAATATGCTGAAGGGCTAGTTCCCATCTCCGGAGTTCTGAAGGACTGGTGTCGGTGGGAAGTATCCAGATAACCCGGATGGTGTAACACTGTGCCAAGATGTGCTGGTCGTGCCCCAAGGCGTGTTTAGCCACAGGGTGATCCTCATTACCAACAAACACTGTCTGCCTGTGACCATTCATGCGAATGGACAGTTTGTTGCTGGTCATTCCCACATAGAACGCTTCACAGTGCAGGCATGTCAGTTGGTAAATCATGTGGGTGCTGTCGCAAGTGGCTCTGCCCTTGATTGTGTACACCCTCCGGGTTACGGGACTGGAGTAAGTGGTGGTGGAAGGGTGCATAGGGCAGGTTTTACAATGGGGGCAGTTACAAGGGTAGGAGCCAGAAGGTAGGGAAGGTGGTTTGGGGATTTCATAGGGATGGACTAGGAGGTTACGGAAGTTAAACCACATATCAGACGTTTCGATATGTCTGAGTGTGTTTGTTTTTGTTTACCTTCCTTTTTTCCCCCTAAGGTAAGTCCTTCCACTCCTGGGATTGGAATGACTCCTTTTCCACTTCCTTAAAACCCATATCCTTTCCTTTCTCCTCCCCCTTTTTTCCTCTTTTTCCTGAAGAAGCTGCCAGTGGTGGCGAAAGCTTGTATGTGTGTTTGTGTGTGATTTTATTTGTTTCTATCAACGAGCCGATCCTTTTGGTAAGTCACCTCTTTTCTATTTTTTATTTTTGTTTATCCCATAATGAAAGTCTCTCTCTCTCTCTCTCTCTCTCTCTCTCTCTCTCTCTCTCTCTCTCTCTCTCTCTCTCTATATATATATATATATATATATATATATATATATGGTATAAAATAAAGATTTTTGACTTACCTAAAGTACAGGCTCGTCGATAGGAACACTAAACACACACAAAAACACACAACCATTTGAGCTTTCGCCACCAGTGGTGGCTTCTTCGGGAAAAAGAGGGAGGAAGGAGAGGAGAAAGGGAAGGATACGGGTTTTAAGGAAGTGGAAAAGGAGCCATTCCAATCCCAGGAGTGGAAGGACTTACCTTAGGGGACAAAAAGGAAGGTAAACAAATACACACACACTCACACATATCCACATCCAAACACACTTAGGCAGACAAAGTGTTAGGTTGCAAATCACTAACTGGAATTTGTACAAAATCTGAGGCTAAAATTAGTTTTATATTTAATAGTGCTCTATTAATCTTTATATACCGGTAAGTTGAAACATTACACCTATGTTTCCCAATTTTGTAAAATTAATTACATATTACCCAAAATATTATGAAAAAAATGTTTGATAGGCATGTTAATGAACAACATAACATTTTAAATTATTAATGTTTTTAAAACAGTGACAACTGTAAAAACATGAAGCAGTCCATTTGGTTTACTTACAGAATTTCTCCAGGTTTGTAGCATCATCCTGTATGTTAAGATGCGGAACTGTGCCCAGCCAGAAGTTGCAAAATTGTACTGATTCTTTGAAGTTTGGAGAGGTGTTGTAGATGACCGTTCTATATCTGCAAAATCAGTTTTATTTCATTTCTGCAGAAAGCCATTAAAGAACAAAATCGATTTTCACTTCTTTCTAGATCGCATAGATGATGAAACACTCAAGAAACTTGGATTATGTGAGTAGGCAACTGAGAAATTGAGGTTATGTATAAATATGCCCTCTGATAATATAAGGATGATGTTTTAAGGATTAGCAGTTGTCTTAGTTAAATGTCGTTAATTCATGAACAACAGTATGATGTGTCAAAATTGTACTTTTATTTGCAAATATCTACATCTGTACTCTGAACAAATGAATGTTCATTAAATGAATCTGTGTTAATATACAACACATGACAAAACATTTTTTGGCCATATGTATAAGTGTTTTTCTCTTTCTTGGATATTCTGTTCATGGATGAAGTGGGGGAATAATTCTTCTGTCCTATTTATAACCAGTGATTTTTGAAATGAAAGATTAAAGAAATAACTTGATTTACAAGGAGAAAACTTTAGTGCTATGAGATAGAAATGTTTCAACATAATTGATAGCTGTAGATAAATATTTCCTTACCATTATTGTTTTCAGTCTGTTTCCATTTGTAACAACGACCATTGTCAATAGCAGCTACCATTTTATCAATGTGTTGTTCTCCATAATCTCCACTTGAAACCTCAATAACTGCAAAAAATGAAATTAAGTCACTGTGTAATTATTTTCGCCTAGTACAGTTTACTGTTTCGTCTTATACGGAATGAAGATTCTTAAAAATACATTGTACATAACTAACATTGATTTTATATAAATAAATAGAAAACGGATGACTTACCCAAAGGACAGGCTCGTCCACAGACACAAATAAAATCACACATACAACCTTTCGCAACCGTTGGTCGCTTCTTCACGAAAAGAGGAAGAAAGGAGAGGAGAAAGAGAAGGATATGGGTTTTAAGGAAGTGGAAAAGGAGTCATTCCAATCCCAGGAGTGGAAGGGCTTACCTTAGGGGAAAAAAGGAAGGTAAACAAATACACACACACTCACACATATCCAAACAGAAACACATGTTTACCTTCCTTTTTTCCCCCTAAGGTAAGTCCTTCCACTCCTGGGATTGGAATGACTGCTTTTTCACTTTCTTAAAACCCATATCCTTCCCTTTCTCCTCTCCTCTCTTCCTCTTTTCCTGAAGAAGCGACCAACGGTTGCGGAAGCTTGTATGTGTGTGATTTTATTTGTGTCTGTCGACAAGCCTGTCCTTTGGGTAAGTCATCCGTTTTCTATTTTTTATATAAATTTATCCCACCAGGAAAGTTTCCTTCAATAATTAACATTTATTTTAGATGTATGAAGTATTTAATACAAATGACTAATTATGACATTAGCATTGGCTTATTTTCTGTTCTGCCATCAGTTATATATTAACATGGTATTGCATTGAAATAAATGAATAAATAAAAAATAAAAATGACAATATTATCTCATGATTACTATGTATGGAGTCAAAAACATTATTTAATTAATTTGTTAATTCATACATTATGTTCTATAGACCCTACCATACAAGGAAGTCTCTTCAAGGATGCATAATGACATACAGGTACAACCTGATAGAGAAACCTATCATCAATAGGTTATTATTAATTATAAAACTCACATTGGTCAGTGGTGAAAAGCTTCTCCTTAATTTTTTCCCATCACTTACTGATTTTTCATCTCAGGCAATGATATGTTTAGGTAGAAAATAATTCTGAGTCTAGTTTCAACAGCAGGTTTAAATATAACTGCTTGGGTAAGTAAGTTTAACAGAATGTATGGTAAGGTCTAGTAGTAGATTGTGGAGTACACGCAAATCTTAGGCTTTAATCACTTAATAAATATCCTTAGATTCTACTTGAGCAGCATGGATGTTGTACAGCTGTTGCCTGAATTTTTTATCCACAGAAAAGTCTTTTAGGTCATCACCATGAATTAAACAGAAAGCATCTGTTACAATAGCCAGTTATGCTAACATCGAAAGTAGTCAGTAATCTGCTATATTTTGTTGGTTGATGTTGTAAACGAAGATAATTAATTGGTTATAACACAGTTGAGTCAGGTTGCAGGCCCTACCAAAAGATCTGATGATAATCCAAACGATTCAGACATGTAATTAAAAAAAAAAGAAAACAACTGTTCACTGAAAATACATAGGAATTGTTTTATAGGAGATAATTAACTTTCTGCTATTTGAGGACTTGCCAAAATTGTCTCAAGTGACCTGCAAGTGTTAGTGGGCTGCTGCTGCTGCAGCAGCAGCAGCAGCAGCAGTGAGATCAAGAGTACTGATACCAAACCTTCAGTATACCATGATACGTAGGTGATCACAGTATTAGAATCACTCAAATAAGGTTTACGATCAGTAGTGCAAAGGTACCCAGACCATGCTTTATTAGTTGGGGGCAATTTCAACCTGCCAAGTATAGACTGGGATACCTATGTTTTCACTACAGGGGTACAGACTAGCAGGTTTCGAACACTGCTCTGAGCAGCTAAATCATCACCCAACAGAAATATTTGGACATCATAGCTCAAACAGGCAAGACTTTGTCGATGATGTCACTGTAGAGACAGGGGTAAGTAATGATGATGTTGTCTTAGCAACAATGGTCACCAAAGTTAATAAATCAATCAAGAAGCCTAGGAGGGTGTTTGTGCTAGAAAGAGAAGATAAGCAACTGTTAGTGTCTCACTTAAGGATTGAATGGATGTTGTTTAGTTCCAGTACAGTGGACACAGAGTAATTATGGGCAAAATTTTGATGCATTGTAAATAAAGCATTAGAGAAATATGTGCCAACAAAGTGGATTAAGGATGGGAAAGACCCATCGAGGTATAATAGTAATATTCAAAAAATGCTGAGAAAACAAAAGCAGTTGCACCCTTGGTTCAAAAAGGTCAAGCAAATCAAATCAGACAAAAGTTAGTAGAGATTTTGTGTCTATAAAAACTAAAAAGAGCAATGCACGAAGTATACAATAACTACCACCGTCGTACCTTAGGGAAAGATCTTGCTGACAACCCAAAAAAATTCTGGTCCTATGTAACATCTGTAAGCAAATCAAAGGTCTCTGTCCAGTAACTCATTGACCATTTTGGGGGTGGTGATAGATGACAGCAATTTGAAGGCCATAGTTTTAAATTTAACACTTAAGAAATCATTCACGCAGGAGGACCATGCAAACATACCTTCATTTGATGGTCACACTAAACCCCAAATGGAGGACATAGTAATAGGTATAGCTGGCATAGAGAAGCATCTGAGAGAGTTGAAAACAAACAAGTCCCAGATCCAGATGGGGTACTAATCCGGTTTTACAAAGAATACTTGCCAACATTGTACCCTTACTGAACTTGCATTTATCGTGAATCTTTGATCCAGTGCGAAGTACCAAGACACTGGAAAAAGGTACAGCTAACTCCCATGTATAAGAAAGGCAAAGGAACAGACCCACAAAATTACAGACCTCTATCATTAACATCCATTTGCTGTAGAATTCTTGAACATATTCTCAGCACTAATATAATAAATTTCCTTGGAATAGAAAAACTTCTGTCCATGCATCAGTACAGCTTTAGGAAGCATCAATCCTGCAAAACCCAACTTGCCCTTTTCTCTCATGACACCATGCATGCTGTGGATGAAGGGCAACAGGCAGACTGCATATTTCTTGATTTTGACACAGTACTGCACTACGAACTTCTAATGAAGGTACGAGCTTGTGGAATAGATACCCAAATATGTGAGTGGCTTGAAGATTACTTAAGTAATAGAATCCAGTATGTTGTCCTTGATAATAAGGGGAAGTGTGATAGGACTGCTATTATTTTCTATGTATATAAATGATCTGATGGACAGAGTGAGGTGCTGTCTGTGGCTGTTTGCTGAAGATGCTGTGGTGTACAAGAGGGTGTCGTTATTGAATGACTGTAGTAGGATGACTTGTACCAAATTTCTAGGGGGTGTGAGGAATGGCAACTAGTGCTATATGTAGAAAAATGTAAGGTGTTGCAGATGAGCAGGAGAAACAAACCTGTGATGTTTGAATACAGCATTAGTAGTGTGCTGGTTGACAGAGTTGCATCAATTAAATTCCTGGGTAAAACACTGCACAGCTATATGAAATGGAATAAGCATATAAGGACAGTTGTGCGGAAGTTGGATGATCGACTTTGGTTTATTTTGGAAAGGTATGGTTTGTCTATAAAGGAGACCACATATAAAACACTTCTACGATCCTGTATTGAATATTACTCAAGTGTTTGGGATCCCCACCACATTGGTATAAAGGGTGGCATAGAGGCAGTTTGGATGTGCTTTCTCCCACCTCACGGTCTACATATTATGCTATAAGATCAAGTCTACCAAATTCCATAAAAAAAAATGTAAGAATAAATATTAGAATTTAAATTAACGACTATGATTTGAACTGTTGCACAGAATTTAGGGTTGAATATAGTATTAGGTTACAAATAATCCTTATCATGACACTATTGAATGGAATTTATCAATTTGATTTCTCTACATAGTTATGTCGAAAAGTACTTACCAAAATCAGATGGATTATAATGTATTGGACAGTTTAGTCCAACTGATGCCATAAATGGAACAATGTCAAGTCCAGCACCCTGGTAAACACACTGGCCTTGAGCTACTACATACACATGATCAAAAAGTTGAAAAAGACGAGCACTTGGCGTGTGCACTGAGCAAATCACAGTTCGTCCTCCCTGGGCAAGCATTTTCAGAAGAAGAATACACTGAGAACTGGACAAGTCATCAAGTCCACTGAAACACCCATAAGAGAACATTTCAGAAACAGACATTTTGGGATGGAAACAATTTAAAATAAAGGGAAAAACAGTGACTCAACTGTCAAAGGAAAACATAGTTTGAAATAATTAAAGTATATATATATGATTTGAAATTTTGTACGGTAAATAAAGAGTTTTGATATTTTCCACTGAGGACTTTCTGGCCATATGAAAAACAAAAATCTGTACTATAAAATACTAGTTCTACATTTATGTCATCAGAGTTGTACTACAGTAGTGTTTTTATCTTCTGAAGTTACATTTACACATACCTAAATACTGAGATATAGCTACTTTTGTTTTGTAGTATTGGATGCTTTTTGGACAAATGACTTTCTTGACTTCCTTGTTAATGTTTATAAAAGATGTTCATGAACTTTTGAAAGAATTTGTTAAATAGGACACAAATCATGGGACATATAATGTGCACATTCATTTTTTTTTTAATATCTGCTGAGTTAAATGTGATGGTGTAGTACTACAGAAATTGACAAAGTGTGATTCTGATAAAATGTTTTTCCTAATGTGAGTGCATACTTGGGTCACTTCAATCAAGAATATAACTGGAAGACAAAAAACCAAAAGAAAAGCTGCCAAAATAGGGAACTTTTTGCTGTCATCTGATGAGTGACGTAGTTCAAATGTAATGTATCAAGGTTATGAGACAATAATTTGGAGTAAATGTGTCCAAAAGTTTGAGATTTTTGCTTGAAACATTTTATCTTTATATGCTATATATTTTTATTGCTAAAGAAAAATATGAAGCTATTCAACATATGAGATAATGTACATTTACAGAATACCAGTCACAATCACTGTCTTGATTTGCTACTTTGAAACTCTCCCTGGTCCTTAAAAGTGTCTAAGCAAAACATTTTCCACCTAGTTCTCATATATAGTTCCTACATTGATGCTGGATAAATATATGAAAGTATTAAAAACATGACTTAAAGTGTGATTAATTTTATTCATTTGAAGAAATATTAGAAAGTAATAAATTTAGAATATTTTAAATGACTAATACACAGGTCTTCCTTTGTTCAGAAGTGTCATTATTGAATAAAAGTATGAGGTCATTGCAATAATTTTTTTTGGATTTCAAAGTGAAATTTACGTTTCTCTGTTCACTCATTTTCAATTACAAATATTCCTCAACAAATATTGAAAATTGGCATTCATGAGAAAATAAACTGTAAAGTCTGACCTGACTCACAAGATATGATAATTTCATTATATTGTATTAGAATACACCCTAAGGCAACAGACAGCAATAGTGTAGTACATAAAGTTACAGACACACTTAAACCAATATTACATACGTTGTAGGTTCATCTAGGAAGATAACTGGTGGGTTGTTAATAAGTTCCAA
Organism: Locusta migratoria; assembly: GCA_026315105.1. Classification (NCBI taxonomy): domain Eukaryota; kingdom Metazoa; phylum Arthropoda; class Insecta; order Orthoptera; family Acrididae; genus Locusta; species Locusta migratoria. The sequence continues at coordinate 206,032,565 of CM048750.1, forward strand.
TGCTATTGATAGTCTCTTCCTTTCCCCACCAGACAGTCTTAGAGTCTGTGTAGCCTTTGCTCCACTGAGACGTAGCATATCGAGGATTTCATCAATCTAATAAAATTAATAGAATAATATGCATAGTTATTAGTGAGCAACAGGAAACTCAACCATTTAATGTCAAAAAAGTTAGATATCTGTATTAACAACAAACAAAATTATTGTGTCTTAAGCATATTGTTGTTGATTTGGTTACAGTATATCCAAGAATGTCATACAATTTAAATAATAATCATAGCATGATGCTGATGATGAAACAATGAAGCTCTGTACTACAGTTGTATATAAATATGAAATCTTTCTTCTAAATAATATAGTGAGGACAGTTTACTACTCACCGCAAAGACGTGGCGACGAGCTGCGACAGGCACATACAAAAGACACACACATACAACACATTCAGCTATCGGCCATGGCCTTCTTCAGAAATAGAGCACTCACGCAATCACACAGGCACACAACACAGTCATACAACCATCACCTCCGACTGCCACACTTCGAATCACGCTCTGCAGCGAATCGGGGACGGGAGGGGAGGGGAGGGGGAGGGGATAGAAAGGTTACGTCACGGTGGTGGGGATGTGTTAGATGGGAATAACGAGATGCAGCTTAGGAATGGAGTGGGGAGGCGGGTGAGGGGAGAAAATAAAGTAAAGTAAAATAAAGTAAGATAATTCATGTACACTGCAAGTGCACAAGACCACATACACACACATACACATGCACGGACACACACACACACACACACACACACACACACACACACACACACACACACACGATCACACATTCACACACCACTCAAATCAGGCGAGGTTTGGGATACAGAGGTAGGAACTGTAAGGTACGGAAAAAAAAAAAAAATAAATAAAAATAAAAAAATAAAAATAAAAATAAATAAATACATAGGGAAGTTATCGTAGGTTGAGGCCTGGTTGATCAACCAGGCCTCAACCTACTATAACTTCCCTATGTATTTATTTATTTTTATTTTTTTTTTTTTATTTTTATTTTTATTTTTTTTTTTTTTTCCGTACCTTACAGTTCCTACCTCTGTATCCCAAACCTCGCCTGATTTGAGTGGTGTGTGAATGTGTGATCGTGTGTGTGTGTGTGTGTGTGTGTGTGTGTGTGTGTGTGTGTGTGTGTGTGTGTGTGTGTCCGTGCATGTGTATGTGTGTGTATGTGGTCTTGTGCACTTGCAGTGTACATGAATTATCTTACTTTATTTTACTTTACTTTATTTTATTTTCTCCCCTCACCCGCCTCCCCACTCCATTCCTAAGCTGCATCTCGTTATTCCCATCTAACACATCCCCACCACCGTGACGTAACCTTTCTATCCCCTCCCCCTCCCCTCCCCCTCCCGTCCCCGATTCGCTGCAGAGCGTGATTCGAAGTGTGGCAGTCGGAGGTGATGGTTGTATGACTGTGTTGTGTGCCTGTGTGATTGCGTGAGTGCTCTATTTCTGAAGAAGGCCATGGCCGATAGCTGAATGTGTTGTATGTGTGTGTCTTTTGTATGTGCCTGTCGCAGCTCGTCGCCACGTCTTTGCGGTGAGTAGTAAACTGTCCTCACTATATTATTTATTCCAACCTGGACATTCTATTATATTATTATATAAATCTTTCTTCTCAGTGATAAACTTGGAAACAAGCAGAACCAGAGAAACAAGCGATGGAAATTGGGAATTAATTTACGCTTTTTCTTGTTTACATAAACTCATTGCTTATTGTATGGTGGGGAATAGATTGTATTTAAGAATCTTGTTCCATTTGTAAATTATAGCCAAGGAGAAGGATTATTGATATATGTCCAAATTTCTGTAGTTGTATTCCCATGACAATTATGATAATATATTGGGGCAAATGATGTATGGGATGTTAGTTTTGTATGTAAGGATTTCTGTGCTGCTCAACTATTTTTCTTTATTTAATTTAATTTATTTATTTATTTTAGTATCTCCCATTAACTTTAACTGAGGAGTTCTATGGCATGCTAAGAATGACTGAAAATGTTGCAGATGAAGTATATGGCCTTTGTTTGAGTCTTATTTCTCTTTTCTATTAATCATGTAATGTATGCAGGTACTTCTACAGGGGCTATTTTATGGAAGTAATCACTGGTTGCCAATTAGGTAGTCACTGCAGTACATGTATTATAGTGAGATTCACCACTTTTATTACATGTTTCTGTTTGGATATTTGCTTGAAATTTTCGATGATCTAACTCTTTCAGTTTAATGGTAAACTGTGAAAGGAAAGAAAAACAAATTTGGGGAGTGACAGTACAATATTGTTATTTGATATAATTGTAGTGCCTCTGCTTTGACTGTAGGAAATTCAATAGCAAAAGTGATATGTGCAGAAGGATGTTGGGAAATTCAAACATATAGAAAAATGAATCATAGGAAACCAATGCCAATTTAATATTTAGGATAATTACATATATAAGGCAATGAATTATAGAAAGACAATGCCAATTTAATATGTAAGTTAATTAGATATCTAAGGCAACAGATATACTATCTATCTGTCAAAGATCTGGGATTTTCAGGAATAATTTCCTGGACATTCTTCACAGGATGCTGCATAACAGCTTAGTGAAAAAATATGTTCTGGTATTTCTGGGATGCACATTCCATTCTGTAGTGAGGTATATGTCATTAACAAAATATTGTGAATAGGTGTAATAAATATATATCATAGAGGAAAAATTCCAATTTGTATCCTTGTATAAGCAATGAATGCCTTCAACATTATTGTTTCTGTAACATCACCTGAACTTTTGGAATGTGATCAAAGTGAAAAGTGGTCAAGTGCAACACAGTACAACCAAAAATAGATACTGTAGAATGTAATGTTTTGAAGGCACCAAAGGAAGAAAAATAATATGACACTTAAAATTAAGTGCATTATAAAAGAAAGAACTTGAACTGCCAAAACTCACATTGTGTGTGACAATATGGCAAGCAATATAAGAGAACAACACATATCTAAAAGCTGATGAGAATGCCAACTGTGAGTGATAGGCATTCATGTCTGAATCCCAGCCAAGGCACATGAATACTTATCAGTACAGATTGCGATAAATGGAAACTACGAACTATTTATGTTTTTGAACTTTTGAATTAAGTGAGGTGGAAAACTCACTGCTGTGCGCTTCTGGCTCCTGGTGAGGTAGTTGCCCAGCTTGAGGTCAGCAGCAATGACCATGGCCTCCAGCACAGTCAGGTGTGGCTGCACCAGGTCCTCCTGCATGATGTAGCGCGACATCTTGCGGAACTGCCGAAGGTCACGTGGTGACCCATTAGTCAGAATTGAGCCTGTCACCTCAGAACACCTATTGGCAGGTTAAAGCAGTTTATCATTCATGGCCTTCAGGCTGTAACACACATGTTAGGGCAACACAGATTTTTCACCACCCAATAAAATCAGATACAAGTTAGAGTTTTTTTCCTTTCCCTATGAACTAGCCTTGGTCAAATTACACTAAATTGACAGTTTTCATGTATACCCCCAGCCCTTTACATTATCCCATTCAATTTTACTATTTTTGTACATTAATCTACTACTCAAAATACTAACACTTTATTTTCACAAACTAAAGAACGTTTAAAACTCCCTTTTCACAAAATATTTTTCCTGTTTGTTGGTCTTTGTGTTCAGTACATTACATTATTTACCATTGTTTACTATTATAGCTGAAACACAACAGTAAAATTGTGCAATAATTAACAGATTTCATTTTTGTACTGCATGAAAAGTAACTAAACAGCTAGATATTTTTAATAATTTGAATTTGTAATATTATTAAACATCAGGAATACAAGTTTAGATCAGTGCCTACCTACCTTCCAATCTCTTGAATGGCAAAAAAAAAAAAAAAAAAAAAATCAATACAGATCAGAGAAAATTTAACTATAGTGAAACCAGAGTAAAGTTGGATTAGACCCAGGATAAGGTCCAGAGCATTAAATAATGTTAGTCTCGCAGTAAATGATGAAACAGTTTTGACATCACAGATTTGAATGGGTGATTTAATGGTAAACGGGCCAAACTACTAGGTCATAAACCAGAAGAAATGTTAACATTAAATGATTTTCAGAGGCTGTATCACTCTTAGCATAACTTCAAGAAATCACACTTAATAAAACACATTCATAGTCACATTCCACAAACACACAACTGTCACTTCCAGCTGATGTATTCAGTCATGTTCTGTGGTGTGTTCGGAATGCAGCAGCTGGAGAATATAGTTGTGTGCCTGAGAAGTGTGAGTTAGTGATTGTGTGAACTAAAGCTGAGATTCTTTTTGAAGAAGGCTTTTGATGAAAGGTTTTAGTTGCATGTGTGTGACTATCTTTTTTATGTGTATGCCACAGCTTGACAATCATCTTGGAAGTGAGTTGCAAATGGTCCTCATTATATTGTTAAGTTCCAAACTGATTGCCACCTGAAATGAATTTTGTTATGTTCTCCCCCCCCCCCCCCCCCTCTCTCTCTCTCTCTCTCTCTCTCTCTCTCTCTCTCTCTCTTGGCCTCCTATTTTCTCAATTTTTGACTTGTCCTATCAAATGGACCAATAAAATAAAATGAAAAAGCTGAACTTCCAATTGTTACATTGATTACTTTGTGTTGTTCCACACTATTAACCACCACAACTTTTATTTTGGAGACGAAAACAATGTTGCACTGTTATCATTTATAAAATTAGTTTCACATTACTGGTCTCAGTAAATGAGTTTTCCAAGTTTATGTCTTTCACTGAACTAGAATTAAATTATATGTGTAGGTGGCATTTTGCATTTTGTTGCGGCTCAGTTTGGCATGAAATGAATGGGAAAGCAAGTAAAAGAATTCTTGTGAACATAAAATCATCTATAAAACACATCAATCAGATAAGTGCCCTGCTGTGCCAAAAATGAATGAGAGGAATGTAAGAAGAACAGATGTTTTATCAAAAATCATATTTAATGTGGAGTCAGTAGATTGAGAAAGTTTTTGTTTGCTTGTCAGATGGTTCACAGAGTCTGGAGCAACCATACATTTGACCTTTCTTTTTTTTCTCCCCCACCCCCACTCCAATCACACACACTGTGTGCCTCTAATCTACATCCTCTCTATGTGTCCATATCCTACTCCTCTCTGTCTACCTCCTCCCCCTCTACCCATCCCCCATCTCTGTCTGTCTCTCTGTTCCTGCCGGCCGCGGTGGCTGAGGGGACTGAGGCGCTCCAGTCAAGGTCTGCACGGCCACTATGGTTGGGGGTTCAAATCCCCCTCAGGCATGGATATTTGTTCTGTCCTAGTTCGTAAGTAGTTCATACGTAGTTTGTAAGTTTAGGGACTGATGACCCCGTAGTTAAGTCCCATAAGCTGTACAAACATTTGAACATTTCTCTGTTCCTTTCTTTCTGTTTTTCTTTTCCTTCTCCTTCTCCTCTACCTCTCCCTTTCCCTGCCCATTTTTGACTTCTCTATCTCTCTGTCCATTTCTGCTTCCTCCACCTCTCCGCCCATCTACTGTTTTCTTCGCTGTACCAATTGAAAATGAATAAAATAAAAAATACTTCAAATTTTGTGGCAAAAACTGAAGATGACTACAGTAAAGTGTGTTATCGCAAGCATCTGCTGCTACCACATGCGGTACCTAGTACATGACACCACCAATGGCTTACGAGGGCACTGTGAAGACCATGTTAGGATTCAGCCAATGAGAGCCAAGTGTCCTTTGCTATGTGCCACAGCACTGATGACTTTATAAGAATGAACATTGCACTAATCTGTCTCATGTTGTGCCAATTTGAATGTATATACATTTTGTTTAGTAGCTGTGATACAATGTGTAACTCTTGTACTTGTAAATTTGTAACTTTGAAGTCTACCAGCTTACGTACTATCAAAGACATAAAAAAAAAAAAAAAACTGTGTGTACAGAAATATTTCCAACTAGCTGCAACTGAAGAATCTTATTTGTACAGTTTCCAAGGCTCACAAATGTACTAAGTTGTAGTAACATACTACAGTTAAGTAATTGTATATTTTCAGTATATAAAGTATTGTTTTTAATCTTTTAGTGATGATTTTCTAGAAAACCTAACCAGTTTCCTACTCCAATACAATATTGTGTGTATCTTGGCTATCGAGAAAGTGCCTAAGTTCACTGTACCTAATTGTCTTTAAATAGCAATGTGTCAATGTCTTCAAAAGTAAACAAAGACACAAAATAAAGTAAGTGAAAAAATGGCACCAATAGACAACATTATTTACATTCTTTCTTTGCTTATGTCCACTGTTAACCTAATAGTTGTGCCATTGTACTTGCTGGCAAAAATATGTTACTTCAACAGATTGGCAATAGAGGGGCAGAGGGGGGGGGGGGGTTGTTCAAAAAGAAGCATTCCAGCGATAAACCCTCAAAAGTCTTTAAAATGCATAGGAAGGGCAGAAGACTGGGGATGAAAATTCTGAACATTCAGTTACTTATGGAAGGCTTCTGCAAATTTGCTAAGAAACAACATTAAAAAAGCAAGCAAAAGGAATTTTAAGCTTTTTCTCTTATAACTATCGACTATGTTAGTTGTATCAGTGACCTCAAATTGAAACATTTACTATCCTCCACCATCCCTGAAAATTTTTATCAACATAATTACAGAGTGAATATCGTGCTTCCACAAGCATTAATTGGTTATCAAGAAAGGAATGGGATCATGTCACACCAATGTTCAAACTTGTGGGATTGCTAATTTCCGAATAGCAGCCTTACACGAGATTCCTGCTTCCCAGTGGGCTTTCAAATGTTTGCAATTCTGTGGGACCGAAATACTGTGGTCATCATTCTCTAGATTTAATAACTACTTAAACTAAGTTAAACTAACCTAAGGACAAACACACACCCATGCTTGAGGAAGGATTCGAACCTGCAACGTGGGAGGCTACGCAGGCTGTAATGTTGTGCTCCAGACCATGTGGCTACTCCTCCCATACAGCAGTGGGGTTTTAAAGTGTTGGGAAGGGATACCAGAGTTAAATGCTAAACTAGACTTACATGTTACACATACAAGGGTCTTAAGTCTAACATGAAATTTCAGTTATTAAACAGTGTTATTAGGGACAGTGTAGAAATATAACAGCTACAGGTGGTGAAGCAGCTGTATATTTATTAATTTGTTTCAAAACAATAATCATCAGAATCTAAGCCCAGGGTAAAGTTTAATACTAATCGTATACTGTCATGACCCTGCTGCACTATACCTCAACAGAGACTTTGTCACATCTGGGACTAGCATGAAAGTTGTGTATTACAGCACAGGATGCATTGTCCAACTATAAAGAGTGTTTAACCTATGTCGGGGTAGGTGGTGTGTTTCACACTACCCTACATATATATGATATTGAGGTTAAGATTAAAAATTAGTTGATCATACATAAGTTGATCATACATTAGGCAATGAATTTAATCTTTTGTTGATTCAGTTAAGTACAATTTTAATCACTAAGTTATTCCAATAATTATCAATAGTTGACAAATCAATAACATGTGTAAAATGGTTTCAAATGTTAGCATACATACTATTTCTCAAGTTAATAAGGTAAAAAGGCTTTAACAATTTTTAAATTAGAGAGAGATGTTAACAAAGAAAGGAACAGAAATATTTGAGGATTTATGAGCACATCGAAGCAGACTTGCAGTTTTAGCAAGTAATGTTGTACTGAGAAGCTGAGTTACTATATTTTGTTTCTTGGTTCTGATATTATTAGGCTTAGCTGTTGTTGAGGTAATGTGGTCACCAATCAATCATCACATCAATAGGAAAAGAACTCTGATGAAATGTCTTTATGGCCAGCATCTTTGGGGACACAACCTCTCTGTGCCTGTTGGCCATCTTGACTCACTCTGATGTATGCTTTTGTAGTGTTAGCAATAAAGTGTTTGTTATCATCCATCTTATGTGGTTTCACTGGGGCTCATACCCAACCTGATTTACATACTGGTGACCCCGAGTACAAAGTGCATGGTCTTACTGTGCACGCTGTGCAGAAGAGAGTTTTTTTGTTCAAGTTTTGCCCATGAAATATGGTGGTCTTTGTTTTGCTGCCCCCCCGCCTCCACCCACAATGACTACACCAGGTCGACTTCCACTGGGACTTCATGCTGCACCAGTTTTGTCACCTCAAGCTCAAGGAGGTTAGAATCTCTGGCACTGAAAAAGTGAAGCCAGCAAACTGGGCACTCCGGCATTTGTTTGTGCCCATAATATTGGTCATACTGCGTGAGTATAGTAGCTCTAGTCGTTGACATGTACGTCTCAGGTCATGCCTGCTTCCTCCAGTTATTCGCCTTTTCATTCTCAGAATGCAATATAACAGTATTTGTTTGTCATGCCTGAGTGCTCTGTGTGCCACCAGGAACTTAACCGACTCTGGCTTGGTTTCGACATTCGGTTTTTTGAGTGTATCTTCTGCAAACAGTGCTAACATTTTACCTCATCACATTTTGTGTGATCAAAATGTCCAGAATTTGCAGAATCTGGATTTCTCAAACTTTCAGAATTTGAATCTCAGACCGTCAACTGCTTCGCTGAACATTTTAGTGTTTCCTTCCACCGACCACATGCTCCACGCATGCTCCACGCTGCGTGTGGAAAAGTCACTCCCACCCTGTCACAAGACTGACACACAGAGACAGTCACAGCTGCATTCGTTCATGCATATGCCTGATTTCATGGCACACACCAGTGCCTCGGCCACATCAGGCTTCCTTGTTGTCGTGCCTTTTCCTTCTTGCTCACTTTTGAGGTCCCACAGGAGTGCCTGCTGTTTCCTTTGCTGTGCCACCTCAGCATGTGTACATCAACCCTTTGGCTGATGTTCCAGACACGCCACTGTCTACGCTTCCTGGATGCCTTCCCAAGCTCCCACTGCTTGGTTTGCCATTGCTGAGCAGATATTTGACCATTACTAACTCGATGATGCAGCTCGCTATCTGTGTCTGATCACTCGTTCCAAAGGCATGTCAGTCTGATCTGCTCCTTGGTGACCTCTCCCCCTTCTGATGACCTTTATTCCATTGCCAAGAAGACTATCCTCAAGAGGGTCACCCACACTCCTGAGAACACAATCGGGTACATGCATGAAAAGCAGCTGGGAGAGGAGAAGCCTTCTCAACTGTGGCGCTACCTTTGCCTGCTGATCAATGAACACAATATGCTTGACTCTACGCTCATGGCAGCCTGGTATAGCATACTTCCGCTCGCAGTACAGACCACCCTCACCTACAATATTCTTCAGCTTCCAAGTGAACGCATCCACATCACTGACAGAGTGTACGACACTTATCATTGTAAGGCACATCAACCGTGGTTTTTGCCCATGGCTCACTCAGCTCTGACAGCACCTCCCAGCTGGTGTTCAGGGCCGCCCACGCAACAAGGAGACCGCAAGCAAGCAGCCAGGCACGAACACTCACCTACATGCAGACCGGGTGACAGGTACTCTGTTCCCATCCTGGCCTCCAGCACTGCCTGCCGAATAGCTCCTCTGACACCGACAGCCTGCCCCCAACGATCCACATTCCGCAGGAACATGCTATTGACTACCTTTTTTGTTATTATCACAGCCATTTTGGTGACACTGCAAGGAAGTGTCATTCGCCATGCCATCACCCAAACACAAAGTGCAGTTGTATTTAGGTGCTGCCGCCTGCCCTGATGAGAATGCGTGTCAACGTGTGCTTCATTCTGTTTACAATGCCTCTCCGTCAGGTCTCTCCATTATTGTGTCATCAATGCACGCTTCCTCATTGATACTGGCGCAGTCGTTTCTCTGCTACCTACTTTGAATGCTACTGGCCCTTTCCGCCCTCACAGAGCCATACTTGGTGCTGCTAACGCCACTGAACTGTTGTGTGAAGGTTCTATGACTTTCAGTGTTATCTTGTCGCCAAAGTATAAACTTACTTGAAATTTTTGGTGGCAGATGTTCTGGAACCTACTGTTGGTATGGATTATTTATCGAACCATAACCCTCTCCGATGCTCTGTTTTGCATTATCCTTTGAACATACATTTCTCTTGTGCTCTGTCAAGCTCTGACTCTTCTTCTGCTTGTGCAAAGACTGTCTGCGAGTGTTTCAAAACGATTAGTGAGATCGACTCACTCTAGTCAAAGTGGTCCAGTGAACAAGATCAAGTGCTTCAACTGTGCTGTTAGAAAGATAAAATTGTCCGTGAGTGCTTTTATACTATCAAACAGTCAGAGACACTCTTGTCAAAGTGGTTAAACAGGTGCGGTCTGAGAATGAGGACATCACTCGCCGTCTCACAGTCGCCGAGATGCAGCTGTCATCTGTTGTGAATCATTTATCGACTCTTCAGTCACCTCAAAAGAACTACCTCTCCAAGGTTAGTACTGGTGTTATCTCTGCAAGTGATCCTAGTGATGTCACATCCACACACAAATTTTTCAGTGCTTGTGACAGTTCGGTGTCTCCATGCCACTCGTACGTGGATGTTTGTAAGCAACTTGATTACCATGCCAACTCCTTGCTTTGACGTACCGCCATTGCCGTGTTTCACAGTAGCGGCTGCCTCCTGCATTACGCATGCCGATCCTCTCTTGTTTCACATGCTCCCGTTCTGTTGGTCAAGCATTCTTCTGCTTTGATGCACACACCATTGCTCACATGCGTGCATCCTAGGAACTTCTTAAAAGACTTTCACGCGCTGCCATCTTGTACTCTTCTGCCTGTGCCTCCTTGGCACTCTCCCGCAGCCAGCGCGGTAACTACCCTCACCCTACTTTGACTGCTATTAGTATTGCCGAACCACCTCCTCCTCCAATGGCACAATACGTAAACGTCATCTCATTGATGGGCCTACCATCTCCAGCAAACCGCGCCGTCTTTGCCCGAAGGAACTGGCGACCGTGAAGGGTTAAATCTCAGAAGTCTTGGAAGCGGTTGTCATTGAGCCTTATTCTAGCATGTGTGGAGATTACCACAGGCTCAGTGCACATACTCACATGGACAATTACCCAGTTCTAAACATTGCAGACTTTACTCAAACCTTGGTGGGTGCAAAAGTGTTTTCTATTGTGGACTGCAAGCGTGCTTTCCATGGCTCCTGACGATATTGAAAAGACTAATGTTACTACACCTATAGGTATGTTCCACTATCAGTTCATTTGGTCTAAAAAATGCGACTCAAACCTGGCAGTTCTTCATTAACGAGATACTTTTTCCTTTAAAATCTCCTTGTAACTATCAACTATTATTGATGCCATTTATCTGGTTCGGTAAGCTTCAAGCCCCCATTACAAACACTCCGGCAATCATCCCGTTCCTTGGACTGATGATGTGACTTCCGCATTTTCTGCTGTCAAAGATCTCCTAGTACTAGTTGTCACTATTGCTCACCCTCATTCCAAGGGCGAACTTTTCATCACCACGGACGTAAGCGACTCTGCCATCAGTGCTATTCTAAGCCAATCTTTTGGTGGTATCTTTCTGAAAAACTTAATAACGCCCAAAAGAAGTACTCTATCTTCGATTGTGAGCTCTTGTCCTTGTACGAAGCCAACAAACACTTCTGTTCAGCCTTCGACGGTCACTCTTTCTATGTCCTCACTCACCGGACACCATTAGCACAACAACAGGGAGGATACTGTGGTAAAGAATATTCTAAACGACGAGCAGATACTGGTAGTTTCATATATAAATGGAGTCCTAGATTTCTGTGGCAACTGTAGTTCATTAATGAATCTGCAGGGAAGTGTATACATTGCAACAAATTACCTGTTTTTTATTTTTCCTAAGCAATTATTCAGTGTTAATGGAATATGTTGGAAGTCATTAATTAGAATCAATGCGTCTACTAAAATGTTTGTCTTTGGCATGATTGCTATGGACGCTTTTAATGTAGATTGCATTACCTTTTCTGGTCTGTTTCAAACTGTAACTACGTTTTCTTTTCAGCTAAAATAACAAACGGAATAAGTGTGGTACTATTGATCATTATGTCATTTACAACTGTCATTGTAAAAAATATCTTTACAGTCTGTGTTCATGTGCAATTTGTTGGTATGTATTTCATGATATGTTCGCAAAGTAAAACAAATGCACTTTTAAGAGAAAGCACTGTTACCTTTGAACAACTCAGAATCTTACCGGATATAATTTTGTTCGATTAACAAGAGTGTACAAAAACCTTTTAGGAAACAAGATGGGGGGGGGGGGGAGGGGGGGAAATGCCAAGGCCGGGTTTATATTTTTACTTTATTTATTTATATTTTTTGTTCTTCAGGTAGATCGATGATTTGCAGTCGTTTGTACATGTTTGTTCTGGGTCGCTCGTTGAGAATTTTGCTCAGTTTTCTTTAAATCACAGATGGCGTTATATATATATATATATATATATATATATATATATATATATATATATATATATATATATATATATATATACAGGCAATAATTCCTTTTACTTCTTCAACATTTTAAGGCAACCCAAACAGTACATGTGGCCCAGGAGTATACTGGTAACCTTGTAAGCTTTCACTTGCGTGCAGAACGGCCTTGTGGCGGCTTGCAGACGCACCTGTATCCTGCCAGGATGTTGAGTAGTGTGCTCTTGCCGGCGCCCGACGGTCCGAGGATGCCCGTCAGCTGGCCAGACCGGAACAGCCCGCTGACCGAGCGCAGGATCTTCTTGTTCCCTGCAAACAACACCGCAGTCAGTTTGTGCTAGCACAATCTTAACTTATACAGTTACGTCAATCCCACTGATTTTCGTTATACACTTTGACAGCAGTGTTCAAAGTGATCGGCTGGATATGATATCGGATGAGTGCGATCCAAAGAGTTGCGAACCATAGACCAAAGATAACATAGACTGCGCAGACATACTAGACTGGCAAACTTGCCTCTGTGACAGAAATCTGATGCCGCCATCTTGCCTTACCTCACGTCAAAAAGTTTCCGTACTATACTACTATGATATTCTGACACGATATGACGTTGTAAGCTTTACTAGTTGGTTTGAACATAATTTGCATTTGAGCTAACACTTCCGAAATAGTTGAATTTAACACATTGGTCTACATTGTGTAATGGGACAAAATAGAGGATCCCATTGCATCTTTTCCAGAAGCCGCGAAAAGGAACATGGACCGTAATAGATAGGTAGGTGTTACATTTGTACTTTAAAATATTGTATGGTTATTTTAAAAGTTTTGTTGCTGCAAAATGCAATTTTCTTTGTTGCATGTATAGCGCACGAGGGATTCGATGATGACGGCAGTCTTCAACTACAAGCAGCAGGTTAAAAATCCGTCGAGATCTGGTCGACATCAACATCTAGTCGACGGCTGCACCAAAGCGGTGCGGTTATTTTTTCAATAATGGAAAAAAAACTTTGTAAAATTTGGATTGTAAAAAGTTAGTTCATGTTATGACAGTGATTGAAACAGACTATTGTATGTATAATGCCTGTAACGGATTGTGTTTATTACGAGAAGCATTGTTGTATTCAAGGGGAAAAATGTTTGATAAAAAATATTTCTACAAACTATGAAGACTTGTGAATTTGTAGATAGAAGGTTTCAATAATTTCTTCTGTGATTGTGATGGTTTTCTTGAACATATTTGGATTATTTGAAAAGTGATATATTTTTTTTTTCAATCAAGTTTTGGTGAAAACAGTCGGGTTAACAATATCTTTGAAGTGGAGTTAACGAAATGTTAATTTTTGTCATATTAATCCTTGACTGCATTCATATTAATCTGTGACTTGTTAGTGAAATCTGAAGATTATTCAGAAAACTTAATTGCCATAAAATTGACAGCAAAAACTATTAACGCCCGCACAGTAAAACTAAACTGATATGTTTGTGATCGTTGGTTGTGATAGCAACAGGATAAACAACATTGTAACTAATATATGAAGTCCCTGCAACTAAAATTTAGGATTCTATATTAACTGACTTCCCTCGTTATACAGGCTTTTTAAAAAGACGAATCTGCATGTATAATCTTCGGTCTGGTATGAACGACTTCTATATAGGAAAATAATATAAAGTTAAAGCAAATATACAATGAAGCTGTTGTTATATATCAAGTCGTCAGCCTGTAAAAGTACCAGTACAATTGTAGAACCGTGTTATGAGAAAACGTGATATGTACGGTTAAAATTTACTTACCGTCCTGGCGACCTTGCGTGTTTGTGTTGTGACGTTGGCATTAGCCAATCGCGTGACAATGAAATCTTTGTTTTACGATTGCAATTACTGTTACTGAGTGAATGAGGGGTACGTACAAGAACCTGTCAACCACAGAGCTGGAACACCATTGTTTACTTACTTCATTGTCTGTACGAAACACTAATCAAGTCACTCTGTGTGGATTTCTAAGAATATTAATATCTTGGCAGTGACTTTCTACCGTTTCCTTGAGGTTGCCAACATAATCATGAAATGGTAGATAAAATTTTACCGTTACGTACAGTTAAAGCAGAAGTAATTATCCGAAAAAGACTAACAAGAATAAAGATATGTGTTATCCACAAAAACCAGCAAATTTATTATGGTCATACTGTTAAAAGAGGATCCAAAGTTGATCAAAACTGGTAAAAAATTAATAAAAACAGGAAACGCGACTTATTAGTGTATGTGTCAAAGCAGACGGGAGGTTTCGTAAGAACTCTCAAAAGAATAAGGATACATGTTATCCACAATAAACAACACTTTTCTAATGACCATACTGAAAGAAAAACCGAAGTTGAATGAAATTGCCAACAGATTAATAATAACAACAAATCAAGGCAGCTCATTACTGTATAGCATACGCCAGCTGAAAAAATTACAGCCATGTACAATACAGGAATTTCCCGTATGTCAAAACTCTAAAGACAGCATAGTTACATCAGTTCATCGGTATTTTTATGACTGTTTTCTGTAATAACATACATGACTGCTTACATGTTTATAGTATAGAAATAAGGCGGCGAAACTTCACTGACACCAGTGATACTGTAAACGGCACTGTCAGTCTAGTAATGTATGTCTGTGGCGTAGAGTATAAATATCTATGGCAGTGAGCATCGCCTACTGCACATGTTCTCAACATTTGTCTGGGCAAGTCACATGGTATTGGGACGATTCGGCTTGGTTGCGTATTGTGATACATCGGAACTCGAATATTACACATTTTGTTTTAATCAGGTTTCGTATGTTAGAAAATTAGTAGCAACTAATGTACAGTACTGTTGTTGCTATGGATGCAAAGAAAAGTATGAGAGAGGAGGACCAGTTACTTTTCATAGGTAAGTTACGTACAACTTCGGTATATGCCTACTTGTAAATTTCTAGTTGATATAAGGCACTTTAAATGTCGAAAAGGTTCTAAAGACGGTATTATAAGGTATTATATTGTAGAGCTAATTTTTATGTTTTTTGTCACGTATTTACGAGAGAAATGTTAGATACCAGTAACTTCTAACAGATAAGCTTCTTCAGTGACATGGTGGTTCTTGAG
The DNA here is from genome assembly GCA_026315105.1 of Locusta migratoria. Lineage (NCBI taxonomy): Eukaryota > Metazoa > Arthropoda > Insecta > Orthoptera > Acrididae > Locusta > Locusta migratoria. The sequence goes on from CM048750.1 coordinate 206,048,138, forward strand.
CCCTTGTATGTTTTTAAGTAATTCTGTGTGAGTCTTTTTAAATTATGTGTTTTTTGTATTTCAGCTTCCCAACAGACGAACAGAGAGTTCAAATCGAGCTATGCCTCCAAAAAATAAAAATGAATGCTCCCTTTTTAACCTTTGAAAACTCACACAACTAACAATGAAAAATGCAATAGGTTATTTGTTCTTGTACGGAAACAGCAAAAAGATAAGCAAAAAAGGAAAATAGTCGTACAATGTGGTCATTTGCGGAAAGAATTAACGGCTTCATATTATTTAACTTTTTCCTTGACTATGACGCTAATGTAGTGTCTTTGTAACATAATTAATTGGAATAGACAATCTTATGACAACTGTAGCAAATGAAAATATTGTTGGTTGTAAGTTGTTTTTCCCATAATAGGAAAAAAAAGTAAATAACGTGCAAGTTCTATGACAATAAAGCATAATTCTCTCTATTTTTATGCGTCAAAACCAACTTCAACCAATGCCTATAATTTTTAGGATGTCTATTAACATATATGCATAGTTTTGCAATACTTGTGAAGGTTATATCCACACAATAACGCTCGAAATGCGCTTAGCGCTATACGAGCTGCATCGTGCCGTCAAAAAATCACGTGACTTTAGCGTAGGAGACGTTGCGAACAGAATTCTCGGTCTGCCAGTCTGAATGTTCCCTCCATAGATATTTATGTTTTATACTCAATGGACTCGAGGTAGGAAACCATTTTCATCATTAAGAGTAATGTGAAGTGGAACTGAGTGTTGCACTTCTTACCCTTTGTATTGGAAAGTAAGCGTAGATTTTAACAATAAAACGTCTTATCTCATTCTTCAAACAAATTTAATAGTAACGTTACCGTTAGTTCTCCACAAGTGCCAATATTAATGCAATGGTTCCAATTTTTACATGTGCCGGGATGAAACGTATTGGCAGTTCTTTTTACAAGCATCAGAACTGCAATTGTTAAGGAAATAATTATTTTTATTCTACTCTGAGTCTTTTTGTTTTGCGTTTACAAAGGAGTAGAAGACGTATTAATATTAATTTGCTAAGTATTATAAGTTTTCTTACGTTTCCTCAACAATGTATGTGAAATGTTTGTTATGATTTTTTAAGAACTGAAATCCGTTAGCATCCATAATGCCCCATGTTAACACAATACAGACGTTTCTGTTTTATGATTTTTGCCAAATACAGTGATGCCAAAACGTAAAACCAGCAAAATATTAGGTATTTGTATTAAATAATAATGAGGTGACGAAACGTTATCGATGTAGTCGACAACTGGTTTTATTGGTATAATGAGTAACTTACACGATTGTATAACGTTATTAAAAGCAGATCTGCACCAGAAATGACCTTCTTGCTGACACACAAACTCAGTAAATACCAGATGAAATACTATTTCCATCGATAATCACATTCATCAGTTTGGAAAAAGTAAAAGATTGGCAGTGCAACACAAACATCGAATATCGGTAATTCTGTCGTTTTTAAAAAGGACTAACAATACTTGTCACCTGGGCACATGTAAAAACGGTAATCACCGCATTAATATTAGTAATATCGAGAAATTACGTTACCTTTATACTACACATGTAATAGGAATACGAGAAGTCTCTTTATCGTTAAAATAAATGCTTGATTTCATTTGTAAATAAAAACTATTGCTCATAATAATAAAAACTCAGTCACGCGACTTGAAGCAATGTTAGATGTTGGTTTCAAATCACAACACAGCTGAGATAGGGCTATGCGCAGTCTGTGTTATCTCTGGTCTATTGTGCGAACCAAAGGTGCGAACAGTGCCGTTTATGAGTACGTAGTTTTTATTGTAGGGAATGTATACAGTGCCATAGAAATCGGTAATAACTAAAAAGCAACTCCACTCTTGTCTAAGAAGTTTCTTAAGGACCATGAAATATTTAGAGGAAGGATGACCGTTAAAACCACCGTTATAGATAAAATTAACGATAAAAATTGTAATGGTACGGGCATTGGCGACGTATGGAACAGGAAACGACACAATTACGAGTACAAGCATGGAGTTGGATTTCATCAAAAAAAAAAAAAAAAAAAAAAAAAAAAAAAAAAAAAAAAAAAAAAAAAAAAAAGTGAGAAAGACCACGTAAAAAGTGGGACAATAATATTCAACAGGAAATGGGGAAACTAGGATTGGAAGGAGAATGGACAGACAAGGATCAGTGGCGCTTAGGATGCGAGAAACGCCTATGATGTTGCAAATACTCGTTTATATAAGGAATTTCATTCAAAAGTATATGTGTGTTTAAAAAAGACTAGCGATCGTGAGACTCCATACCTCTTGCAGAGAGATTTATAAGCTAAACGACAACACAGGAAAACAAGGCGAAAGGATTGTATTCTAGTTAAATCATGTAACGCTACGGGAATCAGATTAACAAACGAAACACATTGAACGGGTTTTGCTATCTAGGGAGAAAATTCCCCATACAGTTACATTTAAATAAGTATTCGCTACTTTTATTTCGATACGGAATACTCAAAGTCGAATCATTAGACACTAACGTGGTACTGAAAGAAAAGTACTCGTATCGAATGGATTTTAAATGCATCTCATAGTAACCAATAATGATTCAATAGTAATGTATGATGGAATTGTCTCCGATACACAGCTGTTATATCTGTGTAGGTTTGTAGTTTATGGTGTGAGGTATTTTTAAATTTGACAGCAATTTTTCAGTCACCGTGTAGCTACGAGTAACTATCATTTTAAATTTCTAAGTTACAAGAAACTTTGAGAAAATAATGTGTCGAATAAGTTTATAGTAATGATAAAAAGCATGTCAACAGAACTTCATAGTGTTACATCAATCGCGCCAACTGTTAAAGAATGGAAAGGTATGAGTTAATGGAATTAATTGACCATTCAGAGATTGCTGTTGTATTGGAACCAAGGCATTAACACCTACATTTCAACATCCTCCACTGAGCGGACAAACAATACAAAAATGCCAAAAGTATGTTTATCAGCAACATAGTTGACAAAGAAACCCAAGTGAGTGGGAAGAAGATATTGCTGAACGATTTAAATAAAATACGGTACCTGTGAGACACGAAAATTGGCAATTGACCCTAAATAATGAAATATGTGAAGTCGTCCACGCGAATAGGCCTAATAAAAGGAAAAATTTAAACTTTTTATACAAGATAAAACAGTCAAATGTAAAGGCCGAAAATTCATGTAAATTCCTAGGATTTACTATTACGACAGATTTAAATTGGAAACACACACACACAAATGTAGTGGAGAAGGCGAACCAAATTATATGTTTTATTGGCAGAACACTTAAAAGACGCAACAGAAATGCTAAAGAAAAGTTCTCATCTACTATACCGAATATCAATTTAGTTTGCATGGACAATATGGATAGAGTCCTATGATTTAAAGGTGTGAGAAACAACAAAAGAAAATCAAAGAAGAATATAAAATATTTATTGCACAGTTCATATTCAGTAGACACTTCTGTCTTAAATGAATATGGTGTCCTAGTACGGTGTATTGTTTCTTCGTCAAAAGGCGGGAAATATAAATATCGGTTCAGAAATACAGGGTTAGTTTCTCACGAGTAGAAGAGAAAATGCTTTATCACTTCATTTCCTCGTATCGATTAAATATAGTGTCATGAAACAAAGTAGCGGATAGTAAGATTTTATCACTTATTTTTTTACTTTGTTTCTGTTGAACATTTCCTGGCACAATTTTCATGTGTCTTTTGCGATTATTTTTCATTCCCTATTTTGGTATAATTTTATCTGACTTCCTCTCCTAGCCGTAATTTTATCGTATTTTTTCTCTTCCAGCTTGCACTTGATTAATTATAATCTCGAATATAGCGACAACTAACCATGCCATTTGCTCCCAACAACAGAGATACAAAGTCTTTACGAACTTTATGCCATCTGTTAAATAAGCGTGTATGCAATGCGTTACAGACAGCTGAGATCAGTTACTGAGTACCAACACAGCGTTTCCCTAAAAATGACGGATTTCAGTTTGGGATTGCTGCACCAGCGTCAGTGAGCCGTCTGTTTATTTTTAGTAAGTCTGTGGTATTACTCAACTTTTGTGGCTACCCATCATATGACAGCAGACTCATCCACAACCCAAATACAACACTACTTCGCGGAAGTATTCTTCAGTTATCCACTTGTCGCTGGCACTTGACACATTTCGGCGAGAGGAGGATCTTCATCTTCCAGTCTTACCTTACACGAAACACTGATGCCTTACACGAAACACTGACGATTTAGGACCTCGAGGCTCGGATTCTACGGGAATGACTTGGCAAGGTTTGGCCAGTGTGCGCTTTGCGGGTTGCGTTCCATTCGTATTCAGGGGACCGTTTCAGAAGATGCTGCCAGCAGAACGTGCAAATTATAGTTATTGTATCAAAATTTATATACCATCCTTGCTTTAACTGCTGTACGACTATTGACATGTTCCTATGCTTACAAGCTGTCATTAATATCGTCGTCTTAATGAAAGCTTACTGTGGTAACATTAAACCGTGCAATGTTAAATTAATAATGGCCCTAAGACTATCTGCCACTACTGCAACTAAAACTAATAATTACTTCAGTCGTAGTCACGTGCTTTTTTTTTTTTTTTTTTTTTTTTTTTTTTTTTTTAAATACTGTTGTACGGTATCTGATGATACTGTTAGACTCTCCTGGTTCTCGATGTCTTCGAGAACTGTCCATGTAACAAGTTTATTTTTATTTTTAGTGTTTATCCGTTCTTGAAGTATTAGTTTTTCTTCTTCACGTCGTTATTTTCGTCGGTTTTCTGTGAACTTCCCTCTCTGCAGTTCGTAATTGGCATCGGTTCGTGCGCAGAAATATGTATTACGCGATTTCAAAAATGTTCAAATGTTTGTAAATCAAAGGGACATAATTGCTAGGATTACGAACTACTTACACTAACTTGAACTTATGCTAAGGACAACACATACACCCATGCCCGAGAGAGGACTCTGATGGCGAGCAACCGCGCGCACCGCAGCAAGGCGCCTTAATGCATTACGGAAGTTCCTTTGATATACGGTACATATAAAGCGACAAATCTAGGTGAAGAATTACATTACTAATGTATTGTCATTCACTAAAATGAGTCTTTGTTTACTCCACAAGACATCATTCGATAACAAGAGGGTATTGGAGGAGGTTTTTATTGGCTTCAATAATGCAATAATACTGAATAGAATATTATTTTATTCGTTGTTCATTGAATAACATCAAATCAGTCAAAATATTGATGACTTAAAAATTTGTTGTGGCAAAGACTTGTAGAAATTTTGCTTAACGAATCCTATAAAGAGCAGCATTGTTCTACATCTACATCTACATGAATACTCTGCAAGTTACACTGAAGTGCATGGCAGAGCGTTCATCGAACTTCTTTTATGATATTTCTCTACAGTTCCATTCTCTAATAGCTCGCGAGAAAAAGGAACAGCTAAAATTTCAGTTTCCGATCGATTCTTTTAAAAAACAATAATCTTTTAAAAAGAATTCTCAGTATTGACACGTTGAAAACTGCAGGCGTACGAGATTTCGCAGGCTTGTCGTTAATAAATCACAACATTTTAACCTTAGAACACGTTTATTGCTTACACAAGCGTACACTCAGTATAGACTGCCTCCTGCGTGGAGTGTTCCATTATTTATACATAGAAAGAATTTTCTGAAATTTACAAGTACATCAAACATAAGAAACATTTAGAACATTATAGGAATAGAAACTACAATTATTTTTCCTTGGCGGGATTTGAACTGGAGACAGCCATCACAGCGACATATGAAGCTAACCACGACACCACGCATTCTGCTGGAAGACTGGTGGCAGTATGTTGGGTAGTATAAATGGCAATCCACTGACAAAAGACGGGCTAGAGTTTTACACCTAATGCACTTATACACATTGAACTTTATTGTGGTTTCTTCTTTCTTCTACACATTTCTGTTTTGGATTTTGTAGTAGTTTTGTGTGAGACGTGTACTAAAAAGGGTAATATCTGCTGGTTAGCCGCGGTGGAATCGCTGAGCGTTCAATGTCGTCTTCTGAATACCCCTCCTTCTTCTACCGGGCCTAGGCTCTTCCTGAGTATTCACCTCTCTCTAATTTCCAATTTCTCAATCATACCTCTCCGGTTCATGGAAAGACATTCCATTGCATTAATTTTCAGGCTGGGTAGCTCCAACTTGTTGACTCTCTTAGATAATGGTGTTTTTTCTGATAGTTTGGATTCAACCCATTCGCTGAGATATTTAAATTTTTTAGTCCTTCCCTAGTCTAGAAATATCTCTGTTGGGTTCTTTGATGTCGGTAAGAATTCTGTTTCCTCCAGTGACACTTGAAGACCCACTTTGGCTACCTAAGGCAGCTTACCTGAATTTTCACTATTTCGAATCAGGTAGACAACACTCTGACCACCCAAACTCGTCATTTCCTCGCGCCATTCTCTCACAACCTTTTAAAGGACACACAGTTAAAGAGGACTGGGGAGAGTCCATTCACTTGCCTCACTCCAGTTTTTATCTCGAAACATTTTGAGATTAAATTTGCCCCTGGAATGGGTGTTGGTTGAGTTTCTGCCTTTTGTTTTCGGTGGGCATCTATTGGGTCATCTTACATTAAATCTAAGGTGAACATTACCTGACTTTGTCGGTTGAGGAGCGATTTGATAGTTTTGTACTCTTCAAAATGAAATGCCAAGATCGCGAATTAATAATTTATTGAATGACGACTGGTTTCTGTATACTGTGTCACCATAATCTGGTCATCTACAGGGTGTTACAAAAAGGTAAGGCCAAACTTTCAGGAAACATTCCTCACACACAAAGAAAGAAAATATATTATGTAGACATATGTCCGTAAACGCTTAATTTCCATGTTAGAGCTCATTTTAGTATTTATCTTTAAATGTAATTTGAAATAATTCGTGCAGATAATTGTCAACATACCCAATTGTTTAGTTAGTATGTACTGTACTTCCTCGATTCACCGCCAGTTGCCCCAATTGAAGGAAGGTAATGTTGACTTCAGTGCTTGTGTTGACATGCGACTCATTGCTCTACAGTTCTAGCATCAAGCACATCAGTACGTAGCATCAACTGGTTAGTGTTCATCACGAACGTGGTTTTGCAGTCAGTGCAATGTTTACAAATGCGGAGTTGGCACATGCTCATTTGATGTATGGATTAGCACGGGGCAATAGCCTCATGTTCTTCCACCTACGCTCACTGATTTCATACGGGATACTCTACCTGTGCTGCTAGAACATGTGCCTTTACAAGTACGATACAACGTGCGGTTCATGCACGATGGAGCTCCTGCACATTTGAGTCGACGTGTTTGTACGGTTCTCAACAACAGGTTCGGTGAGCGATGGATTGGTAGAGGCGGACCAATTTCATGGCCTCCACGCTCTCCTGCCCTCAACCCTCTTGACTTTCATTTATGGGGGCATTTGAAAGCTCTTGTCTACGCAATCCCGGTACCAAATGTAGAGACTCTTCGTGCTCGTATTGTTGACGACCGTGCTGCAATACTACATTCCTATCACTGTTAGTTTGGGAGCTACAATCCTTCAAAGTTTAAGATACCACAAACGCTGCGCATAATGCAATGTGCCTTCTAAATGTGGTGCGGCCGAGTTGTAACGTCGCCGGTGTCACGGAGCGAGAAGCTTCCTTGATGCGCTGTTAGACTGCCGACTGTCGCCGCACACGGCCGTATACCCGACAGTTGGAGCCACACAAACAACCACAGTTACTGACATCGGATGACGATGGCATACACGAACAACGAGTACGTTGACATGTTGCTGATGCGCGGCGAGTGCCGACTCGATGCCACTGAAGCAGCCACGGAATAGGCCGTGAGATATCCTAGGCGGAGAGCCCCGGCAGCCATTACGTTCTTACGTGCCGAACAACGACTTCGGGAAACAGGCAGCCTGGTAATGCGCCGCAGTAACAGACGAAGACCTGCAAGAAGTGAGGAGACGGAGGTGTTTGTGTTAGCTGCACTACACCACGATCCTCATATCAGCTTACGAGCCGTTGCTGCAGTCGCTGGTGTCAGTCTCACATCTGTGTGGTGTATAGTACACGGCCACAGGTTTCACCCGTAACGCCTGTCACTGAGTCAGGAGCTGCATGGGAACGATTTCCGTACAAGAGTGCATTCTGTGAGTGGGCCATGCGTAGTTTCACGCTGGGGTCTTTACAAAGTGTTATGTTCTCTGATGAGTCCACGTTCACAAATTATGGTGCAGTGAATCGCCATAACATGCACTACTGGGCCGCAGACAATCCTTGGTGGGTACGACCTGTCGAGCGTCAACGTAGGTGGTCTATTAACGTGTGGTGTTGGAATCCTTGGGGATGAAATCATCGGCCCACACTACTTACCAGGTACACTGACAGGTGAGTTATATCGCGCTTTTATAGCCGACAGTTTGGGTGGTCTCCTTGAACATGTGTGTCTACACACGAGAATCCATATGTGGATGCAGCATGATGGTCACCCAGCCCATTCTGCGCATGCTGTTGTGGAAGAACTAAACAACAGGTTTGCAGGAAGATGGTTGGGGCGTCATGGTCCTCATTCATTGCCCGCAATGTCACCTGATTTAACACCAGTAGATTTATTTTTGTGGGGATATCTAAAGGATAGTGTTTATGTTACTGAACCCACATCCCCAGATGATCTAAAACAGCGCATCGAGGACGCATGTCGCTCCGTCACACCGGCTATGTTACATCTCATCCGCAGATCCTTTCGACGGCGCATTGCATTATGTTTTGAGGAATATGGACACACATCTGAACATCTCATGTAAATCAACTTCCCACCGCCATAACATCCATCACCCACCACACAGCCATGTATTATGTACAGCGTGTGGTATCTGCCCCTGAAACTTTGAAGGGTTGTAGCTCCCAAACTAACGGTGATAGGAATGTAGTTTAAATTGATTTGGACGCAGCTGGTTTCAACGATTCCAATGCACGACAGAAAAAAGCTATTGTTCCATTTAAAAAAAATTATATCTTTGTGCTGTAGCTCTTTGGAAAATGATACAATAAACTATGTTCATAGCTACGCAGAAAGTGTAACATTTCTTGTGTTGACCTACCGCATTAAAATTTCCCGTCACCTATTATTTTATAAGTTACAGAGGCAAACACACTTAGTGAAACACCCTGTATTTGACCAGATGATGGTGACGTAGCTTACCGGAACTGGTCGTCATGTAATAAATTATTAATTCGCGATCTTGGCATTTCGTTTTGAAGAATATAAATGTAAGGAGGGTTCAGTGGGATGTTGAGCAGAGCGACCTCGCGTAAGAAGGCTGTGAGGAAGTGCTGCCTTGACGAGAGAGCGTGGTGTGAGGCCCGGCCAGTGGCGAACTGACCCGGTCTCGGGTGTGCGGGGCACACGTGACTGGTGGCTGGTCACGAGACCGCAGCCGCAGCCGCAGCGCCAGGGTCGCCGGCCCGGCCGCCGCAGGAACCAGTTGTGGGCCACGTAACCCGCTGCAAGGACGCGCCGCGGCCTAGTCACACAAAACAGTCCGCTCCAGACGTCCGTAGCAAACCAGTTTTTTCTCCCCTTCAGGTAGATCGATGGTTCATGTTCGTTCTTGGCTGTTCGATGAGTATTTGGTTCAGCTTTTTTTTCTTTTTTAAAGAGGGCGTTGAGCCCTCTGACCGAGCGCGCTGAGCCACGGCGCTCGCAAACCAGTTGGCGTTCCGCTTATTACGCCTACGTCCACCGCCTGTACACCAACTCATCATGAGATCTACTGACAAGGCCAGGTCTCGGAAATCCAGTTTGAAATGGGATTTATTTATTCTTATCAGAAGCATTAATACTAGATATGCAAAGAAAGAAACTTTTACTGGATTATATATACATTATACAGGGTGAAGGAACTGCATTAGAACATTGCTTCTCACCAAATTATCTTCGAGTAACCCTTGACCGCGCTCTCACTTACCAGAAACACTGCTCGAAAACCAAGCAAAAAGTGGCAGACTGAAATCTATATCTATAAATGTGAATGTCTGTTCGGTGTACGTTTATCACGACTGAACCACATGACATAAAGAGCTAAAAATGTGTACAGTTACTAATGTCTACCCGGGGAAGGCTTTAGGCACAGCGCCGGCCGCGGTGGCCGAGAGGACTGAGGCGCTCCAGTCACGGTCTGCACGGCCACTACGGTCGGGGGTTCGAATCCCCCCCTCGGGCATGGATATTTGTGCTGTCCTTAGGATAAGCTAGTTGATAAGTAGTTTGTAAGTTTAGGGACTGATGACCCCATAAGCTTTACAAACATTTGATTTTTAGGCACAGCTTTATGGCGATCGGATAGCTATTTATCTATATATATTAATGTGAATGTCTGTTCGGTGTACGCTTATCACGTCCGAACGACAAGACGCAGAGACTTAAACATTTGTACAGTTACTAATTTATACCTGTGGAAGGTTTTAGGCACGGTTTTATAGCGGTCTGATAGATATTTAGTAATTTGAAGAATATAGTGCGAAATGCGAACAATAATTACTCTTCGAAAATTATATTTACTCTTTGAAAATGGTTTTATTGGTTACATTGTTGCTTGAGGGTTGATAATGATAAAAGGGTGGACTATATTGGGATGGAAAGTTATCAGTGTATATAAAATTCTACGTGTGTTTGTTAATATTTCGCTCTGCAGCGAAAACTACAGAACGCAAGCGAATGGTCTGTGTGTAATTGTTGTCCGAAGTCTCCCGTTGTACACCATAGCTGTTCCATGCCGATAGCTATAAGGGGGTGGAAGATATGGTGGTGCCGATAGCTATAAGGGGGTGCAAGATATGGTGGTTGAAAGTCGTCAAATTATAAAAAAATTCGGACTGAAGGCCAGCGATGACGTTTGGGACTCTATAGCAAGGAGGCTACATACAGCGAAACGTGATGCCACAGACCATATCTTTGGTCTATGCGTGCTACCAATGTCTTCAGCTCTTTCTCTGTAAGGATAAGCATACGAATAAGGAAATATAAGAATAAATAAATAAAGCAGTAAAAAAGAAATTTCTTTTAATACATCTCTTAAAAAAATCGATTTGACGTTTCGCGCATTACATCAAGTGATCGATCTGTAATATTATTAGAATCATTATTGTTGAATTTCGTGATTGGATTCTTCGAAACGAGTGCATTTTTACGTGTGATTTGATTTACCAACACGCGAGCGGAGCAGCGGGTGTAAGCTAGTATTATAAGAAAGATAACTGGCACTACCTGGGGAGCACATCCCAATGCTATGAGAACCTCTTCTCTTGCTCTATGTTACTCTGCAGCCTCATATGCATCCCTAGTATGGTACAAGTCATGTCAAGCGAGGATGGTAGATGCTGCTCTCAATGATACGTGTCGCTTCATTACCGGATGTCTAAGACCTACCACACTGGACAAACTGTACCGTCTTGCAGGTATTTCCCCTCCTGACATCCGTCGAGAGGTTGCAGCAAAAAATGAGAAGATGAAGGAGGAAACATCCGAAGCTCACCCTCTGTATGGATACTGGGCAGCTACTCCAAAACTTAAAACTAGGAAAAGTTTCCTCAGAACAACAGAGGCTGTTAACGGGACAACTCAGCAATCCCGAATCGACATGTGGCGCGCGGGCTGCACTCCGAAGAATGGCTGACACCTAGCGAAGAACTGCCACCCGGTCACAAGGAGAACTGGAATACTTGAAGATCACTGAACACATTACGGGCACGCGTGACAAGATTTAAAAGCAGCCTACAGAAGTGGGATTTCAACACGTCTCACTTTTTGCAGTGTAGTTGGTGCCCTAAAGCATGCAAAGTACAAGATCTGCTTCAGGCTACAGAAGATGCACTGGATGTCGCCAACTTCTGGGCAAAAGTAGTATATACAATTTTGAAAAGAGTGACTTTGTATACATGGTGAATCTAAATTCGCGCACTCGGGCTTCGCAGCGCGATTCCTCATATGCTAGCATTAATAATAATAATAATAATAATAAAAGTCTCTCACAAAATTTTGTCCTGCGCATATTTCCGGCAGTAAATGGACGTCGAAGATTGGGGTGTGTGTCCCATACGTCAGCGTTTCAGAATTTCACTACTACACCAACAAACTTGTAAAGGATGTATTAGGCGTCTTGAGGAACAAAATGAGCATGGAAACCCATGCCCGAAAAGGCCATTCAACGACGCTACGGAGAGTCCAAGTTACAGGCACCAGCTCCTGCCGCTAGACATCCCCTCCAACGACTTCGACGCTCTGTAGCGTCATTGGTGGGCATGGCTTTCTATGCTCACGTTGTTCCTCAAGACACCTCCCACATCCCCTAGAAGTTTGTTGATGTGTTAGTGTAGTTCTGAAACAGACTGACATATGGGACACACATCTCAATCTTCGATGTCCATTTACTGCCGGAAATATGCGCACTCCAGTCACGGTCTGCACGGCCACTACGGTCGGGGGTTCGAATCCCCCCTCGGGCATGGATATTTGTGCCGTCCTTAGTGTTAGATAGTTCGTAAGTAGTTTGTAATTTTAGGGACTGATGACCCCACAGTTAAGTCCCATAAGCTATAAAAACTTTTGAACATTTGAATTGAAATATGCGCAGGACGAAATTTTGTGAGAGACATTTCTTTTTTATTGCCAGCACGTGAGGAATCGCGCTGCGAAGCCCGAGTACGCGAATTTAGATTCACCCCGTATACAAAGTCACTTTTTACAAAACTGTCTCTACTACTTTTGCCCAGAAGTTGGCGACATACAATGCATCTTCTGTAGCCTGAAGCAGATCTTGTACTGTGCATGCTTTAGGGCACCAAATACACTACAACAAATGAGACTGCTGTTAGGCGTTGTAAACATACAACGTAGACATATGAAAATTTGTGCCAGGGACGGGATCTGAACCCGGACTACCATGCTTACTTGCCAGTTGCGCTGAGCCTCTGGCCCAACCGAGACACATAGTGAAATCTCCAAAAGAACAGAACAGACGCCGCAATTTTAATGGTAATCCACCTAGATGGTAAACAACAACGGTCCGATCTTAGACCGGCTGAATGTTAATCTGCGATTCATCGCTTTCGTTAGTTTCTAGCGTCGGCGGCGCTGCAATGTTTTCTGCTCGTCACGTCTTCCGCTCCTCGCGCAGCGCAACCGTCTGTGGCCGGGGCACAAAGGAGCCGCCATATCTGATGTCTCACTTCCGGCGTCTTTGTGCACCAGCAAGCAGGGGGCGGCCAGTTGCACCGTTCACACATCGTGTCGTGGGACGCATGTCCGTACTTATTTACGCCGGGATTATCTGTACAATTTTGACATATGAATGCGAGGTGCAATCAAACAATCAGCACTTTTTGTTGCAATTTTTTTTCATTATATCCAATTATGCGATTAGCGCATCATCAGACTGGAACAACAGGCAAATTTTAATGTCAAATCCGTGTACCAAGCGGGAAGCGAATCTAATACTGCTAAGGTGGGCAAATTTGAAAAATATTTGGAACATACTTGGATTGAGAGATGGGACGTTTTATGTATTTGAACAGCACCAGCAGCACTATATGCTGAACTGACCGATTACAATTTATTCGTTTACTTCGCAAACACAAAACCAGTTCTGCTACCGGTTACAGTACTTTACAGGGCTCCAAAAAGTACGAATGAATCACAGATGTATATAAAAATTGTTAAAATAAGGCGAACTATCACATTTATTTACTTTGGTATATTTATTTGGTGAAAATGCATCCCTATGATTGGCGGCAATCCACTTGCGACGAAGGTTTTCTTCCTTTGGAAACGAAAACACATGGACCTTAGGTCCTTTTGGATAATTTCCTCTACAATAAGGAACACAACACTTGTAGACCACCGTGAAAACTCAGTGAAACTGCCATAGTCGCAAAATCATAATAAGTAACAAACACTAAACACGCGAAGCCAACGGAAATAGCACTGTGCGATCAACACTCACAACACCACGTGGCTGTGCCTAAGTTTGCTGACGTCACAACGACTGATGACGTAGCGCGGAGGCCTTCTGGAGGTGGTGTTGAATTGAAGCGGTGGTGGGAGCAGTTTAACTGTTTCTCGATACTGCCATTAAGGACCCCTACAAAGGAGGTAAACTACATAGTACATAACGGCTGCTTGAAGTAAAGTAACTAGGGGTGGAGAGGTACAGTACGAATATTAATAAAATGTTTCTGTACGACAAAACTCACCCTAGTAGAAGCAGAGTCGATGCCGCGGTAGGTTCTTTTTTACAACTGGCGGTATTATCACAGTCTAAAACAAACAGTCGCGAAACTCAGTAGGGAAAAAATGCAACCATTTGACAGCTGAAGCGATACTAGCGCTCCAAGCGGCTGGGTAGCAAGCTCAGTAGCAGAAAATTGCACTACCGAAACGAACAATTTATTATTTATTATTGCTGTTGTTTACATATTTCCTAGGCATTAAGCGTGGCACTGTATTTCGTGACACAAATACGAAAATATTATTAAAGGAAAATCCCGTTTCCTGTTGATGTCAGTTTGCAATAATAACATGCCAGTGCATTGTAATACATACGGCTCACACTAGCAAGGTCGCAATCATAACATCCAAAAACGATTTAACACAAGAAGCGAATTGTAACCTGGTGTGTTAAAGTTCAAAATAGATTAACAGTTATATAATGTACTGGTACGTAGTTACGCGTTGCACGTGTATTTTTCTGCAGATTTTGAACATCTTAATACATTTGATACTGGCACTAGACACGATTTTTACATTCTTAGAGACTAAGTATTACGTCTTATAAAAGTCATTTTCGCTTTATTCTTGCTCAGATGGCTTGCATGTGCCGTTGCTGTCATGTTTTCATCGTACCTACTCCCCAGGAATATAAAGATACAGTAAAACCTTAAGAATCTTTTCCTGCTAAAATCTCAGTTTGTCTGTACACGTTAAACTACAATAAGTTGCGTTTTATTTTACATTTTGCACAAACCAATCCCTGTTAACTTTCGACTATCATTGCTGCATCACCAATAGTAGACTGCTGCGCAAAAATTTGTTTGACGTCTTTAAACCTCTGAGTAGACTACCAAAAATAACATTGAAGAAAAATACTGGGTTCGTTACTTCTCTCTCTGTTAATGATACCACACACCCTTAAAATTTAACAAACTTTTAATTTATCCTAAATTGTAGGAGCTTTTCATATTTGAGAAACTACAATTTATCGCGTCGCAATAAGCTCCGAAATGCAGTCGCATTTTAAACGTGTCGTTCGACTCCATATCTAAACCACAATGGTTTCTCGCCTCTCGGTACGTTTTTACGACCCGGCCGCTTGGCAGCGCTGCAGTCGCCAGGTTGCAGAAAACTACCGGGAGTTTCGTGACTCTGGTATTATAGTCAACTGCGGAGCACTTGTGCGACCGTTAAACACAGCAGTATGGGACGTGGACGGAGTTACAACCATCGAGAGTGAGCGGCCAGTTAAGGAGCGGCGCAGCAGTGTCGGGGCCGTGTGTGAAATGCAAGGAAATGAAAGCTGCTGTGAGAGGAAGGGAATCTATTGTACATTTTCACTCTTATGGTAGCCCCTAGTGCCTCGTCGTGTAAACCTCAAGTAAAGAGTTGAGACAGCAAAATATCGTATTGTATCACACACAGATTACAATTGTTATCATATGCATATTGTGTACCCGCTCGGTTAGCCGTGTGGTCTAACGCACCGCCTCCGAGACGGGGAGGCGTACCGGTCCCGGTTCCAATGCACCCGGCGTATTAACGAAGGGGGTCGGAGTGCCGGCCAGCCTGGATGTGGTTTTTAGGCGGTTTTCCATATCCCCCTAGGTGAATACCGGGCTGGTACCCAAGTCCCGCCTCAGTTACACGATTCGCAAACATTTCGTAACACTTTACACTTTCACACGTATAACTCTATTTCATTATTTATTTATTATTTAACATGTCCCATTACATAGTAATATTACATATTTGATGGTTAGAGTCAGGCGGTTACATCAGATATTTTTGCAAACACAAGTACAGTACATAAGTTGATAGGGTTTACAAAGGAACAAACAATTTTATACATAAGGAAATCTTATTGAATTACAAAAATTTACGCAGACATTTGGGGTACACGCTTCCTCCCGGGGGCAGGGGGTGGCGCCAGGTAGGGCATCCGGTCACCCTGTAATTACTAACATGCCAAATCCACATTAACAATATGTAGGACAAACGGCTAAAGAGAAAGAAAGATCGTATGTATATTGTGTATGATATCTCATCGATCACCTAATTATTTTGAGCACTGTATATGTACTGTTTTAACAATAAATCTCGAGTGAATTGGGTGTACCAATTTTCATTTGTGAATATGTAGTTTAATACACGTAATACTCATTAGCGTTATTGTATATAACTTTAACGGAGACTACCTCCATTTGACTGTCTTTGGAAAAAAATCTGCAAATGGCTCTTGCAGTTGCAAAATATTTGCTAATGAACTCGTACTAAACTATCTCAAATGTGATGCCTCTTCTAGGCTATCATCGCGACATTCCCTTTGAGAGATTCTTGGATTTAAAAATCGGCAGGTGTGGACACGGAACACAAAATCGCTACAGCAGAAACGAAGTACACTGATCTGCCAATACGCGGACTCAGCAATTGTCATGTGATAGGCAGCTAATATCGCCTGGAGGCGTTTCTGGCCCTGCGAAATGTCGAGGCAGTGAGTCTACAAGTCGCTGGCACTCAACTTGACGAAGCTGCAGAGCGGCAGACAATTTTGTTCCTTTCGTGGCTGCAGAATCCATGGCACGATACCTGTCTTCCATGAGAGACTAGGTATTCCACTGGGTCATATATGGTCATCTGTCTTTGGAACTGCCGTGGACGTTCCTGAAACTATTAACGAATGGCGTGAGAGCGATTTGGCGGGGCGTTATCATATTGAAAACCACAGAACCTTCAGAGTGCGGTCTCCTTTACAGACGAATCTAGAAATTGGTCCAAATCATCGTGCATTCTACTACAATCATTCAAGGATGATTTCTTCCTCTACACCATAGCATCATCAGCAAAAGCCAGCAGATTTGTACTCACTCTGTCCTTTAGATCATTTATATACAGAAAATAATAACGGTCCTACCACACTTTCCTGGGGCACCTCTGACGATACCCTAGTCTCTGATGAACACTAGTCATCGAGGATAACGTAGTGGATACTATTACTTAAGAAGTCTTCGAGCCACTCACATATATGAGTACCTATTCCATATGCTCGTACTTTCGTGTGGTACCGTGTCTAACGGGTTTAGAAAATCGAGAAATATGCAGTCTTCTTTCTACTCTTTATTCATAGCATGTCATGAGAGAGAGAGAGAAAAGAAGAACTTAGGTGTTTCACGCTGATGCTTCCTACAGCCGTGCTGATGCTTGTAAAGAAGGTCTCAGAGAAATTTACTATATTAGAATTGTAAACATGTTCAAAAATTCTGCAACACACTGACTCCCTGCCAATCTCTTCCTGTCTCCTCTCTCAGCAATATGCCAAATTTCATGTGGTGGAAGGCTGGAGTATGGTACGCTCCCCCAAACACCGTATGAAATCTCATGCAGAAAGTGATATTTCTGTTGTTTTGATGGTCAGGTGTGCATACGTCTGTAGGTATGTGTTTTTGAAACATCTCTGCACCTACATCTGTCTATGTGAAGCTGTCGCCCACTAAAGAGATGCCCAACAAAATGCCAACGGGAGCTCTAATGACCAACCTTGTCGACAGGACATTAAACCCATATGTTACCTTCCTTCTCATGGTCTGCGGTGCACTTTTCCGGTATGCGGTGGGCTCCTTAGTAGTTCTAGAAGAGACTCTGAATGTTCCGCGGTATGTTGAACTACTGGGTGACCACCTAAAAAACGCTTCCACGACTCCGTTTTGAGTATTGCCCATGTGTTTGGGATCCTCACCAAATCGGTTTAAATGAAGATATAGAAGCAATTCAGAGGCGGGCCGTTTGGTTTGTTACTGGTGAGTTAGATCAATGAGCGAGTGTTACTGAGATGCTTCGGGAACTCAAATGGGGGTCGCTGGAGGGATGGCGGCGTTCTTTCCCAGAAATTCGTTTTTCCCTTGTTCTATATGGGAGTGAAACAGGAAAGCAAGTGACTAGTAGTGGTACCCTCCGCCACGCACCTTCGGGGGTGGATTGCGGAGTATGTAGAAAGGAACACATGATTATTTAAAAAGAATCGAGAATCTCTCACGTCTTAACAAATTTCCATGATACAGAAATTTGTGTTAGTGGTCAACAGATTCTGTTTCCAGATGTTTTCAACTAGTAACTGGTTTTTGAAAATATTCATTCTTAACTGGATTTGACTTAAATATATTGGTATGTGGTATGGTAATAACGTAACACACACAGAATCAAATACTGTAGTGACAAGATTTTCTACATTGCAACACTTTTAAATCTTAAAGGAATAAGTACATAGTACATTAAATTGTTGTAACATTTGAGAAAGCGTACAGCCCACATAAAGTGAATGATGTCAGAAAATATGTAATTAAACTTCTATTAGGCGAAGGTCTGCAAAGTATACCGAGGTACAACATTCGACGTACCAAAGAGAGTAAAATTTATCAATGAAATCATGCCAGTGAATGAGGTTTTATATTTCGAGCAGACGAAGACAGCCACTCCATAGACAGCGGGATAAAGGAAAAAAAATAAATAAAAAATAGAAAAAACAGTAATTTTTGTAAATAGGATTTTGAAAACTTCACAGATGTCCAAATAGAATTTTCAAAACTCCCCAGATGTCCAAATAGGGTTTTCAAAACTCCCCAGATGTCCAAATAGAGTTTTCAAAACTTCCGAGATGTCAAAAAGAATTTTCAAAAGATCCGAGATGTCCAAATAGGGTTTTCAAAACTTCCGTGATGTATGAGAAGTAAACTTAAATACGATGTGCAGTGTCCGTGTTTATTGATAAAACTAAGCAAATGTCCTTCAGACATGCATGTCTGAAGGAACGGACACTGCGGCGACTGCAGCTGCTAATGTAAATACAAGAAATGTATTCGCAGTTACGAATATTAATCAGCATCAGCTGTATGGTGTAATGGTGACATATGAAAATTTGTGCCGGGCCGGGACTCGAACCCGGATTTCCCGCTTATCGAGAGCGGTCGCGTTACCATTACGCTATGCGCGCACGCTTCCCGGAACGACCCAAACCTTCATATGCCACACATTGTCTACTGCCCATGAGTGCTCGTACATTATAAGATGTATGCATGCATGTCTGAAGGACATTTGCTTTGTTCAATAAACACCGCCACTCCATATCGTATTTAAAATCAGTCATAGCAAGGCTTGCGACAAATGTACTAAAACGTCTCACCCTGTGCTGGAATTACATCTTAGAATGTACGAGCACTCAAGGGCAGTAGACAATGTGTGATATATAAAGGTTTAGGTCTTCCGGAAAGCGTGTGCGGGTAGCGTAATGGTAACGCGATAAACGGAAAATCCGGGTTCGAGTCCCTTCCCGGCACAATACATCTGATGCTGATTAATATTCGCAATTGCGAATACCTTTCTTGTATTTAGACGTAAACTTCACACTTGGTGTTTATTACTATTAAGTGAAGACAGTGAGAATCTGTTTTTTAACGATAAAATCATTTAGAAATGATTAGTTGCGTTCGCCTACTAGTGGCCCTGAAAATGCGAATGGCTTGAAATTCATTTGGCTGCTGAGAGTTTCGAGGACAATTCTCTGCGGTTAATTACTGATAGTATCTCTGACGGTTGTATCTACTGACAAGCTGTTGTCGCATGCAGGAGAGCGAAGACCACAAGGGCGACACGTGGAGTTTCTTCTTCCTTTTCAGTGCCACTGGCAACTGGACCGACGCCAGAAGAAGAACACGTGCAAACGTGACGTAAGTTTGCTAACGTCACTGTCTAAGCAAACCATGTAGCTCGCTGCGTGGCCTATCACAGGCGGATCAACAAAACGGAGAAATAATAAAAGGCCGCCTCAGGCAAACGTGAGCTCAGTAATTGCCTCGTAAAGGAAGAACGCAGCGGCACGGTCTCTGGGGAAAGTCAGCCTTTGTCGGGCCCACGCAACGAAGTTATGGAGTCACCTTAGCCCCCTTACCAGCCGCACATAGTTAACGGTCGGTACATTCCGAGGCCCTCACTGCAAATCAGTATACCGCTCAGAAGGAACCCACTGTAGGTCTAACCTACGTAGGGCTTACATGTCTTTAAATATGCAGATAGGAGCTATTAAACTGGTCGGATACAGTGGCTGGAAGTCGTAAGATCTTAATGTGACGTGCTGTCACGGCTGCGATAGGATCCATATGTCTCTTTTATGTCAATTCCTCACTGTCAGCTGCTGCCTTCACATTCACGAACGACTGCAGTACGAGTGAACGGTTATGCCATTCCAGCGATAACCTCGACAAAATAAAGCTGCGGCCATCAAGTTTGTTGATGTTGTTAGTGCTCGTTTATATACAACCTCTGACAGTAAAGTTCGGTGAATAAAGTCTGAACGGTCTATCTAGCAACAGATCAAAATGTTCAAATGTTTGTTAAGCTTGAGGGACTTAACTGCGGGGTCATCAGTCCCTAAACTTACAAACTATTTATGAACTATCTTATACAAAAGACATCACAAAGATCCATGCCCGAGGGGGGATTCGAAGCCCCGACCGTAACGACCGCGCAGACTGCGACTGGCGCGCCGCAGACCGCTCGGCCACCGCGGCCGGCTCGAGCAATAGAGTGGAATCACAACGCCATACCTGCATAGCGGCAGGTGTTGACAACCTGCTCACACCGTAGTTCAGTTGAGGATCGTGTTTGTTCCGTGTTAGACCTGTTGGACGAAGTGCTTGTTTAGTGTGTTTATTCTGAATTGAGAACAGGACAACTGACGAGCAAAGGATCAATTTAAAGTTTTCCCATAAACTTGGCAAGATACCTAACAGAAATGCATGCGATGCTGGTACCTGTTTTTTAAGATCAAACACTGTGCCTGAATTGTGTATAAGAGCGAGCCGGCCGCAGTGGCCGAGCGGTCTGCGGCGCGCCAGTCGCAGTCTGCATGGCCGCTACGGTCGGGGGTTCGAATCCCCCATCGAGCATGAATGTTTGTGGTGTCTTTAGTAAAACGTAGTTCATAAGTAGTTCGTAAGGTTAGGGTCTGATGACCCCGCAGTTAAGTCCCTTAAGCTTAAGAAACATTTGAACATTTTTGTACGAGCGGTTTCCCCGTTCTTGAGGAGGCCGATATCCGATATCCGTAGCGGACGACCGGCGACCCCCATCACTGATGAAAACATTAAGAAAGTGAGGACATTAGTAACGAACGATTGTCGATTAACTGTGCGCATGATAGCGGATGAACTGCCGATTAATCGTGAATCTATGCGACAAATCCTTATGCAAAAGGTAGGAAAGAAGAAAACGTGTTATCGTCTTGTGCCGTCGGTTAGTGAAGTCAACAGAGGATCAAAAGCAACTGCAAAGCGATTTAGACAAAATTTCTACATGGAGCGAAAATTGGCAATTGACACTAAATAAAGAAAAGTGTGAAGTAATAGACATGACCACTAAAAGAAATCCGCTGAACTTCAATTACGCGATAAATCAGTCATTAAGGTCGTAAATTCTACCGAATACCTAGGCGTAACAATTACGAACAACTTTTACTGGAGCGAACACATAGAAAATGTTGTGGGGAAGGCGAAACAATGATTACTTTTCATTGGCAGAACGCTTCGAAGATGCACCAGCTCCACCAAAGAGACTGCCTACATCACACTTATGCGTCCTCTCCTGGAGTACTGATGCCCAGTGTGGGACCCTCACCAGGAGGGACTGACGGAAGATATTGAGAAGGTTCAGAGAAGGGCAGCTCGTTTTGCTTTATCACGTTACGGGAGGGAAAGCGTCACGGCAATGTTGCACGAATTGGGGTGGAAATCATTAAAAGAAAGGCGTTATTCATTGCGGCGTGATCTGTTTGCGAAGTTTCAATCACCGACTTTTACTTCTGAATGTTAAAATATTTTGCTAGCATCCACCTACTTAGGGAGACATGACCATCCCAATAAAATAAGAGAAATCAGATCGAAAACGGAACGATTTAGGTGTTATTTCTTCCCGCGCGCTATTAGAGAATGGAACGGTAAAGAAAAGATATGAAAGTGGTTAATGAACCCTCTGGCAGGCACTTAAATGTGATTTGCAGAGTATCTACATAGATGTAGATCACTTAACTGATGATCAGAAGCAGGCACTTTTAGAGGCTTCACAGGATTTTGTCGAAATGAAGGATACGACACCCAATTTCTTGGACCGTATTGTCACTGAGAATGAAACCTGGTGCCTCCGGTACGTGACAAACGAAACGGCAAAGCATGGAATGGCGTTTTTCGACATCACCTCGCTTCGAAACGATGCGCATCATCTTTTACGACAGAGAAGGCATTGTTAACAAGGAATTTCTACCTGAGGGAAAGACGTTGAACGTTGCAAGGTATGATGAAATTTTGACCCGTTTCATGTTACGTCTACGCAGGGTTCGACCCCAGTATGCACATAAGGTTCCTGGTCTTTTGTTCGCGACGACGCTCGCCCACACAAAGACAATATCATCAAACAGTTCCGGGCAGAAAAGGGGGAGGTACAACTTCAACATCTATCATATTCGCCGGATATCAATCCCTCGGACTTCACATTCTACTTATTCCCTCGACTGAAACTCACTTTCAAAGGAAAGAAATTTGACGATATTCCTGACATCTAACGAAACGTGACGAGGCTTTAGAACACCATCGGAAAAGAAGGCTTCGTGAAAAGTTTCCAGGACGTTATCGCAGAGTGCACAGTTACAGTGGGTGACTATTTCTAGGGACAGTAAGGTAACTGTAGTTCAGTCAATGTTACAGGACTATTCACCGAACTTTATTGTCTGAGAGTGGTATAACCGTTTTTTCACTGGTTGTGACTTTGTTCAAATGTTTGTAAATCTATCGGACCAAATTGCGTGGTCATCAGTCCGTAGCGTACAAACTACTTAAACTAAGGTAAAGTAACCTAAGGATAACACACACACACACACACACAAACACACACACACTCACACACACATCCATGCCGAAGGGAGGACTCGAACCCCCGACGGCGAGCAACCACGCGCTCTGCAGCGAAACGCCTTACCGCACGGCCACTCCAGCGCGGCTGTAACTTGGTAGAGACCTTGATTGTACAACATGGATTTTGGCAAAAATTGTACCGTAGATGATGCTATATTCCATTTCCTCTGGGTCCATCTAGTAATGTCAGCCGCGCAATGTTTTCTTGATCCCCTAAGCGAATTCATATCTAATAGACTTTCCTTCAGATATGATCATCTTCTGAGAGTACACCTTTGCGAGCTGTGAGCGATGGGCAACAGACATGTTTCTTGATTTCTGACAGGCATTTGACACAGTGCCCCGCTACAGATTACTAACGAAGGAAGCAGCACTTTGAACCGGTTCCAGGTGTGGCTCGAAGACTTGTTATATAATCGAAACCAGTAAGTTGTATTCGACAACGAGTTCTCAAAAGAATAAAACGTTGGAAGTGCCCCAGGGAAACGGGACCGGTATTATTTTCTTTCTACGGTATATGTTAAGGTTAGGGTGAGTAGAAATCTGTGGATGTTTGCTGATGATAGTGTGGTGTACGGGAAGACGTCGAGTGACTGCCGTAGCATGCGACTTAGACAATGTAGCTATAAATGTAGAAAAAGTAAAGTGATAGACCTGAACAGGAAACACAATCCCGTAATTCTTGAATAAAAGACTGTCTTGGTTGCAAAAATCTGTGTTATTCCGATATGACCTGTTAGGTATCTTCGGATATCTGACGAAGAAGAAAGAGGAGAACTAGTACATATAAGACGATATTTATATGACAGTATTTAAAAACAAAAATTAAAAATTTTCTTTAGCTACAAAAACAATTCTGAAATCGGTACTAAAGAATTGTAATAATGTATGGTAATAGTGTTTTACCTACTCTGTGTTATAGCGTGTTACCATTAAAAAGCACCGAAACAATGACAATGTAACGCATGGAGCCGTGATAGTATTGATCGTTAACAATTTGATACTTGTTCTTCCGTGATCTTTCCGTCTGAATCGATTAGCACTCCTGTCATCTTGGCAAAGGCTACGTAGTTATTGACAGGGTATTTACTAAACTGCCTCGGAAAGTGTAGATATTTAAACCCAAAACTGACTATAATTTCAACGGGTTTTCAGTGCTAAAGCATTGTATTCATAAGCCTTGTTTTGTTACACTCGGTTGCACAGTGGTAGAGTGCCAGACTACAAATCCAAAGGTCCCGGGTTCGATCCCTGCCAGGTCCTGGGATTTTTATCTGTCACTTTCCACTTCTTTCACCTCTGGCAGTATAGCTCATTTGAAAAATACGGAGTAGCACCGTGGTTCGGAACCCACGTTAAACTGTTGGTCCCCCTATAACTGGCTGGGTAAGTCAGGTCGGAGGAAGGCAACGGCATTCCACCTCCAAAAAGGACCATGCCTAGTAAAGCACTGTGGTGTTTTTACCTTTACTCTGTTTTTACGATGCTGTTTAAGGAATGTTACGAAAATGAAGAACAAGTGAACATTTATAACGGATTGAAATAGTTGATAATCTGTTTAACGTGTTAATACTTTTCTTTAATAATCAAACCGAAAGCTACTAACGGACTGCTTAGCTCCTTGTGGTTATTTGTTTGTTCTGAAACGATTTCAAGGTAGCAGTCGACTACCATTTTTGGCTGCTACAATGCTCTGCGATCGTAGTCATTAATATTAACCTCCGACACATTAGAAAAAAGTTACAACTCTTGCTTCGAACTGCAGTTGCACAACTTATCTATAACTTTAGAATTGATGCCTAAGACCGCTTTTTTGTAATTTTTTATATTATTGGATAACTAGTTTCAGCACTCTAGCCGCCATCTTCTGATGCACCATTTACATAAAATACGTACAACTTGTGGTCGTCTATGGAGAGTGCACTAGTTTACAAACGGCTTGTTTCACATTACATCTCTATCTATAGAAAAGCGAAAGGACACTCATTCACTCTCACTCACTCATTGATTAAACACGAAATCTCGAAAACTACTTTGCAGGAATGTAGTTTATAGGTAGAAGACGTCAGCTAAGAAAGGATTTTGCTATATGTCCGATTGTTCAGGAGATATGGCGTCATAAACAATGAAAACTTCCCCGTCTTGGGGTACGTGATAGTGTGACTTTGTCAGTCTACTATTTGAGAAGGAGAGCACTTAGCTACTTGCAACAAACTTTAAACATATTTTCAAACCTTTAGGAAACTTTTCTCGCTGACAACGCCAACAAAATGATGAAAGGAAAAAAAGTTTGTCACTCACTACTTTTTCGGCGTTCATGCAGTAAGATTATGGACCGTAATCTTACAAACTACTTAAGAACTACCTTATACTAAAGACGATACAAACATCCATGCCCGAGGGGGGATTCGAACCCCCGACCGTAGCGGCCGTGCAGACTGCGACTGGCGGGCCGCAGACCGCTCGGCCACTGCGGCCGACACGGCATTTGGCATGACGTTACAATTTATTACTCGTACACTATTAATCATATTCGCGAGAAATGTTACAGACAGTATACACACATAAGACTGAACGTATGTTCGAAATTTTTAGTACGACTCACAATTCATGAGTTATAGAGTTATAAACAGATTCATAAAAAACCGCATCACACAAGACGTTTTGATGTATTACGTCTTTCCTGATAACTCCATTCGCGACGTATTTTTCAGACATTTTACATATACAACACTGTATGTATATTCTAAATAATTTCGTTTTACGACATGTAGTTCAGATACTATGACGTCAAAGACAATGAAATGTATGAAAATTCGCCCTAATAAACACGAGGTTGAAATTTACTACGACCTTACTCCATTTACAACACATTTCGCATGGAGTTTCTAAATATTCCACTCTACGAACCTGATAAATAATGTTTTTGTAGCTCACATACTTCAGGAGATATTACGTCATAAACGTGACTTCCGTAAATAGGTAGGCCTACTGCATTATGTTTGACATTTTGTTAAGTTATTGCTTTGTTCGCAGCACATTCCGCAAACAATATACAAATATACCACTGAAAGGAGCTACAATATTACATCACTGAACTACTCATCAGCAGATATAACCTCAAAACCGTTGATCTGAGAAAATATTGCTTCTTCCACTGACAATTGTGTGTGGCCTGCTCCAGAGTAAATTTGTCTGATAGTTTGTATATTCTGCAGCCGGAAAATAAAACTAAAAATTTGGTCTATCGAGAGGTTTTAGAAAAGTAGCTTAGTTATTGAGGCTATATAAATACAGTTTTCTCTTAAGTTATTTCAAATGTTGCAGAGAAACAAATATTCTGTCTACCATTTTGTCCAAGACCAATTTCTCAAAGCATCTTTGCTGTTGAGAGCCGAATGGAAATTAATGTTAATCACCATTTAGTCTCCTTTTTGTATCGTTGTGTTTGCTTTCGTGTGTTTCAAGATGTTTCACTACCTAATATCGACAGTATCACATTGCATCGAACTTTCTAAATTCTCCCGATTGACCATCACTCCGTGAGTGATTTTTTTGTCAGGTTCATGGTAGGCCGAACTAATAATATGCGATTGTGCGTAGTTGCACTTCCGTTAATAACCAAAGAAATCATCTACCGGTTCAAAGACAAATAAAGTGTTTTCAAAATCAAATCATATGTTTGTAAAGTCTATGGGACTTAACTACGGGGTTATCAGTCCCTAAACTTACAAACTACTTATGAACTAACTAAGACTAAGGACGGCACAAATATCCATGCCCGAGGGGGGATTCGAACCCCCGACCGCAGTGGCCGTGCAGACCGTGACTGAAGCGCCTCAGTCCCCTCGGCCGGCAAAGTGTTTTCAATATATCAATAATTTATTGAGAAAAAAAAGTTTGAATATGAAAACTGTTTGCTTTTAGTAGACCAATAATTTTATTGATAACGAAAAATGTTTCAGAACGAAAACTGTCACTTCATACAGTGTCTATAATTTTGTTATGAAATATTTTCAAAATGAACGATGTTTGTTTTTAGAACGTCAGTAAGTGCATTGTAAAAAAAATGTAAATTGAAGGGTGATCGTTTTTAGTATGTCAATAATTTTATTGTAAAAATGTCAAAAATGAAGGGTGTTTGCTTTTAATTTGTTAATAAATTATCTGTTTAAAAGATGTTTGTTTTTATCATACCAATAAATTCATTCGCTACTGTGAAGAAATCAGCTGTAAAGGAAACGGATATAGCTTTGAGATTAATTTTAGATACCAAACATCTCAACCACTTTCTTTAAGTTTTTATATTTCTTTCACTTAATAACTCGCCTGCGAGCGGAACGCAATATTAATGTTGTTTTCAGGTAGAATAAACATGAAGCAATGGTAATTAGTGAAAATATCAACTTATATTACGAAATAAAATTGATAGTGCCTTTGTTGCAAATTGCATTTTGAAAGTGTAAGAGAAACGACAAGATCATTAAAAACTGCCCACTAATTGGAATAGGAAACTTACGACAGCAGAAACTGGCTGCTATTCACCTAATTCGATGCAGTGAAATTACGGGACTAATCTGAAGTCGAACAGTGACAAGAGATCCGTTTCTCCTTATAGTGAGCCCATTGTCCTAAGCACTGTGTGTGCTTACGTTTTATGCAAACCACTGGGAAATGCGTAGCAGAGGTTTTTCGCACTTCCTTCGGGCATGATGTGTGTGTTATCCTTAGAATAAATTAGTTTAACTGGTTTGTAAGTCTAGGGACCGACGACAATTTCATTTTGGCTCTTTAGGATTATAAACATTTGTACATTTGAATGTCGCTCGGGAACTTCTCTCCTCTGACGATACGTGTCCAAACGGTAATCGTTCCATACCTTAACAGCAACAGTCCGTCAGTTGACATTTAAGCCGCTCAGATGCTTTCAGTGAACTAGTATTTGTCAGTGGGGGTATGTAAACTTTATCCTTAATGCTGCCACCGAAAGGAAAAATTCACCAAGGCGTGAAGTCAGGGGATCTTGGCGGCCATGGGTAGAGACATCTTCTCCACCCAATACAACGATATCGTCGTTTCAATAGCCACGAACATCGACGCTTGAATTAAAGTCAACTGGAAGAAGGTAACTTAGTTGTTGAAGTTGGATGCAAAATATTCATCCTGAAGTGCCTTCTGCATTGCGACGGGAAAGTGAAGGCACCGGACATGATTCTTCTATTTTAACTGAAGAACTGTAAATAGTACATTTATAATGTAAACGCACTCGCAAAGTATTCGATTCAGTTTGCAGTGTCGTCCTCAGTTCGTGATTTGCGTGGACCGTTGAATTTTTTAACTGTGTACGAAATTTTTCCTCACCCTCTCAGCGATTGTGCAATGAAGACTTTAACGACCGGATGTCATAAATGTTAATGATTCTTATGGTCTTACGGATTATGGTCCTTGAAACGTTTCGTCCAGAGCGGCGCTGGACATCCTCAGAGGTGCTCCTGGTGGTGCTGAGTCTTGCCGACTCTGCAAATACAAGCTGCACTGTTGTAACAAAACACATGGCATATTCGAACGTACATAAAACTCTTTCTTTATCGCAATTTCATCGAGGCACTGCACCCGTAATGTCATCGGGTGGAAAAATGCAAACTCGACGATATTATGGTTTTATTCAAACTTCAGTTATAAATGTCATGTAATGTCAACGTAAAGTACTCTGTAGGTTAGATATGTGACTTCGCGAGTATTAAAAAAATTGTAAATAAATAGCAATATCTTTTCATTGCATTAACTTACAAGCTTATAATTTTTTATACCACCAATCGACCGTAGAACCGTTGCTGAGAAAAACGACATTTGTCTACAATAATTAATACAGGCGGAAACGTTGAAATTTAACTACCGCGGTGGAGTGGCCAAGCACATTGAGGCGCTATGCTCCGATGTGCGAGGCCGTTCCCCGTCGGGGGTTCGAATCCCCCCTCGGGCATGGATGTTTGTGTCATATTTAGTATAAGGTAGTTCATAACTAGTTTGTAAGTTTAGAGAATAATGACCTCGCAGTTAAGCCCCTTAAACTTCACAAACATGCGAATATTTTTTTTGAATTGCGACTTCTACCAAATCCGGGATTCAAACCTGGGCCTTCAGCTTAGTAAACAGATAGGCAGATGCACGAACACTATCCTCGCACTTTTGCTACCATCGTTGCACGGCTGTTCAAAACAATTACGGGATCAGTTTAGATATCTAGGCTAGGTTCTGAAGTACTGTCATCGGCAGAATGAACGAAAATGGTTCGACGTCGTCCTGTCGGTTCTACTCAGTGGAGGCAACAACATTACGGCAACGGCGAGACCCCCCCCCCTCCCGGCATAATGAAAAGACATAATTTTTTTTACGATTTTATGTGAATTATTGTCAACAATAAAAAAGATCGATCTCGGTAAAGTAAAAGGGGTTTAAGCGCAAATTATACTCTGATTATGAACAGCAAAACTTATATAAAGTACTAGCTGAACCCCCGCTGCTTCGCATGCGTAGGCTGGTTGGTCTGCACCAGTTGTTTCTTCTTAATCCTGATGAAGAAACCATATCTTAAGTTATAATCTTTATATCTTAAATCAATTTTTGCATCACGTATTTCACCCCCTTATTGGTCGAATTTCCAAAAATACCGAAACACGTGTCTTTCAAATTTGCACCCTGAATCCAAATCCGAAAATTTGTAATTTTAACTTGAAAATTGCCTAAATAGTAACATATTTTCGAAAAACTCCCCCTCTACAATTTAACCCCGTTGATGGTTGAATTCCCAAAAATACCGAAACACGAATTTTTTAACGTCCAACCAACTATACAAATATAAATTTTTGCAGCTCTAGCTTCAAAATTGTATCAATAGCAACGTGTTTTCAAAAAAAATTTTGGTCCTCTATTTAACCCCTTACTTCTTAAATTTCCAAAAATACTAAAAAATCATGGATTTTTAATCTTGACCAAGACTCCATATCCGAAGTTGTAGCTTAAATTTTGAGTTAACAGCAACATATTTTTGAAAATCAATTTTTTTGCGTCACCTATTTTACCCCCTTATTTGTCGAATTTCAAAAAATGCCGAAACACGTGTCTTTTAAATTCGAACCCTGAATTAAAATCCGAAATTTGGTAGTTCTAGCTTCAAAATTGCCTAAATAGCTACGTATTTTCAAAAAACGTTTCATCCCCTATGTCACCCCCTTACGGACGGAGTATCGAAAAATTGCTTCTTAAATGACGCCTACAGAGTATGATCGACACCCTGCACAAATTTCAAGTTTCTATCTT
The DNA here is from genome assembly GCA_026315105.1 of Locusta migratoria. Lineage (NCBI taxonomy): Eukaryota > Metazoa > Arthropoda > Insecta > Orthoptera > Acrididae > Locusta > Locusta migratoria. The sequence goes on from CM048750.1 coordinate 206,078,772, forward strand.
CAGTGGTTTGGGCTGGGCGATGATGAGTCAGTCAGTCCATCAATCAGTCAGTCAGTCGATCGGGACACTTCCTTTTATATATAAAGATAATGGGGTGTCTACTTAAGGTTACTTCTCTTTACATTAGTCTTGCCCCCACCTACCCGAAAATATACGACATATTCACCAATGACTATACTCCACTAAACAAATTACACCATCAGTTAGGTTCAGATAATCAGTTAGGTTCAGATAGTGTAGTGAGCAGTAGTGCAATACAACAGCAACGTGACTTACTCTGAGCTATGGCATAGGGCATAGGAAGGTTGGAAGCGGGACAAAGAGGCAGGTGGCTGCAGTTATTGGAGTGTCTCAAAGTGTTTCCAGGACCTGCGCGCAGTCTCAGACAACATGAATCGTTAAAATAAGGAAAGGCTAAGGTCGTTCAGGCAGCAACAGGACAAGCAATATCAACAGAAAAAGTCCTAAATCGACTTCGGAACGTGGCCTCTACGCATGGCCTATGGTGTGCGTCCAATTAAAACTACGACAACGTTTAGCCTGCAGAAAATGCGCGGAGAGACATCAGGATTGGAGTCTACACGAATGGCGCCGGGTCAGTCAAGATTTTATGTTCAGCCGAACAATCGTCGTTCCCTCTTCTGGATAGAATCTGGAACGCGGAAAAATCCTACTTATGTGCAGAATACATCACCACATCTTGGTGTGGGCAGGAGTCAGTATTGGTGGACGTACGGACCTCTATGTCGTTCAGAATGGCGCTTTGACTTCTCAGAGGTATAGAGAAAAAAACTTCGACCTTTTGTTGTGTCCTACGCTAGTACCATAGGAGATGGGTTCCTTCTGGTGGACGATAACGCTCGTCCGCATAGAGCTGCATTGGTGGACAACATGCTTGAAGCTGAGGGAACTGAACCAATGTAGTGGCCAGATTGTTCACCGGACTTAAAGTCGATTGGGCATGTCTGGGATGCCTTATCAGACTCAGTGCAGCCCGACTAGCACCTCGCACAACAGTTGCTGAGCTGGATATTGCACTCATGGAAGAATGGCCAAATATATCTCAAGAGCAGATTGATAACTTTATACCTCCGTGCCACGCAGGTGTGCAACTGTACTGGTCGTCTGACGGGATTACACATCATATTGGAGGGTAATGAGAATGACTTTTCCATTATTATGGTTGCCCCATGGTGCCTCTCTTTAATTAACGCTATGTAAACCTCAAGCGCCGGCCGCGGTGGCCGAGGGGATTGAGGCGCTCTAGTCACGGTCTGCACGGCCACTACGGTCGGGGGTTCGAATCCCCCCTCGTGCATGGATATTTGTGCCGTCCTTAGTCTTAGCTAGTTCATAAGTAGTTTGTAAGTTTACGGACTGATGAGCCCGTAGTTAAGTCCCATAAGCTTAACAAACATTTGAACATTTTTTGAAACCTCAAGTAAAGAGCCAGAAAAAAATACCGTACTCTATCAAACACAAATTACAAATTGTAACCATTATCTGAACAAAATACCTTACCACATGTATATTGTGTATATTTAACCTAATACGGTAATTGTTTTGAGCATTGTAGTATGGCCCGTGTAGCGGTGATAGCCAGATTGCCAGGTTGGTGGAATGGTTAGTGCATATGCCTTAGTAAGCAGATAACCCTGTTTCGGGTCTGGGCCTTGGTACAAATTTTAATTCAATGCTTCGGCATATATTACTTATCGTAGATAGCGGTGAAAACTAAATATGTTAAAGGTCAAGATAGATTTCCCGATAGTTGTTTTAAAAATTGTGAGCTGCAGTTTCAGGTATTACGACCGACTCAGCTGTGGTGCTTCTGTGATGTAGGCCCAACATGTTTTCTCTCTATTTAGAACACTGCTTGTTTTCGAAGTGATGTTGAAGGTTATAGCGATTTGATGTGCGACATTAAACTTTCTCCGTGAATCAACAGTTTGCACTGTTCTCGGGTGTCCCAGCTAGTATGACAGCAATACATCCCTACAGCTGTTTGTACAGCTCTCGGGTGTCCAGGCGGATGCAGTCGTTCCCGTAACACGATACTGCCACAGCGTTCCTTGCCGTCATCTCCAGGTGATCCCTGTATCAGGTATCAACTGAAGATGAAGGCTATGAACGCTGTGGAAATATCACATTACGAAAACGTCTGTATCCGCTAGGATACCCGAGAACAGTACAAGTAGCAATAGCGTTTTATTTCGGTCATTCTGGTTGACTACATCGAAATAATTTATAGGTACTAACCTCTCAATTTTATTCTGTCTTCCCGCCTAGTCCTGCATCGAGCAAGTCTCGCATGTCGTCAGACGAAATGTGGTTGACATTTCAAATGGTACATCCGATTTGAAAGCCTCTATTAAAACATGCTCTTATACAGATATTTCCTCCAATCGCATGTCACTTTTGACATGCACCTGAGCTCAAAGCTTTCTTTTGTTTGTTAGACGCGTGTTACATGGACCTAGCTCGGAACCTCCATGGTGACAGGACAAAGCGAATATAATAGGGGCTGTTGTAACAAGGAAGGAAGCTTGTAGTTTAACGTCTCGTCGAGGTCATTAGAGACGGAGAATACGCTCGGAGTGTTTGGGTAAGGATGTGGAAGGAAATCAGCCGTGCCCTTTCAAATGAACCATGCCGGCATTTGCCTGGAGTGATTTAGGAAAATCACGGAAACCTAAATCTAGATGGCCGGAGGTGGATTTGAACCACCATCCTTCCGAATGCGAGTCCAGTGTGTTGCCACTGCGCCACCTCGCTCGGTGCTGATGTAACATACAGGTACCATTCGATGTTATACAAATGACTTTGCTAGCGCATTGTCGTATGTCCAACAAAGGCGACACGACAACACTATCTTAACTGATGTACTACTGTGAGTTTTTGCAATGTGTACAAAAGGAAGCGCTGAGAAGGCCGTAATTACTTGCCGTGGACAACGTTCAGTTGCTGTTGGTTGTGGAAGTGTTTTTTTTTTTTTTTTTTTTTTTTTTTGGGGGTGGGGGGGGGTGGGGCGTGGGGGAGGCAAAGCAATGTCCTAAAACCATGCTGGAGTGGCCGTGCGCTCTAAGGCTCGTCGTTGCTGTAGAGTGCGCAGCTTCTCGCCGTCGGAGGTTCGAGTCGTCCCCACAGCAATGGTTTATGTGTTGTCCTTAGCATAAGTTAGTGTAAGTGTAGGGAGTAGTGACCACTGCAATTTCGTCCCATGTCTTGACAAACATTTGAACACATTTGTATGTCATGAATTTTATATGTGGCATGTGTGTACCGGCGACCTCTCAAAGCAAGTATATTGGTTAAGACAGCACGTCGGAGGCATTGCTGCTGGAAATAAAGTAACTTCTACTTGTAATAAAATTAATTAAAATGTTTTGTAGAAAAAATTGGGACCCGCAGCAGATCGGGTTAAAGGAAGACATGAAAGCAGTTCAGAGGCGAGCAGCTAGGTTCGTTACTGGTAGGTTCGACCAATGCGCGAGTGTCACAGAATTGCTCCGGGAACTCAAATGGGAATCGCTGGAGTAAAGACGACGTTCTCTTCGAGAAATTCTGTTGAGGAAATTTAGAGGGCTGGAATTTGAAGCTGACTGTAGAACGATCTTCCTGCCGCCTATTTACATTTCTCGTAATTATCACAAAGATAAGAGAAATTAGGGCTCGTACGGAGGCATATAGACATTCTTCTTTTCCTCGTTCTATTTGGGAGTGGAATAGAAAAGAAAATGCACTTTACGGTGGATTGCGGAGTATGTATGTAACCGGCCGCGGTGGCCGAGGGGACTGCGGCGCGCCAGTTACAGTCTGCACGGCCACTACGGGCGGCGGTTCGAATCCCCCCTCGGGCGTGGATATTTGTGTCGTCCTTAGTGTTAGCTAGATCATAAGTAGTTTGTAAGTTTAGGGACTAATGACCCCGTAGTTAAGTCCCATACGCTATACAAATATTTGAACATTTGAATTTGAGTTTAGTATGTATGTAGAAGCCGAAATATCTTTAGTGTCTTTGATGCCACTATCGATCCAAAATACTGTAAGCTATTCATCGGGATATTCCCGGTTCTTTCCCGACCTGTGAAACAGGTTTTCATTCGTCTTGTTAGCTTTGATTAATACTTCAATTTTTGTACCATGTACTCTTTAACCTTTTTGCCATAAATCTGTTCTACACATATACACAGGATCTTTGGTTCAGAAATATATTTCCATCAACGTGTTAGTTTTTTCTGTCTGCGTTTTTTTTGTGGGAATACTTATTTTCCGGTACAAAAAGTGGTTTGCGGCTAATTATTTTCTCTTCAATGTTGTCTATGACACATAAATTACATAATTAGAGTTCCTGTTCTGTAATATTGCTAAGAGAGGATACGCGTTACTTAGTGAGGGCCAATAAACAGCGTGCAAACGGTTTCTCTGTATGAGTGCTGCTGACAGGTAATTAATGCCATTGCTTCACCCCGACAGTGATCTGACGTAAATTGTTGAGGCTACCGCCACTAGCCACTAGCCTGCCAACGGCACACACAACACAAGTACGGGTCGATGTAGTTCTTCTCTTAGTAGTTAATTGAAATGCAGCCAAGAAAGAACGCTAGTCAACAGCACAAAAAACTGCTGCCGGCGGGAGTCAAGTGTGGCTTAGCTCCACTGGGCACGTCAGTCAGTAGGAATTCGTAACGAGCGCGCTTCCGTATGCAGTGACTCATAATACAATGGCGGGACTGAGTTTTGAAACAGTATTTTTACAGTTTGACGAAAAAAGCTAAGGCTACATGCAGGGGGATTTGATTTTTAGGGCTTTTTTGCATATTGGTATTGAGTAAGTTGATTCTGATCTTGTACGAATTTCCATACTCTTGTCACTGTTGGTGCTATGCCAAAAACCGATCAACAGACGGGGCAGTTTCCCATTGTCATACTCGAAATCGTTCCGGTGGCTGGACTATGTTGTGGATGAGCGATTGAACCTTAGCGTTTGTGTGGAAATAAATATATGTATTGACAGTTCGTATATATATATATATATATATATATATATATATATATATATATATATATATGAATTGCTGTTCGTTAGTCTCGCTAAAACTCGAGAACGGCTGAACCGATTTGGCTAATTTTAGTCTCGAAATATTCGTACAAGTTCAGGGAAGGTTTAAACGGTGATAAAATATGGAAAAGTTGTCTGGAAAAGAGGAAAAAAGGGAAAAACTGAAAAAAGCTTTTTCCAGTGAGCTATCAATACCGTTCGTCCAATTGTCATACAATTTTGTACATTTTATGTGGAAAACAAGAGGAGGGTTCGCATAAAATAAAAATTTGAAAAAGTCGCCAGGAAAGTAGGATAATTTAGGAAAAACCGAAAGCGATTTTTTTCTATTATAAAAATCAATTGCGACATGGTTGTAAGAGCATTACGTGAATACGGTTTGACAGGACAAAGTTTGTATAAAATAAATTTTTTGGAAAATCTACCGGAAAATTTGAGAAAAACTGAAAGTGCAGATTTCAATGTGGTTTTGATTGAATTCAGTACTATAACTGACTATTCGCATGACGGAGAGGGGTAATTCTTTCTTTGTTTTGTTCATTATAGTCTTGGAAAAGTTTTGAATTTAAAAAAAGGGATAGTTAAAAAAGGAAAGTCGCAAAATTCGAACCAAGTTCCTTTTTCAATGTGTTTCTAAATGTACTGTACACTATAAGTTGAGAACCGTTCATCCGAGTGCGATAAAATGTTGATCATATGACGTTCAATGAAAGATGAACGTTCTTATGAACTAAGAATTTGGGAAAGTTACCCGGAAAATTTGAAACTTCGCGAGAAACTGAAAGAGCTTTTTTCAATTGGATATCAATATCATTCGTCTGACTGCGATAAAATTTTGCATATTTGAGGTTCAAAGCAAGAGTAACGTTTTTATTAAATAAAAATTTGGAAAAGTTTCCCGGAAAATTGGAAAATTCAGAAAAAATAGAAAGATTTTTCTATGAAATATCAAAACCATTTATCTGATTTCGATAAAATTTTGCAAATTCGACGTTCAAAGCGAGACGAAGGTTTGAGTGAAGTAAAAGTTTGGAATAGTTGGCCAGAAAACATGAAAATTTGTGGAAAACTGAAATAGCTCTTTTCTTTGGGATATCAATATCATTTGTACAATTGCGATAAAATTTTGCACATTCCACATATTAGCAATTGCGAAGCATTGCCAGGACGACTAGTATTGATATATAAATGCCGACAAAAGGTTGTACACTGCCTTGTGACACAATAAGGCAAGTACGCGAAGCGTCCTGTATTGCCCAACCATTAACGTCTCAGAGCATTTTTATTCTTAAGAGTAAGATTTTGCTGTTATAATTAAATAACACTTCTTTTAGAAGACGTATTATTCTATATAGTCTACATCATGTGCCATAGCCATACGCCCGGTTTTAGTAAAAGCATATGTTGGCTGCTGCTGTAAGCTGAAAGTGATGCACCAACGTTTCCTCAGCTGTAACGGTCCGTGACAGAAAGGCCTTTCCATTGGTTACCAGCAGTTAACAACAGTTCAGATGAAAGTTGTTGAGAATATATAGGCCAAGATCGCTTTTTGAATATTTTCTTTTAGATAATCGGTTTCTCCTAAGAACACAATTATGTGAACGTTTCTGCTGGGGTAAAATTTTATTTTCATGTAATTTAGATAGCAGCGATGCCCTGATCGAGACACAGCATAAACCGCTAACACTTATTAAAGGTCTCAATAAATGATACGTCATATTTATCAGATATAATGAACGTCTATGCAGGTGTTAGACTCACATTTCAATGACCATTCCTCGAAAACGCTATTTACATTCTCGGAAGTGTAGGTAGGTGCCACAGCTTACGTAAAGCTATTACAAGCTGCAATTGCTGAGCTTTTCTCTGCGGCAGACGTGCTTGAAACGACTACAATTATAACGCTGCTAAGGGTTAACACGCAGTCACTACGAGAGATTTCAGTACTGCCACGTTGCTTTCCAACAGTGAAAAGACAACGCAACCTTGTTAATTTTGTTAAATTATTCTTTGGTTATCGACTTGATAACTTGTGGCGAAAGAGAAATATTCTGTTACTTGGTTGTGTGAGGCCTGTAGCAGGGGAGAAAAATACGTATTCAGAGGTAACGGCGATCGGTGGCGAGCACGAGGGTGGCTCTGTTATTCGGAGGGTCAGCGGTTCCCGGAAGACGCCTTACGGCTGAAGGCCACAGCAGGTAGGACTGAGGCATGAGCTGACCGCCACCGACGCTGGCGTCGTCTAGGCGGGAGCGTCTGGAGCAATACAATACACGGCGTACGGTGCTTTGCGAAGGGGGAGCTGAGACGTCTGGCACCGAGTTGGCGAACGCCAGGGTGGCACCCGCTAGGACATTGTACTTCTCTGGCGCCAAGCTGCGGGCGCCGCAATTATACAATAGCGAGGGAATTTGGCCGTTTGCTGGGAACAACTTCCTGCCGTGTTTTCGAAGGTGCCTGAAGGCCAACCGCTGCTACCGTGAGAACGCTGGACGTAAGGGCGAGGCCCGACCGGTGGAAACGCGGGAGAGCTGGCCATTGGCTGCTGTTTTATAGTAAGGGAGTACGGCTGTCCGACTCACGAACACAAGCCGTGATTGGCCGTACTTTGGCGCCTAGCTGTGGATTGGCGTGTCAATAGAGATAGGCGGAGCCTGGAGGTTTTGCAGAGAGGAGATAGAGATTTTAGGAGAGAGGAGTGGTATTTGGGCTCCCAAGGAGAGCAGACGCTTCTCTTATGATCTCAGTTTATACTTGTCGTCAAGCATCTATACTTAGAGTTTGTGGTACAACTTTTGAAGTTGCTCCAGAACTTGTACTAATAGCGTTGAGTATTGGCAAGCCGAGAGCAAGGTCATCCTGCCTGATATTATACGCACCGACGCTCTAATTACGATTGTCACAGTTCTGGTGTCATCTCTGCCTACAGTACATTCGTGTTTCACACGTAAATTGTCTGTAGTAGCACGACATAGCCGAACGAGTGAGATCTTAGGTACTAAGATCCGCCGGGGTCGAAGTTGGCTGATGTTAGTTAAATATTGCTACTGGAATACGAAGCTGAATTATCTCCGAGTCCGCGAATTGCAGCTATCGACACTCGCAGCCGCCGCCCAGCCGTCGTGTTGCTGACTTGCCAGTGTTTCAAGGGGTATTCCCGTTTTCGGACTGCTGGAAACGTTAAGTAAACTCACAGAAATCTGGTATCCGAATATTCCTCTCGACTACGACACGGTTTCCAGTTCAATTATGTTTCTGCCCTTTCCTGTTCCATTCACGAAGGGAAAGGAGTCTCTGAAGTTCCATATAGCACTAATTTCTGTAATCTGCTCGGCACCTTCATTTCGTGTCAGGAGATAAAATGCGGCCCCCTTCTTGGAATGTACACTCTCAATATTACGACGGTAAACCTCTCTTCAGAGCATCTTCTTCCTGTCTGTAGCACGTAATCTTCGTAGTGTAGCAATTTTAATGGTCAGCAGTGTATATATTCGACACAGCAACACTTAGCCTTGGATGCAATGCATTGTTTTAAAATGTAGTAAGTTTCAATCACACACAGCTGAATGATGATGCAGCCAAAAAAGGAAAGGAAGAGGTGTTGACAGGGCGACCTGTAGACAGAGAGAGAGAGAGAGAGAGAGAGAGAGAGAGAGAACTCCGTTCTGCCACTCCCGACGTGCACGCGTTTATGCCACCAGCGGTCAGAGCACGTAATCCAGTGATTGCGCGAGGTCGAAGCGGTGGACGATGTTCAGAGACGCTACACCCGCTAAAAATCATATTCACATGCGAATACTAATTCCCAGCATGCATCGCGGCCACCCGTGCATTTTAAACGTCCTAATGCCAAACGTTCAAAGGTTATGAGGGTTTTCTTTCATGTAATTCAATAAATACCTCTCTGTCAGTGGCGGCTGGTGTGCTGCAGCACAAAATTATGCCATTTCTCTTCGAATGCAGGTGAGAAATCGCTGTAAAATTACATCCTTTCTCTTGGAATACGAGCCAGATATCACAATAAAATTATGCCAATTCCCTTCCAATGCGTATTAGAGTGCTAGTAATAAGGATGAAAACGCATTTTGGAGCGCTCTCGCCGCGATAGCTGGAAACCAGCTCCGTGTGCTGAAGTGGGATTCAGCCACGCTGGCACATGCGCAGATGGGCGGCGCAGTCGTCTGTTCGCTAGTGCGCATGCGCAGACGTCACGTCAGGCCTGGTGACTCATGTGTGCTGAGACCGACTGCAGCACCAGATCAATATTTCTCTTCGCGCTGCGTGTAACGGCTGCGGAAGAATAGTATATGACGAATATTGCGGCATACAGAGTCAAATAGCGCGCTGGTTCAGGCGTCTTGCGCGTTGTCTCTCAAACCTACCTGTGTGAGGCTGGTATTCAAATAATTGAGTCTAAATTTTTAATTTCTGTAAACAAAATTAATATTTTAAACGTTATATTTACTACCTGCAGTGAATACATGCAGTTTGGCAGCGCTGTTATAGATTCCCCTGAAGTTCTTACTGTCAATACAATATTAACTGATATTTAATTAAAGGCAATCATACGAAGGTTGACTTTTTATTTTGGTATATTTTGTTTCCTGTTTATTTTTGTAATATTGTAGCACACTGGTCAAATTTTGTACCAGCCGCCACTGCTCTCTGTATGTTTGTGATGGGAGTTTAAGCTCTCTGGTGAAGAACACTGAGATGCTTCATAGCCAAATTGGCTGGAATGACGTCACGGGCTCACGAGTTACACTTAACTGTAGTTGCTGCGTCACACTTGGCTCGTCGTTTCCTGTAACTCAGATATCTTTTTAACACGTTGTCATCTTTAATAGTGGTACTTGCAGAGGTGCGCTAAAGGTCGGAGTTCGACATAAACACGCGGACTCGGTGAAAGCGGTAACACACTTGCCTTGCTGGGTGTCCGCCGGCTGTACGGGCCTCTCCCTGAAAGAAAGCCTTGTGCAGAAACTATACGCCTGCAACCAACTGGTATTCCTGTGCGAATACGTAAGGCGCCAGCGGCGATCGAGAAATAAACTTTCAACGTAATCCATTCACAATACCGTCTATCTGTACCAAAGAGAAAATGTGTTGCCGGCCGCGGTGACCGACGGGACTGCGGCATGCCAGTCACGATCTGCACGGCCACTACGGTCGCGGGTTAGAATCCCCCTCGTCCTTAGTGTTAGCTAGTTCATAAGTAAATGCAAACGTAGGCTTCCGCGGCTGTTGTCATTATCTTCTGGGTATGAAACCGCGTCGTCATTTTATAAATTCCACCGACGTTTCGGCCACTGTTGCAGGCGGCCTTCATCAGACCCTCATGCCGCCTGCAACAGTGGCCGACACGTCGGTGGAATTTATAAAATGACGACGCGTTTCATACCCAGAAGAATTTTATTGATAGCTCATAAGTAGTTTGTAAGTTTAGGGACTGATGACCCCGTAGTTAAGTCCCATAAGCTATACAAACATTTGAACATTTAGAACATGTGTTAATCTGGATTTGGTAATGTTCGCTTGTTCGTCACCTTTTGGAAGGAAGGAAGGAAACTTAGGGTTTAATGTCCCGTCGACGGCTTGGTCATTAGACACGGAGCTTACGGTCGGAGTGTTTGGACAAGGATGGGGAAGGAAATCGGCCGTGCCCTTTGAAAGGAACCATCCCGGCATTTGCCTGGAGTGATTTAGGGAAATTACGGAAAACCTTAATTTGGTTGGCCGGAGATGGATTTGAACCACCGTCCTCCCGAATGCGATATTTGGTAATGTTATTGGTACGGTGGTAGGATGTTCACCGTATCACCCCCCTCCCTCTTTCCGTCCAGGACGGAAATTGTGTACCCACCTTTTGAATGACTCTTCCACAATTGAACACTTGACTTCCATGAAATGTGAACTAACTACTCAATTCCAATGAACTTTTACTTCAAACGCTTTTCATTGTCATACTTCATATCGTTCCCACAAACTAAGTTGACACTCGGCGCTGTGGCTGATGGGAGCTACTGTAAAGACGCTTCCCATTTACGGTTGCACCCATCAACCACCGCGCCTATGCCTTCTTAGTTTGCATGCACAGTAACCTTCACAACTGAATCGTTTCAATTGTGGCTTGCTCACTCAGTCTTTGTTTCTCTCTCCATTTTAGTTGATCGTATTTTATTTACGAATAGGAAAGGGAGAGGGGATAGCAGAGGCTAATATCTCGCAGATATCTATTTCAGCAGCGAGACCAATGCGAAGCAAATTTTTCAGAGGCTGATTTGTACAACACAAGGAATCTCAGCCATATTTCTTGTTGTTGATAGGGCTGTAATCTTAGTTGAGTTTTAATTTTAGCATTGTATGTGATACTCCTCTTATATTTTAAGAACATTTTTGTACAACGACCCTGTGTAAATGTGTGTGTGTTTGTTGGATCGGGTGATGTGGATCTTGAGGTATTCTGGAAAGAGCACTGATATCCTAGCCTCTAAGTATTTTTAATACTAAAACACAAGCGAAGTGGCAATAAAGCGGATGTAAAGGATAGTGCAAAGCATTTCACAATTGAAACTTCCTGGCGGATTAAAACTGTCTGTCTGAACTAGGATTCCCACCTGGGACCTTTACCTTTCGCGGGCAAGCGTGCTACCTACTAAGCTATCCCGGCACGCTTCACGATCCTTCCTCAAATCTCTTCTTCCGCCGGTACCTCCTACTTTCCAAATTTCACAAAAGTTTTCCTGCGAACCTGGCTGGATTAGCACTCCCGGAAGAAAGGATACAGTGGAGACATGGCTTAGCCACAGAATGACATTTGCACCCTACAGCGGAGTGTGCTTCACATCCGCTTCTGTGAAGTTTAAAAAGTATGAGGCGAGTTCTGGCGGAAGAAAAGCTGTCAGGACGCTGTGAAGGGTGCGGGGATAGCTCAGTCGGTAGAGGGCTTGCCTGCGGAACGCGAAGTTTCGAAGTTTGAATCCCGGTTCCTCTACACAATATTAATTTGCCAGGTAGTTTCATATCAGCGTCCATTTCGCTGCAGAATGAAAATATTCATTTCAGAATTTTTCCACCTTGGAATAGACAGCAAAAAGGACTCAAAATCTAAAGTAGTGGACACACTGAGGAAGACATATTGAGCGAAAAAAACATGTAAGGAGATTTGTACTTGCCGGCCAATATGTCGTTTCCGCGTAGACTGTGAAGCTAAAATCGAACAACAGCTGATAATAATAATAATAATAATAATAAAAAATAAATAAATAAATAAATAAATAAAAGTCTTTACTATTCTTTGCTTTACAGTTCGGCACCTTAATGTTGCTAAAACAGTTTATGCATTCCCGCCATCTCCTTTGACGCAGAAAAAGCATATGCCAATTATTTTTATGCAACGTCAAACACAAATGTCAAGTGATTGTTTTTTTAGTTATTTCAGTTTTGATTTTTTCCCTTATTGTTACAGGTCGATTGTTTTTCTTCGATCTCGAACGACCTCATCGACGAAAAGCGAAACATAAAGATTTAGAAGTACAATCATTACGAGTTTTCACAGAACACTTAGACTATCAGTGTGACTGCAATGACGAGTAATAGCTGCCGTCACCAAAAGTTAACGATTATTTTCGCTACTTTTAGTAAAGTAGAAAAACCTTCCCTTAAAGTCCGTCTATTACGAAAGAAAAAGTATGACAGTGGCGCGTGAATGACCACTGAGAGGAGCACATGGAATGGACAAAAATAAATCTATGAAATTCTGTAGTTGAATCACTTACTTTTAGAAGGACACAGATATGCAGCGAACAACTGACCCTTGGGGTTCTTGACTCACCTGCAAAAGCAAAAACAGTGTTAATTACTACCTGTTGCAAAATTACAATGAGAAACAAGTATTATCACTAAGCAGTGAATATTTTGAAATGATCTGAAGCTACTTTTAATGGTAATTGTTTTAATAATTTTATCATGATTTATGGCAATATCGATGTGGTACAAAGTGTGTGTCAACAACTGAACAGCTAGTTTGACACGTGTACTAAATGAATCTTCTGTTATCGCGATTGGTAAAGCAAATTCTCTGATTTCTTGCGCCTCTCAAGGGAAGGTTCAAATTGTGGGCCACGTATTTGGAGGAAGTTTCATGTGGCTATTCATCATTGAAAATATAAAGGTCTACGTTTATTTCTGTCTTGAGTTCAACATTCCGTACGTTTTAAGAATACCGATGTAGAGTTTATTGTGTCGACTAAGTTATCTCCTGTGAGCAAGTGGCAAATGCGTTATACTCCAAATTTCTAGAGCCCTTCTTCAAAAAACAGCGTAAATGGAAGTATTCAGTGGAAATTATTTTCACACACACGCATGCATACAACGAGTGCTTGCTCCGCTGGACAGCTTTTTTGCGAGACAAGCAGTAAGTCTTCCGCAAACTTCGACCGTCTGCCACGTTCAGTATTGATGATCTGCGTACGTGTCCGTCAGCACTCTTGCTTAACGCAGTCAGCAGCGTCCAAGAATTTGCTGCCAATTGTTCGGCTGGTACGGGTAACACGTGCTTTCATTCCAATCATTATCTGAAATCATCCTTACTGCACCGTTTGTCTGACAAAAATGGACCATGAGAAATATCTGTCACATAGGTTGGCTAGTTTTTGTGGTTACTCGATGGTGTTACGTTTCGCTACTTGTGATCGCCGAGTCGTTTTCAAAATGTTCAAATGTTTGTAAAGCTTATGGGACTTAACTACGGGGTCATGTCCCTAAACTTACAAACTACTTATGAACTACTTACGAACTAGGACGGCACAAATATCCATGCCCGAGGGGGGATTCGAACCCCCGACCGTAGTGGCCGTGCAGACCGTGACTGAAACGCCTCAGTCCCCTCGGCCACCGCGGCCGGCCGAGACGTTTTACAGAAGGCTTCTGTTCCGAAGTGACGTTAGCATAAAGTCGATCCTAAAATATGTTTCGTCTCAATTCTTGTTTAATGTACACTATGTTCGTTCCGTGTTGCCAACAAAAATTCATGTTAGTCTACCAGCATTATGTACAATTTCCTACGAGGAAAACTTCATACGATCCGAATAAATCGATTCCAGATCTGGCAGAGTAAATTTTATTTTCCCGCAGAAATGTTATTGGAAAATAGTATATTTTTATAATACTACCAGTACGAAAAACGCCTTGCCAGGCCGTTTATTTAATAAAAAAAAGAAAAAAATCAAAATGCATAACGCATCTAGGTTACATGTAATATAAATGGCATAATTACCTTATTAGCGACGATTATCACATAAAGGAGGAAAGGTGTAGTAAGATTACATTAGATTAGATTAATACTTGTTCCATAGATCATGAATACGAAATTTCGTAATCATATATATATATATATATTGAAAATCACTCATTTCTATGTAAAAATTCATCTATTGTGTAGAAGGAGTTCAGAAATTGTTTCAGTTTGTTTTTAAATGCTGGTTGACTATCAGTCAGACATTTAATGTTATCTGGTAAATGACCAAAGACTTTTTTTGCAACATAATTCACCCCTTCTGTGCCAAAGTTAAGTTTAAACTTTAATAGTGTGGATCACCCTTTCGCCTAGTGTTGTAGCTATGCACACTGCTATTACTTTTGAATTAGGTTGGGTTATTAATGACATATTTCACAAGATAATATGTAGATTTTGAATCCTCTGTGAAGATCCCTAGATCATTAAATAAGTGTCTGCAAGAGAGGGTGGGCTAATAACACGCTATTGTGCAATGAATACGTTTTTACTAAATGATGAATTACCATAAAATGTGAAGCCACATGAAAGCAGTGAATGAAAATAAGCTTACTAAGCTCAATTATTCAGATGTTTGAGACCAAAATTTGCAGTAACTAATAGCGTAATTTGGTGAAGTGAAACAATTCAGTATGTAGTCAATGTGTTGCACACACCTAAAAACTACCGTAGCTACAGACGTCTGTTCACAGACTTTATTTATTAACGGTGTCTTGCCATTTATTGTATGGAACTGCATGCATTGTGTTTTATCAACATTTACTAAGAGTCCATTTGCAGAGAACCACTTTTAATTTTCTGAAATACTTATTTACGATTTCGTAATGTAATTCTTGTTTGTCAGGAGTATTTACCCGTATTATCAGCAAACAGAATAAGCTTTGCATCCTCGTCATTGGCAAATCATTAATATATATGAAACAGCAAAGGACTCAAGACTGAACCCTATGGGACCCCACTCTTCATAGCTCCCCAGTTTCAACAATCAGCTGATGATCGGAATGGTGCTTAAAGCTTATTGGAAGTCGCTAAGTATTTTAATTATCAAACACTGGATAATTGTAGGATGAGTAACTTGCGCTCTTATTAAACGGAAACACTACTTTAACGCAGCTCATTATTTACGAGAAACAGTGATACAATTTCGCTGGTGCATTCAGTGATATCCGTATACGGATAATGTCTGCAAAGCGTGTTGGGCACAGAGTTAGAGAAGCTTTTATTATCTTTAGAAAAAAATGTCTAACACTTAAATCTATATTCGTGGTTTAATATATTTCTCGGCTTCAGAAACGTGTTTCTTACCATTGTCATTGACATCATACAATTCTTATCCTTTTCAATTCAGCACTCATAAATTATTTTATTGGGCACGAAGCAAAACGTGTATAGTTTTACTATATTCCATTCCATTGTTTTGCTTTTGTTAATGTTCATCAAACACCCTATCAAGGCATTGTCCTCTCCATTCATTTGTTTTTCCAAGTTCTTCGCTGACTGTGACAGAATTACGTCATCAGCAAACATCAAGAGTATCAGTTTCGTCCTATACTGGTTGATTAATGCTCAATGTACGGATTGAATAACAAAGGATATAGCCAAAACACTCCCTCACTATCGTCTCCACCATTGCTTCCCTCATGTAACTCAACTCTCACAAATGATGTCTAGTTTCTGCACAATTAGTATATAACCTTTGTATGTCTGTACTAAATCCCGGCTATCGTCATAATTTAGATGTATGCTAGTCAATATTGCCAAAGGCTTCATACAAACATTTCTTCTTCGTCACCTTATAAGTCGCAGGGCTCTTTTTATCTTAGGTATTCATATATTTCACCAGAAGTAGAACTGATTTACGCCGAGGTCAATATCTACCAATTTTTCCATGCATCTCTAAATAATTCGTGTCAGTTTTTGTAACCATGAATTATGAAACTAACAGTTGAGTAATATTTATTTTTCAGCAGCTGCCTTCGCTGGAAAGAACATAACTAGCCTCTGCACTACTTAGTTCGCGTCCAAAGTAGCAAGCATACACACAAAACGTAATTAGATTTTTATATCAGCTGCAATAGTGTACTTTGGATTTGTACATTGTTTTTTGATGATAACCAACAACTTAAAATTGCATTCTTTGCTGGTACTGACGTTCCTACAAGGTATAATTCTCAAACCTGGTTTTGGACTGTGCTTCACTAGGAAAGAAATTCTTCAAACACCGATTTTACTAATACTTTGTGTGTGCTTGCTCCTCCAGTAAAGACTATCAAATTAAATCAGAAAGAGTGCGCTCATGTTCATAGTACAGATTGCTGCTGTTAACAGCATCTAACTGTTTGCAACTTGTATAGTCCGCGAGGTGCGGAAATAATTGCACGGTAAAGGGTTAAAGGAGAATTTTCCACCACGTGGTACATTGGATTAACCGGCAGCAGTACTGAAATTTATCATGAACATCTGAAAGGTGGATATTCCGATGCCCTATGAGATCTAATCTATTTTCACGGAAGATAATTATTCATGAACAACGAGTCAAGGTCAGCAATTACATAAAATGAGAAGCCGAGGCTATATTCCAGCAGGACTCTGCCAACGTACGTGACTTTCAAGGAGAAAAGCAAGATTCTAGATCACGGCGGAAATTTTACACCTGCATCAAAGTTCTGAAAGACGCCGTACGCATATAACCTTCGGTTGAGGTTAGACCGGTGGCTCCGTTTTAGATTAGGGACCACTTTGATTTGTTTGTGATCAGGGACCACAGGGTATCAATCTAAAAATAAACTTTAATTAGAACTATTAACATATTCTCCAAACTCAGAAGTAGTATGTATTGACAGTAGTATTATAATAGAATCTAGTTCCGATGCGATGTTATCCATTTCTTTACAGCCAGTGAAGTTGTCAAGTTATCGTAGACACACAGTGCGATAAACTGCTACGTCACAAGAATTTGGAAATTTAAAATGAATAAAAGTTTGAAATTTTATATCTTTCGTAGACCATATTTTAGCTCTTGACGACCACACCGCTACACTAGACCGCCCATTTCTACAGTACTGCTCATCGAATTCTCATCAAATAGGCGTGAGTACAGACAACTACTTGCTGACAATTGTTACAGGCCGGTTTAGCCTGTAGAGAAGCTTAACCTTCTCAATCCTAGTGTTGTTCCTAGACAACACCGTATAAAATCTGTTTTATATAGTACTAGCTTAAACCTGCGGCTCCGCTCGCGTGTTGGTTGATTGAGATAGACAATGCGCGCGCGAAACGTCAAATCGATTTATTTAAAGAATTGTATTAAAAGAAATTTCTTTTTTACTGTTTTATTTATTTATTCTTATATTTCCTTATTCGTATGCTTATCCTTACAGATAAAGAGCTGAAGAAATTGTAGCACGCATTGGCCAAAGATATGGTCTGTGACATCACGTTTCGCTATATGTAACCTCTTTGTTATAGAGTTATAGAGTCGCAAACGTCATCGCTGGCCTTCAGTCCGATTTTTTTTTTTTTTTTTAATTTGACGACTTTCAACCACCACATCTTCCAGCCCCTTATAGCTATCGGCATGGAACTGCTATGGTGTACAACGGAAGACTTCGGACAACAATTACACACAGACAATTCGTTTGCGTTCTGTAGTTTTCGCTGCAGAGCGAAATATTTACACATACACACGTAGAATTTTATATACACCGATAACTTTCCATCCCAATATACTCCACCCTTTTATTATTATCAACCATCAAGCAACAATGCAACCAATAAAACCATTTTCAACGAGTAAATATAATTTTCGAAGAGTAATTATTGTTCCGCATTTCGCGTTATATTCTTCAAATTATTAATATCTATCAGATCGCTATAAAACCTTCCTCAGGTATAAATTAGTAAATGTACAAATATTTAAGTCACTGCGTCTTGTCATTCGGACGTGATAAGCGTACACCGAACAGACATTCACATTAATTAATATACATAGAGAAATAGCTATCCGATCGCCATAAAACCGTGCCTAAGCCTTCCCCGGGTAGACATTAGTAACTGTACAAATTTTTAGCTCTTTATGTCTTGTGGTTCAGACGTGATAAACGTACACCGAACAGACATTCACGTTTATAGATATAGATTACGTTTATCAAATCTTAAAATCGCATCGTTTTTTAGGAACAACATGCTTATAAAACGACATTTTGACTTGGGGAGGGGGGGGGGGATCGTACCAAATTCAGTCATTAACCATTCTGACTTAGATGTAGTGTTACGTTGCTATCTGTATGTGGTTGTGAGCTTGTGAGCTCGAGTGTGAGTGTCGTTAGTGCTCTTTTATTTCAGTAGTGAATTGTCTTGTCTTTGATGCTTTGGTGAAGATTACTGATCTGTCTGCTAACAATCAACAAAATAACGTCTGAAGTTATAATATATCTCGTACAAATATACGTTGTGCTTGAAAAATGATATAAAAATAATTATGTTCGGTAAAAAAATATTAAACATTTTTTATGTTTAGTGCCTTGTATTATTACAGAAAAAGTGAATTGTAATTGTTAAAAACTGAATTCATGATGTGAGAGAAACGCTCTGTTATTGTAAAAGGGAATCTTTAAAAGAAGGGTGATATTATTCTTATGAAATTCTGTTGGGTAAAATTAGCAAAAGAAGCCTGGTTGACAACTATTTTGCCTTCATAATGTGTCTCCAGTACGGATCTTAATAAATGGATAAGAATGGTTAAGGGACATACAGAGGCATATAGTCGTTTTTCCGCGAATGGAGTGTAAGTATTCATTTTTCCGTTACGTTACTTTCATGTTTCTTATGCAGGAAATACGATAAAGGCAGCTGAATTTTGGCACAGGCCTCTAATACCGGTTCTCTAAATTTATCCATGGGGGTTTTGGGAGTGTTAACACCTCCTTCCTTCCATAGATTCGTCATTTATTTGCCATTGTACACGTTTTTGAACTCTCTGGCGATCTGTTACTAAACAGTACTCTGGATGTATTAGCATCTTGTACGAGGCTTTCTTTACAAATGTACGAACTTGGCAAGTACCCATCCACCAAATTTAAGTCTTCTTCTCGTCTTTCGTATTCTACGTGCTCGTATCGTTCAATATTCGCTATACATATATGTAGTGTGTGGAGTTCCTTAGCTTAACCACTAATCTTGTACTTATTTCATTCCACTCGAAATTTCCGTTATTGTAATCTTACATAAAAATTGAGGTGTTTGTGCCTGTATTTGACTCTGCAGCCAAAACTACATATCGCAAACGAATAGTGTTTGTATGTGGTAGTAGGTATCAGTCTCCCACTGCCCACTATGGTAATAGAGGGTTGATAACGATAATGGGATGGAAGATATGGGAGTTGAAGGTTACCGACTTATATAAAATTCTACGTGTGGGTGTCAATATTTTGCTCTTCAGCAAAAGCTACACAATGGAGACGAACGAACTCTCTGTGTGTTTGTAGTACAAAGTCTCCCGTAGTACAGCGTGTCGATTGCTGTAAGAGGGTGGAAGATATAGTGGTTGAAAATTTCCAGTTTATATAAAATTCGGATTGAAGACCAGCGAAACGTGATGCACATTCTTCAGTTGTTTTTCTGCAACAAGCGTACGAATGAAGAAAAATAAGTGCATATTGCAGTTTGAAAAGTAAAACTACCAATAAAGACGCCAAAGCGTAAGAAAGAAACTTCGCGTTTTCGATTCGTTTCTAAAAGACAGATTGGCGCCGAAAAGTGAATCTACAGACGATAGAAACTTGAAACTTGTAGACGTTTATCTTAAACTTTTGGCATCAGCGATTTTTCGATATTCCAATCCCTAAGGGGGTGAGATAGGGGAATGAACGGTTTTTTGAAAATACGTTGCTATTAAGGCACTTTTGAAGCAAGAAATACGAAACTTTGGAATTTTAAAAACACGTGTTTCGATATTATTGTAAATTCAGCCAGCCGGCCGCGGTGGTCGAGGAGACTGAGGCGCTCCAGTCACGGTCTGCACGGCCACTGCGGTCGGGGATTCGAATCCCCCCTCGGGCATGGATATTTGTGCCGTCCTTAGTTTAAGCTAGTTCATAAGTAGTTTGTAAGTTTAGGGACTGATGACCCCGCAGTCAAGTCCCATAAGCTTAACAAACATTTGAACATTTTTTGAAATTCAGCCATTAAGTGGGTGAAATGAGGGAAATCTTGTAATGGTGCTAGTAAGACTACTTTGATGCTAGAAATGCGAAAATTTGGATTTGGAACCATGGCCAGAAAAAAAGTGTCTCTGGATATTTTGAATTCTGGGGGTGGCAATTTGTATCAAAGTAATTGATTGGGAAAGTATTGTTAAAGCTAAATCTGTGAACATTTATATTTAGAAGTAGAAACAACCAATGTAGACCATCCAGTCTACGCGTGCGAAGCAGCCTGAATGACGCTAGTATTCAAATAAAAATAGAAACTCAAACAGTAAATAAAAAAGAACGCATTAATATTGCAGTCTAGCTAGTTTTTATCGTGTGTGATAATCTATTTTTACAGATGTACAGTAGTGTAAAGCTGGACACCTGCAATGGATGAAGTACTGATTTGCACGAGTCCTCGAGTATACTTTTATTTTGTACAGTCACGTGTTGGTTGGATGGGTGTTATTTACAGAGATTAATTCCTCACTGATTGTGAGTCCAAAGCTCCTGGCGAGTCTGCTGAGCGGAAGCAACGCGGCGTGCTCGTGCAGGCGGTCTCATTGCTTGATTAATGGCAAGCGACCGGTCACAGCAGGGTCATCTCGAGACTGCTGGCTTCCGTTCTCGGCTGCCGACGTAGCATCGGCACGGAGACTACATTACACTCTGCCACGCATTGTACAATGCCTAGGAAATATGTAGATCTAGAATAAATCATAAAAAATTAGAAAGTTACTACAACTGTAGAGCATTCTGGAACAAAATCTGTTAATGCAGGTGTAAGTGTAATTTTTAATATGCGGTAGTGGTGCTGTGCCAAACTATGAATCGAATGGTCGTGGGTTCGATCCCCGCTCAAACCTAAGGTTTTTATCTTTTCAGTTCTTTCATCTCTAGCAATGTTGTTGATTTGAAAAATGCCGAGTTACACCATCGTTCGGAATTCACCTTAAATTGTACCTGGTTGGGCCACGAGTGACTTGGACAGACCAAAACTTTTGGGTCTGGCCAATGAGATCTCGCTAGCTATCAGCCAATGAGACGCTGCGTATGCTGTCAGCCAATGACATGCTGCGTGTCTCTTAACCGGAGATTCGGGCGCTAGTTCGATCTTGCTGTCGCCTACTTACATTTCGCGTAGTGATCACAAAGAAAAGATAAGAGAAATTAGGGCTCGTGCGGAGGCATATGGGCATTCTTTTTTTCCTCGTCCTGTTTGGGAGTGGAATGGGAAAAGAAGTGCCAAGTAGTGGTGCAGTGTGCCCTCCGCCACGCACCTTACGGTGGATTGCGGAGTGTGTATGTGGATGTGGATGGTGGTGGATGCGCGCACCTTCTTAAGGCTACGGTACAGATAACTTTTTTAAAGTGAAAGTTAGGTTAGATATAGGTTAAACAAGAAGGCGCGTTAGGGCGCGTAGCACCCGAATCTGGAGTTAAGAAACAAGTAGCATCTCGTTGGCTGAGAGCTAGCGAGTTCCCACTGGCCGGAGCCAAAAATTTTGGTCTGTCCGCAGTCACTCGTGGATGGGCCGCGGTCGAGTGGACGAGCGCTCTAAGGCGCCTTGTTGCGGAGGTGTGTGTTGTCCTTAGTGTAAGTTAGTTAAGTAGTTTGTAATTCTGGGGACTGATGACCATAGCAATTTGTTCCATTATCTTACAAACATTTGAACATATTCAAGAGTAGGGGTTAGGTATGCTAGTCACAGCTTTTCAAGATACTGCAAGATAATAGAGTTTCGTTGTATATGATGACTGCACCGTACACGTAAACAGGCGCAAATAAAATGTTAATCATCTTATACGGGATGACATTCCTTCTCCGGGAAGCTGGTTCGTGACGACGTCATCACAGAAAGGGTGTTCTCTCTACTATGCTGTTTTCAACAGATTTATGTCGAGGCGTGGACTGCATGTCAGCTCTGCAAGGAAGAAATTTTATGAGCCATCAATAGACGGAGCCATATAACTGACTGTCAGCGCCAACGGATGTTACGTAATGTAAGTACAATAGACACGGCCGTCTTATTCACTTGCTTTATCGACGATCTGAATGGCCCACAGCGCAGTTGAGAGTCGGCCGTGGCTTTCTACTGCCACTCTCCTTCGTTCTCTCTCTGTGGCTCTGTATTGGAACACGGAAGAGGGCACCATTATTCCTGTGTAGTGTGAAATCGCAACATCGAGAAGACGTAGGGGTAGAGGAATAAAATGTAGGCCAATTAATTGTCTGGGTAATTTTTCAGGGCACAGGTTTCAATGTGTGTGGCCGCAAGAAGAAGTGTGAAAATGATGAGATGCAATGATGCCCAATAACTGCTGCCACCTCCTCAGTTACAAAAAAAACAAAAAAAACAAAAAAAACAAAAAAAAACAAAAAAAATAACCCTTGTATTGCTCAGTGACCGAAGGCACTGAGCTGTTGTACTGGCAAAGGAGAGAAATTAACTTGGATTCGAATTTAACACGCTTTAACGTATAAAATCTGCAATTTATTTATGCATTTATTCAACTGCTCTCATCATTTTTGCCACTGTGATACCGATTAGACACTCCATAACTCGTCAAGTAATTTTTTGATTTGTCTGATAGCCTTTACTGGCTGAAATCCATATCCGCGTACAATTCTCTACTCTGTGTAAACGTCAAATAATAATAACAACTAGTAAAGCTCTGAATTATTTCAGTAAAAGAATTTCCATGTATTAAACACCTCCAAAGGTCTAATTGCTTTGAACAGTGCTTGTATGAATGAAATCAGGGTAATCTCCACTGTAAACAAGCGTAAATAATCCAAGCGTTTCCACGTTCATGGTGTCATTTCTCCTGAATAGTCAGTCCTGCGGTGATGATAATTTTGCACGTAAATTCAGTGGTGTATGCAAGTACAATCTGAAAAGACTGCTGGTAGTAAAGAAGTAAATTTATACGTCCACTTTTACGAAGCGTCGTTACAAGCAAACGCCAGTTTTTCGATGTATCTAAGTTTATGCGCGAAATATGTCGTACATTCAGTGGTATAACAACATGCAGGCTATAAACAGTGTTTCGGTAGTAAGTAATTGAAATGCCGAACTCTGAACTTTACCAACTCGAACAGAAAAGCGCTGTAAGTCAATGTTCAAATATTTGTATAGCTTATGGGTCTTAACTACGGGTCATCAGTCCCTAAACTTACAAACTACTTACGAACTAGCTAACTCTAAGGACGGCACAGATATCCATGCCCGAGGGGGGATTCAAACCCCCGACCGTAGGGGCCGTGCAGACCGTGACTGGAGCGCCTCAGTCCCCTCTGCCACCGCGGCCTGCGCGCAGTAAGTGATAAACTTGTTTTTCCTTTCATATTTTTCTGGGATATGAGTCAGTCAGCATGGAAATGGTTTGGCAGGGGTTTGAAATTATGTGGAAAGATTGCTGCAAGTCACTAAGCGCTCTAATACAAACCAATCACCACTATAACTTTACTTTTATTCACTTTCATCCGATTCATTTTTTTCTTCATTTACAGTACCATAGTCTGATATATATAGCCTACGTCTTTTATAAAGTATGAAGCTTCGTTCAGAAACCACGGGATTCCTCGTCAGTTAAACAGTTTCTTGACCTAAAATAAAAAAGTAAGCGATTACTCAAAGACACCGAGCGCGGTGGCGCGCTGGTAACACACTCGTTTTCGAGAGGACGGCGGTTCAGACCAACACCACCTGGAGAGAAGGCCGCGGCGCTCTTGTATGACGTCAGGCAGAGTAGGTTGCGCGCGCATAGCTGACTGGGTAGCCGCTGGGACACGCCCCACTATGCCGAAGCAGCCAGCCAGTCAGCTATGCGCGCGCAACCTACTCTGCCTGACGTCGCACGAGAGCGCCGCGGTCTTATCTCTGGGTGGTGGTGTTTAAACCCGCCTCCGACAACCCTGATCAAAGTATTCCGCCATATTCCTAAATCATCCCAGGTAAATGCCAGGATGGGTCCTTTCAATGGCCACGGCTGATTTCCTTCCCCATCCTGTCAAACACTAGCAGAGCGTGTGCTCCGCCTCTAATGACCACCATGTCGACGGGACGTTGAACCCCAATCTTCCTTCCTTCCTACCTCTCACTTCTCACACTGTGCACTGATTGCGCCAGCTGTGACAGCTCGACATAAATTTCTTGTTAAGCACATTCTCTAGTACTGAGAATAACCAGACTGCACACAACGATGTTCAGGATAACAGTTAAGGAAATCTAGAGTTTCAGATGTTTCCAATGTTACCAACAGGACAAATTACTACGTGTATTTGAGTTTGGTGCACTCCGTGAGCCGGCGCGCCTGCTCTTACGATAAAACAACTGATCAAGTGCGATTACGACCCTTATGGAGCACTTGGCGATACTTGCGCTCTTTTCCAGATTATCCTGCTAAATGTGTAGAAAGACTGTCGCAACTGGTCAGGAACGTCGCAGAACCGGCACAAATGGTGCCGGCGTCGGATGCTCTGCATTCTGTGCCTCTAATGGAAATGCGCGCGTATGTGCCTGCTTAGTGAGCGGACAGCGTGACAGAAAAGTGTGTCTTGGTCGAGAACTGCCAACGTCCGTTATGCAGTAAATCCGTGTCGCCACGATGCAGTTCAACAGAGCGTACGTTGTTCGGAGTGGCGTAATGACGCAGCCGTTGAGAAACTGTGCCGTTCAAATATCCACTGCCGCGCGGGAGTAGCAGAGGGGTCTGGAGCGGCACGTTACGGATCGCGCGGTCTCCCGCGTGGCCGCGTGGGAGGTTCGAATCGTCCCTCGGGCATGGATGTGTGTGTTGTCCTTAGGTTAGTTTAACTTAGTTTTAGTAGTTTTTAAGACTAAGGACTGATGACCACGTAGTTTTGTTCCATAGGATTACACACATTAGAACATTAGAAATATCCACTCTGGAAGAGCGGTCCGGTAAGATAGAACTGAGTATACGTTCACTTTATCTTTCTTTCCCACAAGATTGAATTTCTAGATCTTCGAGGAGCTCGTCTTCAGGAAATATAGAGCCTATTCAGTTAAGAGTTAAATTGTTGAGTCTATTAGAATGATTTGATTTTTATATTGTCAAAAACAAAGGTGACACATCAGATTTAAAAGATTGTTTCGATGAATGTATGTCCCTGCAAGACGTAAAATCTTACTGCGATTCGTAAAAAAAGAAAAATTTGATAATTCAAGATCCTTTTTATGCTTGAATATATCTATGTTATAGGCCTATATGACAGCCAGGTATTTTGTTGGTTCAATGTTTTTTTCTTTTCGCAAGACAATGTTTTTAACACTCTGTTCATATGATTATTTCAAAAGATCAGCGCCAGATAGGTAACGAAACAGAGAGAGATACATCAGGTCATTCCAAAACACTGTTTCCTGTAAGATTAAAAAGGGGTACCATACCGCCACTCGAACTCGTAACCTTGCAGGAGTGATTAAATGCTGGCATACGAGTCGTGCCTGGATAGCACTGCCTGCCAAAGGGCTGTTCGTTCCTCGGTCTGCCATAGTTTTACTCTGGTAGGGTGCTTATAAACAGCGCACGCTTCGTTACAAAGTGATAGATACATTCTAGAAATTAATAACGTTTCTAAGAAATGAAAAATACGTGGCGATGCTTTCTCTGAACATTTTAGTCATTTAGAGAAAATACTGAAAATGGTCGTATCGCAGTGGATACACCGGTTCCTGCTACATAAATGAAGTACCAGTAAGTTGTATTCGACAACGAGTACTCAAAAGAATGAAATGTCGGAAGTGCCACAGGGAAGCAGGACCGCCGGCCGCGTTGGCCGAGGGGACTGAGGCGCTACAGTCACGGTCTGCACGGCCACTACGGTCGGGGGTTCGAATCCCCCCTCGGGCATGGATATTTGTGCCGTCTTTAGTATAAGGTAGTTGATAAGTAGTTTGTAAGTTGACCCCGTAGTTGACCCCGTAGTTAAGTCCCATAAGCTCTACAAACATATGAACATTTGAAGTACTGTCTAACTTGATTGGATTAGATTAATACTTGATCCATAGATTAAAAATACGACGTTTCGCAGTGAAGTGAAACGTGTCAGTTTAATAAAAGTTGTCTACGCATGACAATCATTATTTTATAGATTTTTTTAAATACTAGTTGGTTATCTCTCAGTCTTTATATGCTACTAGGTAAGTGACCAAAGACTTTTGTAGCAGCATAATGCACCCCTTTCTGTGCCAAAGTCAGATTTAATCTTGAATAGTGAAGATCACCCTTTCTCCTACTGTTGTCCTTATCACGTTGCTATTACTTTTGAACTGCGTCGGAATATTAACAACAAATGTTCTAGGTGAATACATATATTGTGAAGCTCTGTGATGATCTCTAGATCCTTAAATATAAATCTGCAGGATGATCTTGGGTGGGCTCCAGCAATTATTCTGGTTAGGAATTAGTGACCAGAACTGGACCTCAGTAGAAACTTGATGGCAGATTAAAATTGTGTACCGGTACCGGGACTCGAACCTGGGACCTTTGTCTTTCCCGAACAAGCGCTCTATCGACTCAGCTATCCAGGCACGCCACACAACTTTACTTCTACCAGTACCTCGCCTCCTACTTTCCGGGATAGCTTAGTCGGTAGAGCGCTTGCCCGCGAAAGGCATAGGTCCCACGTTCGAGTCCCGGTTCCGGCACACAATTTTAATCTGCCAGCAAGTTTCTACTGAGGTCCAGTTCTGGTCACTAATCCCTGACGACGACGACAACGACGAAGACGACACCGACTCACAGACAAATAAGTGCGGGGGTTGTCTTGCCATGCATAAACAATACGCCGGTCTATGCCTTTACTGAGGATGAGGTAGCCGGCCAGAGCAAGAACTTGGGAGAAATCCCTCAAGTGACAATGAATACCTGAGGCAGGGCAAGTTCCTAGTAATCTGAAGAAAAAGGTCAATGTAGCTATCATGAAATATTCAAATGTTTGTACACCTATTGGACCAAACTGCTATGGTCTTCAGTCTCTAGACTTACAAAATAAACTAAGGACAGCACACACACCAATGGCCGAGGAAGGACAGGAACCTCCGGTGCGAACTGTCACCTAGTCCGTAGCATGCAGCCATGGACCTACGCTCAATCCGCGCGGCTAGAAACGATGAAAAAGGAGCCTAATAAGAACCCGGCTCCAGCCACGCCCTGCCTTCTGGATGTGTTGGGGAAGCTACTTGAGACTCTGCCGGCTGAGATGGTGGCAGCACACGGAACTTGTACGGAATGAGTGGCAGGCAGTTCGTCTTCCGCCCCAGGGGGAGATCTGCGTGCGACGCAATTGCTCTGGCTGCTGAGGTCTATGGCTCCACAACAAGTATATGGTAGGCATCATAATGGACACTTTGACAATCTCTGCCGCGGTGGAGTAGCCGAGCGGTCTAAGGCGTCTTGCTGCTGAGCGCGCGGTTGCTCGCCGTCGGAGGTTCGAGTCCTCTCTGGGGCATGAGAGTGTGTTGTCCTTGGTTTATTTTACCTTAGTTTGTAAGCTACGAACTGACGACCACGCAGTTTACAAACATTTGACAACCTCTGGTGACCCTCGCTCTTCTCGCAACTCTGGGTGATTGAGTGCCCAGTATGAAGCTTACTTGTCGTCTGCGACGGCGTCGGTTCCTGCTGTTGCGTGTGCAGTGACACGGCCGCTCGCTTAATGCTCGCCTCGCTGCATACAATGGCTCGCGACACAATACGGGTCCCGGGGTTATCTGGTCGCGCCTGTCACCAGCTGCCGTAACGGCCCGTTCAAAGCACCTGCTGCTGACGTATCGCTCTGCAGATCTGACCGCAAGCCATTGGGCACTGGGCTGTCATTTAGAGCAATAGCGCCTCAGGGATCGGTCTGCATTACGTCACACGGGCTGCCCGGTTTGGCACAGCTCGCTTTATCCGTAACTATGAGGCCAAAACCGCTGACGACCTTGATCCAGTATTCCAAATTCTACACGCAAAAGTAGTGAACCACAGGTTGAGGTCCAGTCAAAAGTTACGTTTCCTCTCCAATCTCGCCAATGCTTTAACGCTCCTTAAACGTCTTATTTCAGCCGAAAGCTATAATTTTATACAGGATGGTTATAATTAAACTGAGGTGTGCCGGCCGCGGTGGCCGAGGGGACTGAGGCGATCCAGTCACGGTCTGCAAGGCCACTCGGGGATTGGAATCCCCCCTCGGGCATGGATATTTGTGCCGTCCTTAGTATTATGTAGTTCATAAGTAGTTTGTAATTTTAGGGACTGATGACCCCGTAGTTAAATCCCATAAGCTATACAAACATTTGAATTTGATTTGAACTGAGGTGTTCCGAGAGATGCAGTGCCGGCACGCTGAATGTTCAGCTGTCGTTGCGCTGGCGTATGATGAAAGAAAATCATAGTTACACTTTCTGTCCCAGGCGTAAGTGCGTAAGTGCAGGTATAGGCAAGGGACGATGAAATACAGAATAACGGTGGTTCTGGTACAATTACGAGGGGTAGTTGGGAAATAATGAAGCGTTGAACGACTGCTGATGTCTACATTGGTTCCAAAGCGCCTTCCACCGAGAGTATTCTTCAAAGCTGGAAACAGATGGAACTCACTTCGTGAGACATCAGGATTGTATGGTGGATGGTGTAGGCGCTCCCAACCGAGAGTTGAAATATGGTTTTGCGTTGCCGTCGCCGAGTGTGGTCTCGCATTGTCATCGAAGATGACGCCTGATCTCAGAAGGCCAGGCCACTTTTTCCGAATCGCCTCTTTCAGTTTCGACAGAGTGGCACAGTACCGTGCAGCATTGATGGTTGAATCCTCCAAAAAGTCCAACAACAAAACTCATTGGGCGTACCAGAAAACGGTGGGTAGCACTTTACTTGCAGACGGAGAGCTTTTGAACTTCTTTCGGTCAGGTGATGACGGATGTTTTCACTCCATGGATGCGGTATTCGATTCGGGTGTGTAGTGGTGGACCCACATGTCACATTCCGAAAATTTCGCCCACAGCCGTTAAACGCTTCTTCCGTATGCAACGCTCTGATTTTTTTTCCTGGACGGGTTATTGAAGCTTATAAAGCGATTTGACATATTTCTCAGTGTACTTAGAAATTATATAATGTCTTATTCTATTTTTCCCTTTCATACACAAATCTGTCCACAGTAGACAGGTGAAATTTTCCAACTCCCCCTCGTAGTAGGATAGGATAACAAGTGACAACATACGTTAAATATGGTCTCCCGACGGCATCACGGAATGATGGACAGTTACACGCAGGATATCCAGTGTAATGTGGACAATATGTCTTCGTATGCTAACCTTCGTATCACGAAGAGTCCGGGTACATCACTGATAGATTCGACACGCCAAATATTCCCACAACGGAAAGTCACATGAATTTATGTCAGGGGATCTGGAAGGCTATACTACTTGAAAGTGTCTAAAGATTATGCGGTCGTCGTCGAAGGTTTCTCGACGCACAACTGGCGAACGACATGTGGTATCGTCCCATCTTAGATAAAAATAATGCCGTGGGCACAGTTCCGTTTTTCAAAGCCAATATCACGTGTTGCACCAGACGGTCTTCATAACCTGCAGTTGTTACTGTACCCCTGACAGATCCATGAGGGGACTGACGCGCTCCAGTCACGGTCTGCATGGCCACTGCGGACGGGCATGGATATTTGTGCTGTCCTTAGTCTTAGCTAGTTTATAAGTAGTTTGTAAGCTTAGGGACTGATGACCCCGTAGTTAAGTCCCATAAGTTCTACAAACATTTGAACATTTTGAGGTCCATGAGGTGACATCTCCTCGAAGAAAGAAAGGACGGAGAAAGAAGGAGGTTGTGAAACCACACCACACAGTCGAGTAATCTGAGTGCAGTGGATGTTCCCGCATAACGTGTGGGGGAGTAGAATCCTAGAACCCCATATGCGGCAGTTCTGTGCGTTCACAACACCGTCATGACTAAAATGTGCGTCGGTCATCCAAACAATATTACCTAGTCACATCCATGTGTGCCAAAAGACAAAGGGCCACGCAACGGCTGCATTTGGAGCCCACTATAAATCTTTTAGGGATACCAGAGCAAAATGCACCTCATAATCTTTTTAACTGTTGACCAGCGGAGAGAGAATTTCTGTGCTGCAGAATTTAAGATACGTGCTCGACAGTCAGATGCAGTTCGCCATGGGAATTGCCATATGAATTTGATCAAATGTTGCACACTTAACCTTCAGAATAGAAGGAACATGATCGTCTAACTAAGATTATTCTTCTGAATGGATTCTTGTGTCACTTCAGGTTTTCAACCTGAAAAGAGACTAAGATAAGGTGAATGACGGACTGTATCTTACACACCACTTCACTGATCTCCATGAGTGTTAACAGGGCCGCGGTGGAATGGCCGAGCGTTCTAAGGCGTCTTGCTGCTGAGCACGCGGTTGCTTCCCGTCGGACATGTATGTGTGTATATGTGTGTGTTCGTGTGTGCATGTGTGTGTAATCTTTAGGTTAGTTTAATTAGTTTGCAAGTCTAGGGACTGATAACAACAGTAGTTAAATCCAATAGATTTAACTTTCGGGACAGACGCCACATGTATATATAGATTTACAAACATTTGAACATTTTGAAAGTTAATAGAGTTATATATTTTTCACAGATGGAGGAGAAGTTCGAAGAAAGGCGAGGAATTGATTGGTGTAAAGGTGAAGATGGAGATGAGCAGATACAGAGATAGGAGGAGATGATTAGAGAGAGGGGTGGTGGTGAGATGAACAGAGAGAGAGGGGGGGGGGGAGATGAGGAAGTGGACAAGACTCAGAAGGAAAGAGGAGGACAGAATGAGAAAAGGGAAGGAAGGATGAACTAAACAATGCAGTAAATAAGCACCCAGGCGTAGCCGGGTTTTCAGATAGTATATGAAATAAAACGTTGCCCGAAGAATCTTTCCTGGACTTTATAGCAGCAGAACAGCTGATACGAAACAACTTAGTGATTTAAAGATGAGGCTACTTTATCACCTAGATGGTGGTGTGTATTACGGGTACTAGGTGCCACGTAAACAATGCCGCGCGGGAATGGCCTTGCGGTCTAAGGCGTCTTGCTACGTACTGCGTAGTCGCTCTGGCACGTCTATGGGTATTGTTCTTAGCGTAACTTGAAGCCAGTTTATTTTGCAAATCTAAGGACTGATGACTTCAGCAATTTGGCGTCTTAGGCTGATTACACACACACCGATTTTAGGCGGCAGATAAAATATCGACCGTCCATATTCCACCAGGGACGCACTGGAGGGCACTGATGCTGGCACACTGGCCGCCCACGGAACGTCACCGGCAAAAAGCCGGTCAGCTGCCGGTGTAGGCGACTGACACTGCAGACCGACGGCGCCTGGCCGGTGCCGGCCATACAGTAGTAGGCAGCCTAAGTCGTCAAGTGGCAGCTGTAGTGGCACACGCAACGATTTTTACCGGCCGTCCTCCATGTACAGTTCCCGCTGTCCCTGATCGCCATACAATCGATGTAGCGAATATAGGACTGAAATACAAAATATTGCAAAGAACTTTGTACGACGGGCAACCACAGCTAAAATATTTGTACATAATTAAGAAACTTTCACACAGTTAAAAATTAGGTGTTAAAATTGTGATGGTCTGAACTGTTATTTTATTTGAGTCGTCAAGACCCGCACTATAGGTTCCTCAACTTACAGTTGCATCTTCAGGTGCTTTTTAAAAGTTTTCCATATTAGTGTTTTGTGATGGATAACATGGTCAATGGTCGTACCGCAAGGACCTTCGCTCATTTCGTCAAAAACATAAATAGAGGTTTACAGTGCGGTTATTGTTATTTTTGGTAAAAGTATAGAGAAGTCAGCCTTACGTCACAGGCTAAACAATTTTTACTAAACTGATTGCTGACTTTTCTATACTTTTATCAAAAATGACAAGAACCGCACGGTAGATTTCTTTTTAAGTTTTTGACGAAATGAGCTAAGGTGCTTGCGGTACGACCTCACCATTAACCCCGTTATCCAACACAAATGACTTATATGGAAAACTTTTAAAAAAGCACATAAAGATGCAACTGTAAGTTGTGAAATCGGTAGTGCGGGTCTTCAGGACTCCAATAACATAACACGTAAGTGGACCAACGACTTTCATTCAGACTATTACAATTTTAACTGTGTGAGAGTTTTTTAATTATGTACAAAATATTCTTTCTCTATACAACAAATTACAAATATTTTAATTCTCTTTTGTTCCGGAGCATTGAATAGAATTCAATGGTGAAGTTAAAATTTTGTGTGAGGCTGGGACTCGAACTCGTTTTTTCTGTTTTTTTTTTTTTTTTTTTTTTTTTAATTTTTATTTTTTATTTTTCTGGTTGATCGTTTTATGGTGCTACTGAGACCTTCGCTTCGTTTTATTATGGAGGGTGACTAGTCCTCTGAGCGATAGGCTGTACAGAAACGTTTCTAGCCCTGACCAAGTCATCAATCTATCATGTAGTAGTGTCCATTATTCTATTTTCTCGCAAGGAAACGGTCATTTGCCTATTTGAGGCATGCAATGGATTAAATGATTAAGAGCCGCGGCGGAGCGGCCGAGCGCGTTGTGGCGCTAAGCTACGATGCACGAGGTCGCTCCCCGTCGGGGGTTCGAGTCCCCCCCTCGGGCATGGATGTTTGTGCTGTTTTTAGTATAAGTTAGTTCATAAGTAGTTTGTAAGTTTAGGGACTGATGACCCCGCAGTTCAGTCCCATAAGCTTAGCAAACGTTTAAAGATTAAGATATAAGTGATATGTGTATTTAGATAGTGGAAGCACGAACAATTTTGTGGAACAAAACTTTGGATCCGTTTGAAGATAGAAATGCAACTAGAGATACATTGAGACAACTTCCCTGCGAACTGAATGAGGGTTTTGAGAAAATGAAAAGCAAAGAAAAAAACTTCATTTCTTGACTGGTATACAATGTGTGATGTTACGGTACTTTATTAGTTATTTGCATCATGTCAGCAATATTTGTCATAATACTATGCAAAATCGTTTGGGATTCATTATGTTTGGAATCAACTTCACTCGACCACGACGCCAAGCGACTGCTTGTTTGGCCGGTAAAATGCCGATGTGTGTGCCAGCAGCGCTCCACCGGTAAAATATCGGTCGATATTTACCGGCAGTCCAGAGTCGGTGTGTGTGTGTGCAGCCAGCCTTAGGATTACAGACTTCCCTGTCGACTGCTCTCAACCCTAATAGTTCTGAGGTTGGTTGGTCCTGAAAAGGACTATTCATATGTAGGTTTTCTTGCATACTTGTTGCTGTAATAAAGCCATGAGGACTATCACTGGCACTGTCAGATCTACGCCCATTCGGTGGTTACCTGTCCTGGCTAACATAACTCCGCAAGATCTGAGGAGGAAAGCAGCTAAGGTAAAATTGATAAAGAATTTCAAGGCTCACAAGAACTCTCCCTTGTATGATGCTCTACAGGATCCCCCAGCATGTCGTCTGAAATCTCGAAAACCTCCTTGGTGTGACACAGAAAGCACCAGTTTCTTCGATGTGACCTCTCAAGTGGCAAGAACGCTGGAAAGAAAATCCACCGCACAACGGCCACCTCGTGCAAGATCCATCAAAGAAGGTTGAGGTATTCCATCTACCACGCCAATCCTGGTCGAGACTGAACCGCATCAGGACTGGTCAAGGGAGGTGTGCTTACAACATGACTGTGACTGCGGGGCAGAGGAGCAAACCATAGGGCACATCGTCAAACAGTGTCCACTGCGAGCATTTAATGGTGACTTGAGAGTTTACATCAAGTGACAGAAAGTGCTCTGGACTGGTTATCAAATTTGGACATTTCCATTTAATTGTAAAACCATACGATAAATAAATAAATAATCCCTAATAGTTCGGTGAAATGTCGTCCTTACAGGATCAGGAAGTGTGTGTATTGTTTTCGTCCTAAAATTGTTCCCATTGACGCAATCTACTACCTACAGACTTTGAAACCGCATCTATACTTTTTGTCTGAAATGCCACCTCGCAGCATTAAATCTCGCGATGGCCACTGGACACACAAAATTTTGGTTCATCAGCGTAATCCAATTTGCTGACAGTGTCTAAGGGGCCACTCATACAAGAGTTTTTTCGGAGCTGAAATTAACCGCTCCAGTTGCCAATTACCTTGTGAC
Organism: Locusta migratoria; assembly: GCA_026315105.1. Lineage (NCBI taxonomy): Eukaryota > Metazoa > Arthropoda > Insecta > Orthoptera > Acrididae > Locusta > Locusta migratoria. The sequence goes on from CM048750.1 coordinate 206,113,519, forward strand.
TTTGTGGAGCGGCGTGACTGCGTTTGGCATTACTGGTCCACATTCTTTCTTTTTTGACGATCTTGATGGCATTGCAGTTCCGGTTAGTAGCGCAGCAGTGCCCAAATGTGAATTGATTTCTTTTCTCCAAGGCTGAAAAACTGGTTCCACCTGGACGTAGTAACAGGTCTTACGGCCCGCAGACCATGGATTTGGAGGTAATAACTGGTTAGACGGTCGCCCTCTTTTACTGCCCAGACTAATTTTTTCGGGGATCCTTGAAGAACGAAATGTGCATTGCATGTTTTCATACACCGGCCTATGTAATTCAAGGCTGTGGAGGAGATTCCAGTGAATATTTCAAATTCCGTAATGAAAGCTTTCGTTCTCTGCTTCGAGGAATGCACGAAACCTGATGCCAACCATCTGTATAATTATATGTACCGAAATGTATTTTTCTTTGTTTTCCATGTGTGTTTCAATAAATTTCACAGTTTTTTTTTTAGAAGTTCCTGTGTATTAGTTTGTGACCAATTTACATACCTTCTTCCTGGTGCATCGTACTTTTTAACCATGGAATTTACCAGAGCGTCATAACTCAAAGTAGTCCCATCTAATGTAGGTAACGGATTGTCATGCGACATACCTTTCTCAATGACAAAATGTTCGCTCAAATTTCCGTGAGGCGTGGGGTATAGAAACAAATATATAGATTGGTTTGGTGTGGTGTCATATCCGAAAGAACAAACACCACAGACACAGACACACACACACACACACACATATATATATATATATATATATATATATATATATATATATATATATATATAGGGTGAGTCAACTAACATTATCGCTGGATATATTTCGTAAACCACATCAAATACTCAAAAATGTTCAAATGTTTGTAGAACTTATGGGTCTTAATTACGGGGTCATCAGTCCCTAAGCTTACAAACTACTTATGAACTAGCTAACACTAAGGACGGCACAAATATCCATGCCCGAGGGGGGATTCGAACCCCCGACCATAGTGGCCGTGCAGACTGTGACTGGAGCGCCTCAGTCCCCTCGGCCACCGCGGCCGGCCATCAAGTACTGACGAACCGATATATATATATATATATATATATATATATATATATATATATATATATATATATATGATGTGGTTTACGAAATATATCCAGCGATAATGTTAGTTGACTCACCCTGAGTCACCTAACATATAACATGGATATATTTCGTAAACCACATCAAATACTGACGAACCGATTCCACAGACCGAACGTGAGGAGAGGGGCTAGTGAAATTGGTTAATACAAACCATAAAAAAAATGCACGGAAGTATGTTTTTTAACATAAGCCTACGTTTTTTTAAATGAAACCCCGTTACTTATGTTAGCACATCTGAACATATAAACAAATACGTTATCAGTGCCGTTTGTTGGATTGTAAAATGTCAATTATATCCGGAGATATTGTAACCTAAAGTTGATGCTTGAAACCTCCGACGTTCAGTTGCGTGTTGTAACAAATACGGGCCACGGTCGGCGAGCAGCATCTGCAGGAACATGTTTCACGTGTCGCTACATCAGCAATTACATGGTGATGATTTTAATCATTGAGTGCAATTCTGTCAATGGGCATCAACAGAGAATGCATTGCAGTTCTACCTGTTTACCGATGAAGCGGGTTTCGCAAAACACGGGGCAGTGAATCTACGGAACATGCATTACTGGTCCGTGGACAATCCTTGCTGGCTCCGACAAGTAGAGCGACAGCGACCGTGGACTGTAAATTTATGGTGCGGAATCATTGGCGACCACCTCATTGGTCCTCACTTCATTGCAGGGGCCAAAACAGCTGCAATATACATCGCGTTTCTACAGAATGATCTTCCAACGTTGCTGGAAAATGTCCCACTGGAAACGCGTCGACGCATGTGGTATCAGCATGATGGTGCACCTGCACATTCCGCAATTGACACTAGGCTGACCCTTGGCAGGATGTTCGACGGGCGTTTCTTAGGACGTGGAAGACGCATAAATTGGCCAGTCCGTTCTCCTGATCTTACACCTCTGGACTTCTTTCTGTGGGGTACGTTAAAGGAGAATGTGTACCGTGATGTGTCTACAACCCCAGAGGATATGAAACAACGTATTGTGGCAGCCTGCGGAGACAGTACACCAGATGTACTGCCATAGATTGCAATTGTGTACAGCAAATGATGGCCACCACTTTGAACATCTATTGGCCTGACATGTCTGGACACACTCTATTCCACTTCGTAATTGAAAACGGAAATCACGTGTGTACGTGTACCTCACCCCTCATGGTAATGTACACGTGCGTCAGTGAAAAAGACCAATAAAGGAGTTAGCATGTGGACGTAATGTGCTGTTCTAGTCTCTTCTGTACCTAAGGTACATCACCGTTCCCTTTGGATTCCTACTTAATTCGGTGCTTTCCGATACATACGATCGAACAGCGGAGGAGTGGTACTCAAGCGTCAACTTTAGGTTACAATATCTCCGGATGTAATTAACATTTTACAATGCAACGAAAGGCACTGATTACGTATTTGTTTGTATGTTCAAATGTTCTAACAAAACTAACGGGGTTCCATTCTGAAAAAAAAAACGTAGGTTTGTGTTAAAAACATAATTCCGAGAATTTTTTTATGGTTTGTATTAACCAGTTACACTAGCCTCTCTCCTCACGTTCGGTCTGTGGAATCGGTTCGTCAGTATTTGATGTGGTTTACGAAATATATCCAGCGGTAATTTTAGGTGACTCACCCTGTATATATATATAGTTTTGTGTATGTGTGTGTAGTTGTTGTGGTCTTCAGTCCGCAGACTGGTCTCTACCCTACTTCATCCTGTGCAAACCTCTTCATAAGAACTGCAACCCACATACATTTGAAACTGCTTACTGCATTCGTCTCTCGGTCTCCCTCTGCGATTGTTACCCCACACACTTACCTCCAATCCTAAAAGTTCCATGATGTCTAAGAAGGTGTCCTAGCAATCGATCCCTTGTTTTAGTCTAGGTATGCCAGAAATGTCTTTTCTCTTCAATTATGTTAAGTACGTCTTCATTAGATACGCGATCCACCCACCTAATGTTCAGCATACTTCTGTCGCACCATATTTCAGAAGCCTCTACCCTTTTCCGCTCTCAACTATTTATTGTCCATGTTTCACTCCCGTACAAGACAAGACAACACTGCACACAAATGTCTTCAGAAAATACTTTCTTATGCGTAAATTAATATTTGATGATAGAAAATGCAAATTCCTCTTTTTCAAAAACGCTTTTCTACCCACTGCCATTCTGCATTTTATACCCTCTGTACTGCAACCACGACATGTTATTGTACAGCTCAAGTAACAAAAGTAATCTACCACCTTTATTGTTTCGTTACCTAATATGATGCCTTCAGCATCGCCTGATTTTCTTAGACCGCATTCCATTACCCTTGTTTTGCTCTTATTAATGTTCAACCTATATGCTCCTTTCAATACATTGTCCATTCCGTTCCATTGCTCTTCCAGGTTCTTTGCTGTCTCTGACAGAATTACAATGTCACCGGCAAAACGCAAGTCTTTATTTCTTCACATTGACCTTCAATTCCTTCTCCAATTTTGTTCTTGCTTTCCTTAACAGCGTGCTTATTGTACAAATTTAATAACATTGGGGAAAGGCTACAACCCAGTCTTACTCCATTCCCAACTACTGAGTCCCTTTCACGCCCTTCAACTCTTGTAAGTGTTGTCTGGTTGTAAATAACCCGTTGTTCCCTGTATTTTACCCCTGTATTCCAGTCAACTTTGTCAATAACTTTCTCCAAATCTACAAAAGCTAGAAATGTAGGATTGCTTTTCCTTAATCTGTCTTGTAAGATAAGTCGTGAGTATTGCCTTACATATTCCTACATTTCTCCTGAATCCAAACTGATCTCCCTGAGGTCAGCTTCTATCAGCTTTTACATCCTTCTGTAAACAATTCGTGTTAAAATTTTGCAACCATGACTTATTAAACTGATGGTAATATTTTATGCATGTCATCTGTTACGTTTGGAAGGGGCTAGGCTCAGTAAAAGTTCATGATTCTCTTCTAAAGTATCTCTCTCCGCTTCGGTTTCTTGTCTTACATCACTATAAATTTCCTGGGTTACTATGTAGCACAAATATTTACTTCTATCCCAGTAGTTCGGTGAAATATCGCCCTTACAGGATCAGAAAGGGTGTGTATTGTTTTCTTCTAAAATTGTTCCCAATTACGCAATCTACTACCTAAAGACTTTGAAACCGCATCTATACTTTTTGTCTGAAATGCCACCTCGTAGCATTAAATCTCGCGATGCCCACTGAACACAAAAAAAATGTTGGTTCGCCGGCCGCGGTGGCCGAGGGGACTGAGGCGCTTCAGTCACGGTCTACACGGCCACTACGGTCGGGGGTTCGAATCCCCCCTCGGGCATGGATATTTGTGCCGTCCTAGTTCGTAAGTAGTTCATAAGTAGTTTGTAAGTTTAGGGACTGATGACCCCGCAGTTAAGTCCCATAGACTTGAACGTTTTTTGAATGTTGGTTCATCAGTGTAACCCAATTTGCTGACAGTGCCTAAGGGGCCACTCATTGAAGACTTTTTCCGGAGCTGAAATTAACCGTTCCAGTTGCCAATTACCTTGCAAATTCACTCAGAAAACCGGTTTCGACTCAGTTACAACCTATTCTCAAGTGTCGGTCGACGTGAGTAGCGAGGCAAAAGGAGCAAGCGTTCTGCCATCCTTGACACCCGACAATGATTCGCAGTTCTTTTTCAACCACAACGTGAGTCAGATTACCCGGTGACTGGCACTTAGTTTTTGATTCCAACAAAAAATTTCCATTGCAGCAATAAGAATGGTCCCAATAATTATATCCACAAGAAATAAAAGCATACAGAAGACCTCCGTCTGATTGTGCGCAATCAGCACTCAGGCCCGAGTGAAATGCCGGACAGTTAACAAACATTTCATAAGGAATAGAAATCTTAGACTCAAGCAGTAGAACACTTATCGGATGCTGGACTGTGAAATTTTTGCTTTCCAGAATATTTACGTGTGAGTGTCTGCGTGGCTGTGTGATTATCGGACAGTCATTAGTCTTTGTACAGTCTTCAGCTGCTGGTAGGGTATGTTCTGTCTCTTACTACTTCTTTGATTTCGGACAATGATTTATGCATGTGAAAAAAAACAATAGTTTCGTGGTTCTTAGTCTATGTTCTCCTAGAAATATATCACCAGTGTTAACAAAACTAAGATGTCTGCATATCAACAAACTAGCTGATGACAGCTAAATTTTACCTTAAATATGAAGCAAATGTGGTTGTGTTACAATGCATTGTGAATCAGGCCGTAGTATGATGATTTACAATAAAACAAAATCGAAAATATACTGGGTGCTGAACGCTTTATACTGGAATATTGCAAACTAGTTCTAGATTTACACGAAATCAAATATCGCCAATAAGGCTGCTGATGATCTTAGCCCCAAAGTTAAAATATGTATACGAATGAAGAGTACGGAAAATGATTCCGAAAGAAGAATTAAAAATAAATAAATAAATAATAAAAAACAACAACAAATACCAGAGCAGAAGAATATCTCGTTTGCTGCGTATTGTGTAACATTGTAAAACAGAAAGTGATTGGTCATTGAAGCATTTGCCTGTGGATTGAGATTGACGAGAAATTCTGCAAATGTGTGAGAGGGTAGGAACTCAAAAAAAAAAAAAAAAAAAAAAAAAAAAAACGTGGTTTTCCTAGTGCGTTACCGGCTACTAAGGAAGACATTTACTCAAATTTCTTCCTTTTACATGGAGTCCAGTAACATTCTTTGTATTTCATGTAATAGTCGTGTTATTTCGTCTAGCTCATATATTAATTTGTTAAGATTCTATACAGTGTGTCTCAAAGCTTTTGTGTCAAACTGAAACAGGTGATAGTCCAATACGTATTGTATTGAGACAGGGAACCGGTGGTCACAAATGCATATTTATTTGTTGTGGACTTGCACAGAGTACATCGAATAACACGTGTATATAATGGATATAGCCTGAAGTCAGGTCAGTCACCTTGCCACCAACATGGCCACCAGTAACGGATCTCCGTGAAATTATAGGCGGTCATTGTCCAAAATTCCTAACAGGGTCTTACTTGTTACCTCTATGTACGACTGTCCCACGTTACCTGTGTTCCTGCGAGATGAGCTGCAACCGTTCTCGGAGAGTGTAGCCCTTGTTTTCCGCGAATGGATGTGGTTTCAATACTACGGTGCAGCGGCCCACTTCTATGTTAACGTCCACTCATCGTTAAATTGAAATGGGTGATCCCGTCCATTGACCAGCGATCTTTCAGAGAGCGCGGCAGAGCTTGATCCTCCGTTGCCGTACTTGCAATGAGACAGGTCGTCATCACTTTGAGAACAAACCCGTTTTGTTCCTCACACAGAGGTGATACAACAATAATTCAGTTCCTTGAGACAAACATTGTCTCATCATACAGCACAAATTTCAATTCATTGCCTCTTCTTATATTTGATACCTCTGGTATAACGAGACAATATTTGAAACTTCCTGGCAGATTAAAATTGTGTGCCGGAACCGGGACTTGAACCTGGGACATTTGCCTTTCGCGGGCAAGCGCACTACCGACTGTGCTATCCCGACACGACTCACGATAACGCCCCACTACTTCCGCCAGTACCTCGCCTCCTACTTTCCAAACTTCACAGAAGCTCTCCTGCGAACCATGCAAGACTAGCACTCCTGGAAGAAAGGATATGGTGGAGACATGGCTTAGCCACAGCAAGTTTCATATCAGCGCAAAATCCGCTGCAGACTGAAAGTTTCATTCTGGAAACATCCCTTAGGCTGCGGCTAAGCCATGTCTCCACAATATCCTTTCTTCCAGGAGTGCTAGTCTTGCATGGTTCGCAGGAGAGCTTCTGTGAAGTTGGGAAAGTAGGAGGCGAGATACTGGCGGAAGTAAAGTTGTGGGGCGGCATCGTGAGTCGTGTCGGGATAGCAAAGTCGGTAGTGCGCTTGCCCGCGAAAGGCAAAGATCCCAGGTTCGAGTCCCGGTTCCGGTACACAATTTTAATCTGCCAAGAAGTTTCATATCAGCGCACACTCCGCTGCAGAGTGAGATTTTCATTCTGGAGACAATATTTGTCTCAAGGAACGGAATTATTGTTGATATCTAAATTGAAGGAATCTGATTTTTTTAATTTTTCAATAAGTTACACGACAGAATACAAGGTTGAGCCATTACATCATGGCTTACTCCTTTTATTCTGTCTAGTAATTTATTGAAAAATTTAAAACTTAGGCGTAAGATATCCATGTGCATGGGACTACTTTAAGTTTTCCTATTACGACTCACGTGTTAAAATTTCATGTATTGAATTGTTGCATGACCATGGAGTTTTGCTCCTCAAATGCGTGTTGCGGAACAGAAAATCACACTGTTATTATTATTATTATTAAGTACAGAATTGATATCTATAAGTGATCTCAACAGCCCAAACATTTGTATTTCCATTTAACTGGACTTCAGCTCACAAGGCTACATGTTTGACAGTGGCCTTGTAATCTACCATCAAACGCCTTGCGGACGAAAAACCGGTTAGTAGAAAAATAGAAGGCACAAAATGGAGCTGTATACGTACCAAATAAACCTCTAGAATCAAGAAATATATTCAAATCAGAGTGTCGAACCTTCCATTTTCCGGTTCGATAATATTTATTACATAATTGCAGAGTTTCTAACAGTATTTGGACAAGAAAATTAAACAGCATTGTAAGTTTTAGTCTGATTATTGTAATTACGAGCACCGTCTTAAGCATTATTCGTTAGACTTCCTTGCTGTAATTTCGGCCCATTAGTATTCGGCTTCTGGGGTTATTTTTTACCCTGATATTTTCTACTACTTGTACCTGTCAGCTACGTTGTTTGTTCACGATTAACATGTCTGTTATTAAATGCTGTTGGTTGTCTCAGCTGAATTGCACCTGTCAGCTAAGACTTTTTTAATGACCAACAGCAATGTTTGTCATTACATGCTCACATAAGTATGCTGAAATACATTTTCTGGACAGTAAAAGGTAAATAATTTATGACCAATGCTGGCTTTCTCTTGACTGTAACAATGGATTTCTTTCTACATAGAATCCGCGATTAGCACATGAGAAGGGGAACAAGAAAAACGTAGGAAGTCATTTTCGCCGTAAACTATATCGCATATTTAATTTTAAAAGATTAGTTAGAATACGGTGTTTACAGAGGCTTCTCATAAGACGCCACGATACACATTTTCAGATACAGACATTTTTAGCGCTACACCAATTCTTTAGTTATTTTGCTTATAAATTTTCTAATCATTATTATGTAAACTGATTACACATCAAGAAACCTTGGTTAGCAAGGCTACATGGAATGTGATAAATATAAGAAAAAAAAATGAACTTGAACCATGTCTAGAAAGAATGGTAAGAGGGAAAAATCTGGTCTTGTAAATCCAATGCCTGAACTTACGAACCTCGTAGCCGTTGCGTAAGGCATGGGCTGATGTGTTATTTGTATATGAAAGTGTTTATAACGATGAATGTAGCTGTCTAACCGATAAATATCTAAAAGTACAACTAACACGAGAGTCGCTCGTGAGTTCATACGCTTGAAGGAATGACGGGAGAACGTTTCTTTGCTTTTACTTTGTTATGACTCGTGCATGCTGCATTTTTGTTTCGTTTTCTGATGTGGTATTTTCAAGAAATATTAACTGCCATGGTAATTACGACTAGGACTTCTTTTCCGATTCATAAAACTAAAATGGAGTGCAGTTTAATTCTGACTTATACTGAAGGGAAATGAATTTTGTCGCAGTAAGAAGATAAATTATGAATTGATTATTTACAACAACAACAAAATAATAATAATAATAATAATAATAATAATAATAAATCAGACGGAAGAAATAGCTCTAAAGTCAACTGGTCTAAGTTTTTCCACTATTAATCAAATTTCTTACCGTATATCGAGAATCTAAATTTAATTCTAGTTGAATATTCTATTAGAATCATCTATAGTAATATTTGTTCCGAATAATGTATTTATGGATTCATTGTTTACAAAAAATCAGATGGAAGAAATAATGTGAAGTCTGGTCTACACTTTTCCACTATTAATAAAATTTCGTACCTTATATCGGGAATCTAACTTTAATTCTAGTTGAAAATTCTGTTAGAATTATCTGTAGTAACATTTGTTCCAAATAATGTATTCAAATCGATTCTAATTTTTTCGATTTCTATCTTGTTGTCAATCCATACAGCAATTCGCATCTGCGACTGAAATAAGGATTTCTTTTCTTTATATTTTATTTGATTGATGCAGAACAAAATAATAAAGAAGGAATGAAGTGGTGACTGTCGATAGCGTCTCATAGGGTGAGATTGGAGTAGTCCCGGCAAGGGGCACGCCTCGTGGTCCGTGATATAACTGTGCAGGCAAACGTTTGTGGTTGCTGTATACGAGGTCTGTTTAAAAATTCCGTTACTTTTTCCACAAAATTTCCTACGCTTATCTTTCACTTAATGTGTATGGTATCCCCCTTCGGAGTAGTCTCCTCCACAGTTGATATACCGCTCTCGACGCCATTTGCGCTTCCGGAAGAAGTCTTGCTGGAACGCGCGAAGCGCCGTCTACGAATTGAAACAAAAAAGAAAAAAAAAACCTCTTAAGAAACGTCTCGTTCTGGTTAGCGCGATCCAAACGCTCTTAGAGTACGAGGTGATGTCCTTTCTGGAGGCCTACTGTTTACGAGCCGTAAGCTTTGACGCAATACCTTTCATTCCAAGATGCTGTGTCAGGAATTCACGACATGAGCCAATCTCTCGGACTGTCAGTCTTAGATTGGCACGCACAAGCCGCGGCGGATTAGCCGTGCGCACTGGCGCGCCGTGCTGCGGTGCGCGCCGCCGTTTGTCATCGGGGTTCGAGTCCCCCCTCCGGCATCGATGTTTGTGTCCTCGTTAGGTTAGTTTAAGTTGTTTGTAAGCTACGGACTAATACCCCAGCACTTGAGTCCGATAGATTTACAAACATTTGAAAATTTTTTGGCACGCACAATTTCGTTGACGCTGCTGATATGTGCGTCTTCGATAGAACTCGAAGGGCTTCCTGAACGAGGGTAATTTTTTAATATACAGTTAAAGGTAACTCCACTATGGAAGCTTTGGAGAAGCCACATATAATTGGATTCCAGTCGGTTATAGGATGATGGCTTATTACGCTGCTCTTATGGAGTGTATCGATGGGATGAAATGGTTAAAATGTGGATAAAAGGGCCTGACAACGCATCAAGTTGCTGACCGTTCAGTAATCTACATCCATACCCACATTGTGCAATTCATTGAGTGGGTACTTTCCACTTTATAACACATCAGAGTTTTTTTCTTGTTCCTTTCGCTAATGTAGCACGACATGAATGGCTATTAAAATGCTACTGTACGTGCTGTAATCAATGTAATCTTGTCTTCGTGATTCTGTAAGCAATTATAGACTGTGTCTTCACAAATGGGTTATTATCTCGAACAATCTTTCAGTGACAGAAATCAGCATGCCAAATTGTATCATGAATATTCGCCAGAAATTAAAATAACTTCAGTGTGCTTAAACGAAGAACATGTAATTAATCAGTATATGTAAATGATTCATCTGATACAGAAGGCAGATTTATGAGGCAGTTCGCTACTGGGAAATATTGTCGCTGGATCGTTATAAGGAAATTTAGACAGATTAAATGAATGCAAAGTTTTATTCACAAACAATCAAATGAATCTTAATGTATCCGAATACAAGCAGAGTAGAAGACTTCTGAACCGTGACTTCTGCGAAAAAGAGGTGAACACTTCAAACTAGTTTTACGAAAAATCAGGACAAGTTTGCGAAAATATACAACATGCTAGTTCGACACGTTCTGGATTGGAGCTCCAATGTTTGGAGTCCTTATCAAGTAGTCTTGTAATGGAAATGAATGGAATTTATATATAGCTGGCAGCTGGGATCAAGACAATTTGATATAAACCATGTGACCATGTGCAGAGTTCGTGTATTTCGATGGAAACATGCATGTATGTATGTCTGAAGGAACGGACACCGCGACGGCTACAGCTGTTAAATTAATTACAGGAAACGTATTCGCAATAGCGAATATTAATCAGCACGAGGTGTATGATTTAATACTGACATATGAAAAATTGTAAATGCGACATGAAGTCCTGGAAGAGGTAGGCGACCACGATAAAATGAATGGGTGGTGCTGCTGCCAAAAAGCTGGTGGATAGATTGCATTTTTAAAATTACAGTTCACACTCATGTACAGTGCGACGTCAGTGACATGTTTCGGATTAACCATCATCATATTTGTATCTACAAAAGTAAAAAAAAAAATTATGCAATAGTAGGTTACTTATCATAATATTTAAAAAGTGGTGATTTAAATTACGTATATGTTATATCTGTTTTGTGACATAGCCAGACTGTTGGATTAAGAAGTTGTTAGTTAGACAGATATATGCAGTACTACAAGCGTGATTACAATAGGACCTGACGAGGAAAACATTTCTTGCCACCAGGTGGCATTAAAAAACTTATAGTGCCTCCATAGCGCATAGGATTATGTCTACTAATTATATAGAATGGCTGTGAACTTATTGTATATGATGTAAATATATACAATGGTTTAGAAAAATTATTAGTATTTTGACAGATGTTGAAAACTAGGCGTTTAATTATCGACATATTATTCAAGAACCACTTAGTCGAAGTTAAATACAACATCATTACATGGTAGAGAAAATGTAAGTAATCTGATATAGAACTTGGCCTACGGACATCTCGAAGTGATGATACTTTGTATTTATTTTAATGAAAATTTGTGCCAGACTAGGACTGGAACCCTGATTTCCCGTCTTTCGCGAGCGGTCTCTTTAACCACTACGCTACCCGTGCACTCTTCCCGGACAGACCCAAACTTCCATATGCCACACCTCGCCTTTCGCATGAGTGCTCGTACATTTCATAATGTAACAGGAAGACACGTTTAGTGCATATGTCGCAAGCCTTTCTGTGGCTCCTATAAATAGACGTGTAGTGCCCGAGTTTATCGGCAGAACCAAGCAAATGTCCTTCAGACATGCATGAAGCGACTACAGCTGTTAAATTAACACAATAAATATATTTGCAATTTCATAGGTCACCATTAAATCACAAAACTGATTCTGATTAATATTCGTAGTTGCTAATACATTTCCTGTAATTAATTTAACAGCTGTAGTAGCAACAGTGTCCTTCAGACATAAATGTATGTGTTGTAAAGTGTCATAAAGTCTCTCAATCACTTAGTTCTTTCAGGGTGAAACAGGGAACGTGGAAGGAAGCCAAGAGTTGAAGTATTGACGATTTTCGGTCTTAGTAGATGATAGCCATAAGTTATTCTGCCGGTAAATTGTCTTCGAATATTCGTGCACGTGTTCACAGAGACCAGCGCGGAAATGGCCGCCACGTTACATATCGCGCGGCCTCTCGCGCCGGAGTTTCTCCCTTGGGCATAGGTATGTGTGTGTGTGTTGTCTTTACGTTAGTTTAAGTAAACAATTACATATTTTTGACGACGTTACAGCGTTCATTGTTAATGAAATAAATCGCAATTTGCGATCACTTATGGCTTCACTGTACTAGGTTTAGATGTAATACCAATGTGGGCGAATGAAAGTTTGTGCCCGGCCAGGATTCGAACCCGGGATCTCCTGCTTACTAGGTAGACGCGTTGACCACTCCGCCACCGAGGACGCAGTGACCAACTCGACTGCAGAGGACTCTTCCCTGCACGTCTCCCGCCACACCCAAATCTCCATTCGTCATGCTCTCTCTTTCCTATACCACAGCCTATTTGTTCTGTAATGCTCGCAGACACATTACTGTATTCGTGTCTCTATACCTCATGGTCTGTTCTCCCTAATGCGGGAATACAGTATGTGGCTGCAAGCGTTAAAAATGTTCAAATGTTTGTATAGCTTATGGGACTTAACTACGGGGTCATCAGTCCCTAAACTTACAAACTACTTATGAACTAGCTAACACTAAGGACGGCACAAATATCCATGCCCGAGGGGTGATTCGAACCCCCGACCGTAGTGGCCGTGCAGACCGTGACTGACGCGCCTCAGTCCCCTCGACCACCGCGGCCGGCGCTGCGAGCATTACAGAACAAATAGGCTGTGGTAGGAAAGAGACAGCGTGGCGAATGGAGATTTGGGTGTGGCGGGAGACGTGCAGGAAAGAATACTCTGTGTCCTCGGTGGCGTGGTGGTCAACGCGTCTGCCTAGTAAGCAGGAGATCCCGGGTTCGAATCCCGGCCAGGCACAAACTTTCATTCGCCCACATTGGTATTACATCTAAACCTAGTACAGTGAAGCCATAAGTGATCGCAAATTGCGATTTATTTCGTTAGTTTAAGGAGTTTGTACGCCCAAAGCCGTCCTCACACGGGACGTGTTGTCCCAACGTGGCGCAGGCCAGACGTGCTGTATACCGAGCTACAGCACGCTCTGAAACGACCCGTCACATCCCACGGAACACAACGTGGTGCTCATCGTGATTTGCGACCGCAGCACTCTCCAGCGTCCGTTGCTGTGTTTAAAAAGATGGATGTGCGTAAAATTACGCGGTATCTCTGTTAGCGATCGTCGAAATAACCAAAAAATAAAATAATATTAAATAATAATAAAAAATGACCTGAAACTGTAGCTTTCTTATGCTCGCACGTGGAATACAATACGCCTTCAGAAATTATATATATATTTCAAGAAACACAATGACGATACATTTATCTGACAGCAGATGAGAATAATAACAAAGTATACGACCAAATCACTTTCGACAAAAATTCATAAAACATATTGTCAACGGTAAAATACATCATCTGCATCAGCATGTGTTACTCTCTCATATTCCCATTTTCCACGTTGTACATGTTCTGCATATTCACATGTATACTTTTTGGCATCCTTCGGAAATAATAGGTTCTGCTTGCTACATTTTACTTGTTCATACACGCGGGATAACACCTCAGCTCGACAATGTTCGTTGTGATAATTTTTGCTTTTAGTAGGCCTATTGTACGTAAACACTGTTCTTCAATTACTGTATCTGCTTCCGTAACCAAAAGAATTGAAACACCGTGGGGAAAACCGAGTGACGTAAGGAAATGCCTTGAAATTTATTGATTTCTGTGCCCTAGCACGAAAAACTCAACAAATTCTCTCGTGGACAGAGTTGTTTCTTGTTTCTAACAAAAAACGTCGAATACCGGATATTATAATTGTATGAAATTAACAAATTCGTTACATAAGCCGTATTTAAACCAAATCGTTATAAATGTCTGGGAGTGTGTAGATGCAAACCTGTTATTTACATCTTTTCCTTCTCAACTCTTGATGCTAACCAGCACGCTAATATGCCATCTTAAAAAGATATTACAACAAATATCAGATATTATACTTAAATTAGCAAGAAAGAGTCAGAAACATTACGAAAACAAAAAAGGAAAAAAATAAAAATATTTCGGCAGTATGCAGGTGCGAACCTATCCACCTTAAAACTTCAACACGACGGACTACAACTCCATCAATTTCTCTGCTGCTGCACATCCTTCACAAACGCGGTTTTCAGATACAGTACACATGTAAAACATGTTGTAATATGTAATGTATCTAAGACATAGCAATACAAAGACGCTCCTTTGAAATAATGGCGTTATAACGTAGCAAGGAAATGATATTCTATTGCGGTGTACACATTATATCGCTGATACCCTTCAAATACGATGAGATTTAAAGCTGTGAAAATGTTGTTTCCGGTAATTTATTGTAACAAATCACATATAAAATGGTGTGTTTTCAAAAGTTCCTCAATCTTCTGGTACTTTAAAAACAGATTATATTCTTACATCGTACGCTACAACGAGACAAGGAACGAAATACAGAGTTCCGTTTGCCGTATGGCGACTCAAAAGTTCAGTTTGTCACGTGAAAAGCAGGTCGCTTCGCATTGGCCACGTTCCACTCCACGAAGCAAAAATCTAACATGCCAGATCCTCGCTCCACGCTTCTCAGGGCAGCGGAACGTGGTATTCCACGCTGCGCCGTCACCACTTCCTCCTCCACGTGAGTTTCCACGTCTTGTGAGAGGACGACATAAGGACTGATAATCACTGCAGTTTGGTTGCATAGATTTACAAAAATTTGAACTTTTTCTCCCACAATGGTGGAAACGTCACCTTGTGTGGCTTCAACAATAAAATGAAAATTCCTCGATCGGTGACATCCTTAACCATTTTCAACAATTTATGAATAACGAGAAAAGTTATTGTGTATCCTCTTTTTTATGCACAATTCAAATCCGAAAGTTAGTCGCTTTCTAAATTTGTCACAAGTGGGGATATATTTCAAATTGCATTTACTCTCGCTCATGCTGAGCACTATCACCGAACGGCCATGTATAGTAATCTCGATTATGCTTTTATATAACTTAGTACACGTTCAGCACTGTCATTCATTAATGTTGCTTCTGTTGCAGCAAAAATAAAAATATTACAGGTTATAGACTTAGGTACAACGGTGGCTTGTGTCAGTATATTTTTACTTGAATCAAGATGCTTAGAGCGGTTAGACAGTAGTTTATTCAAATTTTTGTAAATCTATGGGACTCAACTACTGTGTTTCTAGGCATACAGTTTACTTAAACTAACTTAAATTAACCTAAGGACAACACCTACCCGCCCACCCACCCACTCACACATACACACACACAGGACTCGAATCTCCGGCGGGGAGCAACCACGCGCTGTGCAGCAAGGCGCCTTAGAGCGCTCGGCCGTTCCTACGCAGCACAGCAGTTCATGGTCAGTCACATATCTTGTAGTATGTTAGAGTGCATTTTTTTTTGTCAATGTCAAGAACTGCAGATCATCGCCGGGTCTCTTCTGTGATAAAGCATGGCCAAGAACTTTTCCATTGCGTTCGGAAAAAAACACAGTGATCTTCGCTTCGAGATTAATCCGGATCTGTGGCAATGTATGTTCGTGGCCTCTTAAAAAGTGTTTTGACGGAAATGACTTTACTTGGAACAGCAAGCAGATTCTCAACAAGGAAGTCCGTCTTGATTAAAGTAGGCCGGCCGCGGTGGCCGAGGGGACTGAGGCGCTCCAGTCACGGTCTGCACGGCCACTACGGTCGGGTGTTCGAATCCCCCCTCGGGCATGGATATTTGTGCCGTCCTAGTTCGTAAGTAGTTCATAAGTAGTTTGTAAGTTTAGGGACTGATGACCCCGTAGTTAAGTCCCATAGACTATACAAACATTTGAACATTTGATTTTGATTAAAGTAGGGACAAAGTATCCTATAGTCGCAAGTTTTTCCGAAATATATATTCTTGAGATTGTCAGGAAATGGAACGGTATAGATGATAGTAAGTTTACGACTTTTCAAATTTCAAAAATACTATTACGAATTACAGTGATTATAGATTATAGAGTCTAGTATAATAAATAGGCTGCATATCGAACATGTGACGTACAAACCCGCTAATAATCTCATTAGGTTTAACTTATCGCTTGATGTGGTGAGCCGAAAGAAGGAAGGAAGCAAGGGTTTTATCTACTAACTATTTATATTATTAGTATTATCTATTATTCAGCTGGTAAATTTTGTTTCTTGACATGGATCTACGGAACGAAAAACTAATCTAATCTAATGTAATCTCCGGCGAGACTGCAGCAACTTGGATTGTAGAAGGAAGGGCGTTGCACTCTGGGAATAAGAAGTTCGACATTTTCAGAAGTGATATAATGACTTCGTGCCAAACGTAATTGAGAGTATTGGGCAGAGATCTGAACCCAGACCTTCCAGAAATTGATCCATTATGTGGTCAACAGTATCAATTCGCTCGCGAAGTGATTCTATCTGTATCAAAGAAAAGAACATAAAAGGATATTAGCAAGGACAATTGTGAGTAAAGCGGACAGCTGATTTCGATTTATTTGGAGAATTTTGGGAAAATGTACTTCATCTGTAAAGGAGACCGCGTATAAAACGCTTTTAGGAGCACGTTTTGAATATTGCTCTAGTGTTTGGAATCCGTAGCAGATCAGTATAAAGGAAGACATGGAAGCAGTTCAGAGGCGAGCAGCTAGGTTTGTTACTGATAAGATTCGACCATTGCGCGAGTGTTACAGAAACGTTCCGGGAACTCAAATGGAAATCGCTGGAGGAAAGACGACGTTATGTTCGAGAAATTTAAGAGGGCCGGAACTTGAAGCTGACTGTAGAACGATCTTGCTGCCGCCTGCTTACATTTCGCGCAATGATCACAAAGAGAATATAAGAGAAATTAGGGCTCGCACAGAGGCATAAATACACTGTTTTTTTCCCTAGTTACATTTGGGAGTGGAATAGGAAAGGAAATGCCTAGTATTGGTACAGTTTATCCTCCGCCACGCACCTTACTGAAGATTGCGAAATATGTATGTAGATGTAGATGTAGATGAGACGTGAAAATACTTCACACAGATAATAGTCAGTGATGTAAAGTGGAACTACATAAAAGTAAACATTTATCAATTCAGAATATTTGTAATTAAGAATTGCGGCGTGTCCGAAAGACGTCGCTAAGAGATACTGCAGTTGCTATAAATATAGATTTTTAGATGTAGGTTTTCAAACTTCTGGTAGTCGTTGTAAACATACACGGGCGCACAAAAATTTGTGATGGATATTTTATTACATATATTATTTCGGTTGCACAGTGGTAGAGTGCCAGATTGCAAATCCAAAGGTCGGGGTTCAATCTCCGACTGGTCCTAGTATTTTTATCTGTCACTTTCTACTTCTTTCACCTCTGGCAGTAGTGCTCATATGAAAAATACCGAATCGCACCGTGTTACGGAACCCACGTTAAACTGTAGGCCCCCCTATAACTGGCTGGGTAAGTCAGTTCGAAGGTCGGAGGAAGGCAACGGCATACCACCTCCAAATAGGACCATGCCTAGTAAAGCACTGTGGTGTTCAAACCAATCTTAGGATTGTTCACTGCTTTACCCTTTTTTATTATTTTATTACAGGTATTAACAGCACGGAATACATAATATTACAATAATGAACCAAAGAAACCGGTGTACGTGCTGTTCTGCAGGGCTGTCCATAAATACATAACAGTACGAGGGGATGGAGACCTCTTCTGTACAGCGCGTTGCAAAGCATCTCAGATGTGCTCAGTATGCCAGCGGAGGTGTTTAAACACAGAAGAGTGTCCCTGGCGCCACTCTGTGGGGTGTCGCATTGTCCTGCACGAATTACACAAGTCTATCGGAATGCACGGTGGACCTGAATGGATGCAGGTGATCAGCCAGGATGCGTGCGTACGTGTCAGCTGTCGGAGTCGTGTCTAGTCGTAACCAGCTTCACACGCCGATTATAATACTCCAGCTTGAACAGTCCTCTGCTGACAATCAAAGGCCATGTATTCATGAGGTTGTCTCCAAACCTGTCCATCAGTCAGTCATCAACAGTCCTTTGTCGGTTTTGACGTTCCGTTGGATGTTTTGCACGCTGACACTTATTGTTAAGCCAATATTTGAATACCAAATGAAATGATCATATAGCCTTTTGTGGTCGGGATATCCCCAACAGGAATTCGGCCGACGACTGCTTTTTTATTGACGCCTCTTCGGCAAATTGCGTGTGACGATGAGGGCAAACACACAACACCCAGTCCCCTGCCGGGAGTCGAACCCAGGCCTCTTGCATGGGTGATCAGCGACGCTGCCACTGAACTACGGAGGCGGGCGGAATTAAGAAGGAATCTGGGGAAAGCTTGTACTTTCGTCACGTTGATCTTCAGACGTCCTTGGGCTCGTTCTTTCCGGTCGCAGTTGGAGACTAAGGTTTACAGGATTCCCGATATTCACTGTGCACTCGTGTAGTGGTCGTACGGGAAAATTCCCACCTCATCGCTACCTCGAAGATCTTGTGTCCCATGCCTCGTGCATCAACAGCACTTAAAAATCTCGACAACCTGCCACTGTAGCAGCACTAAGCGATCTAACGCTTGCGCTGGACACCTGTTGTCTTGCAAGGGCGTTACCGACCGCTGTCTCTATGTCTTTCCAACGCGAAAGAATTGCGTAGCGAATTGATACTCTACGGGCACAGTCGCATCATTAGTCAACTTTTGGGCAGTATCTGAGTTTTTTTCTCATATAGGAACACGTGTCAATGCGGAGACAGCTAGCTGTATGACCTGTACGCAACGTGGTATCCTTGTCCCAAGCGGCCGCAACTAGCAACAGCATAAAGCAACCGCGACGTCTGTCAGGTGTCCACTAGGGGCAGTTCGTTTCTTTTTATTCTATTTATATCACTCTTCCTTCATCTGGCCACAGAGCCGCCAACGCTTACGAATTTTCTCTAGTAGGGAGGAATCGAAATCACAAATGTTTAAATATTTGTAAAGCTTAAGGGACTTAACTGCGGGGTAATCAGTACCTACTTATGAAGTACCTTATACTAAAGACGACACAAACATTCATGCCCAAGGGGGGGATTCGAAGCCCCGACGGCGGACGGCCGCGCACACTGCAACACGGCACTCCAGTACGCTCGGCTAATCCGCCGCGGCTCGAAATCACAAATTAACAAAAATTCAATATAATTGGTGTATCAAATTACCAGCGAATATCTACATGGGTGACAGTATATAGTAATGGGGAAAAAAACATTTTCTGGTAAATAGGGATCTGCCAAAGAGACGTTTGCAAATATGTGTTTAAGAGCAACCGTCAAGGAAGCAAGAAATACTGACGTAGTCCATACAAATGTGTTTGATTTGTAAACATATATATTTAAATCTTTATAATATAGGTCTCAAATGACGGGATGTGTCGTAGATGCATTATGGGGCACTGGCACATTTTAATACTGACTTAAGAAAACACTGAAAGACATCTAAACAGAAAATCAGGAGTGTTAAAAAGAATTTGTAAATCACTACAGAGACGAGTTCAGTATTGGGAACGAACGTGAGGACGAGAGAAGGAACGTCTCCTGTAAGAAGATGTGAAAAAATCAAGCCTAATGCACATTATGAGCTGATACAGGTGGACACAGATAAAAAGCTTTACACAAATCTATTCATGCGTAATTTCCACATTTTGTACGTTTCTGCTTATAATTGATATGAGTCGAAATATAACTACAAATTGTATAGTTATTTACAACATTTCAACAATATATTGTTAATTTTCCGTAAAGAATATGTGTGAGACATATTACTGTCATTAAGATGTAAATCCCGTGGTGGAAAGTGTAATCTTTCTGCCCTACCTCACCTCATCGTAAGAGAGAAAGATGGAAGTGTCAGAAATGCGAATTTTTAGGTGGATGAATGAAGTTACTAGAAAAGAATGAGCATCATGGGAGCAGCGAAAGTGGGACTCATAAGAAAGAACATCCAGGAAAGAAGGTTAAGGTGTTATGGGCATCTGCTAGGCCTACGTGGAGAAAGATGGGGAGAAGATCGAAAGAAGAATCTAAAACCTAAATCTTGAAGCGTTAAGGAGAAGAGGAAGACCAGATGGAAAGACAGGGTAGTAGGTGATTTTAGAGAGAGAGAGAGAGAGAGAGAGAGAGAGAGAGAGAGAGAGAGAGAGAGAGAGAGAGAGAGAGAGAGAGAATGGTTGGAAGAGAGAAGCAGCCCTGGTTAGACGTTTATAGAAGAGAAGAATCCAACAGAGCAACGCCGACCCCTACATGGTGTCGGAAAAGGCTGAGATGATGAAGAAAAACAAGTAAGATTGGTTGCAAAACGTGTCTTGCGATGCGAGTGAAAAAAATTTGGTAAGGTTTTGTGACGACGTAGCGAACAGTTGGAAATTTTATTAACTTAATGAAATTCATCATTGAAAATGTGTAATCATTACGTACCAGTCTTCAAGAGTTTTGAAATGCAGAAGCAACAAAGGAGTATCTGTTTCTCAATGAAAGTCATCCAACAGCTAATAAATTCTTGTAATGTTTCAGATTTCTTCGTATAGCAAATCCTCGAGACGGTCATATGCCGAAGAAGCAGACTTTATTAGCAAAAAAATAAGTAAAGTACCAGATAATTTCTTTTTTAAATTATTGACACGTTTAATTTTAAAAATACAATAAATTATCAGTTTACAGGCCAAGTGTGAAGGAAACTGGCACATGCAATATTCCATATACTTTTAGCATAGTTCATGGATGAAATAAGACGAGGACTTAATCGGAAAAAAGTTTGCATTTTACTAAGTAAGATAATACTTCAGAGCGAAATCAGTAGCGGTTCGTAACAAGACATTCGCTATTATCTCTCAACCGGCTCGTTTACAGTCCCATACATAGGAGAACATTTTTTCCTTCTGTTATCGTGTATTTTCAGTTGCGTTAATTATCTCTATAAATTATGATTTACTGTGTACGTAAAATGTTGTTTTAAATATCTTTCGCTCTCCGTATATTAACCCAGCACTCTACCAGATTACAATACCATCAAAGATTTTTTTTCTAAATCTACAAATGATAGCTTGAATGCCTGTCTTTATACAATCTAAGTAGTGTTGTCAGCATTGCCTTAAGTGTTTAAACATTTCTGCGTAGCTAAATCTGATCCTCCTACACGTCGATATCTGCGCCTTATATCACTTCATTCTTTTGTGGATATTTCATGTTAGCATTTTGTAACAATCATTAATAACTCATGATTTGGCAATAACGACACTTACTAAAGTCGAAATACCTTTAGGACAGTATCACGCTCCTGTTTACGCCTGTCAAACAATTGATTAAATTAAGAATCAGTCTAATGTGCATTAAATAGCCAATAGCGGTCCTTTATACGTGATGCACAGAACAGTGATCACCGTGTTAATGTACATACATGTGCACTTCGATATTGGTCTCATTTTCGGAAGAAATCATTACGGAAGATATCCGTAGTTTCAACAACTCCCTTCAGGTACCTGGTGGAAAATTTATTTCAGTGCCATTTGTATTTGTATTTACGTTCTTTTAATCACATTACACTTCTAACTAGTTTAATGACCCCTACCATAAATTCAGTTAATTTTCGGATGCCTTTACCTCCGCCGCGGCGGAGTGGCCGAGTGCATTGAGGCGCTTTGCTCCAATGCGCGAGTCTGTTCCCAGTCGGATGTTTGAATACTTCCTTGGGCATGGATGTTTGTGTTGTCTTTAGTGTAAGTTAGTTTATAAGTAGTTTGCAAGTTTTGGGACTGATGATCCCTCAGTTAAGTCCCGTAAGCTTAACAAACATTTGAACATTTTTAAAGGCTTTACCTCCCAGTCAGGAACACACCAAATGCACCCAGTTATTTGTAGAATTATTGTAACATCACTATAACCCCACATTTTGTCACTTGAGGATCCCTTTAATTACATGTATTCCCTGTTTTTATATCGTAGGGTAACAGTAGTAAAGATTAGCAAGCTTCGTTCACGATATTCGATTAATTTGTCGGTTTGAGATGCAAATATTTTCCTCCGTGTTAAAATTTAAGTTAATGTTTTTAATATGAATAGAAGTCACTCTAGTTCACACAAATTTAAAAACAAAATATTTTTTAAGGTGACCGGTTAGGATCTTTGAATAGATCGTAAAACTATTTGTGAAATGTCAGTGCCGAGACGATTGGCACGTGTGGATTGTGAAGCAATAGCTTATAATGCCACTGAAAATTTCCGAGGATGGTTTCAAAATGTTTCTAAATCTAAGGATCTTAAGTGCTGCAACTATCATTCCCTAGTCTTAAAGTTAAACTAACTTATGCTAAAGACATCACACACACCCATGTCCGCGGAAGGACTCGAATCTTCGACGGCGAGCAACCGCGCGCTCCTCATCAAGGCAGCTCAGAGCGCTCGGCCACTCCACCGCGGCGGGATGGGTTTCTTATCATAATATTTTATACTCAGTCCCTTCTAAGAGTCCTCGAAGTTTGTGATGGGAATCACAAGCTTTAAAAACAAATCTGTGCCCGCCAAAGGAAAAACTGGGTTGGCTTATTTTTTCAGATTCACAGCAACTCTGCTGGTTGAGAGAGTCGTAGGTTAGACAGCGGTCGTCTTTCTGTCCCTATTTTTTCCTGGCCAAACGCTACTAACGACGTCGTCAAAGCCTTAGACTGCAACTCTTCTCCCAGCAATGAGGTCAAATGAGACGAATGCTCAGTTCTCGCCCCGACAACACACCGTTTTTAGAAAGCGGCTGATAAACCCAGTCTTACGCGGAAGTTCTTATCAAGGTCAGCCCATGAAAGGCGACGGCCTCTCTTTATCGAGTCCCAGTTACAGCGGCGATAAAGGACTTTCTACAGATGTTTACTGTGTCCCAGAAGTAAAACCATGTGTGTTCTCATTCCATCTCACCTACTTTATATTATAGTATGCCGAAGACAAATAAGGCTAAACTGTTTCATGAAATACTACTCGAGCTCTGTTTCAGAGTGTCTAGGTTTCAAACTGCATGTGCTTAGTTGCTCGCGGGTGTTGAATTAACCCGAATCATATACCCTCCCAGGTGAGGTCCCACGTTCTGAGATTGGCTCCAACCTACCTCACAACTGCCCGTTAATGTGATTTGACACAAGATCGGTTAGTCTCAGGCTTCTCGCTTTGCTTTCAGATAGCAGGTAGTGTGTGCAACTTAGCACTCCAGAGACCAGTACACTGCCCAAAACAATTACAGGATCAGGTGAGATAAACACAGTGTACATATGCTAACATATTTTAGATATTGGTTAGAATAGTAAATTGTGTGTTATAGATTAGGCATTTCGCTGTCTCAAGCATTTACTTGAGGTTTACATATCGTTTACTTAGAACAAGGCACTATTGGCCTACCATAATAGTGAAAAAGTCATTCTCGTTGCCCTCTAACATGGTGCGTGATCATCTCGGACGGTCAGTACAGTCGCACACGTGTGTGGCATGGACATTGTGAGGTTATCAATCAGCTCCTGGCCACCGCTTGCACATGGCACAGTTTTGCCCGCCCTCCAACACCGACACATTAAATATGACTACCTCAACAATGTTTATTGTTTTTCGGTTTAACGAGAATGTGAACGTTAGGTGGCGTTAAAAAATTTCAAACATCTGACGTGAGCGCTGGGGAATGACTAAACGACAGATACGTTTTAAAAAAAAGTTTTAGCATCTAATGATGCGTTTATAGACCGCAAAACCGATTGTACTTTTTAAATAACAGCTGCTTGCAGTCAAAGCAGACATAATCTCACAATATTACGACTAACAAGTCAAAAATCGATAGTTTACTCGAAACAAACTTTGTTTTGATGGCCATTTAGTTTCAAGCAACAGCTGTGATGACAGTGAAATCGCTGTATTGTTCCAAGCAGCAACTATGTTGATACTGAAATCGTGTTTTGCGATGCTGTGTTTTGAGGTTAACAAACCCAGGAGAGAAATGCTGTCACCTTCAAATGCCAGGAATCTGGAGCTACTCAACAAGAACAAAGTGAGTTGATATAACAAACATTTACTGTCAAACAGGTAGTGAAAAGACATATTGTGCTGTCAGCTTACCCCTAACAAGCTGGCAGCACACCATGAACTGAAGTACGGCGGGTCAGCCGAGTCAATCGCTAGCAGGCGTTATACCGTGACAAACACGCAACTGTAAATAAACATCCTCTAGCCTAATTTGGACTTTCTCTTACAGAATTCGCAGCGCAGCTGAGAACGAGCGAAGTATTCCTACGTCGGCTCGCGATTGGCCGGCGGTCGCCTTTTAGGGACCAGCCAGGCGTCTCGCCAGTCCGTCTCGCATTCACCAATCAAACGATAGTCTCGTGGAAGACTCCAAAAAAAAGGAGAAGCCCGATGTGGACGAAGTCACCGAAGACTGTTGGACACCGTACCGAGGAACCACTCCGTCTGCTACCACGGACTTCTGTAACCACCTTCGAAGTAGCGACCAATGTAAATAGTGTATAAGAAGATGTAATAAATTCTTCAAGAAGAAGATTGTGTTCACAATATACGTCACCTGACTTATATCATCTTTTTTATTTTCCACAGGTTTATTTCTACAGGCAGCAAGATTTTTTTGATGTAAAAATATACTAATACATTTTTGTAATCCCATCATACCCTGAAGATAAGACACAACCTCCAAACATGTGGCTAAATTAAAAAAAATACATTTGTAAAGCAACTTGTGACTTATAGCGGCAACATGAATAACCTAGTTCGTTGCGTTTATCAGCATCTCATTCGATGGCCGCTTTATAAAGTTCTACATCTACATATTCAAGGTGAATCTAAATTCGCGTTCTCGGGCTTAGAAACGCGATTCCTCACATGCTAACAATAAAAAATGTATTTCACAAAATTTCGTCCTGCGCATATTTGCGGCAGTAAATGGACGTCGAAGATTGAAATGAGTGTGTGTCCCATACGTCAGTGTGTTTCAGAATTACACTACTACACCAACAAACTTCTAGGGGATGTGGGTAATGTCTTGAGGAACACAATGAGCATGGAAACCCATGCCCGGAAACGCCATTCAACGCCGCTACAGAGAGTCCAGGTTACAGGCACCAGCTCCTGCCGCTAGACATCCCCTCCAGCAACTTCGACGCACTGTAGCGTCATTGGATGACGTTTCCTGGTGTAGCGTACGTCGTGAATAATAACACAGATTCACTGTTTACGTTCTGTATTTTCAAAGACAAAAGCAACAGCAAAGATACAATTATCAATCCAGAGATATTTACAAAGACATTGTAAAATGATATATTATCAATTCCTAACACACACCGAGCATGGGTTTCTATGCTCACATTGTTTCTCAAGACACCTCCCACATCCCCTAGAAGTTTGTTGGTGTACTAGTGTAATTCTGAAACACACTGACGTATGGACATGCACCCCATCTGAATCTTAGACGTCCGTTTACTGCCGGAAATATGCGCCGGTCGAAATTTTGTAAGAGACATTTTTTTATTGCTAGCTTGTGAGGAATCGAGCTTTGAAGCCCGAGTGCACGAATTTAGATTCACCGTGTCTGATAGATTTACAGACATTTGAACATTTGATTTTGAGCCCTAATTACTCTTGTCTTTGTGATCATTATGCGAAATGTAAGTAAGCGACAGGAAGATCGTACTATACTCAGCTTCAAATTCCAGCCCTCTTAATTTTCTCAACAGAAATTTACTAAAAGATCATCGTCTTTCCTCCAGCGATTTTCATTTGAGTTGCCGGAGCATTTCCGAGACAGTCGCGCATTGGCCTGCTTTACAGTTGAAGTCGATAGACATTAGGAATTATTGGTAAAGGTGTTTTTATACTATGAGTGTAATGGGCGGCGATAGCTGTGCCGGACATTCTGCAGAAGTAAGCGCCTGTAATCAGGGGCAGAACGAATGCGGAAGGCAAAGTCAGGATAGTGAAAGCCGCGCGCTGGGACACGGCGCCACGCACAGAGTGCAGACGTCGCCTCCTGCCGAGTCATCCAGTTCCCATCGTGTCTCTAACTACCGCCTGCACTGGAAAGTGCATCTGCAGGCTGCGGAAGTTAGCGTGACGCACGTCAGCGCGGTCGGCTGAAAAGAAAAGCGCCTGTCTTTCACATCCGACCTTGTTGACGTTGTGGTTTTCAGTTCGGAGACTGGTTTGATGCATCTCTCCGCCCTACTCTCTGGTCGACGCTCTTACTCATAAGAACGGCAACCCACATCCATCACTTGGTCTCCCTCTGAGACTTTTACGCCACACACTTCCCTACAATGCTAAATTTATGATTCCTTCGACATATCAAATTCCATACTTACATTTTCTAACTTCCGTACCCGATTAATGGATCTAAAATGTCGCCTACTATTTTTCCTTTCTTATTCTTCTACCGAGTATCCCATTATAACCAAGTATTCGTTTCCCTTAACTCTCTGAATGACTTCTTTTAACTCATCATGCAGTTTTCCATTCGCTTCATCACTGGCAGAGCTAGTTGCCACATAAACATGCACTACTGTGGTCGTCGTTGGCTTCGTATCTATCTTGGCTAAGATAATGCGATCACTGTGCTGTTAACTCGCATTTCTATTTTCCTATTAATTGTTAGGCCTTTTACTTTGATACCGTGGACTCACTTGCCAGATATCCTGTTCATATTCCTATCGAACTTCACTATTACCCACTATATCTAACTTCAACCTACCCATTTCCCTTTTTAAACTTTCTCTCTACGCGATTAAGGGATCTAACATTCCAAGCTCCGATCCGTAGAATGCCAGTGTTGTCTTTTCTGATGACATACTTTTGAGTAGTCAGCGTCCGGAGATCCCAATGGGGGACTATTTTATCTCCGGAATATTTTACAATAGCGCTGCATGTTCTCGCGAAAAGTAACGGCTGTGGTTTGCCTTTGCTTTCAGCCGTTCGCAGTAACTGTATGGCAAAGCCAAGTTTGCTGATGTTACAAGGTCAGCTCAGTCAAACTGCAGCTACTGAAAAGGTCTCTGCACTTCGTCACGTATCACACGTCCGTCCTTAGTCGCGCAAAATGCATGAAGCATTCGTGTTTGTGGTGCGACGAACGAAGAAGTGACACACAACTCAGGGATCCGGGATGTTTCCCCTATTGTGAGATAGGCTTCAAGGCTACAGGAAGAGTGCATTTTGTATTGCAAAAAAAAAAAAAAAAAAAAAAAATTAATAATAATAATAAAGTATTATTTCATATTGCCATCGTATACGTACACGCTATGATATTCAAATGTTTGTATAGCTTATGAGACTTAACTACGGGGTAATCAGTCTCTAAACTTACTAACTACTTATGAACTAGGTAACACTAAGGACGGCAAAAATATCCATGCCCGAAGGGGGATTCGAACCCCCGACCATAGTGGCCGCGCAGACCATGACTGAAGCGCCTCAGTCCCCTTTTTTTTTTTTTTTTTTCTCTCAATGGGTGGTTCTGTTCATTGCGGACTCTGATCGTTTTTGTTCGTTGATGTTCGAAGTGTCATTGGCTCAGCTTTTTTTATTACAGAGGGCGTTGAGCCACCTGACCGGGCGCGCTGAGCCACGGCGCCCGGCATCCCCTCGGCCACCGCGGCCGGCGGTTGGGATATTCAGTAAGACATTAAATATCACGGGGGCGCAATATCCAGAGGTCAGATGGTGACACCTTCTCCTATGTCTTTATACATAAAAATAATTAACTGTGCATTAGTTTTGCTAAAAATCAGAAATGGCTTCATCGACTTAAATAATTTTTGTTTTGTTTTGTTAGCTATAATACAGGGATGGCATAGAAAAAATAGGAGAAACTGAAATAAATAAATGAAAATCGAAAAAAACAAACAAACCATGAACTCCGACGCCTGTTGTCCCCTCGTAAGACAATCCGCCATACACATGTGTTGTGAGCTGCAGCCGTAAGAAGGAAAATGAGCACACTGCTATCCCTTTGTGCATTGTAACATTAATATGTGAACGTGGAAATTGGTTGATTTTTAATCATATCTTTCTTGCATATAAAGAAGAGTCGCGCGAATTGGCCGCGTGGTCTAAGCTCCATGCTACGGACTGGGCCGACGTTCGTGGCGGAGGTTCGAGTGCTCTCTCGGGCATGGTTGTATGTGTGTAGTATGTAGTCTAAGTAGCTTCACAAAAGAAGCTTGGTCCAATAGGTTTACGAACATTAGAATATTTTTATATAAAAAACGTCTTTTAACTCATCATACAGTTTTTCATTAGCCTCATCACTGGCAGAGCTAGTTGCCATATAAACCAATCGATCCCTTCTTTTAGTTGTCATATAAACCAATCGATCCCTTATTTTAGTCAAGGTACGCCAGAAATTCCTTTTCTCGCCAATTCTGTTCAATACGTCCTCATTAGGTACGCCATCCGCCCACCTAATCTTCAGCATTCTTCTGTAGCACCAAATTTCAAAAGCCTCTATCCTCTTCCTGTCCACACTGTTTATCGTCCATGTTTCACTCCTATACAAGGCAACACTCCATACAAATGCATTCAGAAAGGACTTCCTTAGGTTTAAATTAATATTCGATGTTAACAAATTTCTCTTTTTCAAGAACGCTTTTCTGCCCATTGCCATTCTGCATATTATATTCTCTGTATTGCGACAATCTTTTGTTATTTTACTGCCCAAGTAACAAAACTCATCTACCTCCTTTATTGTTTCGCTACTCAATCTAATTCCTTCAGCATTATCAGATTTTCTTAGATTGCACTCCATTACCCTATTTTTGCTCTTGTTAATGTTCATCTTATATGCACCTTTCAGAACACTGTTCATTCCGTTCAACTGTTCTTCCAGGTCCTTTGCTGTCTCTGTCAGAATTAATATGTCGTCGGCAAAACGCAATGTTTTTAATTTTTCACCCTGAACTTTAATCCCTTCTCCAAATTTTTCCTTGCTTTCCTTTATAGCTTGCTCAATGTACAAATTGAATAACATTGAAGAAAGGCTTACTCCCTTCCCAACCACTGCATGCCTTTCATGCCCTTCAACTCTTACAACCGCTGCCTGGCTTTTGTACAAGTTGTAAATAACCTTACGCTCCCTATATTTTACTCCTGCTTGCTTCAGAACTTGAAAGAGTTTATTCCAATCAACATTGTCAAAAGCCTTCTCCAAAGCTACAAAAGCTAGGTTTGCCTTTTGTTACTCTATCTTCATGGATAAGCCGTAAAGTGAGTATTGTCTCCCGTGTTCCTACATTTCTCCTGAATCCAAACTGATCTTCCCCGAGGTAGTTCAGAATATTTCAGGAAAGTATATGTTCTAAAATCCTGCTGCGAACCGACGTCAGTGATATAATCTTGTAATTTTGCGGGATCGCTCCTATTGCCTTTCTTGAATACTGGAGTAGTCTGTGCAACTTTCCAGTCTTTGGGTACTGAAATTACGGAAATTCATTGTTTGAAGAGGGCTCGGTCTTTAGGTTTCTGATACCGCATACCCTTCGCCCCTCTTCACTCTTGATAGAGTAATTGGATGTTGGCCGTACCTGGAGAGCCACTATCGACCTAGATGTTGCCATTATTATTGCTCGCACGTTCTGCGCTCTGCCACAACTGTGAAGGACTTCCAGAAGCCGACATGTCCAGCGGCGTGCCAGGAATACAGAGCCTGCCATCACAGGCGGCGCTGAGGTAAGCGGCAGGCGCCACCGACCCGTTAAATACCAGCTGCAGTCCAGTCCTAACACCTTCCGTCTTATCCATAACTACTAATGGATGCATGTGGTTTATTTATTTTATTTATTTATTATTTAACATGCCCCATTACATAGTAATATTACATGTTTGATTCAGGCGGTTACATCAAATATTTTTGCAAACACAAGTACAATATATAAGTTGACAGGGTATACAAAGGAACAAACAATTTTATACATTAGGAAATATTATTGAATTACAAAAATTGTAAAAGTCTGTAGTGTATTTATGTACTAAGTTATATTTACTGACGGGCCATCCTCCTCCTTTGGCAGCTATTTTTTTTTTCCTGAGATGGTCCCTCTCTTTCAATAAACTGCAGCAGTCAAAAAGCACGTGGTCAATAGTTTGGACAGCACTGTTACATGTGCACGTTCCGTCTTCAATTATTTTGAACCGCTGACCTGACCTGTTAACAAAGCGGTAAAATTCGGAGATATTGGAAGTTTAATCATTAAACGTTGTCGGATCGTAGGAAAATACGGTTTATTGCTTCCCCCGTTTTTTTGTTCTGTGCCACTCAATGTCCCATTTGTCCCTAAACTCTTCTCGAAGTTTCTTCTTTACGGAACTTGTAGGTATTTTGTTATAGCGTGTTGAGTGTCGTGATCGAGCTGCTCTTTTAGCAAGGTTGTCAGCTAGTTCATTTCCCCATATCCCTTGATGTGCCTTAACCCATTCGAAATGCACCAGCCAGTTGTGTGTCTGCAACCTTCTGATTTTACATCTTATTTCTTCAATCAATAAGTTGTGGTTCTTCGGATTTCGCAAAGAGTCCAAAGTAATCCTGCTGTCGGTGTGAATTACTGCAGTTGTATTAGTATTCAAGAGATTATATATTAACTCAAGAGGTTTGTTTCAAAATGCGCGGGCTATTATTGTGAATGCGCGATAGAGATTGCAGAAAAATCTAGTGGTAGCGGAGAGAGTTACGACTGTTCCGGATACTTAAAAGACGATTTTGTCAGTACAAAAACGGTGTGTAATCACTCGTTTCCTCCACGCTTTCCTCCTTGGTGCGCCAAAGTTTGAAATTCATCGCCAGCTGAGTGAGACACGTTATGATGGTGTCATATGTGTGTCCAATGTACGTTCATGGGTGAGACAGTCTAGGGATAGCAGAACGTCTTGTCTGACGACATGATCGGGCGACCGAAGAAAACTTTTTTAGATTATCTAAATGTTGAAATGCTTGTTAAGATTAAGGGACTTAACTGCGAGGTCATCAGTCCCTAAAATTACAAACTACTTATGAACTACCTCATACCGGCCGGCCGCGGTGGCCGAGGGGACTGAGGCGCTTCAGTCACGGTCTGCACGGCCATTACGGTCGGGGGTTCGAATCCCCCCTCGGGCATGGATATATGTGCCGTCCTTAGTTGTAGGTACTTCATAAGTAGTTGTAAGTTTAGGGACTGATGACCCCGTAGTTAAGTCCCTTAAGCTTAACAAACAACGTTTAACCTCATACTGAAGACGACACAAACATCCATGCCCGAGGGGGGATTCAAACCCCCGATCGTAGCGGCCGTGCAGATTGTGACTGGCGCGCCGCAGACCGCTCGGCCACTGCGGCCCGAAGAACTGTGAACACTGAGAATGTTGAACAGATGGGCCATAACAGCTTTTAGATAATTGCAGAACGACATATTGACCATATCTGTTTATTTTTTCTCAGTGCTACCGGTTTCGGTAATTTACCATTATCAAGCGTTAGCAGAGATTAGCTAATAGTCTCACAGTGGCTGACTGTTACTGTCTGCCACTGTGATACTATAAATGACTAGAACAATGACAGCAAATACTTATGTTATAATTTTGAATTCTTGTATAACGACATGTTAAGCAATTAGCTAATCTCTGCTAACGCTTGATAATGGTAAATGACCGAAACCGGTAGCACTGAGAAAAAATAAACAGCTATGGGCAATATATCATTCTGCAACTGTGAACACAATTGCAGGAAGATTACGTCGAGAAGTAATATAAGTTTCACAATTTGCGTGTTGTTTATGAGGAAAATATCTTTTTTGAAAGCAAGTCATATAGAGGTTTTCTTAATTTTAATTTCAGTCACAGTTCTCCCTGACTAGTTTCGGGCTTTGGTTGTACAATATCATAGCGCAACTGCGTTCTATGCGAGGGGCACTTCCCTTCACCGAAAGACATCCAAGTATTTGTGTTACAATAATGAATGGCTATATATAGGACTGGAGCAGCGATTTTAATATGCAATGGTCCTAGGGCTAAGCCCGAAACTAGCCACATAGAACTGGTCTAAATAACGGAAACGACAGAGGTTAATATAAGATAATTCAATAACAAGTTGCGGGTCTTCAATCCAACATGTTGGAACTTGATCGTCCTCAGAGGTGAAACACTAACCTCTGGCAAAGGATGAGTATAGTGTGGAAAGTAATATGGCTGTATGCTGTTTCTATAAACCAATAAACTTCTCGTCTGATTACAAATGAATAATTGTGTTAAATAGTTAACGTATAAGTAAGAAAAAGTTTGTTGAAGTCGAGTAGTGATCTCATTATCAAACACTAGACGAATATAGTATATAAAATTTGCGTTCCATTTTAAGCAAACACAGTGCATGTCTGTGGCCATCAAAATGTAACACCTAGAAGGACCGCAGATCTAAAAGCCTTATTTACTCATGAGACAACGTAAACAGATTACTACTCCCGCGTCGGAGGTTCGATTCCTCCCTCGGGCATGGACGTTTGTGTTGTCTTTAGTATAAGTTAGTTCATAAGTACTTTGGAAGTTTAGGGACTGATGACCCCGCAGTTAAGTGCCCTAAGCTTTACAAACATTTGAACATTTTCAACATAGGCCTATCTAAAAATACAGCCCCATGGGAGATGTGGCAGTCGGTGTTGCAGCCTTTGCTGAATAAAACCGATGCTACTTGGTCATTGAATCGAAGAGGTCGTGGATGTGTTGTTGGCAGTGAGCTCAAAGATAATCTGGAGACAATAGTGTGTATTATGAAGTCATGACGCTTGACGCCATATTGGTGAACGTATATCTGTCACGCACTATCCAGCTGTTTATTATTACGTGCATACAAATAATTTAACAGTCCGAAATTTCTATTCATTTGTTTTAGTTGCTTTGTAAGAAACTAGCTCATACTCAATGGCCGATTACGGTTCTAATACTATTTATAAAACGTTTAAGACATGGAGTAAAATATACTGCTGCAACAAGACAGCAGGAAAAAAAAGGCGTGAGTTGTACAAAAGGGATATATAAGTTTTATTTTATTCAGAACTAGTGTTCCTGCACCATTGTATTTAATGAAAAAATTGTACTACTAGAGACAGATAAATTGAGGTGTAAAAACAACAGTTTCGTGGCCTCTGATATAAGCATGATTTTCCATACAGCGTGCATATCTAGTCAATGAACTAAAACGAAACTCAGTCTAAACAAGAGACAAATATCAAATATAGATTTGAACACTTAGAGGTACCGTCTACAGCACGGCAATTTATTCATTAAACGTTAGAAGCAATAGTCCTGCATAAAAATATGGCTCATGTATCTGAATCCTACTCTTTGTCCTTTGAGTTCTCTTTAACCACAAGCAACAGAATGCTTCACTATTTTGTATTTATCAAAATAATCAATCGTTCATAACTTATTTTCAAAGGACGCAAATCAAGAAAGAACACATAATCTATATGTACGGAGTTGCCCAGTCACGATCTTCACATGCATTACAGTTGTGTATCCTGTTTATATTTATATTTATATATATTGTTGGCGTGTAGCACGCTGCTTCGACATCGCCAGAGTGGATGCCTAGCAGCGGGTGGTATATCTTTGGTCAGACACAGAGTCAGTAATCGTAAGTAAAAACAATGTCGTCCCAGTTCCGATTCTGCGTAATCCACCACGATTGTAGTATCTGAGTCTGTAGACACCACGACAAGAGACCTTGAACAGCTGACCTACGCATCACCATACTGGTCTTGCAGCCGGTATTGTTGTTGGGGTAGCACTGAGTTCCACTCCCCAGTGCGCAATGTCGGTGTACTAAGCAGCCATCGCTACATGTCCAAAGTTTTGGAGGCTGTTGTCCTCTCATTCTTTTGGAGCTTGCCGGCGGCCAGACTCCAACAGGATAATGCACGACTACACGTGACAATCATTATTCAAGACTTCATCGTCAGGCGTTCTCCCTTTCTCTCGCCTATCGGAAAGGTCTGGTCAACGTTTCCGGAACGACTGATCTGTGATACACTGGTGCATCAGATCAACATTGACGATTTGTGGAAGCGGCATGGACTACTGAAAGCTAAAAACACATTCAGAGACTTTTCGGTTAAATGCCGAAGCATCTAACTGGTTGTAGTCAGCAAAGGGGTCACCATTTGCTGCTCTTCAGACGGGACTGTAGTTTGAATCGTATTCAGCACCTATTTGCCATGATCAGTAGGTTTATTTATGGCCTGTTTAAAAGTACATTTTCTGTTCTGCGTTTCTGTGGACACCACAGAGGCATTACACATATTTCTCGGATTGTGTAATGTATGTATGGTGTCCACAGAAACTCGGAACAGAACGTGAACTTCTAAACAAACCAAGACAACGCTACCAGTGCCTAATTACGGTGAAAGGGTCTTAAAATACCGTCTAATGTTAAAACCGAACCACAAAAAACAATATAATATATATATACATCCACTGATGGTAAACAGGTGCCGAAACATCTTCGGGTAAAAGTAAAAATCAGTGTTTTGAATATCAGGAGGACTTCATAACCAGATTTTTTACATCAAACACGGCAATCACAAGAGCTGTACATTGAAAATAATGTTGAATATTTGTGCCAAGTGTTTTCTGACAATTTGGCTACGATACCTCTGTTCCTTCTTGGTGCCGCGTTCTTGAAGGCCTTCAGTGTACATGATTTGGTCTCTCCTGAACTCGTATTGTACACGGATTGAATATTGCAGTTACCTCCAGCGGTAAAAGGGGACAGACTGCGAAATATGTTGCAAATATAGTTAGTAATAAAGGAATAATACATTAAAACATGTCTGGAGCTGAAATGTTATTGCATGAACAGCGGAAATATAGAAAATGATGAACTTTTATTTCATCATTTTTTGTTGTGTCAGCGAGAAAAAAATCTTGAAGATTTTAAATTGTGTGGAACGTTTTCTGAGACATATTTTTAAAATAAAAGATGAATGTAGTCCGGGTAACTGAAACCGTTTCTAATTGTAATATTTAATTTATTGTGTTCAACCTATAAAGTTGTCACTCTTAATGAATAAATAATGCAGCATTTAAAATTTCTAACTTCGGTCAAATTTGTGATGAAAGAAATTAATTCTATAACATGGCTAAATGGCCCACAAACGATTCACTGAGTGGTTCAGGAACCTTAATTTTCTGTCCTTACAGCAATTATAATGACAATGTTCCATATCATTCAGTGATACTGAACAAAGTCGCAGCTACAAACAATCGTGAAGACAGTATGGTTCAATGGTTGCAAGCGCGAAATATTACAGCAGATATGAGTATGACGAAACTTTCTATTCGCTTGTTACAGAAAATAAGCCCACAAATAGTAGACGAAATCGACAAGGAACAGCATCACACTGTACTAAGGCTGCCACCATGCCATTACAATCCCATTGAGTTGGTATGATGTGAAGACTGAAGACCTACAAACGGAACAAGTCCTTCACAATAACAGAGGCGGAAGGCTGTTTCGAGAAGCTCTTGCTAATGTGCATATACTGTAGCTTCTTGGAAGAAAAAGGATGGCCGGCCGCGGTGGCCGAGGGGACTGAGGCGCTTCAGTCACGGTCTGCACGGCCACTACGGTCGGGGGTTCGAATTCCCCCCTCGGGCATGGATATTTGTGCCGTCCTAGTTCGTAAGTAGTTCATAAGTAGTTTGTAAGTTTAGGGACTGATGACCCCGTAGTTAAGTCCCATAAGATTTACAGACATTTGAACATTCGAAAAAGGATGAACATGTCGAGAAACTTATTCGAGCAGCACAAAAAATGGAAGGCACCATCACTGACCATCAAAAATTAATGTAATAATAGGTTTTCAGCCAAGATCGCTTTCTAATTTTAATTATATGACCGGTTTTGGCGTGCAACAATTTTTTACATGGCAAATTGGTATACATCCATATTAACGTGTCATCCAAATAAAATTTACAAGTCAATTATAAAATTGGAAACTAATACTTGTGCTTCACTTCAGTCAGTTCTGAGCTTGATTCTGAAGTGCTTCTGACGTAGACCTGAGAAAGATGGATTCAGTCATTTTATTACTGACATGTAAATTTTATTTGGATGACACGTCATTGTGGATGTATACCAATTTTGCTATGTTAAAAATTGTTGCAATAGCAGTGATGTAAAAAATTACGACAGGTCTGAAGATGGCGTCTAGCACGTCGAAACCGGTCATATAATTAAAAGAAGAAAGCGATACTGGCTGAAAACCTCTTATTAAACAATTCTAGATCGCCCAAATAATGTGTTTCTTATAAAAATGAATTATTTGACTTAGTAGTAATGATAATTCAGAAATGATTCTGACAACAGTGACGACGGAGAGCTGGATGGAATTGCCTCACTGTCGTCATAATTTAGCGAGTAAAAAGTTACGAAATTTGTTATTTATTCCATCATTGTAATAAAAAACGCAAAGCGAGAATTTACAGTCTCTGTTCTCGTTTATTTAGTTACCGTCATCACCAAATTCTTATTTTCTGTATTTTGATTGCTCCATTATTGAAAGCGTGTGCTTTCTTACGCTCTTATCTACATTATTATGCCGTTATTTACTTTCTGTTGGTGTTGTAGCAGCTCAAAAACTGATTGTTACATGTACTTTCTTGCTCAATAATTTGCATGTACGAGATGACACTGAATACCGCATCGTCTGCTACGTGTATAAGGGCTGCTGTTGCGACATCGTGGTTGCAGTGTAGCCACCGTAACTCGACGAAACGCAAAATGTGAAGTGCAATGTTGTTTCAGCGGCCCAGGTACAGGTGCTTACGGCAGGGTAAGAAGTCAGTAACTGACAGTCGGCCGTGAGCCCATACGGCGCGCTACACGTTAACGTAACGTAACGGCCCGCATCTGGGTCAACGCGCCCGCTGGGTCGTTTGTTTACTGCCGCCTCAGAAAGAAAGAAAGAGAGAGAGAGAGAGAGAGAGAGAGAGAGAGACCTCTCGCTGCAGACGTGGATTCACACAGCAGCACACAGCGGCGGCTCCTCCTCTGTGCAGCTTAAACACCTTCCTTGGATCGCAAAAAAGAAAAACACTTGGTCTCAAATTTAAATAAGGCTTCGATATCCTCTCTGCAGTTGTGAGTTGCCCGTGAATATGGCTGGACGGATATGAACGAAATTTGGAACAGAGGTAGCTTATACCCTGATTAATACATGGGCTACCTTTCTTAAGGCACCGTATGGTGCGTGGTGGAGAGTACCTTAGAATGGGTTAATATGTTTGCTACTCCTTCATGCTGAAAAGGATGGACAGATTTGAATGAAATTTGGAATAGAGATAGCTTATACCCTATAATAACGCATGAGCTACCTTTATGATGCCACCGTACGATGCATGGTGGATGGTACTTTACGGTATGTTAACAAGCTTGTTACTCTTCACGCTGAAACGGCTGCTGGACGGAATTGAATGAAATGTCGAATGAAGATAGCTTATACCACGAATTAATACATATCTATTGTAAACCTCCGTAGTTGCATGACGGAGGTCATATTACAACAAACATCCAAATTGTTTGACTGGTCACCGCGAAAGTCAGCACATAGATGTATGTTTCCATGAAGGAGATTTTTAGAACCTGCAAGTCAGTGAATTTAGCATGGCGTAGCATGCGACTTTGACGTAGTTCGATCAGTCACCATGAAATTGGCGCACATATGTATATAGGAGGAAGAGGAGTAGGAGGAAGAGCAGACTGACAGCAGAGAGTGGGTAGAGGACACAGAAAGGGGAGAGGAGAATGAGAGAGAGGGGAGATGAACATGGGGATGGGGAGGAGGCATTACTCTAGCGGCAGCAACTCGCCGGGTACCAGCTAGTATATAATAATAATAACATAAAATATAATATTATATATTATTTACATTTTTATAATTTTTCGTCCAAAATATTTGCGAAACACGACCGAAAAACAGGTCAATGTGATTTTTATTTTTATAATATCTTTACTTTTTGTCCTTCTTGTAAGTCCTGTTCAAAGAAGCTCAATTAACCGCAAAATTTCAGGCTTTTGGGGAGCGTTCGGAAATAAACCAGTCCGAATAATCGTGACATTTTTTTAAAATAAATTTTTATATCCCAATAAAAAGGTATTTTCCTGAGATATACTTATCCCTAGATACATATCAACTTCGAACAATGGTCTGAACTTCCAGTAAACGATTTCCAGCAAAAGAATATGACGGTAGAGCCACATGAACCATTATGTTTTTAGATGTGTGTTTCAACTTTCAGAGTAAAAAAAAAAAAAAAAATCGGAAATTGAAACAAAAGTCACTCTGTATTAAATTCTTAACAACATTGAAATTGTTTTTCAAACAAACACAAGCGAGAAAAGGCACAGTGTCACCTTTTACCGCGCCTTCTAGTGCCGTCAGAGGGAGATCTGTAAAATTTGGTGCCGATCTGTTGAAAGGCGCGACTTAAAGCGTTACGCTCAGGCAGTGTTAAATTGCCGTTATTTCGCAAATAGTACATGGAGTAACAATGTTGGAATGTTGGTATGAACGCCAAGTTTTTAGCTAGCTAATACATAGAAGAACCTAAGAGCACAAAGACGCTGTAAGAAATAGGCATATGATGGGAGAAGTGTTGAGCAGAGAGATTAATGGAAAGAATATATAATGTAAAGCCAATTACCATACGTATTCACTATTCAGAAAGTGCCAAGCAAGGCCATGTACACTAGTCAAAGGTAAATTAACTACCGTAGCATAGTCAATCCGTCATATCTCTGTTGCCAAGTACTGTCATCCGAGCTAGTGCCTTCCCATGACCTCTGACAAGTGTATTTATCACCGTGGATGTGAACGAGGCACTTAAGGACAGTGTCTTACAATAATTGAGTGGGGTGTCGATCATTCACCAGTACCGTACGTTAATCGCCAATAGATGTTTTGCAAATGGTTTTTTGCCTCTAAATAAGCTCACACTGGTAACTATACAGCTACAGAAAGCAGCACTCTACACAAATTTAGCAGCTGGTAACCCTGGCGCACACTACGTGGTGTCTGCAGCCGCGCGGACAACGAAGGCGCCTGTTGATAAGCACTTGTTTTGCATTACGCGCCACAGCTGTGAGCGGCTGAGGGTCTCAGAAGCGACTGCTTGACCTCGCCAGCTGACGATATTACACGCTGACTCAATCCCTCACGAATTTCCTTTTCTGATAGAGCTAAGTAATTACAAATTATTGTTTTTGCCGTTTCAGTACAGATGTATTTCTTTCGATATATCGGCCATCAGTTTACACAGTTCGATTAACACATTTATTTTTATCATTTTAATAAGTTTCTCGATCATTCATAGAACGAGTTACTACACACACTTCTGTCGTCGTCATGATCATTGTCTGCTCAGGAATACGCTTGAGCAAAGGCTGCTTCTAAATTCGGCTCCTGTGTTTCTTCTATCACCTACCCACCTGCAATTGTGTCACCGTCCAAGCCTTTTCTTATACATCATATAAATTTGAATGTTCAAATGCTCGTAAAATTATGGGACCTAACTATAGTGGTCATCGATCCCTAAACGTACAAACTACTTAAACCAACGGATCCTAAGAACAACACAAACACCCATGCCCGAGGGAGGACTCGAACCTTCCACGGCGAACGGCCGCGCGCACCGCAGCAAGGCGCCTTAGTATGCACGGGTATTCCTTCGCGGCTATACATTATGTAATGTAAATATCTGTACACCCCCATGTGCGAGGCAGTGTCAGTAAGTCAATCGCAAAAGCCAGAATAATACAAGAGGACAACGCATGTAGCGTATACACCTTTGTGGTCCTAAAAGAATTTCCGCAGTGAAACTCCATGCATGGTGGAGCTGTATTTCATGCAATTCATGGAGTTTTCGTCACTTCAGTGTACACATGATAATCACAAGGTACACAGCATCAAAGACAACCAAGTAATACTTCAAATGGTAGTAAGACAGCCCTCGGTCACAGAGATAAAATGTTGCTAGCCTGTTATTTTTTTAGTTTACAACTAATGTGACTTAAGCTTTATCGCTCACACGTTACTTTATCATGTGACATACATTTTTAGTAATTTATGATGAAGGCACTCCTAGTAGTTGCCTAAACCTGGTAAAATATGTTTTATCTCTGCGACCGAGGACTGTCATACTACCATTTGAATTTAAAAAACGGTCGCTAAAGAAAAGTAGCAATATTTAAAATTTTAAACAATACTTCATATAGTGAAGAAAGTCTGTTTTACAGACAATCATTTAAAGGGATGACGGGGGCATGAAAAACCCAACTTTTTAATTTAAAAAAAAATCTATTGTAACGGATAAGATTAGGTATCATAAAAATATTCAGAAACTTTACAGTGCACTTTAGTTATTTTCATCTCAAATTTCACAGAAAAAGTGCAGTATATCAAAATATGTGTTTTAGTGATATGAAATAAAAACATGAAAATGTAAAATAATTATTTGAAAGTTTCGGGGGTAAAGCTCACATTATAACCCAGTTTTAACCCAGCCTTCACCTCTCAACGACGCCAGAGCTCGCAGACAACGACACGTAGCTCGGATTCCACATTAAAGTGTAAGCGCCGTTTCCCTCGGTTGGATAACTGTGTTAGCTTACAGACATGCAAGTCGCCGCAGTGGCGTCCAGTTTTCATTAATCATAGGTATTTATTGTTCGTTTTTTGTAGCTTCCGCTAGGAAACTTCATTGCAGGCGAAATTAATAGGGTAAAATAAACAATCGAAGGCTGAAATTTTAGCACTTAACTAACTGTGCACAAATATGGTAGTACCTGGCAGAAAAAAAAGGTAATGTGCATGTTGTACGTGCTAGCAATGAGTCTGCAACAGTATGAACAAAGCGTGTCAGGGACGACAGAACTCAAGTGATGTCAGGCTATTTGACTGGCACGCAACTTTGCGGCATGATAAATGGCCGGTTCTGCGAATTCAGCTACACATACGGTAATGGCACGCTTTCAGCAATTCATCCTTGAAAGGAGAAGGCGGGGAGGCAGAGTATCGTGGCCAAGGTGTCGGCGTAGCTGAGGCTGGCATTCGCCAACTCACGCGAGCCTTTGGGGTAAGTGGAGAGAGCGTCATCGAACACTGGACAAGCGCACAGATCAGCCAATTGCTCCTAAATTATACAGACGCGTCCCCTAGTCAATTTAAGATTGCGGCTCATACTGACAGTTACTGGGCTCGAGGATGAATAAAAAATCCCGAGGAAAAAACCCTGGAAAGACGACGTAGATTTCGATTGGATGACATCAGACGCCACCTGGTGGATTATGGATGTACTGACAGTGTTATGATGGGAAAGTTAGTCCGTCTATGGAACTACAAATAAAAGGCTACTTTTTTGTTACGAGACGCGCTTCGTTTTATCGATAGTAAAACATCTTAATTGGTCTTTAATGATACATATTTACAATTTGTTTTGATATGTGGATCGAAAACAGTTCGTTAGCAAAACATGTAAAGCACAGTTTGCTTACTTACGGAGATTTTTGGTCCTGGTTTTCACCTTACATTGCCGCGGTGGAGTAGCCGAGCGGTATAAAGCGTCTCGCTGCGGAGCGCGCGGTTGCTCGCCGTGGAGGTTCGAGTCCTCCCTAGGGCATGGGTGTGTGTTTGTCCGTAGGTTCAAATGTTCAAACGTTTGTGTAGTCTATGGGACTTAACTACGGGGTCATCAGTCCCTAAACTTACAAACTACTTATGAACTACATACGAACTAGGACGTCACAAATATCCATGCCCGAGGGGGGATTCGAACCCCCGACCGTAGTGGCCGTGCAGACCGTGACTGGAGCGCCTGAGTCTCCTCGGCCACCGCGGCCGGCTGTCCGTAGGTTAGTTTACCTAGGTTTAAGTAGTTTGTAAGCTACGGACTGATGACCACGCAGTTTGGTCCGATAGATTTACAGACATTTGAACATTTTTTTTTCACCTTACATCGTGCAGTGCCAATTTGTTGCTTGCAGTACTGTAGATTCTTCATTTCGAATCACTATTATTCTCCTAATCTCCACTTTCACTGCTATACTGTTCATATTTACGTTTTTCATACGTCAGGTGTGTTTGTTTTGGAAGTGAGTGACTACGCACTACTCAGCAATCTTGACTCTGCCACTCCCCTCTCAATACTCATCACAAAAATGTATATCGTCACTACTCCATATCACTTACGTAAAAAACAAATACACTTTAACAAAATGTAATTACAGTTGCATTGTTGGCAACACTACAACACACTGTGCATACCCACTCACTACCATCATCATCATCATCATTAGAGACTGATTATGCCTTTCATTGTTCAGTCTGGAGCATAGTACCTCTAATAAAATTCCTCCATGATCCCCTATTCAATGCTAACAATGATGCCTCGTCTGATGTTATGCCTTTTACTTCAAAATCATTCTGCATCGAATCTAAGTACTTTCTTCTTGGTCTACCTCGACTCCTCTTACCCTCCACTGACGAGCTCATGAATTTCTTAGGTAACCTTGCTTCTCCCATGCGTGTAACACGACCCCACCATCTCAGTCTGTTCGCTCTAACTGCTTCATCTATGGTGTTCATTCCCAGTTTTTCTGTCCTCATCATGGACACCCTCCTGCCATTATTCCCATCTATTGGTACCTGCAATCATTCTTGCTACTTTCATATCTGTAACCTCTACCTTATGAATAAGGTAACCTGTGTCCACCCAACTTTCACTCTCATACAACAAAGTTGGTCGAAAGATAGAGCGGTGCACTGCTAACTTAGACTTGGTACTTCCTTCCTTCTTGCAGAAGAGCTGAGCACTCACTGCATTAGCTTTGCTGCACCTCGATTCCAGTTCTTTCGCTATGTTGCTGTCCTGTGAGAAAATACATCCCAGGTACTTGAAACTGTCTACCTGTTCTAACTTTGTTCCTCCTATTTGGCACTCAATCTGATTGAATCTCTTTCCCACAGACATTACTTTTGTTTTGGAGATGCTGATCTTCATATCATAATCCTTGCACCTCTGATCGAGCTCTGAAATATTAGTTTGCAACCTTTCAATCGAATCGGCTTTTACAACTAAGTCACCCGCATATGCGAGACTGCTTATTTTGTTTTCACATACTTTAATCCCGCCCTGCCGGTCTACTGTTTTCAACATATGGTCCATGAATAGTATGAACAACAGTGTTGACAGGTTACAGCCTTGTCTTACTCCTGAAACTACCCTGAACCATCAACCACTTACAAAACAAATACACGTTTCTTTCTTTCTTTCTATTTAGCCATGTTCCCGCACATGCGGGGTCGGCCTTGTTATTTCGGATTTGGCGTGTGTT
Source organism: Locusta migratoria (assembly GCA_026315105.1). Taxonomy (NCBI): domain Eukaryota; kingdom Metazoa; phylum Arthropoda; class Insecta; order Orthoptera; family Acrididae; genus Locusta; species Locusta migratoria. The sequence continues at coordinate 206,157,555 of CM048750.1, forward strand.
AATATTGATGGGGTGGCCGGATGCCCTTCCTGTCGCGCCACCCATGCCCCCCCCCCCTTCCCGGGAGGAAATGTATACTCCAAATGTCTCTGTATAGTTTTATAAGTGTGAAAGTGTAAAGTGTTATGAAAATGTTTGCGACTTGGGGACCAACCCGGTATTCGCCTATGGCGATGTGGAAAACGCCATATCCAGGCTGGCCGGCACTCAGACCCCCCCCCCCCCCTTTCGTTAATCCGCTTGGCGGATTCGAACTGGGCCGATACGCCTCCCCGTTTCGGAAAGCGGTGCGTTAGACCACACGGCTAACCGAGCGGGTCAAAACAAATACACCTGGGGTATTAAAAACGTAAATATGAACAGTGTAGCAATGAAAGTGGAGATTAGGAGAATAATAGTGATTAGAAATGAAGAATCTACAGTAGTGCAAAAAACAAATCGTCAATGCATGTTCAAATGTTTGTAGAGCTTATGGGACTTTGCTGCGGGGTCATCAGTCCCTAAACTTACAAACTACTTATGAGCTAGCTAATACTAAGGACGACACAAATATCCATGCCCGAGGGGGGATTCGAACCCCCGACCGTAGTGGCCGTTCAGAACGTGACTGGCGGGCCGCACACCGCTCGGCCACCGCGGCCGTCACTGCATGATGTAAGGTGAAAAGCAGGACCAAAAATTTCCGCAAGTAACCGAACGTTTTGCTATCAAACTGTTTTCGATCCACATATCAACAGAAATTGTAAATATCTATCATTACAGACCTCTGAAGATATTTTACTATCAATAAAACGAATCGCGCCTGGTGACAAATAATTCCCCTCTTATTTGTAGTTGTATAAACAGACAAACATTCCCATCATAATTTTATAAGCAACTACGGTCGCCATGGCCACAAAAATGAAGAATTTGAACTGATAATGGTTTCAAAGTCGTCCCTCAACACACACCGTAGTGACATAGCTACCAGAGCGTCATATGTGTGAATCCTGTAATAGGGAATGTTTATAGCAGTAAGACTCAGTGTGAAGAAAACGTGTGAAGAAAACAAGCTCCATGCAACAGACACACACACACACACACACATGTGAATCCTAAAACAAACTGATCTCGTTTAAAAGTAACTCAAATTGTGGCCTTTCGAGCGGCGGTAAGACCCTTTCGGAGAATTCCCATACGAGATAGACGTGCTTCATCAGTTGTGCAACAAAGCTGGTTGCACTGGTCACGTGAACATTCTCACACGCATAGACGACGTTCTGGGCGCCCACAAGACACAGACGTCTACCAAGACCGGCGTACTGTTAAGGCAGCCGTGGCACATAGTTCAGCTACCACACAGGGGCGGATCGAGGGTTCCACTTTGGAGGTTTCACAGGTCACTGATTTTTCGGCTGCTGTCATCACCTTAGCGCTATATCCCCCAACAATGCCTTTAATTCTTTTACTATAACTAGTTTAAGTTGATATATGACTTTTAATGTCAGTAAACAGCACAATTCTTCAGCATAGTAGAATAATCAGTGAATTGAAATTCTATAAAATACAATTTTTAAAAAATGTATGTTAAAAATTTTGCGATCTTTATCGATGACACATTTAATTTAAGAACTGTACTGGGATTTTCGAGAACGTCATAATTTGCACAATGAAAAAGCGAAGTTTGCACTGTGTTACGCCCCATTACGACTGTAATTTGGTATGCAAACTGTGTCTATACGAGTGTGTTAAGCAGAGGAATGGTGATTATTTCAGTACCCTTTGGGGGAGGGAGGTGAAAAAGGCGTTTGACTAACAAGGGAATGGTCAGACTTGTCATGTCGAAACCTGTGTTGCTATTTTTACCACTGTGAGTTAACATTGAAGGAAGTCTGTCTGCAGACTGTTAGCTGCTGACATGACGTGGAAGTCTGTAAAAACTTTTATGAATTATGACATTATGGGCGCTTGGTTTCCGCGCTTATAACTGCCTGTTGTACAACCCTGACCTCTCTCGCTACATTATACCAACGCCATCTAGGGACAAGGTGGCGTTAGCTACGCGCCGCTCTCCTGCCACAGCACTGAGAGAGCTGATTCACCCAGTGAAAGCGATCGTACGATAATTAATAAATACGACAATAATAAATTCGTTGACAAATGTAGCTGATATGTTATCTACGACATTCTTTCCAAATAGCTATGAAACAGACACAAATACATAGACGGTTTAGAACACGTCAGACTTTTATTTCTTGTAATTACCGCAACAATTCTAAAATGTTCAAAACATAGGTTTCTTGAGCACCAAGAACATACAAGTAAAGACGACATATGACAGCCCTGCGAATTACAGACGTTGTTAGACGTCCGTAGACAAAATTCGGTCGGTGTTAGGAAGGAATCAGGCCTAATCTATATCTATATATAAAAGGCTTTTGTGTGTACGTGCTGACAGACTTTTCTCCATGACCACATATTGCCACCCACTCGTGGTTGTGATGGTAGATAGCCCTTGGTCTAATGATGTTAGTAAGGGAGTTTGGTCGCGGTGCGTGGCAATGGGCGAGTGTGACGAGCAAAAATTCGCAAAATATGCAATAAATACTCTTAGGAAAAGCTATATACTCTGTGACTCACGAACTTTACGGTACGAGTCAAAATCTGTTTATTCTTTCAATCGTCAGACAATGCGGTCCTGTCAGACTTTAATAACGGCGAGGAATATCAAATACGCATTTTTTTAAAAAATAGATCACATGTTTCCGTCAACCACACATTACCGACTGTGAACAGAGACACAAAACAAAGATAAAAATCCAGATTGACTCAAAGATAACAATACTCGTGGAACATTGATCACTGTCGTGGAAGCTTGGTGGAAACACAGACATACATTAATGATATAGCCGCGACACTCTCTGCTGTGAAACTATGCGACGTAGTCCTACTAATATCCCGGCGGCCTCCTGTGATGATGTTGGCAACAGATGTCGAATAACGAGAATCATGTGACATCGTCATAAGCCAATCGCGTGACACGCAAATATTTTGTCGTGAAATTAAGCATACAGCAGGAACAGCAGTATTTATCTACACTCTATGTGGTTCGGTCATCTTTGCAACGATTTTATATCGTGTTATTGAAGTTGCCAACATAAAAACACGAGACCGCCAGGATAGAAAGTAAAACTTTACCGGATCAGATACATCCGTTGTTGTCACATCTCATTATGACCAGCTCTTTCACGCGAAACTCTTTTGTGTAGAGTCTCATGATTCACACAGCCTTACAATTCATTCCAAATTCCTATTTAAGAAGATATTTGTGAAAACTGTTACAAATCAATATTCTCACTTATCCAATATCGTTTCCAGAGATGTAATTTGCCAGCCGCTTTCGGCGCTGCTGTTGCAATGAGTAGCTTTATGAACACAACCTAACATTGAATTTACATTGTTTCGAAGCACGGACTTAAATTAATTTCACTCTTAGTATGAAAAATTTTATGAACATTGATCGTTTTCGACAATGACTTCTACTTAAATTTGACATCTTGGCTAGGAGAGCTGAGTTTATTGACAGAGAGATCCAACATGGATTGTTTTTTTGCTGACCTACGTCCGGAACCCAAAGATCCATGATATACACAGGACCTTCTTTAACAACCGTTGCGAAGCACGGGTATATAAGCTAGTATCAGTATATTTCGAGGCGTGCCACGCATGTTTAATCACATTTTTAAACCGTGGGGAGGAAAACTGATAATGTCCGACTGATTGCAACTTGAGAATAATGTCACGGTGATAGGAAACTGCAGTGATTTGCACACAATAATTTTCTCTGTTGCCGCGGTGGAGTAGCCGAGCGGTCTAAAGCGTCTCTCTGTGGAGCGCGCGGTTGCTCGCCGCGGAGGTTCGAGTCCTTCCTGGGGCATGGGTGTATGCGTTGTCCTTAGGTTAGTTTACCTAGGTTTAAGTAGTTTGTAAGCTACGGATTGATGACCACGAAGTTTGGTCCGATAGATTTACAAACATTTGAACATTTTTTTTCTCTGTTAGTTTTCTGTAAAATGCCTTCCAAGGGAGGAAAAATTCTCTGTCTAACGGCTGAATTACGTTCGTCGTGCCGGGTGGAATCTGAAGTATCTCTACTTCTTTGTCAGGGTGAACTCGAAATACAGCTTTTAATGAATCAGAATATTCGTTTCCGCTTTCCACCAAAACCGTGCAACGATATTCCTCTTTAGTGAACGCCGCGATAAGACGGCCGCACCTCTCGACCATGCGCACAACGTTCTCCAAAACAATAGCTCGCGACTCGCCATTTCCAGGGGTGGCCAGCAATCGCCAAGCAGGAAATACAGCCATTTTTTAGTTGATTTCCAGGTCATGTCAGCAGCTAACATTCAGCATTCAGACTTCCTTCAATGTTAACTAACCGTGCTAAAAAAATCAATACACGTTTCGGCATGACAAGTCTGACCATTCCCTTGTAAGTGAATTATTTAGAATTAGGATATTTGAATTGGTCAAAGTCATGTAGAAAGATAAACAAAATTAATTCAAAAACTAAATACTCCCCTAATTTTTGTACACACTTACAAGGAAAGTACTTAGGCTCGAACAAACATAAATACACCAAAATCGTATGATAGATAATGTAAAGGTCCCGTATTGCACTAGTGATACTCCCGCATCTGCAAAACTCTGCAGTCGCCCATTGGAGGCCTCTGCGTGTGCCACGCCGCATTGCACTTTGACCTGCCGGTACGCCAGTAGTGACGGTGCAGTGTGCTTCTGAAGTTGCGTTTTGTGGCGTTATTTGTGTGGTGAAGTGTCGAATGGGTCGGCGATTGGTAATCAATCCTGATAATATATTGTGACTGGTTGAGGTGAAGTTAAATGTTCAAATGTTTGTAGAGTCTATGGGACTCAACTACGGGGTCATCAGTCCCTAAACTTACAAACTACTTATGAACTACTTACAACTAAGGACGGCAGAAATATCCATGCCCGAGGGGGGATTCGAACCCCCCGACAGTAGTGGCCGTACAGACCCTGACTGGAGCGCCTCAGTCCCCTCGGCCAAAGCAGCCGGCGAGGTGAAGTTACGAAGAAACCTTCTTCGTATACATGGTATTGGTGTAGAAGATTAATCATTCGCATGTTAACTATTATCTATTATAGTGTTTCTAATCTATTCTCATATTTCTGCACTATAATAGGTACCAGACGACATGTGAATGATTCTTCTTCTACACCAATACCGTATCACCAAGAAGGGCTCTTCGGAATTTCATCTCAACCAATTGCAATACATTAGCAGGATTGATTACCAATCGCCGACCCATCTGACGCTTCACTACACAAATAACGTCACAAAGCGCAACTTCAGAGGCACACTACTCCGCCACTACCGGCGTACCTGCAGGTCAAAGTGCAATGCGGCATGGCACACGCAGAGGCCTCTAATGGGCGATTGCAGAGTTTTGCAGATGCGGGAGTATCACTAGTGCAATAAGGGACCTTTACATTATCTATCATACGATTTTGGTGTATTTCTGTTTGTGAAACACGCTAAGCCTAAGTACTTTCCTTGTTAGTATATAAAAATAAAAATATTTCAAACAATAAGTTTTTTTGCTTGGCAGGGTGGCATGACCCCCATAAACCTCCCCTTGGATCCGCCACTGCTATCACACCACATATAAGAGGGTCTGGGAGCCTAGAAGTGTCAACTCGATATGTTTCCAGCCGGTTACTATCAGTAGGACCATGTGCAAGCACACCTATAACCCGCCTTCTACTCATGCCACAGCATCGATATGCACGGCTTGTCTGGTGCTGCTGTCAAAGGAGTACTTGGAATGGTGGGCCGTGGTTTTCAACGACGAACGCTGACTGGGCGCAAGTACCAGACCTGGCGAGCGCTGCCTTGTAGAATGCATTCTTGCAAGGTGTACTGGCCCCACCCCATGACTTACATCTGGGGCGCGATAAGCTCGAAACTCTAGTTAGCGTTTGGTGTTTGTCAAGTCAACGTTGGCCAGCTTTCGGTGCGTGTAGAATGTTGCAAAACCAGCTCTTTTCTCAATCTTTCAACAGGAAGGTGATGTAGTGTCCCGACAGGATACTGCTAGCCCATACACTGCCCGTGAAACTCCATGTGGTCTGCAAAACGTGCTGCAACTTTCGTGGCCAGCGCGAGTGCCTGACTTGTCTCCAATGGAGCACGAGAGGGATATGATGGGATGAAAACTGACACGTGCATGAGTTCTTGTCCTCCACAGTGATCAGTCACCAATACGGTCGATTCGACCGCGGTGGAGTGGCCGAGCGCTCTTAAGCTACTTACTGCCCGCCTTTGGAGGTTCGAGTGTGTGTGTGTGTGTGTGTGTGTGTGTGTGTGTGTGTGTGTGTGTGTGTGTGTCTGTTGGTCTTGGCGTTAGCTTAAGCCTTGTGTCCATATTGGGTTACCGGGTAACCTTTCTGATTTTAACAGCCCATTTTCAGGTGTATTGAAATTCACACAAGCCTCCGGTCATTCCTCATTTGCATCTTTATAAACATCATAACAACAGGAATATTTAAATACTTTCATAGAATAGCATTTAAATGGGAAACAACAGAACACAACCTCTAATCTATATTTGGGTTAACCAGGTAACCATATATCTCCATTATAACAGGTGTGATAGTACAACAGATATAGACATAAATAAATGAAAAACATATCAGTTTTTTACTTCATGTAACAGAGTAAATTACATAAAATTATTAGCTACTAAATTTTGCGGCTCATTACAATGGAAAGATACACTTCAAATTATTTACTCGTGAAATCTACACACCGTTGTTGTAATGCAGTGCTCATCACATATTGGTTTTTACACGTCTCCCACAAGCAGATTTACCTGTATAAATTTAGCCAGTTATTAGATAAGAATTTCGCGACTCACAAACCAATCAAACCTTCAAATCATATATTTTAGATAGCTTTGACGGCATGTACTGATTAACCCTGGTCTTTTCTTTGTAAGTGGTAACATAAATCTTTTACTATCCTCTCTCCTTTATTACTTTCCCGTTCAGTAGGGGATTTACCTGTATGAATTTCGCCAGTTATTGGATAAGAATTGCGCGTATCACAAACTCACCATACCTTCAAGCCATGTATTTTAGATATCTTTGACGCAGGTACTTAGTAAACTTGGTCTTTTCTACGTAGGGGAAAACCTGTTCATCAACTGTGACGCAGACAGAAGGCACGTACTTTTCACGAAGATTTGAATGTAGCATTTCAGAAATGTCAGATATTCCAACAGCTTTGACACTTCTCAAACTCTAACTCCTATCGTTCACATTGTCAAATCTGCCAAAACCTGTTGAGCGATAGGCTTGTACGATACAATGGGAATGCAATTATTTTCCACAGTTCCTTCGTGTGTTCTGTGTTAGGGATCTTACTCAACCTGTAATTAGTATACCAAGATATGTGTCAAATTTTTCTGATGTCAATGGCTTCCACACTTTCGCTGGTCCTTCTGAATTGATATTATAGTCTATGAATACCTGATCTGCCTTCCTGTTGGTTTCACGTGTTATTATATAACACATTTCTTCTGTAAATATGTCTTTTATAGAAATAAGTTTGGTTGTACGTTTGGTTGTACGTATTGGACCAGCCCTTTTCTTGTACCGAAAGGTTCCTTATGCCATTTGGTTCCATCTTTGCCATGTAGAATCCCTGCAGAAAACACAGTTACTTCACTGTTTTCGTCATCTCTGTCATGTTCAACACTACTAGTATCACTTGTCTCTATTTAAAATTCAATACCACTACAAGCACCAATAGCATCTTCAATGTCTGAAGTAGCAGCATCCTCGTTACTAGGAATCCAATCGTCTGTAGAATCTTCGTCGCTGAAATCTGAAGCAACATCGACTTCTGTATCAATAGTCAATAGTTTTCTAATATACTCTTCTTTCGCTTCATAACTTAAGCTGCTGTATTCAGATTTGGAGAGTTCCAGTTTATCATCCATGAGAATCTAGAGTTGATGTTCACAGTAACAAAGGTTACACACTAATGAACAGTTCACAACGCTGTGAAAAAGTAGCAACAGTAGTAAGAAACAATTAGAATGCCTTGTTGTAACAATTGCATTTATACCCAGGGCTAAGTGTTGCTAATCATGACTGTTCGGCAATATATTCATTGGATTACCCAGGTAACCTGGTTATAGAACAAAGTATATATTTTTTAAATTGTGGACATAAGGGACACAAGGGACTGACGACCCAATTAGTTAAGTCCCTTAGGTTTACAAACATTTGATTTGGTCCGATTCGACAACACTGTTGATAATCGTGCCGCAATGAATTAATGTTCAATTGTTTGTAAACCTATTGGACCAAACTGCTACACTCGTCAGTCCCAGGACTTACAAACTACTTTAAATTACACTAAGGACAAAGCATATACACACAGACAGACAGACAGACAGACAGACACACACACACACACACACACACACACACACACACTATCCCGAATGAGGACTCGAACCCCCGGCTGGAGTGGCCGCCCAGTCCGTAGCATGATGCCTTAGATCACGCGGCCACTCCCTCTCGGCCGCGAAGAGTAATTGGGGAATGGCTGTTGGGAGATTCAAGGAGTAGCTGGAACGGAATTTCTATTTGGTGTGATGAATGTCAGCAGACTTCTAACGTAGTGTAAATGCGGTTACTTAGGAATATGTAATGTGTGAGTACCGTATTATCATGCGCTTGACTCAGTCACATCGGTTAAACAACTAGTCAAACAAAGACGAAATGTCGCTACTTTGGGATGTGGTCCAAGTCGCGCTTCACATTGGCTGAAAGTAGATTATGTTGTCCATATAAATTACTGCATTTTGTGACGGAACCGTATCTTCCCACTAGCAATGATTTTTCCCCAGAGATATCCATGTTTCGCGCCACGCGTCGTCGTGTTCGATAGACAAGGTGTGACGGAAAGTCTCTTTACTTACGGTACCTTATATTTTTCTCTTCTTTTTTTTCTTTTTTCCTTTTTTTTAAATGTTGGAGAATGTCTTGAAAACGTGATGTTCAGATGAAATTCGTGAGACAACAAGATTAATACTCTACAGCTACATGTGCACTAATTAACGGTGACTGCTCACAACTGTTTTCAGTTGCTAGTTCAAGCTGCAACTGTTGTTACTGAGACGACGTTTATGTAACGGTAAGCGAAAACACTAAATGCGAACATCGAACTAATGTGATACGTCAATAAATAATGTCGGACCTCCTTTTTTTTCGGCGAATTGAAGAAACTCCACGTAGCATGGACTCAACAAATCATTACAAGTCTCCTGCAGGATTATTCTGCCATGCTGCCTCTGTAGCCATCCATTTTGTGGAACTGTTGGTGCCGGATTTTTTCCTCAAACTGGTCTGTCGATTATATCTCATAAATGTCCGATGGGAGTAAGGTGAGTTGTTGCAAAAAATTTCCCAACAGCTGTTCACGTTATAATTTTATTTAGGCGACTAGTTTCGGTACATCAATTGTACCATCTTCAGGCCCCAACAGTGAATATTTGGATAAGCTCCTCCAATTCATAAGGTTGGACCTCAACTAGCATCCGTTATACCAACCTCCTGTTAATGGATGCAGCGTTGACACTTACAGGTGGTTGGTAAAACGGATGCTAGTTGAGGTCCAACCTTATGAATTGGAGGAGCTTATCCAAATATTCACTATTGGGGCCTGAAGATGGTACAATTGATGTGCCGAAACTAGTCGCCTAAATAAAATTATAACGTGAACAGCTGTTAGAATTTTTTTTTTGCAAGAACTGTGTGAGACGGGGGCTGTAATTAGTCTATTTTTCATACTAACCTTGTGTTACTGTACCTTTCTCCTTACGCTAATTATTGAAATATGTAACATTTTTCTTTGTAGATCTTTATTTATTTTAATTTCTGTGCCTTTGGGGACACATCAGGGGTGATGGGCTCCTGGGATTGTAGTACATTCTATGTTTATATGAAAATTTCGGGATTTTAATGTTTATTGGCACAGCTTGGCTGCTAAAAAGTGGTTTTACGTATTGCGCACGGGCAGGCCACGCAGAGCAGAAACGCTCTTGGAGGTCTACCCCTCCCACTAACTTTCGCTCGCCTTCGGGGAAGGACGAGAGGGGCTGGCTTGACCTGTTTGGCGCCGACGCTACAGGCGGTGGAGTATACCTGGCAGAATTTTTTTAGAGTGTGAGGAACGCTTTACACAATGCTGGCTCGCGGTTTACGGTGGGCGATAGTGGGGACTGCCTTTTTAGTCATTCAGCCGTTTCGCAAGAGAGGAATTTGCCGGATACAAACAATAGCAGAGTGCTCTGGGCCCCGGGCTGTTTATGGAGACGTATTGCCCTTAGGCGTTATCTAAAAAACTTCCTAGAAAGCAGCAGAGTTTGAACACAGTTAGTGTGACAAATGGTTAGGTTGAGAGGAAAGCTTTCTGCCCGTCTGGCACCCCAGGGGTTTGGCTCCAGCAGCTGTATATATAGCACAACGTTAACATTTTTAGGTCGTGTGACCATAGCTAGAAGCAAGGTGAAATTCCTTACAGAGCATTCACCCTGAGAACGGTGAAATCCGCGGGAAGCTTTGGTGGCGTGAGCGGAGCCTCTTGGCAGCCGCAGAGAACGCGCCCTGATTCGGCAAATTATTTTAGAATGACAGCTAAACAATTTGTCAACGGCGCTACGCCATCCGATTGGTTTGACCATTAGCCGTTAGCAGATATTGGTGCGTCTTTTCGCGCGTGGGTGTGGCCGCCGTCACTTGCCGTGAGCTGCGGCAGAGCGCGAGGAGGGACAGTCTCTCGTGTCTGAGCGTCCGAAGTGTACGGACCTCGCTAGTCTCCTGTTTGAGCGTCCGAAGTGTACGGACCTCGGGAGACACGGAATACTCCGTTTAGATTCGCGGGGACGACACCGTCTTAAACGGTCCTCTGGTTAGACTTGTGTGTGATTCCGAAGATTCGAACCTTGTAGAACTTGTTTTTACTTCGCGGACGTTACATTGTCCTGTGGTTACGCTGTGAGCGGCCACAGTTTAGTTTTCGTTTTGCTAGAAGTCTCTATTTGAGCATTCGCGCTTTTGCGAATCGGGCATTGTTTTTACAGATCTTATTACGCAAGTGACTGATCGATTTGTGCCAAGTGGCCTTTGTGTCACCTATGCAAAATATTGATTAGTCTACTAGCGTGATAGAATCGCACAGCAACTGCCTAGCGACGCCGACGCCAGTGACGCTGTATTAAGTTACATGTCGACCCTGCTTAACAGGTCGCAGCAATTACGGTCGGATAAAAATTTCAGCTCATCCGCTCCCACCGCCTGCTGCCCGCGAGCCTGAGACGCTGCCGTCCATGATCATCTGTGTGGGTAAAGTGACGCACTTGAATCAGACTTGTTGGATTCGGTCCCTTATTTTATTCTTTTGAGATCTGCCTATTTACTTTGGGGAGCTTAGGGTTAACGATAATTTCAACCCCCTGTGTAGCCAATCTAACAGCATTCTGTTTTGCAAAACCTCCGACCTTTGACTCAGCCAGTCATTTTTGTGACTCAATATTTTAACATTTATAAAAAATTTGTTTGAATACCATTATCTGCTTTACATGATAGGAAATGTCATCTAATTTATTTTTTGTATGTTTAATTATAATTAATTGATTTTAAGCAGATCGTCTTTCATTTAAGAACATTCCTTTGTCACTATTTTGGAGGGGAAACAGAATAGTTTACAACTGAACTGACCAGCCGATGTCCCACTTCTGTCCTCAAGAATGGATACACATAATCACGTAAAGTGATCTGCGTGTGCAAATCATTCATTGAAAGTTGAAAATGTCCAGATTGTACCTCAAACCAATCGCGAGGATTTGTGACCTATGACGCTTTATCATCCATAAACATTCTAACGATTTTTGACAACATGAAGTCCATGAATGTCTGCAAATGGCTGCTGAACATAACCATTTCTAGACAATCATTTGTACCATAAGACCCGTCAATTCCATGTATTTTTAAAGGGAAAAATTGCAAAGGTCCCAGTTTCAAATCCCGGTTCCGGAACACAATGTGCCAGTAAGTTTCATATCAGCGCACGCTCCTCTGCGGAGTGAAAACATTCTGGGAACTACAATTACGTTTGAATAAAACATCTGGAGACGAGAGCAGAAATCAGCTGTCATAGTGAAACAAATGCTGGAAAATTTTCATATGGACGCACCAGCACACAGTTTCAGGGCTGGCCTAGACTCGAACTAAGTTACGTAGCGATCAGGAAGGCGGCTACTGGATGTGGTCAGGCAGGTTGCAAACTCTGCTGCCCTTATTGCGTAAGGCCTCTAGCGGCGCCGGTCGGCGTATATTTCACTTAAGAGGCTCGCAGGGAGCTTTCACCCGATTGAGGCGGCGATCGCGTTGTTAGAACGACTCGTCAGTACCAGAGCGCACGGCGGGACTCTGCTAGCCAGTGTAGGGAGCGCTCCCTCGCTGCTGTGTGTCTCTGTTTTCCGCCTGCCCCGTGGCAGCTCGGCTGATGGCTGGTTTCCGCCTTTCGCCCACACGCTGGCCTGCCATTAGCTGTCCGCTGACGCACGAGACTTCTGCCGGTAGCCGCAGGCTACTGGCGACAGTTAGCAGCAGCGACGTAGCTTCGCAGACACGGATTGCCCTGTGGTCAGCTCTCTCACCCGCGTGACACTTTTCTGCCAGTTACATTATTTTAAAGGCTGTTCTGTGCGAGTGCCATAATAGAGGCTGCCGAAACACCGCGATGACATTGGCTGACTTCATGGAACTACAATGTGGCGAACTATTACCTTTCCTATAATTGGTGGTGCTGTCAATATGCTGAATAGGTCGCAAAATATTTTCAACACAAATTATTCTTTAATTACGCGTTTCGGAGATTTGTATCTGTTGCTGACTTCGGCACATGTCCATGACACAAACCGCTTATAACATATATGTAAAGCAGGGGCGCCGACTCCGTGGGTGCACCGGGGCTCGTGCACCCCCCCCCCCCAAGAATTTTTTGGGAGTGCATAGCACCCACATAAAAGTGAGGTGGAAAATAAAATTGTATAAATTTAAAAAGAAATCGGAAAAAATCAAAACCTACCTTGTGACACAAGAGACAATGCAAAACGTGACCATAGCGTGATACGATATTTCATACGTGAAAGAAATTATCAGTTTTTTACGCGGGTCCCCGAGCGAGTAGTAATGAGTGTCCGTGTTTTACCCACTATGCTAGCTTTATTCATCCTGAAGCACGTCGGTTCTTTTGACCTTTCATGTGTACGTATTTATGAACATTCAATTGTTCTTTCAGAAGAATCTGATGGTGATGCTATAGTTAATCGTTTTTCATTTATCTTTATAACTTCCCTTGTTATTAAAATTACATATTCAGTAGAAATTTGTAATGCTTTTCTCTCAGGCTTAAAAAACCTTGGACTATATTAATACTGTCAGAGATGTCACGAAGTTATCTCGAAGTGATGAAAATTTCGATGAAGTATACAGCTCTTGCTTGGAATTGACCAAAAAGATTTGATGTCGGACTTCAAAGTCTCAAAATATTTCAAAGATTTCTTTAAACCTTGGTGACGGTGTTCTACCAAACGCTTTTGTCAGAAAGAATAGCTTCAAACAAAAAAGTGTTAGATTAGTGTGCAGTGAAAAATTATTTCATTGGTCGTATAGAAGTTTAGGGGTGTTACTTGAAATATCCACTTCGGCCAATTAGATCGTTATATTGTAGTGTCCTAATGCAGTGGTGCTTTCCTTTTCTTTCTCCTCCTTCTATCTTCTACCTTTAAAAGGCCAGGCAACTGCCTATTTACTTTTATCAAGTATTGTTCATTCAAAAATGCATGAACATGATTTTCAGGAGGGTTCACATTTGTGAACCGTGATGTAGAGCACCCTCTGGTATCTTGTATGAGAGTGGCCGAAGTTACCAACAGATACAAATCTGATGATGGAATCTCCGAAACGTGTCATTAAAGAATAATTTCCATTGAAAATGTTTTCCGATCAATTCAGCATATCCGCAGCACTAACAATTATTCTAAGCATGGTCGCCCGCCCCTATCGCGAGTGTCGTATTTACAGTATTACAGTTCCGATTCCGAACTACTGGGACTGAAAAAAAAATTTAATAAAATTAGAAGCCCCTGAGAGACAGAATTTCAAGTTCGATCATTGATGATGAATTTCCATAACTAAATGCAAGAAGAAGTCAAGCCATTCTAAACCTAATACCAATCTGAACCAAAGAAGAGATCCAATCCCAAAATTGGACACCAAAAACAAAGAAATCATACAGAAGCAGCCCGTTACAGCGTATAGCACTAGCAACACTGTGAGTCGCGTGAAAACGCGGTGTCATCAACATTGTACCCTGTTATTCAAGGCGTTGTTTGCGTGAAAAATCCACGCAGTTATTTCTTTTACGTAATTATGTTTTTATAGAAAAACAAGCCATCCATCTGAAGACACGCAAGCAGGAGACCGTCGCGGAGGAGACAGAGAAGCTTTCATTTGTTGTCGTTTCGTGGCTTGGTAACGAGAAAAATTAGCCGGCTCCTTGAGACACACAAGAAATTCTCGGTCTTCAGGCCTCCTACAAAATTACGACAGCAAATTCAAATGTTTGTAAATCTAAGGGACTTAACTACTGCGTTTTCAGTCCCTAGGCTTACAAACTGCTTAAACCGACTTATGCTAAGGACAACACACACACACACACACACACACACACACACACCCACCCATTCTCGAGGGAGGACTCGAACCTCCGACGGCGAACATCAGCGCGCTCCACAGCAAGGCGCCGTAGTGCGCTCGGACACTCCGCCGCAGCATTACGGAAAATTTTCTTTTAACCTGATGACCCTCGTCTTAATTTAAGAACAAAGTTTCGACATTATTTTCCTTCGATTGTCTTTGACATATGCAAGGACATCAAGCTAGTTACTATATAAAGCTAATTCGTGGAGCTGTATTCCGACTTTACAGTTAAATAACATATGTTTATGCCATACGAGTTTCGCTTCTTCTTATTTGAGAAACACCAGCGGCCTGTTATTCATTTTTAATACACGTTTTCTATTGTGTAATAGTTAAAATTGTTTTAATACATCGGATTTTCTCTTATTTTCACCCACAACGCAAGAATGAACTTCTGTCGCACACGTTTTGCATGGTTAATTTTTTAATTTCTTATTATCTACGATTTTGTGGTGCAGTTAGTCCATGTGTTCTACAAGCTATGTATACTCGTATACGCTCCAGCTGGTCGATTTTGCCACCGCTTGACGAAAGAATTTGTTATACAGTGCCTAGCATTGCCAGCTGACGCAGTGTGCTTTCTTTTGTTTGTGTAATTGTGTCTGTGTAGATATTTTGCGTGTGTGTTATTAGAGGATCATTATGGATTTATTATTCTTATTTAGATTCGTCGTTACTTTATTTTTCGTGACAGAGAGTATAAAGGTAACAGGGACAACACTTAATTATACAACTGTTTTGGTTGTTTTAATGATCAGTTTGATTAGTGAGTTATTGCTTATATTTATCACGTCATTAATAACTTTCTTGTTGAAGGCCGGGGATCTTTGTATATGAAAGTTGTCCAGGAGTGTCAGTAATGGTTTTTATTTGTTTGTTTTGTTTATTTTTAGTTTATTTTTGTCTTGTTTTGATTACTAACTCTGATGATTTGCTTGTCTTATTCCATGAAACATGGTTCATCCACGCTATATAAAATGAAAAAAAAAAAAAAAAAAAAAAAAAAACCGAATATTCGACCATTTGGCGCGTGTATATATAACTACAGGAAGACACTTATGGATTAACAACAGTTTAAAAACGTAAGTAATACGAAATAACACTGTATTAAACGTGTAAATCCTTTTGCTACAGAAATTGTTTCTTACCTAGTAGGGCAAAATAAGAGATGTGAATACAGTAAAAGAATCGTGACTGATACACAGCGTAAATGTTAAACACACAAGATACGCTTATTACAGACCATTGATCAAGCCCGGCGTTTCATATTTTTTAGGAGTGGATAGTTGTCCAAAAGTTGCCAAGTTGCCCTCCTCCCACCTCTAATTACCCTCCCTCTCCTCCCTGTCAGTAATCCCTTATACATAAAAAAAACGTACACATCCTTGACAATGAGTGTCATTTTAGAAACGACTGTTACGTATTGAGTAAAGGTTAATGTTTTAGTAGAAAGCTAAGATGCTGTACTACCACGTGACAAAAATTCATATCTTTAAACCGTATGCTTTCTGTAAAACAGAGTGAGAGGCGTTACGAAACTAAAAACTCATCCAGAATGAAAATTAAGCATTTTCGATTTCACAAGTAATGGACACAATGTGGTTTGAACACCACAGTGCTATACTAGGCATGGTCCTGTCTGGAGGTGGTATGCCGTTGCCATCCTCTGACCTTTCGAACTGACTTACCCAGCCATTTATAAGGGGACCTACAGTTTAACGTGGGTTCTGAACAACGGTGCTACTCGGTATTTTTCACATGAGCAATACTGCCAGAGGTGAAAGAAGTGGAAAGTGACAGATAAAAATCCCGCATCCTTTGAATTTTTAGTCTGGCACTCTACCACTGTGCAAGCGAGGAGCACTTGCACGTATATAGATAAGTAAACGATTACTTCATGAACACATTACAGTGTTGTGAAATTATTCGTGTTTAGCAGTATACTTAAGTTTTATGTATGCTGAATTTGTTTCGCTACTGGTATTACAACTGATCCTTACATCACCACAGCATATACAAAGCTAATATTGACGTCTTAAAGGCATAAATACTTATGATAATTCACCTGCAAACTCTGCGCAGCAACCTGGTGGTGGTAAGGAAAAAATAAGTTGATAAAATAATGTAGTATGGTCTTATATACCGTCAACAGGTTTTACATCGTGAAAATAGGAAAAGTGGCCATTCCACGTGGCTCAATGTAAATAAATATTCCAACAAATCAAGAGTGGGTATTTTATCCACTCTCATATTGGCCCACTTTAGGTTTCGGTAGTAACACTAAAAGTGGGCCTTTGCGATCGTCTTTTGACAGCTCGAAGATTAAATGAAAATAACGGCTTAACCATTCATCTGGCACGAAAATTGAATAACCGAATTTGTAGAGGAGAAAATTCTCTACAACTTTGCTCTCTTATGTTTTTTTCATATGTCGTAGCGTTTCAAAGATATTTGCAAAAATAACGGCGATTTTGGGATGTATGTCTGTCGGTCCGTAACGTGTTCCCTGTTCTTAAGACGAACCGTTCAACCCATCAGCACCAAATTCTACAGACATGATTGTAGGCCGCCAGAGACCAGAACATACCTTTTTCAAATTTTTCGGTCAAAAAATACGTCAGTAAACAAAAAAAGCAGTTTGTAATATAATTGTAATTGCAAACGAACCGTTCATCTGACACGAAAATTGAATAACCTAATTGGTAGAGGAGAAAATTCTCTGCAACTTAGCTCCCTTACGTTTTTTCCATATCTCGTATCGTTTGAGACATATTTGCAAAAGTAACGGAGATTTGACACCCTCCATCGAATTAACGAAAAACCAGCCGTTTGGAAATGTCACGTGACATTCCTCGCCCAGAACTCTCTCTGGCATACGCCATCTTGCGTTGCGTATTTCATGATTTTCTTATTGTAACTTACACGTTGCCATTTCAAAGCAATGGCGCACTGAAGAATTGACAATAACACATCGTTTTTCGTAGAATGAATGATAATCTAGTGTCTACAAATGCCATATTAGCATCAGTTAACAACGGCTATCAATAGTATGAGATTAAAGAACTACTGGTTTGATTTATAGCCGTAGCGTAGCCGCGGTGGAGTAGCCGAGCGGTCTCGCTGCGAAGCGCGCGGTTGCTCGCCGTGGAGGTTCGACCCCTCCCTGGGGCATGGGTGTGTGTGTTGTCTTTAGCTTAGTTCACCTAGGTTTAAGTAGTTTGTAAGCTACGGACTGATGACCACGCAGTTTGGTCCGACAGATTTACAAACATTTGAACATTAAAGCCGGCCGCCGTGGCTCAGCGCGCCCGGTCAGAGGGCTCAACGCCCTTTGTAATAAAAAAAAAACTGAGCCAAGAACTCATCGAACAAGAACGAACAAACACGATCAGCGACCGCAACGAATTAAAAAAAAAAAAAAAAAAAAAAAAAAAAAAAAAAAAAAAAAAAAAAAAAAAAAAAAAAGAGCGTAGGGGGCAAGGTGGTGGATTGTGACGCGAAAGGTCGGTGTTTCAAAACCCGCCACTACCTAAGTTTTTTTTCCCGAAAAGGGTTTCAGACACTCTTATTAATTAATTTATTTTAGACTATTATTTTGGTCCAAAATGTCTGCAAAAACTTATTAAACAACAAATCTAAAGTGGGCCGTAAAACACGTCAGTGCGATTTTTTTTTAAATGGGTACAGCTACGGTACTTGTATTACGTAAACATACGCCTTTTCAGTGGCGTAACTAGGACTTGGCTTTGGGGAGGGGATAGATCTGTTTGCCGAGCAAAACTTTAGTCAGTTTCCAGACAGACTACCATCTACCACTCCCGTTGAAGAAACTAATTCACTCCGTTCCAAAGAAAGCTTATGGTAAAACACCCGAAGTTTCAAATCTTCACCTTTACCAGATTGCTGTTATACGATTTCTTTTTCTTCTCTCTCTCCCTCTCTTTTTTCGGGTTTTGGGGGGTGGGTTCTATCCCCCTCATCCCCCCCCTCCCCAATAGTTACGCCACTGCGCCTTTTATTTACTTGTAAAGTCGGGATACAGTTCCAAAAAATTTTAGGCAACTAAGGAATGCTCTCTCAGGCAAATAAAAAGACGAAAAAAATAATTTATGTGGGGGGAAAAGATACTACACCACGGAGACACATATCTGGCAAGCGAGGTAACCGGTTGTCGGCTGGTGGGATAGCGGTTGACCTGAAAGAGGCCCGCTTCCTCTGGCTGCGTCTGGCACCGTCCGCCTGGGCAGTCAGTCATGCTGGAGACGTCAGCGAGACCAGCGGTGACGCGCGCGGCCGGAGCATGCGTCACGCGCGGCCAGAGGTTCACGACCTCGCCACGGCACGCCGCCACCGCCGCCACACCGAGCCGCATCCAAACGACTGATTGTCCTCTGACCTCCGCCTGGCTGACACACTGAAGTGCCGCTCCAGCCTCGTTCACCTCAGTTACGGTACCAGGCGTCAAGGAAAGCCGAACTCGTATTGCCGATATCTTGACTAAGCCCTACTGTAATACTACATAGCGCTGCAACAGCCTTACGAAAAATATTCTGACCTTTACAGTGTCAGCGTGTCTACTGCTGTATAGAAAACAGTTGCGTAATTGCATACAAGACTAAGTTTTCTCGTAAGGCGATTGTAATGCAATGTGAGCTATGCGACCTCGCAGACGCGGTTTTATCGTATAATCGCTGTACTCTTACACTCTTACGCTGCGTGTGCTCTCGAGGTTTTCTTTAACATGCAGCAAGGACAGGAACTGGACTTGCGTACTAGTAAACATAAATGGAATACTGGGAGTATAGTCGACCTACTTTATAAGCTCCGTTCACAGCTCAAAGGATGTCATGCGTTCGTGACTGCATCCGTGTCTCGCACATCATCCTAATGCGAGGTTGTTGAGACTGGTTTGATGCAGATCTCCACCCTACTCTATCCTGAGCAAGCCTCTTCATCTCGTACATACGGCAACCTACATCCATTTGAATTTGCTTACTATATTCATCTCTTGGTCTCCCTCCCTCTGCGATTTTTACCACACACACTTCCCTCCAACGCTAAGTTCACAATTCTTTGATGTCTAAGAATGTGTCCTACCAATCGGTCCCTTCTTTTAGTCAAGGTAAGCCAGAAATTCCTTTTCTCCCCAATTCTGTTCAGTTCCTGTTACGTGATCCATCCACCTAATCTTCAGCATTCAACACCACATTTCAAAAACCTCTATCCTCTTCATGTCCACGCTGTTTATCGTCCATGTTCAAATGCTTGTATAACTTATGGGACTTAATTACGGGGTCATCAATCTCTAAACTTACAAACTACTTACGAACTAGCTAATACTAAGGACGGCACAAATATCCATGCCCGATGGGGGATTCGAACCCCCGACCGTAGTGGCCGTGCAGACCGTGACTGGAGCGCCTCAGTCCCTCGGCTACCGCGGTCGGCTATCGTCCATGTTTCACTCCCATACAAGGCAACATTCCACACAAATGCCTTCAGAAAGGACTTTCTTAAGCTTAAATTAATATTCCATGATAGCAAATTTCTCTTTTTCAAAAACGCTTTTCTCCCCATTGCTATTCTGCATTTTATATCGTTTGTCCTGCGATAATCATAGGTTGTCTTACAGCCCAAGGAACAAATTTAATTCCTTCAGCATCGCCTGATTTTCTAAGGCTGCATTCCATTACCCTTGTTTTGCTCTTGTTAATGTGCATGGAGGAAGTGTAAAATGCGATATGTTATACGAAATAAAACTGTAAAAATTTTACATCGATGCTTCCAAAATAATGTTACCATAATGTGTTTTATTTCGAACCTCTTAAACAATCGATAGGTTTGTAGAACCTGTAACGTGGAAGGAAATGGACCGTTGTAAATAATTTTTCCTAGTTAGTAATGTATCCTTCAGTAGAATTTGAAACTTTTGGAGGAGTGGAGGAAGTAATAGGCGAGTTGATAGACTTCCAATTAAATATATTGTTTGCGAATATTTTATTAACGGGTTTCGCCTTTTAGGGCATCTTCAGAATTCTAGAAAAAATAAGAAATTATACAAAACATTTGAAGGCTTATTCTTAGTGTGGGCAATCGTAATGCCGCGATTCTTTCGACAGACCTCGTGAAAAGCGGAGCTAAATACTCAACGAACAACCCGGAACGAGATGAAACAACGACCGCAATCACTAGATCTACGTAAAAAAAAGTGGTTTGCATCGCAGATCGCTGTGCTTGCGTTCCCCAGTTCAAATCCCGTCGTGGGCAGAAAAAATATTTCTTTGTATTCACTATTTCTAGAATGATTACATGTTGATGTTTGATGTACTTGTAAGTTCCAGAACATTTTTTTCTATGTACAAATAGTGGAGCACTCCAGACAGGAGGCAGAGTGTACCCTTGCGTTAGCAATAAACATGTACTAAGTGTGAAGTGTTGTGCTCTATTAACGAAAAGTCTTCGAATTCCGGACCACCTGCAGTTTGAAACGTGAAAATGTTAAGTAAACAAATTCTCTCCGACTTTTCTTTTACATCAATTTACAATAAAAATACCGTGCCAAATGTTTTAAAAGTACGTGGGCGCAGGCAACCCGTCAGATTGTAGAAAGAACAGCAAAGAAGTAAGAAAATATATGTAATTTGCACATGTTGTAGGGCGTGATTTTTATCGTTCCATTGCACTGCTAAGTATGATATTCAAAATTGTAGCACGAATACTGTTATCCCTGTATTGCAACATCGTTTCTGTCCCAAACGAAGTTGTGCAGACCAAACGTCCTGGACCTTACATGACATATTGAAAGCGGTATCAGAAGAAATTGACCTATAAGCAGCCTGCGATACCGTCTGGGGATAAAATCCTACTCTACAAACTGAAGAAAAACTTGCCAAAAAATTACAAAACTAATATGCAACATGATTGGTAACTAAGGATTCCAAGTCAACATGGGAAACAAAACCCGCAGCCAAAACTTCATACAAAACAACTTACCTCAGGGCTCGCTATTATCTCCACTGCCCTTCAGTCTTTACATTACTGACATGCCATATACAACTTAAACGAAATTTGGATATGCTGACGCAACTATACACACCCACATTGATAAAATGAATAAGGTTTGACTTCAGGTCTGTCTTTTCTGGCCAAATATTTCCGTAAAGGATGTCTTGGGCCTAACACAGAAGTGACTGGCTTCTCATCTCAACAAAACATAATCTAACTCAGCGTTGGAAGTTTGCATGGATGACACTCAACTATAACATGGAGTCAAGATGTCTGGGTGACAAGTTGCACAGAACCTTATCCTTCAAATCACGAAAACTGGTGCTAAGGTGAGAACAAGAAATAATCTGATTCAGAAACTTTGCAGAACCATCTGAGGATCATCTTCAGCGTCTCTTCCGACCGCGGTGGCGCTTCAGTCATGGTCTGCACGGCCACTACGGTCGGGGGTTCGAATCCACCCTCGAGCATGGATATTTGTGCCGTCCTTAGTATTAGCTAGTTCATAAGTAGTTAGTAAGTTTAGGGACTGATGACCCCGTAGTTAAGTCCCATAAGCTATACAAACATCTGAACATTTCTGCCGGGTCTACGCTGAGCCTAATATAATCAGCGGCGGAGTATTGCGCGACACTGTGATGACAAAATCGACGTTGAAGTAAATCGACGTCCAGCTAAATAATACTACGTATTATCTCTGGAAAAAAATTAGCTCTAAGCGTATCATGTGGCGTACCATACGTATATCACCCCCAAAAGTGAGACATTAAGCAGCCTTGATCAGGGAATACAACATGATTGAAGCAAACTCTG
Organism: Locusta migratoria; assembly: GCA_026315105.1. Taxonomy (NCBI): domain Eukaryota; kingdom Metazoa; phylum Arthropoda; class Insecta; order Orthoptera; family Acrididae; genus Locusta; species Locusta migratoria. Next base: position 206,180,238 of record CM048750.1, read on the forward strand.
TCGCGGTGGAGTGATCGAACGCTCTAAGGCGCCTTGGCAGGGGACGCGCGGTTGCTTCCCGTTGGAGGTTAAAGTCCTTCCTCAGGCAAGGGTGTGTGCTTGTTGTCCTTAGCATAAGTTAGTTTAAGTAGTTTGTAAGCCTAGGAACTGATAGCTACAGAAGTTACGATTTACAAACATTTGAACATTTTTTGAAACTCTGAAGTGCGGATACATTAGTATATATCAGAATTAATAGACTTCGATTAAGACGTCCTCCTCTTGCATATGTAGACAACCTCATTGGGGCTATCATCGATTTCTGAAGACGAATATGACTCGAAATTGCCCCAGCAACATGCCGCCTGATGCCTTATATTATTGAGACAGCTCCTGGATCTGATCAGCCCGGCAAGATATGGTCAGCTCTCAACCGACTGAGAACAGGGCATGGAGGATGTGCTGATTCACTGCTTAAACGAGGAATGCCGACCGCCGGCATGTGATTTCGGTGCCCTGAGGCAGGCCATCCAGAACTTCAGTAAAGACTACAGCTCCGGAGCATAAGGAGGGGATTTTGAGGAATTCCTTACGGCCACCCAAAATCTGTCGAATACATACAAGAACTAGGTGTTTGTGATTCGATGCAATGTAATGTAGAGTAACATCAAATACTGAAATGCCATATGCTAAATAAAATATATTTTTTTCACATTACCGGTTTAGACAGAATCTAGCTCTCGTTTTCAGACCTTATCATCAGCATCGCCATCGCCATCATCATCATCATCATTTAAGACTATGCCTTTCAGCTTTCTCCATGATCTCCTATTCATTGATGACGTTGAGACCTCGTCTGATGCTGTCTGTTACTTCAAAATTATTGACCGAACCCAAGTGCTTCCTCCTAGGTCTACCTCGACTCCTCCTACCCTCTACTGCCGACCCCATGAGTCTCGTAGGTAACCTTGCTTCTCCCATGCGTGTAACATGACCCCGCCACCTCATCTTGTTTGATCTGCTTCATATATGGTCATTCCCAGTTGTTCTTTGATATATTTACTATGGATACCCCCATCCATTGTTCCTACCTATTGGTACCTGCAATAATCCTTGCAGCTTTCATATCAGCAATTTCAACGTTATTAATGTGTCCTGCATCCACCCCACTTTCACACACATACAAGAGTTGTTCGAAAGACTGAACGGTTCACCACTGACGTAGTCTTGTTACTTTCTTACATACTTCTTGTAGAAGAGAGTAGATCGTAGTGAAGCACCCACTGCACCTTGATTCCAGGTCTTTCACTGTGAGAAAATACATCCTGAGTACTTGAAACTGACCATGTATTCTAACTTTGTTCCTCCTATTTGGTACTCAACTTGTTTAAATCTATTTCCCACAAAATATTACTTTCGTTTTGGAGATGCTGATCTTCATACCATAACCCTTACATCTCTGATCTAGCCCTGAAATATTAGACTGCAACCTTGCAATAGAATCTGTCATCGCCACTGTCCCCAAATGCGAGACCTTGTAGAATAAAAACATTTTAAAAGTATACAACGTGATCCTCGCTGGAAATAATTAGTTTTACTAAGCAACATCATTGTGTGGTTCTATCCTGCGCGTATTTAAAGCTGTGTTGCCGTCGGTGTTACACGGCTGGAGCGCCGAGCGATGTAACAGGCCTCACACAGAACAAATACGGCTAAAGCTACTGCTTACACTCAAAAAGAACAGCGCATATCCCGCTGAAATTCTTTTAAACTAATCATATCAGATATCCAGCGGCTGTCATGATATATTTCAGTAAATTTAAGTCTCAAGCCACTTAAAATTTTTTCTATTGTAAAAAATACACATGAAACGATCTGGTTCGAAACAGGAGGCCCCCCGTTACGCTCTTTGCATAAAACAATACAGTCGCGAATTTCCATTGACCTTGTGAAGCAGCAACCTGAAGGGCAGACTAGCGGCACACAAAAGAACTTGCCGAGAGACACAACTACCGAAAAGCTCAATTACACATCGCAAAGTTTGAATTAATAAATGAGATGCTAAATACCATCAATCCCTTATGACAACCTCAAACAGAATTACGTAAAAATTTTAATAACTGACGTCATAGGGCCATAGTACCTTTAGTTCAGTCTGAACAACTGATCGTGAAGTATCTGTTCATCAGATGTGGGCGAATGTTTAACAGTTTACAATTCCCTAATAGATCAAGGTTTTACGTTTCTAGCACTTTGCAAGATGCAAAGATCTTCTAGCATGGATTACTGGAGTCCTGTGGTCTTCCAAGTCCTATTATCAACTGATATAAAAGAAATGTCGTAACGTCAGTGACAATTTCTTTACTTATTATGATTCTGCTCTCCTTAGAAGGGTTTGCCCAGCTTCTTATTTTTCTATTAATCTGATGATGCTCCAAAAAAGCTAAAACCGCTGAGCAACTAAAATATTCACCGTCAAGACAATGCTTTACTTGGAAGTCTATTTGTAAATGGGTGCTGTGTCTAAAAGCCTTCCTGAGTGGGGAGTATTTTATAAGCAAGCTTATTTCTTTTGCGCCAGGTATAAGTTTCCGTGTTGAAGACTAGCTCCTCATTAATACCGTTGTCTTTACCATACCTTTTCTTCTCTCTTTACTTCTGTTAAGTCACCAGGAAAAGCAACAGCAAACACGTACCTATAAATGAAAGAAAAGATATTTGTTAGCATACAACAGAAAACTGAAGTCAATGGTTAGATTAAATTACATGACATTAAAACACATATTCAGAACATAGGAATTTATTATTTATATAGCATATGCATACACAAACATCATTTATTATTCAACTGCCTAATAACTATAGGGTCAAAATTATGCAGCTGGTAGATTATCGTAAAATTTTTCTTTCTGGGCAAAAAAGTATTGATAAGAATGCGAACTTAACATTTAGACATAACAGCAACAATTTAAACTTAACGGCGTTCAATGTTAGAACTGGAAATCTCAGTTGAAGGGATCACTCAGTCCAGAATCGGTATTCCAAACAGGAAAACTCACCTATAGCGCTGAGGCCATAATCCCATCAACGCAACAGGTTCAGGACGCCCGTTTGGTAAAAAGCGGAAAGTTGTTGGGCGAAGAAGTTCGTGAATGCTTGCTGTACATTTTCGTCTACCCTTAAAGACTTTTTAAGGGACCAACGGCGTGATAATATCAAGGGAGACACCATGTCTATGTGGTCGAGTGTCTATCACTGGACTTACGTTACCGGATCAGGAATATTGACACGAGCTTTGTGATAAAGCAACCCCATGACTTGTCAACAATGGAGGCTTTCGGAGGGGGAGGGGGTTCGTATTCCCCCTCGGGCATGGATATTTGTGCCTCTTTAGTATTAGCTACAAAATTTGAACATTTTTTTGAGATTTTCGTCAAATATGCTTCCCCATATGCCTCTATTTTCCGATAGAATCTGCCGGTGCCTGTCCTGTTAGGTCGCATTTTATAACAGTTAGCTTTTTTGCGGAGGCAGAGTGATCCACGCTAAATTGTGTAACTCGCTGGGTGTCAGTTCAAAGGTCTTTTAACATAATAATAGAAGTCTGTCGTAACACTAACAAAATGGTGTTGAAGCAGTGAGTAAAAAGTGTGTGCTTGAGTGGTTGTGGAGATCCAACAACGCGTGACCATAGTATATCGGGCGATTCCACAAGAAGCGTTTGCTGACAGTTTCCAACAACTGTACAACCGATGTCAGAAGTGTATTGTAGACAATGGCGATTGCTTTGAAGACCAGTGAAGTTCTTTTGGGTTGTAACTCTTGTTCCCTATATTACGTGAGAACATTCACCGAACTTTCTATACGGACCTTATAATTTAATGGTTACAGCTCCTACGCGCGACCACTCCACAGCGAAGAAATTATATGACGTATGTAAGTGTAGTCAACGAGCTAAACATTTTGCTTGAAATAATTACACAGTTGAAATACACAAAATAAAACGTATAATTACAGCCAATACAGAAAAATAATTTCTTTCAAGAAGTCTGGTAATGGCACTCAAATGTTGTAAATCTGGATTGGTAACAAATGGGGACGGAAACACACGCTCTAAGGCGCCTTGCTGTAGAACGTGCTCATGCTCTCCGTCGGAGGTTCGAGTCCTACCTCGGGCGTGGTTGTGTGTGTGTATGTGTATGTGTATGTGTGTGTGTGTGTGTGTGTGTGTGTTGTCTTTAGGTTAGTTTAAGTAGTTTGTAAGCCTAGGGAATGATAAGCACATTAGTTCCATAGATTTACAAACATCTGTATTTTTGTCACCGTCACAGGACGACGTATGCGCACCATAAAATAAACTGGGGTTCAGTAATACAAAAAATCGCACTGACGTGTTTTACGGCCCACTTTAGATTTGTAGTTTTATAATTTTTTGCTAACATTTTGGACCAAAATAATAATGTAAACAATAAAAAATTAATTAATAAGAGTGTCTGAAACCCCTTTTTTTTGTTCTATTGGTGGTTCTGCTCATTGCGGACGCTGATCGTTATTGTTCGTTAATGTTCGAAGTGTTCTTGGCTCAGCTTTTTTTATTACAGAGGGCGTTGAGCCCCCTGACCGGGCGCGCTGAGCCACGGCGCCCGGCATTTTAGGGGGGGGGGGGGGGGAAACTTTTAGGTGGTGGGCGGTTTTGAACCACTGTCCTTCAGCGTCGCAGTCCAACGCATTACACACTGCACTACGGCCAACACCTAGAAGGTGCGTTCTTTAATCTCATACTATTCATGGCCGTTGTTAACTGATGCTAATATGGCATTTGTAGACACTAGATTTTCATTTATCGTACGAAGAACGACGTGTTTTTGTTAATTATTCAGTGCGCTATTGCTTTGAAATGACAACGTGTAAGTTAAAATAAGAAATTCATCAAATACGCAACGCAAGATGGCTTATGCCAGAGAGAGTTCTGGGCGAGGAATGTCACGTGACATCTGCGATCGGCTGGTTTTCATTAATTCAGTGAAGGATGTCAAAACACTTTCATTTTTGCAGATATCTCTCAAACGATACTAGATATGAAAAAAAAAACATAAGGGAGCTAAGTTGTAGAGAATTTTCTCCTCTATCATTTAGGTATTCAATTTTCGTGTCAGATGAACGGTTTGTTTGCAATTACAATTATATTACAAACGGCTATTTTTGATATTACTACCGTATTTTTTGTCCGAAAAATTTGAAAAAGGGAGGTTATGGTCTCTGCCGGCCTACAATTATGTCTGTAAAATTTGGTGTTGATCGGTTGAACGGTTCGTTTTAAAAACGGGGAACACATTACGGACAGACAGACATACATAGCAAAATCGCCGTTATTTTTGCAAATATCTCTGAAACGATACGAGATATGAAGAAAACACAGGAGAGCAAAGTTGTACAGAATTTTCTCCTCTACAAATTCGATTATTCAATTTTCGTGTCAGGTGAATGGTTAAGCCGTTATTGACCCACTTTAGTTTACGGTAGTAACACTAAACGTGGGCCTTTGCGATCGTCTTTTGACAGCCCGAAATTTAAATGAAAATAATGGCTTAACCATTCATCTGATAAGAAAATAGAATAACCGAATTTGGAGAGGAGAAAATTCTCTACAACTTTGCTCTCTTATGTTTTTTTCATATCTCGTAGCGTTTCAGAGATATTTGCAAAAATAACGGCGATTTTGGGATGTAGGTCTGTCTGTCCGGCTGTCTGTCTGTCCGTAAAGTGTTCCCTGTTTTTAAGACGAACTGTTCAACCGATCAGCACCAAATTTTACAGACATAATTGTAGGCCGTCAGAGACCAAAACCACCCTTTTTAAAATTTTTCGGAGAAAAAATACGGTAGTAATACAAAAAAAAAAAAAAAAAAAAAAAAAAAAAAAAAAAAAAAAAAAAGAAGAAGAGAGAGAGAGAGAGCCGTTTGTAATATAATTGTAATTGAAACGAACCGCTCATCTGACACGAAAATTGAATAACCTAATAGGTACAGGGGAAAAGTCTCTACAACTTCGCTCTATTATATTTTTTCCATATCTTGCATCGTTGCAGAGATATTTGCAAAAATAACGGCGATTTGACGATGTCTGTCTGGCTATAACGTGTTCCCACTTTTTAGGTCGAGCCGTTCAACCGATCGGCACCATATTTTACAGACATAATTGTAGGGTATCAGAGACCAGAACCTCGCGTTTTTAAATATTTCGGACTAGAAATACGTTAGTAACACAAAAAAAGCCTTTTGTAATGTAATTTTAATTGCAAATTAACCGTTCATCTGATTCAAAAATTGAATAAACGAATTTGTAGAGGAGAAAATTCTCTACAACTTTGTTCCCTTATGTTTTTTCATATCTCATATCGTTTGAGAGATATTTGCAAAAATAACGGAGTTCTGACATCCTCTACTGAATTAACGAAAACCAGCCGTTCGCAGATGTCAAGTGACATTCCTCGCACAGAACTCTCTCCGGCATAAGCCATCCTGCGTTGCGTATTTGATGATTTTCTTATTGTAACTTACACGTTGTCATTTCAAAGCTATGGCGCACTGAAAAATTAACAAAACACGTCGTTCTTCGTACGATAAATGATAATCTAGTGTCTACAAATCCCATATTAGTATCAGTTAACAACGGCTATCAATAGTATAAGATTAAAGGACTCATATTTTGATTGATGTCCGTAGCGTAGTGGGCAAGGTGTTGGGCTATTACGCTAAAGATCGTTGGTTCGGAACCCGCTACTACCTACGTTTTTTTCGTAAAAGGGTTTCAGACACACTTATTAATTAAGTTTTTATTATTTAGATTATTATTTTGGTCCAAAATGTCTGCATAAACTTATAGGTAATTATCTAGACCTCGTTTCTAAACCTAACATACTAAAAAAAAAAAAAAAAAAAAAAAAAAAAAAAAAAAAAAAAAAAAAAAAAAAACCCTACCTTTTACTTTAAAACAATGATGTGTAGCGTATAGGTTAAACAAGAAGTTTTTTCTTTAGTACGTGAGGGCGCGTAGCGCCCGAATCTCCGATTCAAAAACACTAAATCATCAATGGTAGCGAATCCATTTGTTAAAACTTTCTCAGGATTATAAAGCATGGTTAAATTGTACGACGCTTCTCTCCGGGCTGCAGTGGTTATGTTGGCACCAATGATAATGACGGCAACTCAAATGAGCAACAAATGTTTTTTCGTGACAACTTCAATTAAAACGAAAATTATTATTTTCTGGAAGAAAAAGGGTACATAAAAGAAACTGTCAACCATAGAGCAGGTACAGTATTAATTTTACTGCGAGTGAAACGAACAGCAATAATATTCACTCTGTAGCTCGTGAAAAGCATTAACGCAATTCTACACTTCATTGTTAATCTGTTGCCAATCTGTTGCATTGGAGCTCGGCGAGAAGCGCCGTAAAATTTTACCTAAAGGATGTGTTTAGGCAAGAACCTAAGAGTAATGTGGTGTCGCACAAGTACAAAGTGCGCGCCACCTACTTTCGCCGCGCGCCGCCATGCACGCACGGCGCGGCGTTCTGACGACGTCAGCCACGAGCGCCCTCACTGAACGACATCGGGCACTTGGAACTGAGATAGGAACCAGTCAACACTTCGGAATCAGATAGGCACCAGTGAAGACTTGGCTATCGGTTAGGCACTAGGCAGGCCTCTGGCTCAACTATGTATCAATACTCTCCTGTACTGAACTATGTAAAAGTTAAGTACTGTATAAATTCTGTGCAATATATATCTCGTTCTAATTTACTCTAGTGTTTCTAGTTTCTGGCTGCTCCCCTCCGTACCTGCACCTGCGTGCTATCTTTATTCCTGTGTCGGTCTCATTCCACTCGGCCACCGACACCTACGACGGAAACGAGACACAAAAGCGGCGACGAGGCTGGGACACAAAAAGTAAGAGTACAGCATGAATAGCACAACGAAATATCACTCAGTAAACACTACACAAGATACGATTCAAAACCAGCGCTTCCATCTGTCACCACATCGACCATGGCGTAAGAATCGAACATTCAATATATATCGATCGCAACGCCGTTTTCTTCGATGTACACGAGGTCAAGGAAATTACCAACTTACAAAAATACAAATCTAAAGTGGGCCGTAAAACACGTCAGTGCGATTTTTTTTTTAATTTAAATTTCGAGCTGTCAAAAGACGATCGCAAAGGCCCACTTTTAGTGTTACTACCGTAACCTAAAGTGGGCCAAAAAAGATCGAAAAGCACTGCTGCAGAGTGTCAGCCAGGCGGCAGCCCAGTCAGTGGTCCGTGAGGCGGAGCTGCGCCACGCGAGTAGCGGGGCAGGCGGGGTTCCGGCGCGGCGCTCGGCGCTCGTTGCGTGCGGCACGTGCCGCCGGCGCACATGTGTGGCGGTCGTCCTGCCCGCCGGCCCCGCTGCCGGCTGCGTCCGCGCGACCTCTGCGAGGGCCACCGCGCCAGCTGCCGCACTCGATCACCCTCCACCACACGCGGGGCTTTCCCGGGGAATCCTACTACACCTGCAGACATCTGAAGCCGCGTGGCGGAGGCCATTCGTGCACCGACGTCTCTTCCCGCTTCATCCGGGTCCAGTCGCGCGGGCTTCGCGGAAAAACGACCGCCGGTAAAGCCCCTGTGTGGGGTTAAAAGGTCGCGGGTTCGATCGCCGTCAGGTCCTATGAGTTTTATTTGTCACTTTTCACTTCTTTCCCCTCTGGCAGTGTTGCTGATGTCATAAATATCCAATAGCTCCGTGGTTCAGAATCCATGTTAAACTGTAGGTCCCCCTGTAACTGGCTGGGCAAGTCAGATCGAAGGTCGGACAAAGGCAACTTCATATCACCTCCAAACGGGCATGTCTACTGAAGCACTGTGGTGTTTAAACCAATCTTCGGATTGTGGTTGCGTAGACTTCCCCGGCGTAATAACTGATAACATTGATCTCGGGTGTGCAGCCGGATACCGTCGTCAACCAAACACGATATTTCGGCAGACCAACTGGCTGCCATCTTCAGGTGAGTGCGCTGATACAATTACTCCGGCGAGTAAGTGTATCAGTGGCCGGAGTAAGTGTATCAGTGCACTCACCTGAAGATGGCAGCCAGTTGGTCTGCCGAAATATCGTGTTTAGTTGACGACGGTATCCGGCTGCACACCCGAGATGAATATTATCATTCTTCGGATTGTTGACTGCCTTTTTTTTATTTATTTTTTCAAATACTTACTGGTTAGCAATAAATGGTTTGACCATTCTCACAATGCATACTCTCGAAAAATTTGACAGTAGGCCTCTCCCACATCGTTTGGCACGAGTTTTCCAGTCACCTCCGTGACGTTATCGTACTTACTAAACGAATCCGTAACGGAGATTGTTGCTCTTCTTTGGATATTCTCTGTTATTTCTTGACTGGGTCACATTACTTTTATAGAGTGAAGACTTTATACAGTCAAACTTTGATGTTTCGAACCTTGATATGTCGAAAACCTGGCTATATCGAATGTTTTCTTCATTCCCTTCCGAGCCCAAAAACTTGATATTCCGAATAACACCCTCCATTATATCAAAGTTTTTGGCGGTCTCGAGAAGGGCAGATTTTACCTCTGTATATCGAAGATCCTCAAGGAAAAACTTTATATCGAAGTCACCTCAATATTTATTAAAAAAAACAAAAAAAGAGCTAAGATCGTTTTTTATTTTTCATTAAGATTACCGGTTTCGCTAGTTTAACTGCCATCTTCGGATCTTAGATTTCTTTCTTCACAATATTATTATTAAAAGCTTTTAAAAACACACTTATTCGCCAACTTAATTGTTGGCTTCTCAACATTGCCAACAATTAAGTAGGCGAGTGAATAATCTTGTGAAGAATGAACTCTAAGATCCGAAGATGGCAGTTAAATTGTCGAAACCGGAAATCTTAATAAAAAATACAAAATAAAAAGCGATCTTGGTTCTTGTTTTCAATAAATTGATAAAAAGATTGTCTCCAAACATGACTCACCTCTATGTATCGAAGACTTTTTTCGTGCTACCTCTGTATATCGAAGTGCACGCAAATTATGGACTCCTAGTACTTTTCCTCCTTGCCTCTAAGCATCACTGAGACCTGGGTCACTCTGCAGCTTCCATGACTTCCAAAAGGCCGAGTTTCCGCATTTATATGAGTGTTTAGTGCAGTGCTACCGCCAACAGAGGAATATCAATGTGAACATTGGTGAAATTATTTTGAAAGAAAAGGCACATTATTTTGCAGCACCGTTGGGATACGATACATTTGTGCGCGTAATGGTTGGCTTGAAAATTCCGAAAACGAGTGGCGAAAGTGCCAGTGTAAATAACAAAATTTGTGAAGAGTGGAAGTTTAATCTGCAGAGGGTCCTTCAAGACTACAAACCGAATGATGTCTATTTAAGAAAAAATAAAACTATGCATAACAATCTATCTTGAAGTGTATGATATATTAGTGAAACTAAACATAGGCCTAAATCACACACAAAAGTGAAACAAATTCACATTAAGTACAGCAATAAAAAATCGTGACTCTTTTCTGGAACACCTCGTTATATCGAACCTTCGATATATCTAATTAATTTTGTCTTCCGTAGAGATTCGATTTGTCGAGGTTTCACTGTATAAAACTAAGTATCTAAAACTTCCCTGTACAACGCTGTGTCAAATTTTCAAAGCAGTCGGTTAGAAACTATCGTAATTTAACGGTTTTTCACAATCAAACATTTACATTTTCAGTAATATATGTCTTACATGGTTTCGTTCGAAAATAATTTGTTGGTGTCATTACTTCTTTCGACTTTATTTTTAATCCTTCTTGTGATCTGAAAAAAATAAACTAAAATTACACATAAGGAGGCGGTAACGTATGTAAATTTGAGAAAAACTGAACCTTACATATAAAACAAATAAATAAAAATAAAATCATGCAGTGGCGTAAGATGACACCTTGTTAGTAACATGTCTTAGTAATATCCCATTAGAAACTACACGCCGCAGCGGAGCTGCCGAGCGCATTGAGGCGCTATGCTGCGATGCGCGAGGCCGTTCCCTGTCGGTGGTTCGAATCCCCCCTCGGGCATGGATGTTTGTGCTGTCTTTAGTATAAGGTAGTTTATAAGTAGTTTGTAAGTTTAGGGACTGATGACCCCGCAGTTAAGTCCCCTAAGCTTCACAAACATTTGAACATTTTAATCTACACGTATTATGTGTGTCCCACATGTATTCCTAAACCACTGGACGAAGCTTAACCAAACTTAATAAATACGTTCCATTCTATCAAACAACAATCGCTATGCGTTAAAAACCACCTACGACACATACTTCCGGATATATGACGTCGTAAACAACGAGTCACGAAAAAGGTACCATCGTGGGACATAACTTTATTTATTCACTATTTGACAATGAGAGCACTCGGCGGCTTCTAACAATATTTACCGGTATTTTCAAACCTTTTCGCTGACAACTACAGCAAAATGATGAAAGATGTCAAACGTCTACTACTTTTTCCATGTTCATGCAGTGAAGATGATGATCGTGTGTACTTTATGACCGTTAGACCCCAACTGGGGTCCAGTTTGGCCTGCGTGGTGCAAGTCTTCTTTAGCCGCCGCCACTTTGGCGATTTGCATGTCAACGATGATGAGGAAGACACGACACCCAGTCCCGAGCGCAGAAACTCTCCAACTGGACCTGGAATCGAACCCGGGCCCCTGCGTGGCAGCCAACCATTCTGTCCACTATTCTACGGATGCGGACGTTCATGCAGTAAACCTACGGCATTCGGCATCGCGTTATAATTTATTACTTCTATACTACTTATTATATTCGTGAAAAATTTTACAGGCAGTATGCAGACATAGCACTGAATGAACCTCAGAAATTATATTACAGTTCACCTATAGTTAAGGAAACGGTATGCCAGAAACAATTAAATGGATCAAAATTGAACCCAAGGCAATTTATTACATCTTCACTTCTAACTCCATTCGCAACACATTTCTCACATACCGTAGTTTCCTATTATTCCACTCTACGAACCTGAAAAATTATATTATTTAAGTAGTCATAGTCCAGAAGATATGTCATAAGAATTAAACAGTAAGAAAACTATACTGAAATGTATAGAATACGGTAAAAGGAAATGGACAGAGAGAGAAGATGGCAATGTACCAACATAAAAAGAAAAGGATAAACACACAGCCGGGTTGCATCGGGAACTTACGCTAGTCACGCATAAAATTATACCTAACCACAACGTTACATTACGTTGAGACAAACCCATCATGTAATAGTCTGTAGAATAATAACTGGTGTGAAGCATATAAGTTTTTATTGCAGTCATTTAAAAATCACGTGAGCTGTACTATGGCAACAATCCACGCTGGTAATGTGTGCCCCAACCATAATCAAGGCCACGAGCAACCGAGAAGATGAAGTCTCGCTCGTAGAAAGATTATCTTCCGCTAGGTGGCGTTGTGGTATGTGACATGTACACCAAATGCCATTGAATACGTAATGAAACCATAAAAACATAAACAATAGCAAATAAATTAATAAAAATGTAAGTTCATCTTGAAATGTAAATAGCATAATGAATAATCATAAAATACAGTACGTCGCAACTAGATAAGGATAAAACTGATACTGGGGTGTAACCGTATCATCAAATGAACAACCGTTAGATTCATTGTAATAACAGCGTATAGAGAGTCTTAGTAACGATTTTTTCAGGAATATGTATTCTTAATGACTTAGTGTCTCCTATATCAGTCCTATCTGGTTCAGATCGCACACTTGCTAGGAATATTCAATTGGTCGAACGTGTGTATTGCAAGCTACTACCTTTGTTATTGTCTTGCTAAGGATTCTTCCAAAGAATGTCCGGTATCTGCCTTACATACTACGAGGCGTGGTTTTTTTTAAAGGAAGTACCGTTTTGAAATTAAACAAAGACGTGCTAAGATATCTCAATAATTTTACTTTTACATGAAAGCCGGTACCTTAATTTACTTTTCTACATAACTTCCGTCAATATTGAGGCACTTATCAATACCGTCCTCATAGGTCTGCCGCCTGACTTGTTAACCATTGCATCATAAATGTTTTGACGTCGTCATCGTCTTTCTCGCTCACAATGCCATACAAAACACTACGAGGAACATTATGAAAGTCATTCCGCAAGCAGGAAATCGTAAAGCGTCTGTTTTCTCTCACCTTATTGTCCACTTCCTGCACCAAACTTTCATAACGACCGAAGGACGCTCACTCCGTTGTTCGTCATGCACATTTGTGCGGCCATCTTTAAATGCTCTCAACCAGTTTCTTACCCTTCCATCACTCGTAATGTTTTCTCTGTAAACTGCGCTGATCTCACGATGAAAATTGATCGCTTTTAGGCCCGAACTTCACGGTCGGCGTGACTCACGATTATCGGAGGCATTTCGAACACTCAGTACACAACGTAAACAAGGAAGAATCAGACTGTAATGGCGTCAGTGCGAAGGCAACAGATGTAGGTACCCAGTGCGCATAAAATTATTGAGATATCTTAGCTCGATTTTTATTTTTTTAAATTTAAAAACGGTACTTACTTCAAAATTACACCTCGTATTATTTTTATGTGGTCGCTCCAGTACAAATCGGCCCATGTGTATATTCCCGGTTATTTATGAAAGTCGCGGCTTCCAGTGATTATTCTGCAGTGGTTTAATCACACAATACAACGCATGTCCTTCTACGTACTGGGAGTACATTTGCTAATGTTGAGGATCAAATGCCACTCCTTGCACCAGTCATCCGTCTGTTCACGTCTTTCAACATTGCCTGTTACAGACAGCATGGTCGTCTTATACAAAATGCTTCGTTTGTGTGCATTTCGCAGATTAAAGTAACAAGGAAACTTGTGTAGGGAGACAAAACGAATGTATATACTGTGCCGTCAGGAAGTTTACGAAATTTCAGTTTTTCAGTAACGACTTCATGAAATAGTGATCAAGAGATTTGCGAACTTCCATAGCAAGGGCACTAAGTGTAAACGTACTGTTGTGCTTTTCTCTTCAATTGTGTGAACCAGTTCATCAGTAACCACAGACGGGCGTCCACTTCGTTCATCGTGCACTTGATCACGACCTTCATGAAACAATCTGACCCATCTTCTAGCCAATGAATCACTCATAGCATTTTGTCCGTAAACCTCGCAGATTTGCCGATGAATTTCCTTTTGTTTAATTTTCTTTGCTTTTAGAAAACGAACCACAGATCTGATTTCACACGCGGCGGTATTTTTAATTATGGATGAAATTATAAAGAAGCACTTCAAAGCACATGTCGGCAGCAGCGATCTCAAAATGGCGTGCAAGTCTTCTTCTTGAGTCAGAGTAACTGCAGCGCATGATCGGAACTGCGATCGTAGCGCTGCCGCAGGTAGAAAGAGAAACGGAACTAACTTTGTTGACTCGTATGTTTTATTTAGGCAGACGCGTTCCGGGTTTTCACCAAACTTCAGTTGGCATAATTACATTTTTGTTTCTGCATGTAGATGTCAGCATCAGTTTGAAAGCTGCAGATGTCAGTCAACAACATGGCGGATAGTGCAGTGACTGTGTGCAAATCACGAGATACAAAGTGTTTGTGCTGTAACATCAAACAGAAAGCCCAAGAACCAAGTTGCAGACGAGATTGCCATCTGCCTCTATCAAACAGATGTTGACGTCTACATACTAAAACATAACTGTTATTCCGCCAACTGATGATCAGTGTTAAACCAAAACGCCTCTTGGCTAAATGAAACATATTTAAAAAAAGTCGCTATTTGCTGAATGTATTAAAATATAATAATAAAACATTTCTACGGAATTTGATTGTGTACAATCACGTTTATAGATATAGATTAGTTTTCAGTTCGTCGTCATATACACAAATAGGAAATGTGTTGCATCACCGTGATTCAAATGTTTGTAATCATATGGGACCAAACTACGTTGGTCATCAGTCCCTAGTCTTACAAACTATTTACACTAAGTTAAACTAACCTAAGGACAACACACACATCCATGCTCGAGGGAGGATTCGAGCCTCTGACGCGGGAGGCCGCGCATTAAGTAACGTGGCGCTCCAGGCCGCTCGGCTACTCCCGAGCGGCTCACCGCGATTCTACGGGTTCTTGTTCCGTTACATAAAAATAGAATAGTGATCTACAAAAATGACATTTCAGTTTATAACACAAGTAACCTGACAGTATATACTAAGAACCAGATACCACGAAACTAAATTGAATTCTTCGATGCCGATAACTTGAAACACCAGCCTCTGAAACGCAGGATACAATGATATAATCTTCAATATTGTGGGGTTGTCACGTATTGTTAAGACTATTGACACATAATATACCGGGTGATCAAAAAGTATCTTGACACATGTTTGATATTGGAATCTTCTATAAATAGCTGATAAAAGAGGATATATCCGTATAATGTGGTCATAACACACTTTGCGTAATCTTCTTCATAAGGTAAAAGATTTTAAATCCTATTATTTCACTAAGACGCCTGATAAGAATTAAGGCTCATTTTGTCACTCATTTGAAGTACATTAATTATATTTTAGAATATTTGAAGGTTATATTATAATTTAGAAAACTACCACAGAATCCAAAATAGATGCTACCACGAATTTGTAAATTTGCCTTTTAAGTTGTCAGATTCACATAACTCTCAATATCATGAGGTTTAAATGACTCTAACGGTCGTATTAGCTGATTTCATGTTAAAATTTAATATTTGGATATGTAATTTAGTGAAAAACCAAAGATAATAATATATGAGTTTTGTATTTCTGTAAAAGCAAAGTGTGCCTGAATTAAGGGCCAGTTGATGTTTCGACCCAGTACTGTTGACATGCAGCGTTAGTAAATACAAATTCCAAAGTACTTAGGAAGGTGAATGCGGTATACTTGTAAATCTGTGAGCCGAGATGGTGGAGCTAAGTCAAAGGGTTTACTTTGTACATCGGAGTTAAAGTGTAATAAAGTCATATTTTTCTTGGCTATCACTCAAACATCATTTTATGTTAAAAATCTGGACCTTTTCCCACGCGGAATCCTTCTACGAAGACAACGAGACTAACTGAACTTCTAATTATTTCATCTGGAAGCTGCTGAGATGTTAATTGTGCCATCTTTGTCTTGGCTCTGACAACACAAGCACACCTGGACATCAGTTTATATATTGTTTTGGGCAGCTGTCATGCTACAAGTTCCCTTTATTATTTTATGAAAATAGAAACTGATACATTGTACGCCAGTAAGCTAGACATCGCCGTTCGGGAACTGCAACTACACCGGGTACACTTTCAGCCATTTGATACATAGTAGATATCCGTCAGTCAGGCATCCAATAATACGGAACGTCCGATGGTCAGGTAACACGATCCATTGGGAATTTTTTTTTCCTTTGACGCTGCCGCTACTGCTGCAGTTACGCTGACGTCACCGACCGACTGTTCACATCAGCCGCTCTGCAGCTTGGCCGGTCACAACAATGTTCCGCCAGCGGTGTTCAGTGACTCAGACGCCATTGCTGGGATCGGAAGCATTCGGATCTCACTCGGAAGATTTCGGCTGTTACTATACTATGCAGAGGTTCCTTTTATTGTTTTGACTGCCAGCATTTTTAGCCTTTGTAACAGTAGCAACCGTCTTATCATAGTGATCTGGGGAAGTTATCTTTTAACATTTAAGCATTGGTAATGTTCTCGATACCTAAACCTTCCGCAAGCTTTAAATCGGGTGAAGCGTAAGCACATAACTCTGACCACCAACCACAAACTGGAAATCATTAAACGCATGAAAAAAGGTGAGAACAGAAATATTTGCATGACTCAATTTAATATTGGTCCGTCAACCACTTATGAAATAAAAAAAGAAAACGTAAGTATGAACAAAAGTTCTCCAAAACAAAAAGATATTAGAGATTTTTTAAAATTTAACTAGAATATTTTACAGTATTGTGTATGTATGTAAATTAAAATGTATTGGATAAGTTGGTACTGGCCTAATTTTGAGCTGAATTTATTAATCTAATGATTCTGCTAATCAGCATGCAAGTGTAACACACTTTCCCAGAGCTGTTTTCGCTGTATTGCTTAACTTATACCAGCAGTTAACAGATACCGCCCATTTTCTGTAATCCGGCACTGGGTCGGTTCCGAACATGCCGGATTATCGCACTTCTATTGTATTAAAAATGTTCAGTACCGGATGGCTATTCTATGTCTCTGTTTGTTTGGTTAAATTTCGAAGGCCGGATACATGTGTACTGAGAAAACAAACTATCGTGCAAGACTTCCGAAAACGAAGGCACACCTATTGTTCTTGAAACTGTTCTGTTATCTTCAAGATAACTGACGTGTTAGACCACCGCGTGAACCTTAGATTGCCTAACGTTTCACTGGCCAGCAATTAGATTTCAGGCTGATAACAAGAGTCGCGAGAGTTAGTTGTCCCTTTAACAGCGTTGTCTGGCCTCATTGAGACGTTATGAAAGAACAAAGCTTAAAACAGTTTATGCGATGGTTACGAAACCAGAGTTTTTCCAGATACCGTCGTGAGCCGCTCGCTTTCCATACAATGTATTCCGGATGCTTATTGCTGTGCGTGCTGCATCACTAATGCTCTGAACGACAGTTATATGGTAGAGCCTCTTGTTGTCTTCCTGTTTTTTTTTTCATCTGCTGTTAAAAAAAAAAAAGAAAGTGATGTTCTGTTTCCGGTCATTACAGAATTATCTGGCAACGTTTGATCTTTATACATAACGGAACCGTTGGCGAATGGTCTGGAAGTATTATTCCTAAATCGACCACAACATTTCTAACACTGTAATGATACAGCTGACTAATTTGATTTAATTATATCCGTCCTTAACATGCGGTTATTTAATGGGTGGCCGCGTAAAATAGCACATCAAAAGAGCATCAAAACAGACACAGCGATTAGTGAACACAGAGTTGTCGTAGCGAGACTGAATATCGAAATTTCCAAATCCACCAAAATTAAACAAAAAACAAAAGGGGAAGCTGACCCGCCGTGGTACAGAGAACATGCTGAGATCACTCTTGCGAAAACAAAGAAAAGAGCATGCCAAATTTAAACAGACACAAAATCTTGAAGTCTGGGAATCTTTTACAGAAACTCGAAATATAGCTCCAACTTTAATGCGAGAATCTTATTATAGCTTCCATGAAAAAATCCCGTCACGTAATTTGGTAGACGATCCTAAGAAACTCTGGTCGTTTGTAAAATATACCACCAGGAAAACCCAACCAACACCTTAATATGCGATTGCTACGGTGAGGCTACTGACCACAGTTCTGTTAAAACAGAGCCGCGGTGGAGTAGCCGAGCGGTCTAAAGCGTCTCGCTGCGGAGCGCGCGGTTGCTCGCCGTGGAGGTTCGAGTCCTCCCTGGGGCATAGGTGTGTGTGTTCGTCCTTAGGTTAGTTTACCTAGGTTTAAGTAGTTTGTTAGCTACGGACTGATGACCACGCAGTTTGGTCCGATAGAATTACAAACATTTGAACATTTGTTAAAGCAGAATTAATAAACACAGTTTTCCGAAATTCCTTCACAAAACAAGACGAAGCAAATATTCCACATTCGAATCAAGAATAGCTGGCAGCAACGTAATTTAGAAGTAGATGAGTATTAAAGCAAATAAAATCTCTTAACAAAAGCAAGTCTCGCGGTCCAGATTGTATACCAGTTAGGTTCTAATGTTTGTAGAGTCTATGGGACTTAACTACGGGGTCATCAGTCCCTACCAATTAGGTTCCTTTCACAGTATGCTCAAGTAAATCCGAACGTAAGCTCCGTCTCTAACGATCTCCCTTTCGAAGGGACGCTAAACCCTAAACATCCAACATATAACACCATAATCGGCCAATAAGCCGGTGATCATCGCTATCTGCGCAAAGCGTAATAACGAACCGCTGCGTATACACCGGAGGTGAGTCCACTTCAAGCCAAGATCTCATAGACTCCGCTGCTTTGGTAATCAGAGAACTAAAGCTAATTACTTGGCATTTCACGTGGAAGACGTATAATTTACTGAAATGTTTAACATGCGTGTGCGTCTAGAAACAATATACTGATTTAAAAACTGTAGAAATTCATTTCTGTCGTATTTCCCAAGCCCTCTGAATTTAGGAGAGATTAGTGTGGAGCTGAACTTTGGAGCATCAGTTGAAGATTAAGAATATTATTTTCTCCATGGCTTTCCGGCTGCTCGTAACACTGTTTTTCAGGTTCTAGAAAAGACAGCAGTAGACAAAAATTACCATCATTATTTACTTGAGAAAATACTGCAAAAGAACACCTGCAGCTCCACGTCCACAACGAAGATACAAAACCAGTGTACACAGTTGTATATCTTGATCATCGTGTAGTCCTTCTACACGGATCAAAATAATTAGGGGATTAGGTCAGATGTCAGACACAATATACATATGGCAACGTGTTTAATTCACATATTGGTTACATGTGTGTGAAACAGTACAATATGTTCCTGTCTCAGTTCTTTACTTCAGGTTTACAAGGCGTTTACTTAGATCGAGGCACCATTGGCAACCATAATAGTAAAAAGAGTCATTCTCGTTGCCCTATAATTTGGTGTGTGATTACCTCGGACGGCCAGTACAGTTGCACACCTGCGTGGAATGGGCAGTAGGAGCTTTTCAGTCAGCTTTTGAGGGTTATTTGGCCACTCTTCCACGAGTGCAATATCCAGCTCTGCAAGCATTGTGGGAGGCGCTAGTCTGGTGGCAATGCGTTTGCCATGAACATCCGGGATATGTTCAATCGGGTTAGATCCGGTGAACAAGCTGGCCACTATATTCGTTCAATTGGTTCAGCTTAATGCGCGGTGTCCACCGGTACAGCTCCGTGGGGACGAGTGTTATCGTCCACCAGAAGGAGATAACGGTCATCTCCTGCTGATATTACCTGTGGACGAGCTTGGTCTTACCTTCTTATAATGGTTCCTGATGTCTGAAATCACGAGCAGGTCATGGAAATTAAACTTTGGGGCACTCCAATACCTGCAGCCATCTCCCTTTGTGAAACTTCCTGGCAGATTAAAATTGTGTGCCGGAACCGGGACTAGAACCTGTGACCTTTGACTTTCGCGGGCAAGCGCACTACCGACTGTGCTATCCCGACACGACTCACGATGCCACCTCACAACTTTACTTCCGCCAGTACCTCGCCTCCTACTTTCCAAACTTCACAGAAGCTCTCCTGCGAACCATGCAAGACTAGCACACCTGGAAGAAAGGATATGGTGGAGACATGGCTTAGCCACAGCCTAAGGGATGTTTCCAGAATGAAACTTTCACTCTGCAGCCGAGTGTGCGCTGATATGAAACTTCCTGGCAGATTAAAATTGTGTGCCGGAACCGGGACTCGAACTTGGGACCTTTGACTTTCGCGGGCAAGCGCACTACCGACTGTGCTATCCCGACACGACTCACGATGCCACCTCACAACTTTACTTCCGCCAGTACCTCACCTCCTAGTTTCCAAACTTCACAGAAGCTCTCCTGCGAACCATGCAAGACTAGCACTCCTGGAAGAAAGGATATGGTGGAGACATGGCTTAGCCACAGCCTAAGGGATGTTTCCAGAATGAAACTTTCACTCTGCAGCGGAGTGTGCGCTGATATGAAACTTCCTGGCAGATTAAAATTGTGTGCCCTTTGTGTCTGCCCCGCTTGCAATCTTCCTATGCCTCTCCATACCATAGGTTCGGGTAAGTCATTCTGTTATTGCATTGCACTACCTGCTCACTACACTATCTGAACGCAACTGCTTGTGCAATTCGTTTGGTGGAGTAAACACAACACCAACCCCCTCCACAGCAACTTTCCGTTATTACCACTATCTTGATTGCCGTAATTTTATTGTCTCCGTTGAACCGACAGAAAGATGACGATTCATTTTAGTTCTGCCGATGACAATACATAAAAACTTAGACATCTCAACTGGTCCCCAAATTGTTTTGACAGGTGTATTTTGATACGACCTACAGTTGGGAAAGTACTCATTTCTGGAGAAATACAAAAAAAAAATTGTATTTAATTTACATTAAGAACATACTGCGTAAGAAACGTAACTGTTTACTACCGTTACTTTATGTGCAGACGATTTAGAAAGGACATTGTTCATAAACGTTTGTTGCGGCCTGTAGTGAAAACTCACATTTTGCGATGTATGTTACGTAACACGGGTGTGCTGCATGGTACACGTGCAACAGTAGCGAAAGAATGTGTCCGGTCTGCTAGCTCCGCGCCGCCTGCAACAGACTGCTCTTTGCAGACACGTAACGTGAAACCTTTCGGCCGATCTCGTCCCGCGAGGTGTCCGTGTCTTCTCTTTTTTTCGTCCTCAGGAGAAACTAGCAGGACAGGAAGGGATTTACAAAGTATTACCTCACTGCGGGCTACGAGTGACCGCGCTTACACCATTCTCCATTCGCGACTACCCGATAAGAAACCTTTGCCGATTTTTACGTCGAGACTTTCGCCTTCTCTATTGAACAGCAGCTTTTATTAAAAACATTACTGTCAGAAAATGCATGGACGAGTAACTCGCCTCAGTGGCCGCTTGCGCTAATACTTACTTCTGAAGGCCTAATGAAGCTTCTCTCTGAGGCGGCAGCTGCAATTCGTACAGTGCTAAATTTCGAAAAATTTTGGAGTCGCAAGGCACCTCTTCAATCAAATCCCCCTACCCCATTAAAAATTGAAAAGTTTAAATTTTTTAAAACTTGTGATGAAACTCGCATTGAGGAACATTTTTACAAAATATTTTTCCGAAATTCATGTTTTTCAACTAGAATGAAAACAATAGAAAACAGAATTTAATATGAAAACCACTTATTTTTCTTTTTTCGTCACAGTTGCACTACTTAGAAGCTGGTAACTAGTTTCGGACTTGTTCGTCCATTTTCAAACCATATGCCTTATTCCAACCGTAACAATATACTGCATGAAGCAAATGACTGATAAAATCTATACGTTGGTTAATACATGATTACACTGATTACACTGAAATTTAAAATAGTTTGCTGACAGTTACCTACAGCTGTACAACCGATGTCGGAAGTGTATTGTAGTAGCAGGCGATTAACTTGAAGACCAGTAAAGGTGTTCTCTTTTTAACTCTTGTTTCCTGTATTTCTTGAGACGATTCACCTTACGTTTTAGACGCACCTTGCATGGACGTCTAACATAGACACAATATTTATTACATACAGACGATTATCTGGAAGTGCAGAGCGGACACATTAATAAGATTAATAATGCAAAAAAAAAAAAAAAAAAAAAAAAAAAAAGCTTTGATCTCATGGAAACTTTGACTAGTGCAAATGGATTTTGGACACTGAGTGGCTATCTTTATTGCTAGAAACGAAGCCCGTGACCATCTTCAGTTACCGAAATCGATTTGTAATAGTCAAATAAAGATTTCATGTGACCAAAGCTACTTTTTTTTTGCATTATTAACAATATTTATTAACTGGTGACGACGAGGCCTACCATTGGCTTTGACAACAGCTGCAACTCATCTAAGATTTGAAAAATGTCCGAAGAAATTCCTAGAGAGTGTTATGCTTTGTCGTACGAAAACGACCGTCAACTACTTCAACGATGTTAAAGCATATCAGTATATTCTTCTGAGCGCGTCTTCATTTTTATAAAATTACCGACGTGTTGGCCACTGTTGCCGGCGGCCTTCATCAGGGTCCATAAAGGCTGTATTATGTTGAGACCTGGCCGACTTCGCTGTCCATGGAAGGTGACTGAGTTAAATTTCTTATGCTGTACAAATCAAAAGCCGTTTTCACTGTTTGTGGAGGTATTATTTTGGAATATGGCAGCGTTTGTTAGCAGTATGTTAAGTAAGCAATTGATTGTTGTGGATGGTGACATTCATTCACAGGTTGGATAACCAGTGAGAGTAATGACGGAAACGGTTCAATAACACAGTGTAGGTTCCCGAATCATCACTGTGTCTCCGCCATGCTGTAGTGCAAGCTTCTGTTGGGGTTCTCGATTAATAAATTCGGTTTAAGGAAGTATTGTACCATCGATTACGTTTCATTGGCAGAACACTTAGAAGATGCAACAGTTCTGCTAAAGAAACTGCCTACACTACCCTTGTGCGTCCTATTTTGGAGTATTGCTGCGCATTGTGTAATCCACACAAGGTGGGAGTGACGGACGATTTAGAGAAAGTTCAGAGAAGGGCAGTTCGTTTTGTACTATCGCGAAATAGGGGGGGAGAGTGTCACGGAAATAATGCACGAGTTGGGGTGGAAATCATTAAAAGAAAGGCGTTATTTGTTGCGGCGAGATCTATTTGAGAAATTTCTTTCACCAACTTTCTCTTCCGAATGCGAACATATATCGTTCCCTACATAGGGACACTTGATCATCATGATAAAATAAGAGAAATGAGATCGAAAACAGAAAGATTTAGGTGTTCCTTTTTCCCGCGAGCTGTTAAAGAATGGTACTATAGAGATATATGATAAAAGTGGTACGATGAACACTCTGCCATGCATTTCAATGTGACTTGCAGAGTGTCGATGTAGATGTAAATGATCCATCGATCCACAACACATACTTCCAATCACCATGTCTCCAGGTTATATGATCAAAGTGTGACTAAGGGACCAAGCCGCTAGGTCCTTCGGTCCCTAGATTACTTAGCTAACTTATGCTAAGGAAAACACAAAACACCCACACGCGAGGCAGGACCTGAACATTCGGCAGGAGCAGCCGCGCAATCCGAAACATGGCGCGGGCATCCCCGTCGGTCGTTGTCAGTTTAAGTTTCATTCACTACTCTTCTTCGCCAATGATGTTTTACATTGTTTTGTAAATGCTGTCATTATCGAGGACACGGTCGCTACTGGAATGTTAAATAGTGCAGCTGTTTTCGTCACAAATGCTCCTATTAACTGTACAATATCGAACTGACCTCTTCATAAGTCTGCGAGATCACGTATTTCACCGAAAATTTCTGTTGACCTTGGCAGATCAATGGAGGGATACTAAATGTACTACTGTAGACGAATTGCAATTAAAAATTACATATAACATGTGTCCAATTTTCATTGAGTACAGGGATACAGCTGTTAGTATGTAACCCAAGGTTAATATTACTAAAATTTTCCGACCGTGGTCTTATGGATTTGTGACTAAAACCCAACGTTTCGTTCCCATCTGCGCAGTACTTCTGAAGGGGGATGGTGGGACTTCTGTAGGTCCGATATTCACCCTGGCTAGTTACAGACTGCGGGCCGAATTCCGTTTAGGAGGTCTCGCGCCCAGAGGCGCAACGTCAGATGTTTTGGATAGGCGCGCGCAATTCGTCGTTGTCGATTGCGTTGTCCCTTGTTAATATCGTCCCATGGTGGAAGACTGTTACACTTCTCTTTCAATATCGGAATTGAGATTTCATCTAGACTTCGTTCTATTGAAATTGTTGTGGTGTTTTACGATTTCTATAACCTCTCTGTACAGTCTCTCGTTGATATCCTTTTGTGGCTGTCAAAGCCTGAATATGGTGGTCGCCTGGTTGAAAAACATGTTCAGCAACAGCTGATCTGTCATCTCTTCCTTCCTACAGTCACCCTTGTACTCTTCTAGTCGTTCCTGACTGTAATGTATGCGTCTCAACAGCTACAAGGAATTGACAGATCACCTGTTCCTGAACATGTACAGAGAGGCTATAGAAATTGTAAAACTCACCAATAATTTCAATAGGATGGAGGAGAGCGTGAAACTGAATGGAATCTGTAAGAAGAAATTTAACAGTCTTCCATCATGGGATGATGTTAACGTACAACGGCAATCGGCAACGACGCACTGCCGGCCGCGGTGGCCGAGGGGACTGAGGCGCTTCAGTCAGGGTCTGCACGGCCACTACGGTCGGGGGTTCGAATCCCCCCCTCTGGCATGGATATTTGTGCCGTACTAGTTCGTAAGTAGTTCATAAGTAGTTTGTAAGTTTAGGGACTGATGACCCTTAGATAAGTCCCATAAGCTTTACAAACATTTGAACATTGAACAACGACGAACTGCACGCGCCTATCCAAAACATCTATCACACCTCTGCACGCGAGCCCTCGCAAACGGAATTCGGCTGCAGTTAGTAACGGGCCAGAGTGTATCGGGCGTACAAAAGAGCCACGATGCCCACTGAGAATGTCCTCCGCAGATGGGGGCGAATATTTGGTTTTTAGTAACAAATTCATAAGACCACGGCATAATAGCCCGGAAAACATTAGTAATATTGACCTTTCCGGACGTGAAAGTTTACTTTTTACAACCAAATGTTAAAGCAAATGAGAACTTGATCACTGAATCATCCATCGGTCCTTGGTAGAAAACCATCTTACTGAATTAAAAGCACAATTTCGTGTATGTTCTACACGTGTATTTTTATTTAGTTCAACAGTTTTTGATTCGTACGGCCATCTTCAAAAGCCGAAAACCCGTTAACTAACTATCACTTTAATCTACTTAATGGTGATCAACGATGTAAAGTTCTTTTACCTACACGAATATAACTTCTGCTGTCATTCAAAACAAAATTATAACGATCTGTTGATACACCATTACGACATTTGCACTAATGAAGGATCTTTTAAAAAATTACAACAGATCGCTTGTCTTCAACCATGTCAATCGTGATTGTGATGTGTTTCTTGTGAAAAGTTTAAGATATGTTATGACGTGCCGGCCGCGGTGGCCGAGGGGACTGAGGCGCTCCAGTCACGGTCTGCACGGCCACTACGGTCGGGGGTTCGAATCCCCCCTCGGGCATGGATGTTTGTGCCGTTCTTAGGAGAAGCTAGTTGATAAGTAGTTTGTAAGTTTAGGGACTGATGACCCGGTAGTTAAGTCCCATAAGCTATACAAACATTTGAACATTTTTTTTGTTATAACGTTCACTAAGAACTTGTGTTACTGACGACGACAGCAGTGAAGCAACGGGAACTATATATTACACGCGGAAGTTTGGAATAATTAGGAACTACAGTTCAAATATTCCACTGGCAGCAACAATAAGACGACGTATTGCTATCGATAATGTTACTATTTCTGTAATTTTGATAAAATTCAATACACAAACACCAGAAAATCTAATTAAAAGTTAACTACAATAATATAAACTCCTGGATGCAGATGTGTGGAAAAAATCGCAAAGCTGTTAAGACGTGTTTATTTAGACACAACTAGTTTTACATCATTATAGATGCATCTTCAGGTGACATTAGCAAAATGATTACATGATATTGTGTCTAAATAAACACGTCTTAACAGCTTTGCGATTTTTTCTACACATCTGCACCCAGGACTTTATATTATTGAAGTTAACTTTTAATTTTTAGATTTCCTGGTGTTTGTGTATTGAATTTTATCAAAATGTATTTAAGCTGTGGTTGTCCGCTTCAGATAATTATTTGTTTTTCTGTAATGTTTGTGTTTCAAGGCTGACCTCTACTACCTGATAAAATACACACCTATCAAGGGGAAAACCGTTCCTTGCTCTCCACATTGACACCAAAACGGAAATAATTCGATCCAAGGAGACAGAAAATTCCCGTTTCCATAACAGAATCTATTACTAAAATGCAACTGAACAGCTTTGTATTTCTCAGCTGCGGTGTTGTGGCTGAATGGTCCAAGGCGCCTTGATAGGAAGAGCACGGTTGCTCGCCGTCGAAGGTTCTAGTCCTCCCTCGGGCATGTGTGTGTGTGTGTGTGTGTGTGTGTGTGTGTGTGTGTGTTTGTGTGTTGTTCCTTACGTTGGTTTAACTTAGTTTAAATTGTTTATGAGCCTAGGGATTAATAACCAAAGCAGTTAACATCTAAACGTATTTCTCGGTGATGCAGTTATAAGAGAAGTAATTTTGTTTCCATAAATGTAGAACGGCATGCTTGAACTTTTAATATACGAGCATTTAGTACATTACGAGATTTCGGTATGTATTGATAATAATAATAATAGTAATAATAGAAGAATAGAATGTATAGCAATGACTACAAATTGTACCGAGCGAGGTGGCACAGTGGTAACCCACTGGACTCGCATTCGCAAGGATGGTGGTTCAAATCCACCTCCGGCCATCCATATTTAGGTTTTCCGTGATTTCCCTAAATCACTCCAGGCAAATGCCGGGATGGTTCCTTTGAAAGGGCACGGTCGATTTCCTTCCACATCCTTACCCAAATACTCCGAGCGTAAGCTCCGTCTCTAATGAGCACGCTGTCGACGGGACGTTAAACTCCAAGTTTCCTTCCTTCCTTTGATTACACATTGTGGTACTATCTGCAAGGCCATCTTTTACGTTTCAGTGAATCCGCGTCTCTGATAGCACAGTAACCTGCCGGTGGACTAGTTTTCAAAATTCTGGACTTTCAACTTCACAGTCAAGAGCATATCAAGCACAACAAACACATTCTGACAATGAGGCCATATGAGATCATCGGAAACCTACCAGGCGGCGTTGCTTCAGGGAAGGAGAGTGCCATGTACTGCAATCAGGACGCATCTACGCAATCAAAAAACGAAATAAAACACTAGAGTTGGTTGTGTCTCGTAAAGATTAGAAATCGGAGAACTGAGACGCAGGTTTGCGGACAGGTTCTTCAAACAAGCAACATTTCAAAGAGACCCATCAAGATATTCTGAACAAAACGAGAAGTTTTACACCATGAAGTACCAGTCTATTACCAGAATGGTATTAAATGCTACGATTTCTCCATCACACCCCAAAGGTCGATATTACACTATCAAATTTTCTTTGACAAAGAACCTATGTCAAAGAAAATTAGACGGTGTAATATGGAACTTTCGTCAAAAATTCTTTGATCAAATCTAGCAGTTCATCGTAGATTTGATCAAAGAAAGCGTTCGCCTCATCTTAACTGCGGTGAGCAGTGTGACCGCTTGAAGTGCTAGCTTCGTAGTACCAGTTTTTGACGTACTGTTCGAAAACATGAGCGCGAAATTTGTACGGTGTGTCGCCGCAACAACAAAATTTCTGCAGTTGTATGAGAAAGATTATATAAAAACCGGCTGCATCGAGCCGAAAGTTAGAAGATAATTGCGGAGTTCATTAGCGATCTACATCTACATAGATACACTGAAAATCACATTTAAGTGCCTGACAGTGAGTTCATTAACAACTTTCATAACCTATCTCCACCGTTTCATTCTCTAATAGCGATCGAAGAAAAATTGCACGGCAGATGACGTAAAAAAGAAAATTAATGGCATCGGCACCAGTTCCGCTGTGGAGAAAGCAAAAGTATATAATAGCACTACATATATTTATTCAGACAAACACTATTTACACGAAATATATTTACATAAAATATAAATATTTGAAATGTTTTGTTGAAAATGTTGAAATGTTTGTAGAGCTTATGGGACTTAACTACGGGGTCATCAGTCCCTAAACTTACAAACTACTTATGAACTAGCTACAACTAAGGACGTCACAAATATCGATGCCCGAGGGGGGATTCGGACCCCCGACCGTAGTGGCCGTGCAGACCGTGACTGAAGCGCCTCAGTCCCCTCGGCCACCGTGGCCGGCTGTTTTGTTGACTGCAGACGCGTACAGTACTAGCAAAAGCGGAAACAAGGAGCAGGCTTGTTTCCAGCCACAAATGTACTGGTACCACCTCATGAAATTTTTAGAGCAGAATAACACTGGAGACGTAAGCGTCACCAATGTCATCAGTCTATCAAATGTCTAGAAGTTGCAATTACTGTGGGCCTATATATTTAACCAACAGCTGAGGTTAATAACAAATATTTATCCGCCATTTTCGATGCACTTTAACATATTCTTTGTCAAACAAAACTGGATAGTGTAATGTGCCTAATTCACTATGTCAAAGATTCTATGTCAAAGAATATTGGACAAAGAGTCTTTGTCAAAGAAAATTTGTTAGCGTAATATAGGTCAAAGATGTTAGTTGTGTTGTATTCCTTGACTGCGAGGTTGCACATTGAATAGCCAGACGCATAATTTTGAAAGTGTTGTGTCAACAATTATGACAGGAAAGTATTAGCCGTTAATTATTCCCCATGAGAATTAGGAGGGTGACAGAAAATGAGTGTCCAGGTGGGATGTATGTACTACTCTTCACAAAATGGTGTTAGTTCATAAACTACTAAACGTTCAAAACGAACCATCAACTTGCACTATGAATCCCAAATGAAAAATGTGGCCGGCCGCGGTGGCCGAGGTGACTGAGGCGCTCCAGTCACGGTCAGCACGGCCACTACGGTCGGGGGTTCGAATCCCCCCTCGGGCATGGATATTTGTGCCGTCTTTAGTATTAGCTAGTTCATAAGTAGTTTGTAAGCTTAGGGACTGATGACCCCGTAGTTAAGTCCCATAAGTTGTACAAACATTTGAACATTTTTTTTTGAAAAATGTGGTACCACCGTGATCTCGAAAGTTCGCACCGTCAAGATCGAAGTCGACCATTTTGGGAGGTACAAACAGTACAGGACGTTCAGGCATTTAGCCAATATCAAGGAATACATACAAAATTTATTGATGCAACAAGGGTGATGAGAACTGATGGAATGTAATGGATGGCAACTACACCTTAAAGAATACTCGGTTGCACTACGGCCTCTACGGCAGTTTCGCATCTGGTTGTATTTCATGTTTGTCCATTAGTTACCTCCCCGTTACACCAATGTCGTTTCATAATGCAATCCTTACGAGTGGATACCTAACTGAAGGTCCCGAGCGAAGAATTTGCAAACCTTTTTGACCACTGTGGCGCACCATCTTTCATTCAGTGTCTATCGTGCAGCATAATGGTTTGTTTTCAACATTTATTGGATGTCAACTTTAATTTTGGGAAGTGTAATATGTACGGCACGGCCGAAGTGTGAAATCGGCCCAGATTGCAAGCTGAAAATTAGTGCCCGTTGTTAGGCAGTTATCCACATCCCACAAGACTACTACAGGGCTGCTAACCAATTTCCTCGTCAGATACAAAATGTACAAATATTTTCGCACACTTTGATATATACCGTGTAACTGAGGCAGAATTTGGTTATCCCCGATAGTCATTTAGTGGTATGTGAGGAACAGAGTAAAGACAACATCCAAGCTGGCCTGCACACTGTCCCTTTTAGTTAATACGTCGCGAGAATTTGAACCGAGGCTGGCGTACCTCACCTTTCCGAAAACCCACAACTAACCGAGCAGGTATATTGTGATTTGGCGGCACGGGTGTGTTATCCACCCGACTGGTTCCAGTTTTTTTTTGTCTGTAGAAATAAAATTAAATCTCATTCACTATTCACACGCTGTCGCCACAAGTATGCCAGTATCCATCTTGTGCTGTCATGCATACATGTACTACAGATAACATAAAGATGGATCGTCATGTTCGTTTGAAAATATTTTCCTTAGGTTCAGTGTAGATAACAAATACATTTTGAAAATAATGCATGGATAAATGAAGTTTTTTTAAAATAATAAAAAAAGTTGACTGACATGCATGAATGTTATCGTTTCGCCTTGACCCGTGCGCCGATTAAAACTGCAGTTTCAACAGCTGTACATTTCCGTCAACATAGTGCATTAAGCGGTAATTGTCTTATCAGTTTCAGTCATTTTTTCACATAAAAAGGACACGTCACAAAGAGTAACAAGCAACGAAAACTATAAACGTCAGGTTACCGTCTACAGGCGTCGTCTCACCTCAGGCAGCTGAGCGATGTGACAAAGATGAACAGAAGGCGTGATAAAAGTCACGGAAATTTCGTTGTTGCTATGGACACTGTTTACAGAACGTACAGACTACTGCCGATTTCCGTTGTAGAGCCTATCTGTGCTAGAAGACGACGTTCCTGGAGGAGAACGAAAATCTCTGATAATCAGAATAGGTTCTGGTACAACAACTTGGGTGAAACACAGTGACATCTTGCAAAGAATCTTTATATATCCGCATCCGCACCATATCCGAAAGGCCCATATCCGCAACCACATCTGTATCCGCATCCGCGGCACTTTATCAAATCAAATGTTCAAATGTTTGTAGAACTTATGGGACTTAACTACGGGGTCATCAGTCCCTAAGATTACAAACTACTTATCAACTAGCTAAGACTGAGGACGGCACAAATATCCGTGCCCGAGGGGGGGGGGGGTTCGAACCCCCGACCGTAGTGGCCGTGCAGACCGTGACTGGAGCGCCTCAGTCCCCTCGGCCGGCGCACTTTATCCGCATCCGCAAGTTCGTTATCCGCATTCGCAGATATTAAAGTTTTGAATGGATAATAGTTAAAGCAGAATTTAAAACCATGGTATGTAATGATTGTTAAAGTATCATTTCTTCGACAACTTAACTACTTTTGACTTTTCGAATCACGGTAACTATTCTATACCTACTCCAAAACAGGCTATTCCAAACAGGAAAACATTGACGCTCCGGAAACACACAGTAGCGCTTCGCAGATCATATGGCCGGAGCACTAAGTCAGCTGTTTAATACAGGCGTCTTCTTAAATTTCAGGAGTTTTTACTGTGTTTACATTCGAACGGTAAAATGTCTTTGCTGACAAGATTGGTAAGTTTTTCGGTCACGGTTGTTTTCAAATTTGGCGGAACTTCAGGGAGTTTTGCATCTGTCTTGGTATTTAAATAAGTAATTTTGCTACTTTGTTCTGCCTCACACGAATGCATAAGCAAATTTGAAGTTCCACTTTTGTGTCCAGTGTAAGAATATACTATTTTACACGGAAAACGGGCCACTATAACGTTGATATTTTCCTTGCCATCAAATACGTATCCACATTTTTTTCCAAATTGACGATTTCAATTTGTTTTCCTTCACATCACCTCTTTCACTTTACACGATGTAGTATCATTGATGTTGTGTTCATTTTAGGAAAGACTGTCACTGTATTCACTACGATATACGTTGTCATTCGATCACTACAGAGAGCTAACTGAAAGGCAACGGAAATTTGGCATGCCACCTCTGGTGGACAGTGGCACAGACAAGGTCCCGGTCCTATGCTCAGGGGTGAGAGAAGGGAGGTTTTCCAGCAGTTCCGTAAGTTGCCCCATGATGGCGCTGAGGTCAGAAGCAGCCCTTTAAACTGGCCAGAGCAGGCGGCAGGTAGCGGCTGTCCCCACCACCACCTCCCCTCAAACGCCAGCAAGCTGGACACAGCCGTGGCCTCGTGGCAGGCGGCATGAGCTCCCCCCTCACCCTCCCCACCACGCTACCCTCTGACGTGCGAGAGGCACCCTAAGCCAGCGATCCGCCTGACACCTGCTAGCATCTTACGGAACTACTAGGACAGCTTAGGACAGTGGTGTAGGGGTGGTTTCTTCTCTGTATATGTTACTCTGTGACAGTGGGCCAGTCTGCCACCCAGAAAGCACTTGACAGACTGAAGATAAGACACAGGCGCGTAAATGGATTAGGTGCAGGTCCCTCGGGTACAGCTACGTCCGCTGTGGCCAGTGGATGAGGACAACAGACTTCCGCTCTACCTGAACCCTGCAAGGATTACAAGAATTCTACTGGCTAGAAGTTTTCAGCTATCATTTCGACAGACGTACTGGGCCGATACCTCGCTCTTAATCCGCATATAACACGCTGATATCCGCGTCGCTCACAATTTTATCCGCATAGTAAGAAATACTGCGGATATCCGCATCAGTGCAGAACTCTATATATAGCCTTTGTTTGTGTTCGCTTAATTTCAGAAATAGTCAAATAGTCGGTCGATTGAGTTGAAATTTTGACACTGTTGTATGTTTCAATGATAAGATTTTTATGCTACCCACTTTGATGAAAAGATCACACGGATTGGGGGGATACATATAGCACACGACAATCGAATACAAATTTTTGTTCTTTATTATGAATAGCAGTGTTTGTCCGTCTTTGCAACTACAATGAAAATGAGATTTTTTTCTCACCAGACGCGTTTCGTTTTAATGACTGTAAAACATCTTCAGTGGTCTGTAATAATAGGAATCTACAGTTTGTTTTATATCGAAAACAGTTCGTTAACGGACCATGAAAAGTAGGCCAATAATAATAACAATTATAATAATATAATAGTAATAAAAATTAAATAAAAGAATAAAAGTTTCCTTTATATATATATATATATATATATATATATATATATATATATATATATATATATATATATTATAATAATATAATAGTAATAAAAATTAAATAAAATTTTTTTTATTACTATTATATTATTATAATTGTTATTATTATTGGCCTATATATATATATATATATAATTATTTTGCCACTATTCCAGTCCGCTTACATCAAAACTAAATACACTAAAACATAGTTTATTATAAAACATAGAAAAAGAACTACATTTGTGATGTTGGCAACACTCCAATTACACACTATGCAGACTCAGTCAAAACAAAAACACTTCTGATCTGTGGAAAACAATGGGCAGTGCAAAAGTGACAGTGCAAGTAGTGGAAAAAACGACACAGCATGAAGATCCGGCGGTATTGCATGAAACCGGCATTCCATGATGTGAAACGTAAAGAAGAGAAAATTTCCTTTAGTAACAAACATTAGGCCTACTTTTCATGGTCCGTTAACGAACTGTTTTTGATCTAGAAACAAAACAAACTGTAGATTTCTATTATTACAGACCACTGAAGATGTTTCACTGTCATTAAAACGAAACGCGTCTGGTGAGAAAAAATCGCAGTTGCAAAGACGGAGCCGACCGCGGTGGCCGAGGGGACTGAGGCGCTCCAGTCACGGTCTGCACGGCAACTACAATCGTCGGTTTGAATCTCCCCTCGGGCAAGGATATTTGTGCCGTCCTTAGTCTTACCTAGTTTGTAAGCTTAGGGACTGATGACCCCGTAGTTAAGATTTTTTTTTTTTTTTTTTTTTTTTTTTTTTTTTTTTTTTTTTTTTTTGCAAAGACGGACAAACACTGCTATTCATAATTATGAAAGCAAATACGGCATTATGGCAACACAAACGAAGAATTTTTTGTTCGTCTCTTATTTAAAATGTGAGCACTTAGTAAATAGTAATATGTAATTTCAGACCTTTATGAAGCCTTTTCTCACTGATACGATAAAAACTGAAAGGAAAAATGTTTATTACCTGCTACGTTGTCGTTGTTCAAGCAGTATAACCGCCACTCTAGGCATAACGTTTTAATTTATTGGTTCGATGGTACTAACCGTATTCGCGACACATTTTGCATACGGTATATGTCAATACTACTGAGTGCTTGCGACACTCAGGTCAGGAGAAATCATAAACATACTGCGATGTGCGTAAAACTGCCGCATCATGGATGAGTGTGAAATTTATTACTTCTTTGCTACTCATTCTATTCCTTACTACTCATACCGGTTCTACAGAATAAAGTGCCGTATCATCCATGACGATGTAATTTATTACTTTTTCCCGCTCATTATATTCGCAACACATTTCCCAGACAGTATAAATATGCTACTGAGTGTATCTGCGATATCATTGTACACATATACGAGGGTCGTCCTCAAAGTAAGTCGTCCTCAAAGTAAGGGGTGACTTGAACCTCCGGCGGGAGCGACCACCCAGTCCGTAGCATGATGCCTACGCGACTACTTCCGCGCGGCCATTAGAGAGGATGGAAGTTCAAACCTACCTCCGCCCACCATGATGTCATTTCGCTAAATGCCGGGATGGTTCCTTTTGAAAGGGCACGGCCGCTTTCCTTCCACATCCTAACCAAAAATCAAGACAAGCGTGTGCACTGTCTCTCATGACGACGTTGTCAACGGGACGTTATACCCTAATCTTTCTTCCTTCCTTCTTTCCATGCATGTACGTTTCCGTTAAGAGTGGTAAAAGGTATTGAACATATCTGGGATGCCTTGCAACGCGCTGTTCAGAAGATATTACAGCCCCTCAAACTATTGCGGATTTACGGACAACCCTGCAGTGTGAATGGTGTCAGTTCCCTCCAGCACTTCAGACATTAGTCAAGTCCACGCCACGCCGTTTTACGGCACTGCTGTGTGTACGGGGGGGGGGGGGGGGGGGGGAGGGGGGGCGGCGGTGCTACACAATATTAGACTGGTGTACCAGTTTCTTTGGCTCTTTAGTGTACATCGAAGTAGGCCACAGCGGAGCGTGACTAGTTGGAATAAAAACAACGTCACTGAGCGCAGAGGAACGGAAATGTACAATGTTTTGGGAAAACATTTAGTCGGATTTGATATTATGGAGAGATTTCGTTCATGGAAAGATGATTTGCTGCGTTTTGCGAAGAAATGCATCCCGATCGTAATGACGCTAATAACACAGGAACGGTGCATCGGGTTAGCGACGACGCCTGTGTGACTAAGCTGTAAATTCCTAGGAAGATACCCGACCGCCTGTTGCTTGCCTAAAAAATTGGACTCTACAGTGAATCACATGGTACCCGCCCCAGCTCTACACCTCGGGCTAGGGAATGAATTTAAAAAATATGTATAGGAGCGACTACTGGAATTACCAACGACGTTAACTGAAGGCCTATTCATGGGGAAGACCACCAGACGATGGTGGGCAGGCCGCATCATGGACTAAGAACAGCCTGTGCCCAGCAACGTGCTCAGTCACTGCGAAAAAAAACAAAAACTACCTAATCATCGCCTACCACCGGGAAATTTGAGGCCGGTCCGTACTAAGCTCAGACTGCTGCCTAGGCATTACACACAACTTTGCAGAAGGGTGCAAGAAATTTCGAGCAACAACGTAAATATCTTCTACCATGACACAAAATTTTGCATAAATAAATTATGAAGTAATTTCTCATATATTACTGTAAAAAATCTTCTGAGGACAGAATGGAACTGTATTAATCGGCAAACTCAGTGTATTTGGAAATGTGCCTGATATTTCTTTACTATTTATGTCTGGTGAGCAGTGACCGTTGAAATTTGCGAAAACACATCAACCATCAGTCATGAAACACATCGCTTTCAAATCATCTAGCAAGAATGTAGTACAGTTACATTAGATTTCAGTTCCCATCAGGATTTCAGAAATGATTAATTTGTCGAAGATTCAATTCCTCCTTCGTTCTTGCCTTATCAACCATATTCGGTAAACTATACGAAAGTGGGGAAAATCTTACATTACTACTGTTCACATTTCCTTCTACTTAGCCTATCGGCTTTGATGATAAAGCGGTGCAGTTTTAAAATTCATTTATTCACTCTGCACAACCAGTTTTTCATCACTTTAAGCTACAACTTCAGGTGAAATAATCAAGTGAAAACATACGCCAAAACGTAAGACAATGTAACCGTATGCTCCCAATACAGGAAGACAACCTGATACTAAACTGAACTCACATAGACGGTCCGTCACTTGTAACAAAACTATATCGGCAAAAGCGGTAAAATGTCCTCCCTGTAGTCAGCGGACTATTCCGTGCAATAACAAATGAAAATGCGTAATTTTTTGAATAAGAATTGGCGATGGAATTATTTGATGTTTGGTCGTATAGAATGCAATTATTACACACTCATGTTCCGGTAGTAGCGATGGGTATCCACTGTCACTCGGTTTGTGAGTAGTAGCCCAATAATACACGCCATATTTTTAACATGGTTTGTACAATAACCCCCCCACCCCAAAAGTCTCCTAGTGGCTTCCTATTTAAACTAATAGAAAAACTTGGCTGGGAGGTGGGTTGTGTGATTCGATGGAGGGTCAAGAACAGTCTGTTCTTACCTTTTATGTTGTGTTTGACTGATAGGTTTTATCTAAAATGACCACTGTAATTTTAACACTTTTAGTTGTACTGCCTCCTGTTTGTCTCAGCTAGATGTATTTTATTTGATGCTTTTTACCATTCATTTTTAACACCGTTTTATCCATGAAGATGGTCTATAGACCGAAACTGGTAGATATATAGGATTTTGAATAATCAGCTGATGGTTATTAAAATGCATTTTATGAAATATATTACGGCTGTTGACACTCGCCTCACCAAAGCACTTTAATTAGTCGTTATCTAACGATACGTTCAAAGTTCAAAGTTATTAAACTTATTTTTGACGTAAAATCTTCTCAGAAATTTGGTGTGTGTAAAATATGCAAGACATTAGAGGGAGGAATAAGGAAAGGACAACATCGCAATTTAAAATTATTCCGTAACTGTTTTCTAATGCAACTCTTAGTTACCTTAAATATATATGTAAGTACCATTTATAAACCATAAAATACGACAACTGTAACGTATTTTAACTGTATGTTGTAAATATACCATATGACTTATTTTGGAATGTAACTGAATGTATCATATCTCTAAATAATCTCTATCTAATCACTAAGCTGCTTGCCTCTTACAGTGAAATGTAAGCAAATAAATTTACTATTCTGTAATATTTTCTGCGATAGGAAAAAATTATTTATAGTCCTTAAGAGCATATTAAAAAGCGTAAGTGTTCTGTAGTCTTTAAATGCGCGCCATCAACGTGGGATTCAAAATGGCGGATTCTTCTGCTTGTAGTATACTGAAGAAGGGTATGTAAAAGGGGACTTGAAATCAAATGAAGTACCCTACCGTTTTGCTGAACGCAGAACACGTAACAACAACTGTAAATGCATTGCCGTATTTTCAGGATGGAAAGCTTTAACTACAAAATAACATTTTATTATTAGGATAGCATTTACAAGGAATGTTATAAATATGTGGGATGTGGGATCCTATTCTTGGCTCGGTTATAAAGCGTAAATGAATCATCATTCACACAAAATAATTTATTAAACAGTTAAGCCATACATTACTCTTAAGGCTAGTCTACACGACGACACTAAGTTGTGAAACTCGTTGCATGAAATGAATTGCGCGCAACTGGTTTCGTGTATGTCTGTAGACACGGCGTCAATACTGTACGCTTCAGTTTCGTTGTTTTGTGAGTGCCTTAGTCGCCGTAAAATGAAAGTTTGGTAGCTGTAAGAGTTGTGGCGAATCTATTGTTTGTCTGTGTGAAATCGCTGCATAAGACTAAACATAAAAAGAATAATAAACGTGTTTGGGTTCGTGAATGCCGGCCGCGGTGGCCGAGGAGACTGAGGCGCTTCAGTCACGGTTTGCACGGCCACTACGGTCGGGGGTTCGAATCCCCCCTCGGGCATGGATATTTGTGCCGTCTTTAGTAAAAGGTAGTTCATAAGTAGTTTGTAAGTTTAGGGACTGATGACCCCGTTGTTAAGTCCCATAAGCTTAACAAACATTTGAACATTTGTTCGTGAATGGATTAAAAAAAGACGTCAGCTCGGTTGCTTAGCGACGTTGCTGAAAGAAATTGTGATTGAAGACCCTAGAAGTTATTTTAATCAACTTAGAATGTCATCAGAGTAGTTAATGTTCCTTTTAAACAGAGTTAGTAATTCAATAAAGATACAAGTTACCGTTATGCGTGAAGCATTGTTACCAAAACTGAAATTACAAATTGCATTACAATTCTTGTCAAGTAGATATTCGTCTCTGCAGTACTTGTACCGTGTTCCGAAACCACAATTGCCATACTTCGTTTGTATAGGTATTTAGAATTTGCCGTATTTTAGCCTGCAATTCACTAATCGTCAATTTCAGTTCTGGTAATAATACTTCATGCATAACAGTATATTTTTTCTTTATTGCATTACTAACTCTGTTTAAAAGGATCGTGAACTGCTCTGTTGACACTCTAAGTTAATTAAAATAACTCCTAGGGTCTTCAGTCACAATTTCTTTCAGCAAGGTCGCTGAGCAACCGAGCTGACGTCTTTTTTTTTTTTTTTTTTTTTTTTTTTTTTTTTTTTTTTTTTAATCCAGTCACGAACCCAAACACGTTACTTATATTTTTTTATGTTCAGTACTATGCAGCGACTTCACATATAGGAGTAATAGCTCCGCCACAACTATTACAGCAACCAAAATTTTCATTCTACGGTTAGTACGGCCCTCACAAACCAACGAAACTGAAGTGTATAGTATTGGCGCCGTGTCTACAGACATCCACGAAACCAGTTGCGCGCAGTTCATTTCATGCAACTTGTGTCGCAACCTAGTGTCGTCGTGTAGACTAGCCTTAAAGGCCGTAAATTCTGTGGCATTGCCTAGTGGCGGTGCGGTGTGATTGTCCCATTCTAAAAAGCCCTGTGTTATGCTACGATCAGAGGTAGTGGGGCGGCGTGGATGTTTTGCGCCCTTCCCCTGGAGTCAAATCGGCGGTCTTCGCGCTGCACTTCTTCGCGAGGTAGAACCTTTCACCGAGATCACGTGAGTTTCACGACCAGATTGCATCCTATCGTTCTGGCCAGTCATTCTGGGTAACTACTTCTGTTGTCCTTGATCTCCTTCCGAACGCTATTACTGGCAACCAGATTCTTCCATTCTTCCTTCTATCTTCAACTGTCACTGCCGGTGGCTGGACCAAAACTCCATTTCTGCTACTGCTGCCGCTGCTACTGACGGCGCTACTGCCAATCCGACGATACTACTTATTCGAATATTGCTGCGAGACAGCACGTACACCGACTGCTGGCGTGGCGCAGTGGATAGCGTCACGGACTGCGGTTCAATCCCACCCACCGGCAAAAATTTATTTCTTTGTAATTAATAATTCCAGAATGTTCTACATCTTTCTTATGTTCATTTGTAAAGTCTACTTGTTTCTTAGGTTAACTGTTCTAATTTCTGATAAATTCTGTCTGTGTATAAATAGCAGAGCACTCTACCCGAGAGGCAGTCAGTGCTGCGTGTACATTGAGTTCGTAATAAACGTGCTTTCAGTATAAGTGCTGTGTTCAGTTCGAAGTCAAGCTTCCATTGCAACGCGACAATATTACGAACTACCTCGAAGAGAACGACCTATTAACCAATAGTCAACATGGATTCAGAAAGTATCACTCTTTCGAAACACAGCTTGCCCTTTATTCACATAAAGTGAATTTCTGGATATCCGGAAGGTTTTTGACACTGTACCCCACAAGCGGCTTCTAATGAAATTGCGTGCTCATGGAATATCTCCCCAATTGTGCGATTGGATTCACGATTTCCTATCAGAAAGTGCACAGTTTGTTGTAATTGACGGTAAGTCATTGAGTAAAACAGAAGTGATATCTGGCGTTCCACAGGGAAACATATGTCCCCCACTCTTCCTTGTGTTTATAAACGATTTAGGAGACAATCTGAATAGCTCCCTTAGACTGTTCGCGGATGATACAGTCGTTTATCGGTTATTGAAGTCAACAGAGGATCAAAAGCAACTGCAAAGCGATTTAGACATAATTTCTACTTGGTGCGAAAATTGGCATTTGACACTAAATAAAGAAAAGTGTGAAGTAATACACATGACCACTAAAAGAAATCCGCTGAACTTCAATTACGCGATAAATCAGTTAAACCTTAAGGTCGTAAATTCTACCAAATACCCAGGAGTTACAATTACGAACAACTTAGACTGGAGAGAACACACAGAAAATATTGTGGGGAAGGCGAACCAATGGTTACGTTTCATTGGCAGAACGCTTCGAAGTTGCACCAGCTCCACCAAAGAGACTGCCTACATCGCACTTGTGCGTCCTCTCCTGGAGTACTGTTGCCCCTTGTGGGACCCTCACCAGGTGGGACTGACGGAAGACATTGAGAAGGTTCAGAGGAGGGCAGCTCGTTTTGTTTTATCACGTTACGGGGGAGAAAGCGTCACGGAAATGTTGCACGAATTGGGGTGGAAATCATTAAAAGAAAGATGTTATTCATTGCGGCGTGATCTGTTTGCGAAGTTTCAATCACCGACTTTTACTTCTGAAAGTGAAAATATTTTGCTAGCACCCACCTACTTAGGGAGACATGACCATCCCAATAAAATAAGAGAAATCAGATCGAATACGGAACGATTTAGGTGTTCTTTCTTCCCGCGCGCTATTAGAGAATGGAACGGTAGAGAAAAGTTATGAAAGTGGTTAATGAACCCTCTGTCAGGCACTTAAATGTGATTTGTAGAGTATCTATGTAGATGTATGTACTCCATCTGCATTAATCTATCTGTCTCTTTCTGTCCGGCGTTTCTTCATGGCAGTGGTATTTCTTTGATGGACCTGGCTGGAGGTGAACGATCTTCGGGGTCGCCGTGTTTTGCTGTCACGTTGTACAGCTTCTAGAAAGGTCGAACGTCACATTGCTCTGGAGGTCAATACACTAGGTTATTGGCTTCTGGGCACGTTGCTTCTAGAAGTCACGTTTTACAGTCTGTCTTTCACGTGAGGTGCTCGGTCGATGGCCTGATCGCTGAATCAACGGCATCTGTTTCTGCGATGGACTACTTGCCACACGTGAGTCGAATGGGCGGTCTTCAGGCTGCATGTCATCGTGAGGCAGAACCTTTCACCGAGATCACAGGTGACTTTCACGACCACTTTCGTGCGGGACAATGTCGTGCTGAATCTGCAGTTTCAGCTGGTCGCTGGTCGGATGCGGCGTACGTCTGCTGTTTCACTCGGCCGTGCCTGACTGAACTGAACTCTCACTTTTACTCACGTATTATTCACTTTCATTTATTATTGAATTTTATTTCAACAATTTATTTACACACTTTACTTGCACTCGACAATACAGTGCTCTAGTCTGCAGTATACGCAGGTACAAGAATTGACATGGGTACACTCGTCCAATTTTAGAGGTGTCTGGGAAGACTTCTAAAGCCGAAATGCATAAAATAATGTAATGTATTCGATAAACCTGCGCGTGAAGGAAATCTTGAATTGGGATGAAACGAAGCGGTTTCCCAAACGGGACTGGGAGGAGAGCTGTGTAGTGAGGAGTGCCCTGTGACAGTTTTCAGTCTACCTCTGAGGGCTCAGAGTGCTCTTTGCCCGCATACCCTCACTGCGTGATAGTAATGGCGATCCTGCCGATGACAGCGCTACTAAAGCAGAGTTACTAAACATAGCTTTTAGAAACTCACTCACCAAAGAAGACGAAACCAATATTCCAGATTTCGAATTACGAACAGAGGCCGTAATGAGTTACGTAGAAGTAGATATCATCGGAGTAGTGCAGCAACTAAAATCACTTAACAAGAACAAGTCTTTTGGTCCGGACTGTATACCCATTAGATTTCAATCTGATTACGCTGAAGCGATAGCTCCTTACTTAACAGCCATATACAAGCGCTCTATACAAAAAGATTGGAAAGTTGCACAGGTCATACCTATATTCAAGAAAGGCAGTAGGAGTAACCCACAACTACAGGCCTATTTCATTGACGTCAATTTGCAGCAGGGATTTGGAACATATCCTGTATTCAAATATTATGAATTACCTCGAACAGAATGATCTATTGACCCAAGGGCAACACGGATTTAGAAAATCATGCGAAACACAACTAGCTCTTTATTCATACGAAGTGATGGGTGCTATTGACACGGGCTCGCAAATAGATTCCGCGTTTCTTGATTTCCAGAAGGCTTTTTACACCGTACCTCACAAACGGCTTTTAATCAAATTGCGTGGTTATGATAAATCGCCCCAAATTTGCGTTTGGATAGTGGATTTCTTGTCAGAGAGGACACAGTTCGTAGTGATCGATGGCAAGGCATCGACGAAAACAGAAGTGATATCGGGCGTTCCACAGGGTAGTGTTATTGGTCCTCTGCTGTTCCTTATTTACATAAACGATTTAGGGGAAAATCTAAGTATCTCTCTCAGGTTGTTTGCAGATGACGCCGTTATTTACCGTATAGTAAAATCATCTGTAGATCAAAACCAACTGCAGAACGATCTGAATAAGATATCAGTATGGTGTAAAAATTGTCAATTGACTCTAAATAATGAGAAGTGTGAAGTCGACATGAGTACTAAAAGAAATCCGTTAAACTTTGTTTACAAGATAAATCAATCAAAAGTGAACGAAGAAAACTCCACAAAATACCTAGGAATTACTATTACTTCATACATAAACTGGAAAGAAAACGTAGTTAATGTTGTGGGAAAAGCGAACCAGAGACTGCGTTTTATTGGGAGAACCCTTAAAACATGCAACAGAACTACAAAAGAAACTGCATACAACGCTTGTCCGTACATTTTTGGAGTATTCCTGCCTAGTGTGGAATCCTTATCAGGTGGGTTTGACGGAGGACATCGAAAGAGTGCAAAGAAGGGCAGCTCGTTTCGTATTGTCACGATACAGGGGAGACAGCGTTACGGAAATGATACAGGATCTGGGATGGGTATCATTACAACAACGGCGCTTGTCGTTGCGGCGTGGGCTACTTACGAAACTCCAATCGCCAACATTCTCCTCCGAATGGGAAAATATATTGTTGAAACTTCCTGGCAGATTAAAATTGTGTGCCGGAACCGGGACTCGAGTCGGGGACCTTTGCCTTTCGCGGGCAAGCGCACTACCGACTGTGCTATCCCGACACGCCTGATGATGCCGCCTCACAACTTTATTTCCGCCAGTACCTCGCCTCCTACTTTCCAAACTTCACAGAAGCTCTCCTGCGAACCATGTAAGACAGGATATGGTGGAGACAAGGGTTAACCAAAGTCTAAGGGATGTTTCCAGAATGAAAAGTTGTGAATGTGCAAATGTTCAAATGTTTATAGAGCTTAGGGGACTTAACTACAGGGTCATCAGTCCCTAAACCTACAAACTACTTATGAACTAGCTAACACTAAGGACGGCACAAATATCCATGTCCGAGGGGGGATTCGAACCCCTGACCGTAGTGACCGTGCAGACCGTGACTGCAGCGCCTCAGTCCTCTCGGCCACCGCGGCCGGCAAAAGTTGTGAGGTGGCATCGTGAGTCGTGTCGGGATAGCACAGTCGGTAGTGCGATTGCCCGCGAAAGGCAAAGGTCCCAGGTTCGAGTCCCGGTTCCGCCACAAATTTTTAATCTACCAGGAAGTTTCATATCAGCGCACACTCCGCTTCAGAGTGAAAGTTTCATTCTGGAAATATATTGTTGACTCCCATTTACATAGGTAGAAACGATCATCAGAATAAAATACGGGAAATCAGAGCTCGAACGGAGAGATTCAGGTGTTATTTCTTCCCGCGCGCTATTCGAGAATGGAATGGGAGATAAGTGGTATAATGTTGGTTCGATGAACTCTCTGCCAGGCACTTAAATGTGATTTGCAGAGTATCCCATGTAGATGTAGCGCTCCCCAGGTTGGAACAGAGACCGGCTCGTGGGGTGTGGTGCTGTGCGCTGCTGTATGTGAGCGGCAGAGCGCATCGGACAGGGGCCCACAGCTCTCTCCGCCCCTCCCACGCTGCCACGGTGGGGGCGCGCCGCCCAGACAGATGCCGCGATGACTGTCACTTGAGCGCTGCAGCCGCGCCGCCGAGGGACTCGAGGCCACGCTCTGCTGAGGCGGAATGTCGTTTTGCGTTCCTAAAATTACAACTGCGTCCAGAAAGTTTCGCTATTGGTCCACTCTGGCTTACATGTGCAGGGTGCGAAATTTACGGTCGCTATCTCACCACTTGCGACCGAAAATTGTCAGCTGGTGATTTGGGCTTACATATTAATTTTGGTTCCTGAAAGCACTGGAGCTACATTCAGGATTGTACAAGTCTGAAGAAATAAGCGGTAATTATACTGATGCCTGAGGAAAGCCATAATTTCGAGGTAGTTGTATAGTATTATTAACTTTTTAACGTTCTTCCTCAGTATTAGCGCATATAACAGATTTCATCAAACGGCAGTTTTGTTTTGACATCAAGGCTAACGCACCTTCTTCATACAGTTTAGGTTTGTTCAAGAAACTGCGGGTTCGCGTACATGTGCAGAGGCTCTGTATAACATGCGCCTTCTTTTGC
This sequence comes from Locusta migratoria, assembly GCA_026315105.1. Classification (NCBI taxonomy): domain Eukaryota; kingdom Metazoa; phylum Arthropoda; class Insecta; order Orthoptera; family Acrididae; genus Locusta; species Locusta migratoria. Next base: position 206,225,202 of record CM048750.1, read on the forward strand.
TTCTGTCTACTTGAGGTGTGGCTGTTTCCTGGATAAGCAATGACAGCCAGCATCCTGATTAGTTTACTCTACTAGGATATTATATTAGTTTTTATTTTCTTTATTTATTTGCCTCTGTCGCTTACAAGCTGTCAGATTAGCGACTGCGCAGAGCTGTCTGAGTTGGAGTGGGGTTACACTCACGTCATTCGTGTTGTTATTTGTGGTGGCTTCTTAAAAGTCTTAAAAGCTGTTGTAGTTCCCGCGTTCGACTATTTCATTTATATGTATCATAGTCAATTGTAGGGTAGGTATTATACATAATCCTATAAAACACCTTTACACATCGTCAGCTGATTAAACCTCGAGAATGCAACGAGAAAAGGCGCAAAAACATATAAGCAGAATCAGCAACAAATACTACGTACTTAAAACAACGTACTGGACTAGCTTGAAGACAGATACATTGGATGATTTAATGGTAGTAATGGCTCCCCTCTGAGTTTGACCAAAAGCTGCCATTCATAAGACGTACTTCTCAGCAGAAATGAAGAATGAGCGTATGGCTTCCCTGGCCGGGACATCACTTTCGGGATTGTTCGGCCGCCTTACTGTAAGTCTTTTCATTTGACGCTGTGTGGGCGACTTACGTGCCAATGATGATGAGATGATTAGGACAACACACAACACCCAGTCCCCTGCCGTCAATCTAACCCGGGCCCCCTACGTGGTAGTAGCGACGCTGCCACTGACCTACGGAGGCGGACTTCTCAGCAGAAAGACAACGCTACATAAAAATGAAGTACTAACTATGGTACTACTATGTTTTTTATATTAAACGATTTTATATGGTATTATTTTGAAGATATTGTTCAAACAGTTCCCGGGGGGGGGGGGGGGGGGGTGAGGCGACCAAAGTTCTTAGACTGGGTAGTGGCTTCAGAACTCAGATTTCGCACCCTGGACATGTGGTTCACAGATTTCGATCAAATTTTGCGTGGACGTTCTATATTGAATATAAAGAAACACATGCTTCGATTGTTTGCTAGGCAGTAGTTTTTGAATAAATAAAGGTAAATGACATACATCGAAAGGTCGCCTAAAGATGAGCATATATTATTACTAATTTCAGAACCGTCATTTTAATAAGTCATGGTCGCAAAATATTAACACGAATTATTTACAGAATTTTAAACATGGCTGCAATTCAGCAACAGTGGAACACGATCCAAAAGCCAACACAGTTTCAGCCGACCAGTTAAACCTTTATGCATGTAAACCATTTTATGCAACTGGTCGGCTGAAACTGTGTTGACTTTTGGATTATTTACAGAATGATGGAACAGGTAGAAGCTGACCTCGGGAAAGATCAAATCAAATGTTTGGAAATCTATGGGACTAAACCCTTATAGTCAAAAGTCCCTGAGCTTACCGACTACTTAAACTTGTGCTAAGAACAACAAACACACCCATGCTCGAGGGAGAACTCGAACTTCCGACGGGGGGGCAGCGGCGCCTTGGGATGATTGGTCACTCCACGGCAGCTCGGGGACGATCAGTTTGGATACAGGAGAAATGTATGAACACATGAGGCAATACTGCGACTTATCTTACAAGATAGATTAAGAAAAGGCAAAGCTACATTTCTAGCTTTTGTAAAATTGGAGAAAGCTTTTGACAATGTTGATTGGAATACACTCTTCCTAATTCTCAGTTCGACAAGGGTAAAATATAGGGAACGGACGGTTATTACAACTTGTACACAAACCAGACAGCAGTTGTAAGAATCGAAGGGCATGATATATATATATATATATATATATATATATTACGTGACAAGAAATTGCTACAATATTAACTTTACCATATTGCATCAAAATATGATGAATTTCATTCGTAGTAATCATTAGAGGAATTATTATTGGAGTAATAGGAGGGTTCAACCAAACATCACTACGACAAATTATAGCATATTCATCAATTAGACACTTGAGATGGATAATTAGATCAATAATTATTAGAGAAAACATATGAGAATTGCATTTTTTATCTACTCATCATTAAATACAACCATCATTATGATATTCAAAACAATAAATTAATTCTTCTGAAGTCAGGTATACTCAACAAGATATTTAAAAACAGAAGTTAAATTCATAATAATAACATCACTTCTATCACTGGGTGGACAACCACCAATATTAGGATTCTTACCAAAATGAATTATTATTCAAATACTCATCATTAACAAAATAACCGTAACTGTATACTCAACAATCACATTATGCTACTACATACGAATTAGATTTTCAGCAATCATTATATCACATAACGAAAATAAAAACAAAAATAAATAAACTAACAACAACGTTACCTATCACATCAACAAATATAGGATTAATCTGCACTTCAAACCTTATGTTATTTTATTAAGACCTTAATGAAACTAATAACCTTCAAAGTTATAATTAAAAGTTTGAAACATATACTAGTTCGCTGCCTTCCTAACAGGAAACAATGTTTTACAATTTCATTAATTATTTATGAAAAAATCATGTACCTGCAGACGCCTTTGGCCATTTTAAGAGAAACATTCCTGTCATCACATCTCCACGAAAATCTATACATCAAATTATGGGTACCTCAAGATTCAGTGTCTTAATTTTCAAGTCAAAATAAATGCCTTAATTTTTGGAAAGTAGCGAGATGCGAACTGAAAGACAGTCAAACTAAATATGCATACAGCCTTTTTACTGTTGGCAATGAAATATTTTACAGATGTTTAGTCTCACAAGTTTAAAGTGAATAGGAGTGCTTTCAACGTTAAAAACTATCAAATATAATTTTGTCTAGGATTTCGGTGCAAATACTCCAGTGTGCGTCGTTCAACCGATCGGCACCAGACGTAGTTGTTGGCCTCCAGCGACCCGAATAATCTCCTTCTGGCGGCATGAGCAGACGCTGCTGCAAGCCCGGCACTGTGCCATAAATCTGTTATTATGCAAACAAATAAAAATAGATGGCGCTGGATGTGTCAGAATATGTAAATGAAAACAACTGTCATGCGCACAACCCACTGAAGTTGGTATAAACACGCAGTGTACAAGGCTTTTCCTCATTTCGCAACTGGACCGTTCGCCATGATTGTGTCAAAGCTCTTCTTGTAAAGCTGTTATACAAGAACGACGCCTGTGCACAAGTGGCTCTGCAGAAATTCTGTACTCCATAGGGTTTGAAAAAAAAACAAGGTGTTGGTCCGATAACTACCGTGGGTCTGGAGAAAATGATTCAGAAGTTCGAAAAGACGGGTTCCTTTGGTGTGCAACATAATAGAGGCAGGAAACTAAATGATTGTACGTCAGTGGAAGAAGTGGCCACAGAAGTGCAGGAGGAGCAGAGTAGTGGTTTGGAAACGAGTAGTGCACGGGGAATTGTCCGAAAATTCTACAAAACTGTGAGTACGTTGCGTAAAATCCTACGAAACATCCTTCTTTGCCATCCATTCAAAATTATCGATGTGTACGAGTTGCATCCTGTTGACCAGCCAGCAAGAGAAGCTTTTGCTTTAGAATACCTTGTTTACACGGAAGTGGACGATGAATGGCCTTGGAAAATTTTGTGGACAGTTGCAGCTCACTTACATCTAACAGGATACGTCAGTACACAGAATTGTCGAATATGAGCAACAGTTAATCCACACGCAAATCAACCAGTACCACCTAATCCTGGAAAGGCGACTGCGTGGTGCGGGTTTAAGGCATCATTTATCACAGGGTCATATTTTTTCGAAAATACAGTTGCTTCCGGTCATGTTATCTGTACCGTTACTGATAAGAGGGTTAGAACACTTGTTGAGAAAGCATATTTGTGAGGAGTCACACTTTTTAGAAGACGGGCGAACAGGTAGCAAGTAGTCTACAGGAACACCAAGAATCTGTTAACCGCTTAGCAGTTGTTCCCTGTTGCTATACCTACGACGCCTTTCTGCGGATGTTGTGCAGGTCCAATTGTTTTCCACTTACTATACTGCAATTATTTCGAACTTTCGTGTAAAGAAGTCTGAGTGTTTTGTGCCTTTTGGCGCTTACAAAATGCTTTTATAATTAATTAGGAACTTCGTCCAGAATATAAATATATCAATCTTGGCTGAATTTGTGGTATTATCAGTCGGGGTTGCAACATTTGTACGGAGTGACTTATTTGCGACGCATTTAGCCGACCTTGAGTTATCTTCACTTCCATTAAGTTTATTTACAAAATCCCCAGCACAGTATGCAACTTTTTTAATATTCAAACGAATATCAACATCTTTGACAATTTCTCAACCTCAAGAGTTTTTGAAATCTTTAACTAGCCTCGTCCGCATCACTTACAGATTTTTTTTTTCTTTTCTCATGGATATTTAAATTAGTTTGTTGTAGTATTCTTCTCTAGGACGTTTCTCGCAATCAGTAAAATTTTTGATATAGTTTAGGTCGTAGCCTTTGGAAACGATGCTAAGGTGGCGATGCTATTGAGTGCAATTTCACGTATCCATTTCACGTATCCCACATTGGGCAGCCATACTCCAAAAAAGGACGGACAAGCGTTGTGTATGCAGTCTCTTTAGTAGTTCTGTTGCTTCTTTTAAGCGTTCTGCCAATAAAACGCAGTCTCTGGTTCGCTTTTCACACGACATTATCTACGTGTTCTTTTCAGTTTAAGTCTGAAGTAATAGTAATTCCTAGGTATTTTGTGGAGTTTACGGCTTTCACTTTTGATTGTTATATCTTGTAAACAAATTTTAACGGATTTATTTTCGTACTCGTGTGGACGACTTTAGACTTCTCATTATTTAGATTCAACTGCCAATTTTTACACCACAGTGATATCTTATTTAGGTCGTTCTGCAGTTGGTTTTTATCTTCAGATGATTTTACTAGACGGTCTAACGGCGTCATCTGCAAACGACCTAAGAGAGCTGCTTAGTTTTTCTCCCAAATTGTTTATGTAAATAAGGAACAGCGGAAGACGAATAAAACTACCCTGTGGAACGCCCGATATCACCTCTGTTTTAGTCGTTGCCTTACCATCGATTACTACGAACTGTCTTCTTTCTGACAGGATATCCCCTCCAGCTGCAAACTGACGTCAATGAAATAGGCCTGTACTTTAGGGGGTTACTCCTACTGCCTTTCTTGAATGTAGGAGGTGTCCTGTGCAACTTTCCAATCTTTTGGTACAAATCCTTCTTTCAGGGAACGGTTGTTTATGGCTTTTAAGTAAGGAGCTATGGCTTCAGCATAATCAGAAGCCGGCCGCGGTGGCCGAGGAGACTGAGGCGCTCCAGTCACGGTCTACACGGCCACTACGGTCGGGGGTTCGAATCCCCCCCTCGGGCATGGATATTTGTGCCGTCCTTAGTCTTAGCTAGTTCATAAGTAGTTTGTAAGCTTAGGGACTGATGACCCCGTAGTTAAGTCCCATAAGTTCTACAAACATTTGAACATTTTGAACATAATCAGAAATCTAATGGGTATACAGTCTGGACCAGAAGACTTGTTATTGTTAAGTGATTGAAGTTGCTTCACTAACCCGAGGATATCTACTTCAACGTTACGCATTCTGGCTTGTAATTAGAAATCTGGAACATTGGTTTCGTCTTCTTTGGTGAATGAGTTTCTAAAAACTGTATTTAGTAACTCTGCTTTAGTAGCGCTATCATCGGCAGGATCACCATTACTATCACGTAGTGACGGTATTGTTTGTGTTTTGCCTCTAGTATATTTAACATATCATCAAAATCTCTTTGGGTTTTCAGCCAAATTTCGAGAAAGAGTTTCGTTGTGATAAGTATTGCAAGCATCTCGCATTGAAATCCTCGCTAAATTTCGAGCTTCTGAGTACGATTGCCAATCCTGAGGATTTTGTGTTCGTTTAAATTTAGTATGCCTTTTCCTTCGCTTTTGCAACAGTGTCCTGTCCTGTTTTGTGATCGCCTCCTTCTTTTATTAATTTATTTGATATAAAACTATCAACTGCTGTCTATACCACTTCGTTGAATTTGAGCCACGTCTGGTCTACACTTACCTTTAGTGTTAGGAACGAGTGGCTACTGTCTTCCAAGAAGAAATACATTTTATTCCTATCTGCTTTCCTGAACAAATATACTTTTCATCAATTTTTGGTAACTATGGGACTTTAAATATTCAATCTCGCTATGAGAGTGTTCACTAATAACTGTATCCGTTTTGACGCTCGTTATGAGCTCAGGATTATTTGTCGCTAAGAGACCAAGTGTGTTTTAACATCGCTTTACAATTCTAGTTTGCTCATGAACTAACTGTTCGAAGTAATTCTAGAGAATGCGTTGAGTACAGTTTCGCACGATGTTTTATGCGTACCTCCTGATTTGAAAATATAATTTCGCCTACATAGAGGATAAATGAAAATCACCGCCTACTATGTGAACCAGATTGTGTTGTTGTTGTGGTCTTCAGTCCGGAGACTGGTTTGATGCTTCTCTCCACAATACCCTGTCGTGAGCATGCCTCTTCAACTCCACATAAGAAATGCAACCTACATCTGTCTGAATGTGCTTACTGTATCCATATCGTGGTCTTCCTCTGCGGTTTTTACCCTACACACTTCGCTCCAACGCTAAATTCTCAATTCCTTGATGTCTAAGAATGTGTTTTTCCAATTGATCCCTTCTTTTAGTCAAGGTATGCCAGAAATTCCTTTCCTTCCCAATTCTGTTCAATACCCCTTCAGTAGTTACGCGATTCACCCGCCTAATCATCAGCATTCTTCTGTAGCACCACATTTCAAAAGCCTCTATCCTCTTTCTGTCCGCACTGTTTATTATCCATGTTTCACTCCCATACAAGGCAACACTCCACACAAATGCCTTCAGAAAGGACTTCCTTAGGCTTAAATCAATATTCGATGTTAACAAATTTCTCTTTTTCAAGAACGCTATTCTAACCATTGCCATTCTGCATTTTATATCCTCTACTACGACCATCATTTGTTACTTTACTGCTCAAGTAACAAAACTCATCTACCTCCTTTATTGTTTCGTTACCTAATCTAATTCTTTCAGCATCATCTGATTTTCTTAGATTGCACTCCATTACCCCAGTTTTGCTCTTGTTAATGTTCATCTTATATGCACCTTTCAGCACACTGTCCATTCCAGGTTACTGCTCTTCCAGGTCCTTTGCTGTCTCTGACAGAATTAGTATGTCCTCGGTAAAACGCAATAGTTTTAATTCTTCACCGTGAACTTTAATTCCTTCTCCAAATTTCTCCTTGCTTTCCTTTATAGCTTGCTCAATGTACAAATTGAATAACATTGGAGAAAGGCTACACCCCTGTCTTACTCCGTTGCTAATCATTGCATCCTTTTCATGCCTTTCAACTCTGACAATCGTTGTCTGATTTTTGTACAAGTTGTAAATAACCTTACGCTCCCTATAGTTTACTCCTGTTTGCTTCAGAACTTGAAAGAGTTTATTCCAATCAACATTGTCAAAAGTCTTCTCCAAATCTACAAAAGCTAGATATGTAAGTTTGCCTTTTCTTAATCTGTCTTCTATGATAAGCCGTAAAGTGACTATTGCCTCCCGTGTTCCTACATTTCTCCTGAATCCTAAGTGATCTTCACCGAGGTTGGCTTCTACCAGCGTCTCCATCCTTCTGTAAACAATTCGTGTTAATATTTTGCAACCATGACATATTAAACTGATGGTGAGTCCGGTATGTGTTTGCAATTAGACACAGGTTTTCTTTGAACCTTTCTGCTATTGTATCGTCAGAGTCGGGAGGCCGGTAAAAGGATTGATTGATTGATTTTCTCAGGGAAGCCAAAACAGTCTTGGTCCAACCCGCCACTGCCCGCATCGAAACTAAGTTTATTGTGCGGTATCGCTCCCTGTATATCAAGTAAAGCCAACCAATGCCCTTGAACAGTGCAAGGAGTCCCTTTACCAGTTTCTTATTAGAGACAATTTCTTCGGGTCTGGTTGTCCCAAATGTTCTGTGCCTTTTACTCTCCAATGGAATGCATTCGAAGATTAGATGTGATGCAGTTTCATCACCGTCATCACAGATTCTACATTTAGGGTCCTCTTCTGTTATTCCCATTGTATGTAGGTGTTTTTTGAAATTCCCATGGCCTGTCAGCAATCCAACCATGAGTCTAATCTCTCACCTGTTCAGGCCCAGGATTGAATAGTTTCTTTTAAATCATGGCTTTGGCATCATTACCTTGCCATGTTTTTGTTGATAGACTTTGGTTCAATATTCTACGTGCTGTCTTCTGAGCCAGATACGTAGCTCCAATTTGATCATTGCCTTGGTGATTGTCAGGACAGGTTCCGGTCCAATAAATGGAGTCTCTGCCCCCATCCTGGCTAATCTGTCGGCATGTTCGTTGGCACTGATCCCCTAGTGGCCAGGGACCCACAATAGGTTTACCCTATTGCTTTCCACTAGCTCCACCAGAACCCTGTGACATTCTGCAACAATTTTAGATCTTGTTGCAGGAGCTGCCAGTGATCTCAGGACTGCCTGTCTGTCTGAATAGATATAGATGCTACGGTCTTTGTAGCACCTACGCAAATTCTCCTCCACACACGCCCTGATGGCAGTGATTTCGGCCTGGAATACTGAGGCCAGTTTCCCTAGAGAGATGACGCCCTCCAGCCTTGGCTGCACCCCATATACCCCAGCCCCAACACTTTGGTCTGATTTTGACCTGTCAGTGAACCAGACAAAATCCCCCGTACGGTGTGTATTTTCTCCCACTGCTCCCTACTTCCAATTGTTATATTGAAAGGCTTGTATGGGGTTATAATATAGTCGGCTAGCATTTCCCCAGCCTTTCCTATATTTACCTCACTCACTATTTTAGTGTGTGATTCTTGATATCCCAAAGAGTTCCAGTTGTTGCCAGTTTTGAGTCTGTATGCACCAGCCGCTGCCTCCATCTTGACCCAAAGGTGTAATGGGGGCATATCCAGCATGGTTTCCATCCCAGCAGTTGGTGTGCTGCTAATTCCGCCTGTTATGGCTAAGCAGGCTAATCTTTGCACCTTACCAAGCTCCTTAGCAGCAACCTGCTGTTCTACCTTCTTCCACCACACGACCGCCCCATAGGAGATCCTGGGTCTAATCACTGTGGTGTATATCCAGTGCATACCCTTGGGGCTCAGGCCCCAATTTTTGCCACAAGCTCTCCTGGTACTTACGAGAGTACCTTTTGCCTTTCCTAATGTGATGGGTCCATGTCAGTTTCTCATCTATGGTAACCCCTAGATATTTCACTATCCCCTTCACAGGTAGCGCTTCATTGAAAAGCTTTAGATTCCAACTTGTTGGACATGTTTCTTTGTGAATGGTACAACAACAGTCTTCTTAGGACTAACCCCCAGATCCTGTTTTCTGCACCAGTCTTGCACAATGTCCAACGCACCTTGTGCCATATCTTCACTGTGTCAGCAAATTTGCCAAGTATTACTATTACTGGCAAAAGTACTGCCTAGAGTTTAATTCTCCAATGAGATCATTCACCACTAGATTCCACAATAAAGGGGAAAGAACTCCTCCTTGCGGGAAACCCCTAGTGATGTTGATTACCATTTTTTCATCCATCAAGGTAGCCTCTACCTTTCTTCCACTGAGCATGGCCCTAGTTCATCTACATATAGTGGTCCCTAGGTCATGCACCTCTGCTGCCCTAACCATGGAAGGGCAGGAAGATACAGAGGGCTATTTCCTGAAAGTGTAGTGCTTTCTCCACCTTCCCAACGAGTTGGTGGAGAGCTGTCTCACATGATTTACCTGGCAGTTGGTTTGAATGAAGAGGAGCTCTACTTAACCTCCTTTCTCCAACATGCACATTAACCAGCTTTTCCAATGTCTTAAGAATGAAGGAGAACAGGCTGATTTGTCCTTAGGTTAGTTTACCTAGGTTTAAGTAGTTTGTAAGCTACGGACTGATGATCACGCAGTTTGGTCCCATAGATTTACAAACATTTGAACATCTGTAATAACACACACGGCTGGTTACACGTTTGTAGTATATTAATATGGCGGCCAGAATTCACTGACACCAATGATACTGTATAAGGTATTGCCAGTCTAGTAATATATGTCTGTGCCCTAGACGCTAGTCTCTTCGCAAGTGCAAAGAGACGGGTCCGAAGCAGAGCGCGCGTGTCCGCCGCCGTATACGGAGCTGCTGCCTCACCGGCGGTGCGGGATGACGCGAATGGTATGGGGCGATCGACTGCCCAGCGCGGTGCGGTGTGGCGGCCGGAACTGTGCCAACCGCCAGCTGAGCCGTGGACGGGCGGGTGAACGGCCGCTGCCCGAGCAGAAAGCGCGCAGTCATCCACGGCACGCCGCGCGCGGACTCCGTCGACAATAGCCAGGTGGAAGAAGCACGGCGCTGGTCACCGTGGCCCGTCCCATACTGCCCACGACGTGCACGGAAAATTTCTTTCTACGGCACCGTTTCGTGTCAGGTCAATGAGCGACCACTTTCCCAGCCGCGAGTGTTACGTCAGACGACATGCCGTTCAGCCAGCCTCGTTCCCACTGCTGCGCGGTACAGCGTTCGGTACGAAGGACGGTACTCGAGAAAGGCAACATTCCATTAAAACGCTGGTTCACCTCGGTCACGCTTCGCTGTGGCTCACTCTGACAAGGAATGAATGGGAAAGTAAAGAAATTAATTATTAATTCAAGAACAAGGCCGTCTAGATATCTTTTATTTCTCTGGTATCCGGTTTCGGTCAATGACCATCATCAAACCACAACTGTAATGGTTGTACGAGGCACGTCCAGAAAGTAAGATCCGTTTGTTAATAAAATTAAATTGTACACAGATACAGAAGAAATTTTTATTGCACAAAATTCTACAAGTCTTAAACTACTTTTCCACATTACTGACGAAATTTTGCAGGCATTTGTCATAGCGTGGCACCAGGTTTTGTATACCTTCTTCATAGAAATCCGCCGGCCGCGGTGGCCGAGGGGACTGAGCCGCTACAGTCACGGTCTGCACGGCCACTACGGTCGGGGATTCGAATCCCCCCTCGAGCATGGATATTTGTGCTGTCCTTAGGCTTAGGTAGTTCATAAGTAGTTTGTAAGCTTAGGGACTGATGACCTCGTAGTTAAGTCCCATAAGTTCTACAAACATTTGAACATTTTGAACATAGAAATCCGCCGCCTGTGTCTTCAACCAGTTGGAAACAGTTTCTTTCAGCTCGTCGTCCATAGCGAGAGCACTAATTGTAAACCTACGGTTTTCCTGAAGCTTGTCATCAATCGCGTGAACCAGTTCTTCTGTAACCATAGGTGGACGCCCACTTCGTTCTTCATCGTGCACATCATTACGCCCGCCATTGAACTGTCTGACCCATCTTCTCACCATCGAATCACTCATCACAGCCGGCCGCGGTGGCCGAGGGGACTGAGGCGCTTCAGTCACGGTCCGCACGACCACTACGGTCGGGGGTTCGAATCCCCCCTCGGGCATGGATATTTGTGCCGTCCTTAGTTGTAAGTAGTTCATAAGTAGTTTGTAAGTTTAGGGACTGATGACCCAGTAGTTAAGTCCCTTAAACTTAACAAACATTTGAACATTTGAACACTCATCACATTTGGTCCGTAAACATCGCTAATTTTCTGATAAATTTCACTTGGTTTCACTTTCCTCGCATTCAGAAACCGAATCACTGACCTGATTTCACAGGCGGCGGGATTTTCAATCAACGCCGACATTTCAAACAAGCACAACAAAGCGTACATAACTGACAGCGATCTCCAAATAGCGCACGTTCTTCTCCTTGATACACATCGTCTACAGCGCATGTGCGGAACTGCAATCGCAGCGCTGCAGCGGAGATGAATTGAAACGGAAATCACTTTCTGGACGTGACTCGTATATTACTAGACGGATAAATTATTTCGAAGTAGAGTATTTAAAATAAGAAAAATATATACCCGTCATGTTGGCCACCGGTTGTTTTCAGCTAGAGATGCGCAAATGTTTATTTTGACTGCTGTGGAAATAGATGCAGTCATACTTTATATACTGCAAGCTCCACCCTCTAATTTAAATGTTGGTCAATCGTTCTAACGGAAGATATAAAACAGTGGATTTGAATATGCAACAAATCATTGTATACAATGGTTAATCATGTCGAAAAATGTAAAAGTATTTTAAAGTACCGAGTGATAAAAAAGTCAGTATAAATTTGAAAACTTAATAAATCACGGAATAATGTAGATAGAGAGGTAATAATTGATACACATGCTTGGAATGACATGGGGTCTCTTAAAAAAAAAAAAAAAAAAAAAAAAAAAAAAAAAAAAAAAAAAAAAAAAAAAACCCTGTTGATAGATGCGTGAAAGATCTCTTACGCGCTTCGTTTGGTGATGATCGTGTGCTCAGCCGCCACTTTCGTCATGCTTGGCCTCCCAGGTCCCCAGACCTCAGTCCGTACGATTATTGGCTTTGGAGTTACCTGAAGTCGCAAGTGTATCGTGATCGACCGATTTCTCTAGGGATACTGAAAGACAACATCCGACGCCAATGCCTCACCATAACTCTGGACATGCTTTATAGTGCTGTTCACAACATTATTCCTCGACTACAGCTATTGTTGAGGAATGATGGTGAACATATTGAGCATTTCCTGTAAAGATCATCTTTGCTTCGTCTTAATTTGTTATACTACTTATTAATTTTCTGATCAGATGAAGCGCCATCCGTCGGACAGTGGTACATCGTGCCACTCGCAGAGGGGTTCTGAATGGTCTCAAACAACATTTTCCGCAAAACTCCAAGGACTCCATGTTAGTACATGTATGCTTACTGATCTAGGGCCGAATGTCCTATCTTACCACTATATATACCTGTATTTGACACAAGAATAATAATCGTACCAGCCATACCTTTCTCAACATTGGTCGTCCGTACTTCATTTGTCAGGAACTGAACTGGCAATGCATACCTGTAAATAAAAAGAAACAACCATAATTAGTTTATCGTCGCAAAAAATGTTAGTACAGATAGTGTTACAAATACATTATTACACAATATGTACTACATGCCTAGAGACCATACGATGAAGTTCACGATAAATACAAATGCGATTCATTTTGTAGAAGACTTTACCTTCCCTCAGAAAATTAGTACGAAGAGAAAAAAATCGTGTGAAAAACAGCTTCTAGCATTCATACACGACATTTTGCAGTCAACAGGAATGGATCTAGATCAACAGGCAGATGACACCTCCTTAAAATTTTCCGGTTGAGTACTAATAAATGTAAATGTGTCGATCATTATCTGAGTGAGAGAAACTGCATATTACAATGGACAGAGAATATGCCGCAGAGGCGAAAGTACCATCTAGCACGCCACAATGAAGCACCATTATATCCCTAATGCTTTCAGCATTCTGATTACAGGAATATTCGTGAACATCGCGTCAAGTGTTCATGGTAATACTAACAACTAAAATGGACAACCACATCAGTATTAGTTCGTTGCTTGATTTGAAGAGGGCGGGAGAGGGGTCGATAAACAGCGAGGTCATCGGTCCAAAGATTCAAAATCGCAAAAAAATACTATTACTCTAATAGTTTCTACAAACCTATACCTATGAATATTTCCGTTGATCACGGAATTTGAGAACGGCTCGCCCGATTTGGCTAACCTTTTTTTTTTCTTTTTCTTTGTCGTGTTAGTAATTCTCAGGTCATCGTTTATATGAAGTAAAATTTTTAGAAAATCTACCGGATAATTGGAGAGAAACTAAAAGTTCGTTTTTGAATGTGTAAATCTGTTTCTATATTTTTGTTCCAATCTGGATGACCTCCAAACCAATACGATGGACACCGTCGACATAAAATTTCTTGTGGTGTATGGCGAAGGGTACTTTACTTACTGACTTTGACAACATCCGTTACGTTAATTTTGCTCTGATCTTGAAGAATGTTTGCACACTGACCTTTTATCCAAGAGGAAGGTGACTGTCTACATACAGTTTGATTCAAGGCATAGCCAAGGATACTTCATTTTGACAAAATCGATAGTTTTCCTCCGTCCATGGTAAATTTTTGCACACTTGACCTTTAAACAGAGGAATGTCACTTTGTACATAAAATTTCATATGGTACATGGCGGAGGATACTTACCTATCAAAATTCGACAAAATGTACGTTTTTATTCCGATATCGATGAAAGAACCTTGAAGTCACCATGAAAGTTTTCATGGGGAAGATTTTTTGAAAGTTTCATGTGCATATTTGTATATATCTACCTCCTAACTATTTCCATCACAACTAATAAAAATTCAAGAATCAGTTATCTCTAAATCTATTGAAATTTTTAAAGTACCGTACTAAAGAAATAAAAGCTTCACAGTGAGACGTCTTACGACAGGCAAGGAAACACGCCAGCTCAAAACTGGCACATAAACCCACAGGGGGGGGGGATGACTATCGTGCTGCGACCATCACGTGCTGATGAGATACGAGAAATCAGGAGACGTGTAGATTCTTGTAGGCAGTCCTTTTCCTTTGGCTCAATACGCCTGTGCAACAGGACAAATACTGGAAAATCGATAATGTTATTATCACGTGCACTGAACGACAGTTTTATAAGTGTTTGTGTAAACGTGGACGTGTCAGACTGATGTTCGTGACTTTCGTCTCCTGTTCAGGAAGCCATGAAAACGCCTGACTGTGACAAGTCAGTCGTGCAGCGCTAATGAAGCTGTACGCTCATCAGCAGCGGCAGAACTCTGGCCTGTCATACTGCTGTGGATCAGGAGGAAAAATCTGTAGTGCATTATGCATGAGACCACGTCCTGCTCATTGTTCTCGTCTCACGTACACGTTGATGGCAACAGACTACGTTGAGCCAGGTGACGGGAGAAAGAAGGCCGCTACAATAACAGGAATGTCTTGTTAGTTATGCAGTGATTTATTTGCATCTTCGTGGATTATAAATGTCAGACAGGCCAGATTTATAATAAAGTACAGTTTCTCAATCAAAACACACCACACCACAAGCACATACATACACACACACCAGCTGCGGTGGAGTAGCCGAGCGGTCTAAAGCGTCTCGCTGCGGAGCGCGCGGTTGCTCGCCGTGGAGGTTCGAGTCCTCCCTGGGGCATGGGTGTGTGTGTGTGTGTGTGTGTGTGTTTGTCCTTAGGTTAGTTTACCTAGGTTTAAGTAGTTTGTAAGCTACGGACTGATGACCACGCAGTTTGGTCCGATAGATTTACAAACATTTGCACATTTGAACACACACTAGAAATGTAAAATATCAACTAATTTTTTAAAGTAGTAGTTCATATTATCGTGACTTCGCTGGAAAGTGATTAAGTACAGGTTTTAACTACTTGATGGTGATACTAATATTTATTTGTACTATTCGAGGTGGTAGTAGATGAAGAATTGTTAACAACAATCGAAATCTTTGGATAGCAGTTCCACTCCTGGATCTATTTGAAGATAATTCTTGCACCTACATTCACACAACTTATAGTGCAAGACCTCTTCGCGTAGCACTTGTGATAGAGCCTCTTAATCCAATACTATTCACACTATCTCTACGGGGGTGATACATACGGGGTTGCAGAATATTCATAGAGTCCTCATTTAAAACCGGTTATAGGATTGTAAGTAGAGTGAAGGACCGAGCGAGGCGGCGCAGTGGTAACCCAATGGACTCGCATTCGGGAGGACGATGGTTCAAACTCCGGCCATCCAGATTTAGGTTTTCTGTGATTTTTCTGAATCACATCAGGCAAATACCGGGATGGTTCCTTTCAAAGGGCACGGCCCATTTCCTTATCCATCCTTACCTAAACAATCTGAGCGTAACTCCGCCTCTAATGACCAAGCTGTCGACGGGACGTTAAACACCAATCTTCATTCATTCATTCAAAGTGAAGGAAAGTTTCATTGTGTGTAATAGGAAGTTTTAATTTATGAGTTTTGTTTTGTATATCGAAATATTCATAATGTTCAAAGTTTCGAAACCTATTGGACCAAACTGCTATGGTCAACAATCCCTAGACTTACAAACTAATTACAGTAACTTACACTAAGGACAACACACACACACACACACACACACACACACACACACACACACACACATTCTTGACGAAGGACACAAACCTCCGGCGGGAGTGGCCGCCCGGTCCGTAGCATGATGCCGCAGACATCGCGGCTACTCCCATTTGGCACCGAATATTGTTTTCCGCTGACTGACCGTGACTGGATGGCCACCGCGGCCGGCACACTTTCAACTGCGCAACATAGCTTCACATTGAATTATCTCAGAATACAAAGCTATATCAATGACTGAAGGCTGCATAAAAATACTAAAAGCAAGTCACGATATTCATCTCCAAAATCTATGTAACGGAAGTGTTATAGAGTCTAGAGGTCAGTATCAATTCAAGTTATCCCAAAAATAAAAACGTAAAAGTGTGTGCGTTAATCTTTGGCATAATTACTGCTCGTCGTTTTCCTTCGGAAAAGCTAAAATAACTTGTTTCGTAGTGATAGAAACATAGGTACGAGAGAGAAATTTATATTTTGCCCTTTTTACGGGTTAAATCCTTCACCGAGCGCACTTTTAAAGTTGGGTTCTTGTCGCGCGTTAGAAGCCCTGTTGACGTGGTAGGGGAGGAGTTGCCCTGTGGTCTACGCGGCGGCAAAAACTGCGTTCACAGCAGGTTTCCCAACGCGCCTGGCCTCACTCGGGGACCTCGACCTCCGTCGCATTGTGGATAACGCGCGTAAAGTTGAGAGCGAGCTAATGGCTGTCCTTGCACCAGACCTCACGTGTCGCAGCCATTACCAGCTGTTCGCACACCTAGCTGGGGACTTTCCGTGACAGAGCACGGGTGCGACCGTTTGCACACATGACTTCCGACGAACCAGTGCAGTGCTAAAATATACAGACCGAAAAATCGCTGAAGCACCCAGAAGGCATGTCCAGACGTCAATGGAATCTCCAACAAGACGGGAAAGTAAATGGTTAGCATAAAAAGTTCTCGGTTCGCTTTCCACGGAAATTCGAATAAAATTCCGAGCTGTTAATGGTAATCTCCACCACCGTCTTTAACTCTGATGACGGCGTGGGAGTTTAGCATCGAGAGTGTGGAATTTTATCTCAATTGGACACAGCAAGTAAACCGAGAACTTTTTCTTATGCTAGAAACTAAATGGTTAGGACTGGAAAGGGTTTAAAGAGCGTCATTTGTTCGCTCAACATTGAAAAAGACACCGAGATGTCGCCTGTGCATCTATGACATATCAACATCTGGCAATAAGATACTTCATTGACGGTCTCGATTTGGCCAGTAGATGAATCGGGCAACATCGAGAATTTTAAAGCAGTCAGACGTGACAAATGTCCGATGTTTGGCAGAATGGGTATGTGAATGCAGGCATACACGTCGACAAAGTTCCGCTCGACTACGTCTGGTCACCGCAAGAAAGCATCACCATATTGCGCACCAAGCATAAAGTAATGAAGACACCTAGAATACTATCCCAGAACAAGTAGTGGACCCTCTCTCAGAATCAGTCATCCCATATAATTAATGGAAGACTGGCATAAACCGGACAGCCCGCCGCAGTGGCCGAGGGGGCTGAGGCGCGCCAGTCACGGTCTGCACGGCCACTACGGTCGGGGGTTCTAATCCCCCCTCGGGCATGGATATTTGTGCCGTCCTTAGTATTAGCTAGTTTGTAAGCAGTTTGTAAGTTTAGGGACTGATGACCCCCGTAGTTAAGTCCCATATGCTATACAAACATTTGAACATAAACCGGACTAGGGAATCATCGTATCAGGTGTCAACACCGCAGCCCAAAAGGTTGGTTTCGAGTGATGCCTTGAATGGCAAGTATGGACCGCTTGGTGTCCCAATGTGTTCAGTGATGAATCGTAGGTCTGGAATCTCACCGATGACTAATATGGACGAGAATTGAGGCGACGTATGGAGATGGTCCACTCTTACAGTTTTTGAGGCACGTAACGACGGCGCTATCCCCGGGGTCGTGGTATGGGGAACCATCGGATGTGCGTTTCTACATTTTCATCTACGAGGGGGTATCAAAAAGTTTTAATTTTCAAAAAGAAGTTATTAAATTATGTACATTAAACTTTTTGTGCGTTATCTCATTTCCACTCATACTTCTGAAAATGTTTGTCCATAGTAGTTTTCTTCCCACACGCTGTAGAAGACATCAACCTACGTGAGAAAAAGGTTGAAGCCTTAAGCAGAGAGCCAATTTACGGTTTTCAGTTTTGATTAACTTGTAAACGAAAGTTAACGGATTTCTTTCATTACTCATGTGGATGACCATAAACTTTTCGTTATTTACAGTCAATTACAATTTTTTTGCACCATACAGATATCCATATCGTTATGGCCTTTGGTTTGATCTTTACGAGACTTTGAATGACGAATGTTTATAAATGTAAAGCACTTAACTACGTTGGTCATCAGTCCCTAGGCTTACAAACTCAAACTAACTTAAAGTAACTTATACTAAGGACAATACAAACACCAATGCCTGAGGGAGGACTCGAACCTCCGTCGGCGAGGAACCGCGCGCTCCGGAGCAAGGCGTCTTAGAACGCTCTGCCACTCTACCACGGCTACGAGACTTTACTAAACGATAAATGACAGCATCATCTGCAAACAACCAAAGGGATCTGCTCAGATTTTCTTTAAAGTCAAATCAAATGTTTATAAAGTTGTTGTTGTTGTGGTCTTCAGTCCGCAGACTGGTTTGATGCAGCTCTCCACGCTGCCCTGTCCTGAGCAAGTCTCTTCATCTGAGAATACGTTTGGCAACCTACATTCTTTTGAATCTGCTTACTATATTCGTCCCTCGGTCTCCCTCTACGATTTTTACCCCACACACTTCCTTCTAATACTAAGTTGATGATACCTTGATGTCTCAGAAAGTGTCCCACCAATCTATCCCTTCTCTTAGTCAGGATAAGCCAGAAACGTCTTTTCTCCCCAATTCGGTTAAGCACCTCCACATTAATTACGTGATCTACCCATATAATTTTCATCATTCGTCTATAGCACTACATTTCGAAAGCTTCAATCATCTTTTTGTCTGAACTCTTTATCGTCCTCGTTTCACTCCCATACAATGCTACACTCCAGACAAATGTTTTCAGAAAGGACTTCCTAACATTTAAATTAATATTGGATGTTAACAAGTTTCGCTTCTTTAAAAACTCTTTTCTTCCCATAGTAATTCTGCATTTTATATCTCCTTTACTTCAGCCATCAGAAGTTATCTTGCTACCCAAATAACAAAACTCATCTACTACTTTTATTGTCTCATTACCTAATCTAATTCCTTCAGCATCACTTGATTTTCTGACATTCCATTCCTTTTCCTCGTTTTACTCTTGTTAATGTTCATCTTATATCTTCCTTTCAAGACAGTGTCCATTCCATTCAATTGCTCTTCCAGATCCTTTGCAGTCTCTGACAAAATTTCTATGTCATCGGCAAACCGCAAGCTCTATAAAGTTATGAGACGTAATTGCAGTGGTTATCGGTCCCTAAACTTACAAACTACTTAAACTAACTTATCCTAAGAACATCATAAACACCCATTCCTGAGGGAGAACTCGAACCTCCGACGTGGAACGGCCGCGCACACCGTAGCAAGGCGCCTCAGTGCGCACGGCTATTCCGCCGCGGTACAGATTTTCTACCAAATCGTTTGTATTGATAAGAAAGAGAGCTTCTTTGCTGGGGAATGCTAGATTTCTATTTTAGTCAATGCCTTCCATCAGTTAGGCCACGGCTGGTAGTGATCTGTGACGCCACTACGGTTCGTAACGGATATCCTGCGTCCTCTTGCCGTAATACGTTGCGTCAGTTTTCATTAGGCCAGTACTGAAACGCAACTGGCTCGTGTTCCTGTGGAGAAACTGGGCGGCAGATCAATACAAGGATGGCCGAGCACGAGAGGTATATTCGCCTGGGACAGCATACGAAGTCGGTAGTGGCGGAACACCAGGAAGAGTGCGGCAGTCAGATAGGTTTCTAGGAAGGCACTGTATTGCCAAAACAACCCCTCACTTTGAAAAGTAAAATCAGAGAAGCAATAGAAATAGCTAAGTTACCCGGAAAGACTGGTACAAACTTGCGGTGCCTTGGCTGTCCGCAGTAGCAACACCGTCTGAAGAGAAGGCCTGCGCGCTGCCGCGCCACGTCACGCAGAGTAGGTCGCGATCGCGTAGCTCACTGGCTGCCGATGGGACACAGGCCACCGCCTCGCATCGGCCAGCCAGTGAGCTACGCGATCGCTACCTACTCTGCGTGACGTGGCGCGGCAGCGCGCAGGCCTTCTCTTCAGACGGTGTTGGCAGTAGCTGCCACAGAACACCAAAAATAACAGAAGTGCAAAGACCATGTTATCACACGGAAACACAGAACGACAACCGCGATACTAGCGGCCTGGCAGTGAACTTTCAATCCGAAAAATGTGGCGCGAAAATCCATATGTTTACTTCTAAATATACGAATGAGAAAACGTTGATGACAATATTTTCCATTTATTCTTTGAGGGTGGACCTCATAGAAAGCTTTTTAAGACCTTGAAAAGTAATATATACGAGAAATTTAAGTCAAAAACTGACATTAATTGCTTGTGGCTGTTGTTTACAGTCGGCCAAACTTCGTAAATGATGTGCTGGTAATCTTTTTGACCCTAAAATTGCATGTTTCTACAACTCGGTATTGCGATTTTCGCCTTGTGGAGTTATCACATGGAAACAAATGTGATTTTGCGCATGTCAGACTAAAAATCATCTGATATTTCATGCATGTATGTAAATGATTTTTCAGTTTTCACATACGCTAAAGCACAATTATATCCACTCATGTGACCAAAAGAGGAATAGTAGCTTGTACAAATAAACAATTTTACAGCCATATACACTGTCCTGCAAACAAGAATGTAGGCCTACTGTAATGTCTACAAAAACCAATTTATTTTTATTTCTGTTGATTACTATTTATGCATCTTCAGTCATATGAAATGGAACTTCTGTACAGTTCAAATAAATGAAATTTATGAAACTCACAAAATGCACACAGAAGATCGCAATTAGGAAGACGTTGCTATAGAACCTCAGCACAGAACACCACCTACGAATCAAAACAAATATGGAGGACTGTAAAGCGTAAATCATCCAATAGGAAAGCTAGATGAAAAATAACAACGCTCGCAGCGCTCTATGTGGCCTGGCAGCGAGCCAACATCGTGTTACCGGAAATCCCTATATGAGTTTCACATCCCTGGTAGCTGCGCTGTGCGTTGACACCGCGCGCAGTGCAGTCCATAGGGGCCCAACCTACACAGCCCACAGATAACAGCGGCCGCGCTCACGCAGGGCAAACAGCGCGTCCTAGCCGCCGCTAGGCAGCACTGCTACTACCCGCTCCTCATTCACCAATGGCAAACGATAATGCAAACACCAATCCAAGAATCTCTTTCCCACCGATAGGAAGAAATAAAGCAAACTCCACTAAAAGAGAGCCGAAATCTCTAATCACAAGCATAAACACCAACAATACATAAAAAAAACTTTATTGAAATTCTCATAAAAGAAAAAGGCTACAATTACGAAGCCATTGCTCAACCAAAGATCGCCCTTATCAAAATCTCTTAAGTCATTAAATAAAACAGCAACTTAGACAAATAATAACACTGCTATATCAACAAGCGAAAAATACGAAAATATAGTACCAAACTTTAGAAATACGATAAAAGATTGCACCTAGCATTACACAACAGCAACAACATCTAATTTTCGCCGATTTTACGACTTTTATATACGGTATATTAATTGCAAAATCGGTGCACTTAAACGTAATGCAACAACCAGAGTTCGAAACTACAACTGATAGCGATAAAAAGATCATCTTTGTCACCATCAAAAGATAATATGTAAACATATATCATCGGAACTGTCAAACGTAATTTAAAATATTTAAAAAAAATTATAACACTAGAAGGCAGTCTCATTCGATGATATATGCACGTCATTCCATCTAGACGTAAGTAAAAAACATTTGTTATTACTTTAAGAATAAGATTTATAATTGAAAATACGAAAACTATGTAAAAATTATTACCTATATCTGCAGGTCACTTGAAAATGGCATTAATGCGCCAAAACAGTCTGTTGTGACTTAATAAAAATATCTAAACTTGGAAATTGGAATTTCTTTAGTAAAATCTCTAATTACAATTTGGCAACAGTTACTTCCACCACTATTTAAGTTCCCGGCTTTCCCTCATCCAGCACTGCACGTGAAACCCAGAAGAAGGCCGCTTGCAATAGTGGCCGAAACGTCGGTGAAGCTTGATATATGCGGTCCAGTGCCCAGAAGAATTTTATTTTACAACGATAACGGCCACGAAAGCCTCCGTTTACATCTGTGGAACAGTTACAGTTCAGCTCATCTCACGAAGAGTACAAACCGGTTGCATAATGACGATTTCGAACGAAACAGTGCATGCACTCACATCAGATGGGTTGCAACGTCACACATCAAAGTGGGCTGAGAATCCGAAGCTCTGTATAAATATAACTCGATTTTGTAATTACTGAAATGACATACCCTGTCAACCCATGAAGTTTCATTGCTTTCCCTCCTCCGGTCTTTTTCGCAGGCAATCTTTTCGCGACTGCCATTATCCTGCGTACGTAATCCTCTGCATCGTCATTGCCGGCAATCTTTGTTCGTGATGTAATTACCGTGCTTGGGAAAGCCCTAGATTCAAACTGCATCTCATAATCGGTCTAAGGCCCTGACCGTGGCCATTACATGTTCTTCCTAACCAACAAAAAAAGTAAAAGGAAGAAAAGGTAGCACACGTGCTTTCCTTAATCCAATGACCGGCCGCGATGGCCGAGGGGACTGAGGCGCTCCAGTCACGGTCTGCACGGCCACTACGGTCGGGGGTTCGAATCCCCCCTCGGGCATGGATATTTGTGCCGTCCTAGTTCTTAAGTAGTTCGTAAGTAGTTTGTAAGTTTAGGGACTGATGACCCCGTAGTTAAGTCCCATAAGCTATACAAACATTTGAGCATTTCAATCCAATGCCTGTCTTATAGTGCTCCGATAACGTTCATGACGCTTAATATGTAAGAAAATGTCTAGAAAAAGACTGAAATTATATATATTTATGACATTACTGCCCTTGCGGACGATCTTTTACAAAAAAAGAAAGTTTTGTTTGCCCATGTTTTCTTCAATATAACTTTTAATCGGTTTTGACAGATCTAAGCTGCTCTAATCAGATCTTGTTTATAGTTAATTGAACATGTCAACAACTGGCCGTGAATTAAAATAAGAGGATGCCCAGAACATCGGCGTGTTAAAACTGAAAGCTACATCAAAATTGCATATAAAAAGTTTTTCCTGATCTCCCCTCATGCTGTTTCATTCACTAACACAAGGCCTAAAGTTCGTCGAATATCGCTAATGATTTTACTACAAAATAGAAAGTAATAAATTAATACGCTATGGAGGATGCTGCAGTCTGAGTGAATGAAGAGCGAACATGTAGTAAACGATAAACTGTTCTCCTTTCGTCACTGTGTATGTGTGTGTGTGTGTGTGTGTGTGTGTGTGTGTGTGTGTGTGTGTGTGTATGTGTGTGTGTGTGTGTGTTTGAGAGGGAGGGAGAGCTGTCATACAGAAAAAGTTTCATAAATGTGAAGTTTGTTCGGAGTTGCTCAGTGTTATCATTTTCGAGTAATGGACACACAAAAGTGGCCTCCTTTAATATTTGAGAATCGTCAAATTTTTAGTCAAATAATAAATAAAATTATTGGGGGAAATTTTAACGTTTATAGAACCTCCAGAATAGTGTTTTAACAGTAAGTACCAGTCAATGTCACATTCAATTTATAGTTATATTCTTTAGTTGAATTTCAGCCAATTTCTGTCTCTTTTAGACGATTTATATCCAAGGTTGTCAGCACTGTTTCACCGTGTCTTTTTATTCAGGGCTTCACCTGATGCTGGTCACGAAATCAGTCGCGCTTCTTTAATAAACTGGCAATACAATTGCAGCGGACATTTTTAATGAACAAAATTAGAATAATACTTGCCTTATTGTGTTTAAGATTTTACCTCTGAATCAGTAAATTATAACTCTATTTTAAATTTGGTCCGCTTTTACAGGATATATTGGAAACGAAACCTTAGTCTTCCTTTGCAGCCTTCATGTAGGCTACACGAAACATAAAGTGTAGGACACCGAAAATAGATTTTTTACGTTGTGAGGCTTTATTTTTATATTTTACATCAGTTATGTTCGAAATACTCTGGCTATGGTTCTCTGAATTCTCTGCTCGAGCTTAACCCGCGAGAACTCGCGCCTTTGAAAGTTACGCGATCGATCGAGTGTATAGCATTTTTCTGACAGTCAAAGAACAGTTTGTAATGTACTTAATATGTCTAAATAAGTTTTTCTAGTTGCGTTTATAAGAAAACACACACATTTGACTATTTAAAATTGGTAAAATGCCGATTTGTTTTAAAATTACTGTGAGCAAAATGTTCACGCGCGAGTGCTCACGGGTTAATATGATTTGCATAGTAGTCATGTAGATGAGAGAGGAGGTACCCTCTGCTACTGCTTATATGAATGGATAGATCAGTCTCTAGAGCAATTTTCTGCGAAAGGCAGAGGTGCCATGTTAGAGCTCCACTCCTGAACACATCTTTAGTCTGCCAGAAAGTTTGAAATCAGCCCATATCTGCTGCAATTCATTCTGGAATATCTTTAGATTTGTGAGAGAGTATATCCCTATGTATTTACTAATCACAATTCATGCCCACATATACTGAAGCCAACATGACCTCTTGCTTCCATGATATCTCAGGGATTTGCGTCTCCCCATATGTGTTTATTAAATATATTATGATCCCATTCTGTATGAATCGCAACTCGTCCTTAGTTAAAATGGAAGCTAGGAATACCGGATCTTCATCGTTCCCCCTTACAAGCGATTTACTGAACTGTAATTTCAAACAATACTGGCATTTAACCTACTTCACTTAAATAGCATAAAGGGAAGTCACTGATTTTTTATGACATGTTTTGATCGTATGGTATGAAAATAAAAGATGTAGAACGTCAGCCCGAATTTCAAAATACACGCTGACCTCAGGGAGGGACAAAGTTTCTTACGAAATGCAATAAAACGTGCAATTAGAGTCAGTGATTACTGGTTTCGGCCAACGTTATACATACATACAGATTGTTTAGTGAAGGCAACCTGATTTACAGCCTGCTTGTTAACAACTACCTATACGCGCTTGCTTAGCAACACAGGTTGTTAGGATTCCTGTCAGTCAGTAAAAATGGGACACTTATTACCTCGTTAATCATTAAGTTCGTTTCTCCTAGCCATGAAGTCAAAAATAAATGAAACCTATCGAACAGTTTTGTTAAGTTTTCAATACGCAAAGTGCGTTGAGTAAATCCATTATCTCAATCTGGTAAAATAAGTGTTAGTCTTTATTCGTAAATTTAGGATTGCTTCGTTTCATTCTGTTGCTGACGTGAACCTCTGAAAATACTTCTGTCAATGAACGAAAAAAGCGCTATTTAGTGGCACATTGGTGTTTGCCAAAGTAACAGCACCAATTATAGCTTCTTTCATGTAATACAAACCAAAGCAGATTCCTAAAACTTTAAATTACGATATATACTTTTACGTGCTCACAATTTTAATCTGTCAGGAAGTTTGAAATGTACTTAATATATGTAAGTGAGTATTTTTGTTGTTTTTATAAGAAAACGGACAAAAAATGCTCATTAAGGCGAGTGATCGCGGGTTAAGAACAATTTGTAGAACATATCATTTCTGCACTGTAAAAAGAACAACAGGAATCATCAGCACACGCAAAGAAGTGTGACGAAGTTCCTAAATGTACCGCAAATATTAAGGTAGGTCCTTTCGCAATCAAACAAACGTGAAGAGCATTCAACCACATTTACATTCGCGTAAAACTCTTGTTTGCATGTCAGTCAAGCACCAGATGCGTAACCACGTTTCTTCTTATCAATTTCGAAGATGTCTCTTCGCACAACAGAGACAACTGCACAGCGATTTTCGCTAAGCGGTCATCTTACTCAGTAGAAAGGTGCAGTTTCTTGTGCAGTATCATCATTTGAGGAAGGGCAGGAACAGTGGTTCTTTGTGTGGCGAAATATGTGACGTCAACAGCTGCGTAGACATAGACCCTATTCGGCGGAGTGAAAAATCTCAACACCCATGACGCCGCACTAATCGGCGAGACAAACATTTCCTGGAGGCGAAGCAACGTCAATGAACCTTCTGAATAAGAAACTTGTTGACAATGGAAACAAACCAGCCTGTAAAGTACTTCAGAATGACTTTTCACACACGACACATAAATACGTTCAAATAAGCAAATGTGATTTTCTGCACAGCAAGAATCAACGTGTTTGATCGATTACACGTGTTAATTAGATAATTAAGACTACTTCTTGGTATTATTCAATGAGGACATGTTGTTTATTTGACAATGTTTATAAATCGTAATGGAAATGCTAGGCCTACAATCACCGTGTAACAAAAGCCAGAAATGAATATGAAACAGAAAAGAATTCTCGACTTACGTCAGTTTCAAAACCATTAAAATTAAAGAACTTGGTATGTTCGTGCCTTGTTACGAACAAATCCAAATTCTACAGCGCAGTGAGCTCTCGTAGAGGGAAGCAACTGCAATAGGAAGTACTCTTTGATGGGGGATGCATGGATCGTAAATTTCAATGATACTTAGTGTTATATTGCACGACATGAGAATGGCCATGGCATATGACATTGTGTGAAGTGTCTTGTTAAACGACGTGACATCATGTATCGCGTTACTTGACTGTTACGTGAAGTAGTGTGTACTAGGGTATGGCATTAGACAGTATGATGTACTATGTGATACGGAGTGGTGGATTAATTACTAAAACATCCAGTGATACAGGGTGTTACAATATATTGTGGGACATAACATGACATGATTTCATATGTCATCTCACAGCATGATGTCACGTGTAGTATCACAGCACGAAGTGGCATGATGTATTGCACATGTCACCACATGTCATGGCATGTCTCTCACGATAAGTTAAAAGATGTTCCACTTGCAACAACGGTACATGATATACTGATATGTGACATCCAATGCAGGTTACGTGTGATACATGTGTGTGATATATTACACGACAGGACATGGTGTGATAAGACTTTCATGGGGCTTCGTATTTTGCACCATGTGACATACACTGAACAGCCGGTGAAACTGGTACGGACAAGCGTATGCAAAGAGATGTGTAAACAGGAAGGCGCTGCAGTGGGAAACATCTAAACAGGGTGAGTCACCTAACATTACCACCGGAAATATTTCTTAAACCACAACAAAAACTGAATAACTAATTCCATAGACCGAAAGTGAGGAGCTAATACTAACCATTAAGAAGGCACGGAAGTATGATTTTTAACCCAAACCTTTTTTTAAAATAGAAACCTGTTATTATTTTTAACACAACTAAAAATAGAATAATTCAGTGTCATTTGTTACACTGTAAAATGTTAATACATCCAAAGTTATTGTAACCTGAAGTTGATGCTTGAAACGTTTCAGTCACGTGTTGTAAGAAATAAGATCCAAATGTGTGTTTGTTAATCTATCGAACTAAACTGCTGGGTCATTAGTCTGTTTCTTACAAACCCGTGCCCGAGGGGGATTCGAACTCCCGACAGCGAACGGCCGCGTGCACCGCAGCACGGCGCCCCAGTGCGCACGGCTAATCCGCCGCAGCAAACAAGATCCATGATCAGCGATCAGCGTCTGTAGGGGTATGTATACGAAGACTACAATATTTACGAGTTTGGCTGTAATACAACGTTTTGGTTTGTTCTAGTTGTCTGTCTCTGCATGCTTACTGTTATTCAAAATAAGTCTTTTTTGTCAAAATGACTGTAGTACATTGTACAGTACAAGTAAGAACAGAAGTACACACAGTAGTAAAGTGAGGAGCTAAATGATTTAAAACAAGTCGAAAGTACAACAATGTGTAGAGTGTTATAAGAACTGTGAAAATTGTTTATTGTAGCTCTGAAAAGGCAGAGATGATACTCATCTATGCTTTAATTGGCGATCATCTCATTGCTCCTCATTTCATTGAAGGTATCCAAACAGCTGCAAAATACATCGAGTGTCTACGAAATGATCTGCCAACTTTGCTAGAAAATATCCCGCTGGAAACGCGTAGACGTTTGTGGTATCAACATGATGATGCTCCTGCACATTCTGCGATTAACACTAGGCTGACGCTTGACAGTGTTCGACAGGCGTTTCATAGGACGTGGTGGACGCATAAGTTGGCAAGCCCGTTCTCTTGATCTTATACGTTTAGACTTCTGTGCGGTAGGTTATTGGAAAACGTGTACCGTGATGTGCCTCCAACCCCAGAGGATATGAAATATCGTACTAAGGCAGCCTGTGACAATATTATACCAGATGCGCTGCGTCGTGTAAAATATTCATTACGCGGTAGATTGCAGAAAGGAAGGATGCTTAGGGTATAACGTTCCGTCGACAGCGTGGTCATTAGAGACCGAGCTTACTCTTGGATCTTCGGGGAAGGATGTGTGAGGAAATCGGCCGTCCCCTTTGAAAGGAACCATTCCGGCATTTGCCTGAAGTGATTTAGGGAAATCACGGAAAACCTAAATCTGGATGGCCGGAGGTGGAATTGAACCACCAACCTCCGATTGCGAGTCCAGTGTCTTACCACTGCGCCATCTCGCTCGGTATGGTAGATTGCAAACGTGTGCAGAAAATGGTGACCACCACTTTGTTTATTGGCCTGAAATTTCAGGACATTATATTTTACATTCTGTAATTGAAAAAAAAAAAAAAAAAAAAAAAAAAAAAAATAGTGTGCTGTTCAAATCTTTTCTGTATCTACGTAACGTCACTGTTCTTTTTATATGTATAATTAATTCAGTTCTCTCCAATACACAGATTTGAACTGATGAGGAGTTACTCAAGCGTCAGTTTTAGGTTACAATACCTGTGGATGTACTTCACATTTTACAATCTAACAAACGGCATTGATTAAGTATTTTTTTCTATTTTCAGTTGTACTAAAATAATAACAGGTTTATACAAGAAAGGTTTATGTTAAAAATCATTTTTATGGTTTGTATTAGCGAATTCCACCAATTCGATTTGTAGACTTAGTATTTGTTGCGGTTTATGAAATATTTCCACTAGTAATGTTAGATGAATTACCCTGTATAAGACAACAGGTATTTGGCGCAGAAGTTAGATTCGTTACAGCTGTTACAATGGGAGGTTATCAAGATTTAAGTGCGTTTGAACGTGGTGTAATAGTCGGCGCACGAGAGATCGAATACAGCATTTTCAAGGTAGCGACGCGGGTTTTTTCCACGTAAAATGAAATACGAATGTTGCTATAAAAGTGAGGCATTAGCTGAGCCTAGCCGACATATTTTGCAAATAAAAAGAAATAGAATTATTGACTCGCATAATTGGCTGTATGCCTACTCCACTTCGTCTCAAACTTTCCATATGTAAAGAGCTGTAACATTGCGTACACTGTAACACTGATACCGTAAACTACGTTGTAACGGCAATAGGCCTATAAATGAATGCTAGTACACGCTACGTTAGTTTGCTATTGTCACTCACAGTGATAATTATGTTTTATTATAATGACATAGTGCACCTATGCACTGTAAATTATGTTATATAGCAACTATTACGTTACAAGATTATGGCCTTGTAAAATAAAAAATTGATAATCAGCGATCTTGGCTTTTTTATGCCTTTCTACAACATTAGAAAAAGTTTTATCCTGTGTCCTCATCTAGAATACGAAACAAGCACAAAGCCACCCCTCCAGAAAAAAAAGGAAGAAGAAGAACAGCTTGGCGACTATGGTACTGGCTTTTCACATTTGATACAGCGTCATTCCTTTGAAACGACAAAACTCCACTAGAAAACACTTCAATAACCCCTTGTTTACTACTCAAAGTAGGCCCTGGTGGAGCTTACTTCACATTTTCCGACTCCGTTTATCAGTTAAACGTATCGCTCCATTAAGCAGACTCCGGAATGTTGTTTTTAACGCTTGGATCCAGCTGCGAACGATTGCGAAACATTACCACTTTAATTGGAGATTTTAATACCTTGGCTCCACTAGAGTGAAGAAAGTGATCGGAAGTTGTGTAGTATTAAAATGGAAATTAATTGGGCAGCGTCCTTGTCAGAGAATCCAAGCAAAACATGGCTGGCCGGACGAGGCTTTGAAGGACGTTCTCGCCCGTCAGTGCAGAGAAGTTAGCGCTGGGCCTTGTCCTTATCGTTCGGTGGCTCTAAGCCAGTCAGAAGCCGACAGCAGCCATTCATCGCCCGTGCCTCATTTCTTTTTATTTCATTGTATGGTCGATTTATTGAGATCTCTGAGCAGATTGTTCCACTGATCGATGTACTTATAGCAGATCTCTCTCTTTCACTCACTCTCTCTCTCTCTCTCTCTCACACACACACACACACACATACCATATACACGATCGACCGCGGTGGCCGAGGGGACAGCGGGGCACCAGTCACAGTCTGCACGGCCGCTACGGTCGGGGGTTCGAATCCCCCCTCGGGCATGGATGTTTGTGTCGTCTTTAGTATAAGTTAGTTCATAAGTAGTTTGTAAGTTTAGGAACTGATGACCCCGCAGTTAAGTCCCTTAAACAACAACAACCACATACACGCGCACACGTGTGCTGCGGACTCAAAAAAAAAAAAAAAAAATGTTCAAATGTTTGTAAATATATCGGACTAAACTGCGTGGTCATCAGTCCGTAGCTTACAAACTACTTAAGCTAAGGTAAACTAATCTAAGGATAACACACACACACACACACACACACACACACACATGCCCCAGGGAGGACTCGAAGCTCCACGGCGAGCAACCGCGCGCTCTACAGCGAGGCGCTTTAGATCGCTCGGCTACTCCACCGCGTCAATGGAAGGAATTTTGGGAACCATCCCGGCATTTGCCTGAAGTGATTTACGGAAATCACGGAAAACCTAAATCTGGATGGACGGAGATGGATTTGAACCACCGTCCTCCCGAATGCGAGTCCATGTTGCGGAGATCTGATTGCCTGTTAACCACGTGATGTTTACAGTACAGTGTGGTACGGTTTTACCTGTGACTTCGCTGCTGTTTCTCACTCTCAAGCAATAGCTGCCACATTTAGTTTAAAGATGCAATTTATTTGTACTTAAACAATTTTGACGCCTTACTTCCTTAGTAACAAGTTTTTTATTCGTTAAGCCACAGTTTTTCAGTGAAGTTCAATTTCATACGCCACACCTCCCCCTGAAAACGTGAATGTGGTCATGTGACCTATCGTTTAATCAGCTGAAAATTCTCCAATAACAAGCACACAGTGCGTCTGAAGTTCGATGAATGGTGCCATATTTTACAAACCGCTCTGGTGAAGATAAGGTGCCCGCGCATACTCGTTGAGGAACGTGTCAACAAGCGTTCTCAATCGTGCAGTGAAGCGGTGGTACCTGCAGCGATCCAGCTTAACTGGGTGTGACAACTCGCGTCATTTGCAACATGGGCCGCAATATGGAGCACAGCGTTAAAATTAAGTTTTGTTTCAAATTAGATAAAACATTTACCAGGGAGTTTCGAAACGGCTGCTGCAACGAAACTGGCGGGTTCGGCCAGGACTGTACTGACGTTGACAGTGGAACTTCCTGCACAACAACGCGTGTCCGTACACTGCGCACACTGAGACCATTCACCGAACTTTTCTGACGCTCCTTGTATAGCTTACAGAGGGACTTTTTATATACCGTCCCGACACGAGCTACCCCGAAGCAAGAGAGCTTCTGTGAAGTTTGGAAAGTAGGAGGCGAGGTACTGGCGGAAGTAAAGTTGTGAGGCGGCATCGTGAGTCGTGTCGGGGTAGCTCAGTGGTAGCGCGCTTGCCCGCGAAAGGCAAAGGTCCCAGGTTCGAGTCCCGGTTCCGGCACACAATTTTAATCTGCCAGGAAGTTTCATATCAGCGCAAACTCCGCTGCAGAGTGAAAGTTTCATTCTGGAAACATCCCTTAGGCTGTGGCTAAGCCATGTCTCCACCATATCCATTCTTCCAGGAGTGCTAGTCTTGCAAGTTTCGCAAGAGAGCTTCTGTGAAGTTTGGAAAGTAGTAGGCGAGGTACTGGCGGAAATAAAGTTGTGAGGCGGCATCGTGAGTCGTGTCGGGGTAGCTCAGTGGTAGAGCGCTTGCCCGCGAAAGGCAAAGGTCCCAGGTTCGAGTCCCGGTTCCGGCACACAATTTTAATCTGCCAGGAAGTTTCAGTTCATAAGTAGTTTGTAAGTTTAGGGACTGATGACCCCGTAGTTAAGTCCCATAAGCTTTACAACCATTCTTTTTTTGTAATTTCAATTTATTACGCCCCTACTACTAATCGATTCATGACATTTTGCAGTGCAGGTGTACCACTGAATGTTCCCTTGAAATTATACCGTTGTACGGCACAGAGGAGGAGATATGTCACAGACAATGAGATGCTTGAAATATCGCTCCACCACTCATGAGGTTTAATTTATTACCTCTTTACTGCTGTTAACAACACCGTTAATAGACATCTCCATAATATTTCACTATACTTACTTGTAAAATTTGTATTATTGTAGTACGCATTGTTCATGAGAATTAAGGTCTTGGCCGACGAATCTTTCCCGTCAGTGGCGCGTATTGAGCTGCTTGCAAACGAAGCTACATTCCATAATTAGCTGCAGATACAAGTGAAATAGACAGAATGACAGAAAGCGATGGAGAGAGAAGGAGATCGACCAGCTTGTAGATATATGCCCGAGCAACGTCGGACGCTAACGCTAGTTCCCAATAAATCTCTGACAGTTTGTAGTAGATTGCGTACGTGCCATGTTTTGTAACGCAGTCAAATGATCAGACAGTTACAGAATAGTAAGAAAAATAATAAAGCCAGTAAACGACGTTATTTAAAGATTTCATTGCAAGGATGTTTCGATTTCCACTGCTGACATCATCGTCCCAGCAGCTGTGTCATTGTAGCTGCCCAGAGTGTGTTATTACAAATAAAACATTTAAAAATGCAGTTTCACTAAACATTGCTAGTTTATGATGCCATTTCTACTACATGGTGAATCACTTAACATTGCCAATATCGCCGGCCGCGGTGGCCGCGGGGACTGAGGCGCTTCAGTCACGGTCTGCACGGCCACTACGGTCGGGGGTTCGAATCCCCCCTCGGGCATGGATATTTGTGCCGTCCTTAGTCTTAGTTAGTTCATAAGTAGTTTGTAAGTTTAGGGACTGGTGACCCCGTAGTTAAGTCCCATAGACTATACAAACATTTGAACATTTTTTTGCCACTATCAATGTTTCGTAAATCACAAATATACTGAATATATAATTCCACAGAGCGAAAGTGAGGAGTGCGTCTGTTGTAGTTGGTTAATACAAACCATTAAAAAAAGGCACACAAACCTATGTTTTTTTAAACGGAAACCTGTTATAATTTTTAGCACAAATGGAGATAGATAAAAATTAATTAATGCCGTCTTTTAATTGTAAAATGTTTATTACGTCCATTGTGACCTATGGTTGATACTTGAAACCCCAAGCGTTCAGTTGCTTGTAGTAACAAACAAGTTTCATGATCAGCGATGAGCGTGTGTAGGGCTGTAATGCAGTGTTTTGGTATGTTCTAGCTGACTCAGTGTGTCTTGATGTTATTAGGGGGTTGGGTTTAACGTCCCGTCGACTGCCTGGTCAACAGAGCTGATGTTATTGTTATTCTGTTTACAGATATCACCTTTCCAGGAAATGCAATTGTCGCTCGATTTATAATACGACCCCTTTCCATTAAAAAAAAAGTCTGAGATTCTATGCCCGATTTAAATATGGCTCCCATGTGCGGTACACCGTAAAAGATACACTACCTCTCCCATACTTTACCGAAATACTCGTTTTTCTCTGTTCCTGCAGAGTTTTTGAAATAAAAAGATGAACTCTGACTTTTGCGTCACCCTGTAGGTATGAAAGTATATGCTTCTGTTACCACTCATACCGGCTACGTACACGAATGAATTTTATTTTTGGCGCATCTATAATAAAGTAACATTCGAATTACCTAAATTTTATTGGCATCCTTGGATAATTAAAGTTAAAAAGTAAAGTATTTATATTGTGATACATTACTTCAACTGATGTTCAGAAATACTTTAACTTTCACTACAGTATGAGCATCTTTAGGAGACGACCTGTTTTGGTATGCAGCTTTAATAGCATCAGACATACAAATCTGTCTGTTCTTTTTATCGAACAGAGGCATAAGGTATCAGGCTCGTGTCAGGTGAGGATCATAGCCGGCACTGAAAACTAAACTGCACTTTTTTTTAACAGTATACCCAACGAGCTTAAATTTCATATAGTGGATAACACACGAGTTACAGCGCTCTCTCTGGCAATCTGTGTAAATTTGGCCGCCATATTTTTGGTGGTCAGTACACTTAACAGGAGTCTGTCTATCGTATTTTGTTGTTGAGCTTGAAGCGTTGTATTTAGTGTATATTGTATTTAGTGTGTATTATCCGTACAGTTTTTGCTGCTGAAATATGTCTAAAGTGTGTTCAACATTTAAATGCACAATTCAAAGTGATAAAACGACAAGAACGTCATGCAAGGACACTAAATGTTTTGCCTTGTTTGAACTCAGTCGGATTATACTCAGACAAAATTTTTGACTAATGGCACTTAGCTGCCCCTAGTGTGAAGTTTCTGGTGACCTATCCTGCAATTGCCTTCACGTACATACTATAAAAATGTTCAGTTTTCTGCCTAGTGTTGTTGTGTTTTTGAGATATTTCTTCTTTTGTTGATCCTGCTGTTGATGAAAACACTTTTGAGTGTTGACACACCTTCTTTAAAAATATTTTTATTTCTTGTTGACAATAATTGATCGAGCATAGGTGACAAGGAACCAGTGCAAAGTGTGGAAGCAATAGAAACTTTTTCAGTTATATATGTGTGTGTTCTTTACAACAAATAAGTACGTATTTCATTCAACGTAAGTTATTTATGATAAGTTATTTCGGCGTGGAAAACTTTTGTGGCAACTGACCCAGGCGCATTTTTATTCTGTTGTCACTTTCGTCTTTGTACTCAAATTTCACATACCAAACGTTACTTGTTTCAGAATGACAACAAGGAAAATTATTAACGACGCCATATTTCGACGTGGAATGCTTTTGTGGCAGATGAGGTAGGCGAATTTTAAACCTGCAGTATTTTGTTGTCACTTTCGTTTTGGTACTCAATTTTACAAGTTTGTAGACTTAATTCGTTTAGTAAACACACATTAACAGCAGATACAAATCCGTGTCATGATTGTTCGTCGTAACAATTACTGTTCACTGTATGTTTCGCGGCTCGTTTAGACCATATTCTTGCATTAAAATTAACACGAATATTTTCACAGTGGCACTTTCGTTGTTATTGCAAACCTCAGTTGTTATATGCACTTCGAACTGGTACTGTATTACGGGATCGTGATATTTCATTACCGCATTTTTAGAGAATATATTATCAGTTTCGTCAATTCGCAGCTTCGATAATGTCTGACGGAACTTGATACACATCAAGATTCAATAGTCAATGTTTATTTAAAGCGTTTAACTGTAAATAGGTAAAATTCTCGAGTGGATGTGGCGTACCAGCTGCCAGCAGATACCATAAATAACAAGCTGGACGCCAGTTTACTTTGCCTCAAATATGGCTGACCTATCGCCACTCTGTAAAATTCTAGCTCGTTGAGTATACCTCAAGGTCGCAGTGGGAGAAAATAGTTCGACACCGTACAGGGGATATTGTCTGGTACACTGACGGGTCGAAATCAGACCAAGGCGTTGGGGCCGGGGTATACGGGGTGCAGCAAAGACTGGAGGGCGTCATCTCTCTAGGGAAACTGTCCTCAGTATTCCAGGCCGAAATCACCGTCATCAGGGCGTGTGTGGGGGAGAATTTGCGTAGGTGCTACAAAGACCGTAGCATCTGTATCTATTCAGACAGCCAGGCAGCCCTGAGATCACTGGCAGCTCCTGCAACAAGGTCTAAAATTGTTGCAGAATGTCACAGGGTTCTGGTGGAGCTAGGGGAAAGCAATAGGGTAAACCTATTGTGGGCCCTAGCCACTCGGGGATCAGTGGCAACGAACATGCCGACAGTTCAGCCAGGATGGGGGCAGAGACTCCATTTATTGAACCGGAACCTGTCCTGACAATCACCAAAGCAATGATCAAATTGGAGCTACGTAACTGGCTCAGAAGACAGCCCGTAGAATATTGGACCAAAGTCTATCAACAAAAACATGGCAAGGTAATGATGTCAAAGCCATGTTTTAAAAGAAGCTCTGCAATTCTGGGCCTGAACAGGAGAGAGATTAGACTCTTGGTTGGGTTGCTGACAGGCCATGGGAAATTAAAAAAAATAAAAATAAAAACACCTACATACAATGGGAATAACAGAAGAGGACCCTAAATGTAGGATCTGTGATGACGGTGATGAAACTGCATCACATCTAATCTTCGAATGCATTGCATTGGGGAGTAAAAAGCACAGAATATTTGGGAAAACCAGACCCGAAGAAATTGTGTCTAATAAAGAACTGGTAAAGGGATTCCTTGCACTGTTCAAGAGCATTGGTTGGCTTTACAGGGAGCGATACCGCACAATAAACTTAGTTTCGGTGCGGACAGGTTGGACCAAAACTATTTTGGCTTCCCCCAGAAAATCAATCAATACCTCAAGGTCTCCTCAAGTGTTTCCAGTGGAGCACAACTGTGGCCAGCCAGCTCTTCCAAGGTGGATGCAGCGGCTCGCGCTGCTGCCTGCAGTCGGCTGCAGTCGCTAACAGAGCCGGCAAACAACCGGCGACCCCACTTTCTCGGACCTTCGCACGTCCGACCTCTTTTTTCCCGGCCAA
Source organism: Locusta migratoria (assembly GCA_026315105.1). Classification (NCBI taxonomy): domain Eukaryota; kingdom Metazoa; phylum Arthropoda; class Insecta; order Orthoptera; family Acrididae; genus Locusta; species Locusta migratoria. The sequence goes on from CM048750.1 coordinate 206,262,380, forward strand.
CGACTTCGCGTTCTGCTTACCTTGTATTTCTCTTTTCACTGTACTCTCGCAGTTCACTTCTGAACGAACTTAAAGTTGCGGTCTTATAAAAGCAAAACTGAGTATTAAAGCTAAACCGAGTACTAAAGTCTCGATTCATTATATGAACAAAATGACTAAGGTTTGCAGTTACGTTTCTCCCACTGTCATTTGCCATTAAATTGTCTAACTTTTACCATCGTAAACGAGAGTTTTAATTGGATATGCTGCTTTACGCGTGGTGCCAGCATCTAGAGTCCTCTACGATTCCTGTTATTCTACATATACGAGGGCACGCAAGAAACATGTTTTTCTTTTTTTAAAACAAAGACAACATACGTTTTTTAAATGAAGACATTTAAACAATATACTTATGTGCCACAGTCGCTATATTACTTCTAACATTTCTTTACATCTTTTTCGAAACATTTTCATTTCAGTATTTTTGTGTCAACAGCACTCTTATTTAAATTTATGAATAAAGAACAGTCTGGAATGAAATAATTTATTTCATTCAACTAGTTTCAGCCTTATTTAGAACATCTTCAGGAATTTTGACTCCATCGAAGTTCTGGAGCTGGCAGGTAGCTGGGAGCCTTCCAGTGCGTCACTGCTGTAAGGCTCCCAGCTACCTGCCAGCTCCACAACATCGATGGAGTCAAAATTCCTGAAGATGGCCTAAATAAGACTGAAACTAGTTGAATGAAATAAATTATTGCATTCTATACTTTTCTTTATTCATTAACATTTCTTTATTTTGTACAACTATTTTCGATGAAGCTATATCACCATGTTCAGGTACTTCTGTATCACCAGGGATATTTTTTATCTTCTACAAAAAAACCTCTTCACAAAATTAAAGTCATTATAAAAAAATAAAAATTATAAAATAAAATATCCTGTCTAAAATAATGGTTTCTTACAACAGGTTGTTATGTCATTCCTGCAATAAGAGGGCAGGTCTGGACTGAATTCTTACAAGTGTTCAAAACAATAAAGCTTATAATAATTCAGCCCAGACCGGTTCTCTTTTTATTATAAGAATGGTGTAATAACATGATGTAGGAATCCATTATTTTAGACAGGATATTTTATTTTTAATGACTTGTATTAGTACAGAGTCAGTACTTTAGTTTAATTTTAGGACAAGGTGTTTTGTAGAGGATAAAAAATGTGTCTAGTGATACAGAAGTAAATTTAAAATGGTAGCATAGCTTCACCGAAACTAGTTGTAAAAAATAAAGAAATGTTATAAGTAATGTAGCGACTGTGGTATATAAGAACATTGTTTACATGTCTTCATTTTAAAAAGCTTTGCCAGTCGCGCTCCTCATAGACAATGTCTGATGTTACACAACATACTTGAATAATAATAATAATAATAATAATAATAAAATCAACTTTACTGGCAGCAAGTACTGAAATGTTTTAACTATTTTTCGACTTTGCTACTGAAACAACATGTTTCCCTTTGGAAGGGAAATTTCATTCTAATTCGCAAAGAATGAAATTTTTATACTGAAACTAAAAGAACTGACAAGGAGAGGCTCTCACTTCTGGGTCACTGAATGCGATCAAATTTTGTATGGCCGTTCTGTATTTAATATACAGAGACTTGTTTCGGCTTTTTGCGTAGTTTCTGAGTTGGAACTTCCCCCCTCTTCCAACCAACATTCCAACTCCTGCCCATTGCTCTTGTCTTCCATCTTACTTTACATCCCACTACTCACCACATTCAATCGCCATTCAGTTATCTTTGCCATTCCACTCACTCCCCCCCCAATAATAATAATAATAATAAACACCCATTACCATTTCACAGAATTATAATATTATCTACTCCATTCCACTTACATAAAAATTAAATATACTACAATTTATTATAAAACCTAAAAAATACAGTTGTGATGTTGGCAACACTACAATTACACACTGAGCAGATTCAGCCGCGATCAAAACAACACTTCTGATCTGTGAAAAAAAATTATGGACAGTGAAATAGTGAAAGTGAAATTAGTGAGGAAAAAAACAAAAAAAAAAAAAAAAAAAAAACAAAAACAAAAAAACAAAACAAAAAAAAAAAAACCAAAAAAACAATGATGCAGCAAGAAGATTCGGCGGTACTGCATGAAACAGACCGGCATTCCATGATGTAAGGCGAAAGCAAGACTAAAATTTCCGAAGTAACAAAACAGTAAGCCTACTTAACATGTTTCGCTGACGAACTGTTTTCTATCTAAAAACAAAACAAACTGTTCAAAAATGTTCAAATGTTTGTAAATTTATCGGACCAAACTGCGTGGTCATCAGTCCGTAGCTTACAAACTACTTGAACTAAGGTAAACTAACCTAAGGACAACACACACACACCCATACCCCAGGGAGGACTCGAACCTACACGGCGAGCTACCGCGCGCTCCGCAGCGAGGCGCTTTAGACTGCTCGGCTACTCCACCGCGGCAAACAAACTGTAATTTCTATTATCAGCAGACCCGAACAGCCCAACAATGCTTAACTTCGGTGATCTAACGGGAACCGGTGTATCCACTGTGGCACGGCCGTTGACCTCATACACACAATACTAGGAACAAAAATGATCTACACAAGGACTTAAAGCACTTACTTTAATTAAAAAAGGGGTCCACTACTCAGGAACACATATTTGCAATAATTCACCAAAAACCACAAAACATTTAGCTACAAATACAGATCAGTTGAGCCTTTATAGTGGCCAACTGCTTCTACTCCACTGACGAATTCTTATATATATATATATATATATATATATATATATATGGTGAATCTAATTCGCGCACTTGGGCTTCGCAGCACGATTCCTCACATTCTGGCAATAAAAAAATGCCTGTCACAAAATTTCGTCATGCGCATATTTCCGGCAGTAAATGGACGTAGAAGATTGAAATAGATGTGTGTCCCATACGTCAGTGTGTTTCAGAATTACACTACTACACCTACAAACTTCTAGGGGGATGTGGGAGGTGTCTTGAAGAACAAAGTGAGCATAGAAACCCGTGCCCGGAAACGTCATCCAATGACGCTACAGAGCGTCGAAGTTGCTGGAGGGGATGTCTAGCGGCTGGAGCTGGTGGCTGTAACTTGCACTCTCCGTAGCGTGTTTGAATGGCGTTTCCATGCTCATTTTGTTCCTCAAGACGCCAAATTCATCCCTTACAAGTTTGTTAGTTTAATTCTGATACACACGTATGGAACACACAGCCATCTCAGTCTTCGACGTCCATTTACTGGCGGAAATATGCGCAGGATGAAATTTTGTGGGAATTTTCATTATTGGTAGGTGAGGAATTGCGCTGCGAAGCCAGAGTGTGCGAATTTAAATGCACCCTGTATATTGGCATGTTTCACATCCCACGAGAACCTCTTCAACACGGATCTATGGAACGAAAAACTAATCTAATCCGAGCAAAATCGCATTTTATTTGTAGTTGTATAGACTGACATACACTACCAATCATAATTGAAAGGTTGTTCTATAACTTTTGACTATCGCTGTATTAATCGACTCTCCTGGGAACGGATGCTGACGGAATTTTAGCAGTGAACTTAAAAGATGTAAGTGATGTTTAAAGTTGAATGTATCGTTTAACCAAACGACAAAAGTTGTTTATTTTAAAGGTACTCAAAACCTGATCTGATAATAGTTACAGTGCTAATAGTTGACATATATTGATGTTTAATAGTCAACATCACTAAGTCATCAAATAACTTCTTCAAAATTGAATTGAACACGTACATTGTTAATTAAAACAGTAATTTGGTTTAATTATGGCCCCGATATTGATGTATATACTGTTAAATGAGAAACAGTGCATTAAGCTGATTATGTGTGCAACGGATCATTTTATAAAGCAACTGTGACATGTAACCTGCATGAAACACACACTGATTATAGTTATAAAATTTGCTGCGAGAAAAATATTAAAAACACGAACCACTTTCTTATTGTTCGACTATGAGATTATCAAAACTGAGTATCATACTCAATTAACTGCAGTGTTGCATAACAATCATTTACTACGTTACCAATAAAGAAATCTGTTCAACAAGATTACCAAAATCAATACTGCACTTTAAATCCACAAATAACTAATTATCAAATAAAGGAAGTAGGTTAATCTTCTAACTACGTAAATGAAACAGGAAAGAAAGGTCAACTTTGTTACTTATTATTTATAATCACTGATACATTACCTAAATGATACAACCTTTTCGTAATTACATGAAATGCTATTACCTCCATTCCAGATGTGGTACAACCTTTTTTCATAATTATATGAAATGCAATATATTCCAAATGCAATCAAACCAATTTGCTGGCATGCAGCCTCTGCTCTACATCGGAGCCACATACACAACTGCTCTCTAAGCGAGCTGAACCACAAGTCTGACTCTCTGTCTCTCCGCACGAGCTAGAATGCTATGCGATACATAATCTTTGCCAAAGATGAAACTTCACAACTTCACAGATTTATGTACACATATCGATACACACAATAGATGCAATATTATACATTTTGTTGGAAGCAAGTTACTCGACGCAAAACAGGAGGCACAATATTGGACATTTTCTTACAAATTCAGCAATATACATTTTGTATGGACACGTTTCAAACTATTCTGTGGTAGACAACGTCTTCCTTGTAGTACCAACTACAGAATTGGCTGAACATGTGCCTGACGATTCGGCGCTTACTAGACGAGCCTGCTAGGGACGACTAGAGCACTATATAGTACAAGCAGAACAATCCGCCATTTCGAATCCCACGTTGAAGGCGCGCATTTAGAGACTAAGGAACACTCAAGCTTTTTAATGTGCTCTTAAGGCCATTAAATATACGTTGCTAACGCAGAAAATATTACAGCATAGTAAATTTATTAGCTTACATTTGACTGTAAGAGGAAAGCAACTTAGAGTTATTGATCAGAGGGATATTTAGAGATATGATCCATTCATTTACATTTCATATTAAGGAATATGTTGCCGTTCTAAATATTTACCAAATACAGTTAAACACGTTACACGTATCGTATTTTCTGGTTTATACATTGTACATCAACAGACGTTTACGGTAACTAAGAGTTGCATTCGAAAACAGCTACGGAATAATGTTAAATAGCGATACTGTACTTCTCGTGTTCCCCCCGCAATGACTCGCACATTTTACACACACCATATTTCAGAAAAGATTTTACGTAAAAAAGGTGTAAAATAATTTCGAACGTCTGGTTCACATTCTTTACGAAGTTCAATTCCCTCCCCCCCCCCCCCCCTCTCCCAAGCATCCTGTTCACAGCTTGTCTTAGACCTACATATTCCCGTCTTGAGAGTCACATTTAAATTAAAAATTGAACTAATCCGAAATAATATAAGGTAAAAACCATTAACTGGGTCTTGCCAGCCCTTATTATAACTCGTTATTTGGTATAAGTAAAATCAAGAAAAGTAACTTGAAACACTTCGTATGTCTTGTTAACAGTCTGTAGCAGAATGAAAATTAACCATTGCTTACATGTATAGGCCTATACTTTCATTACTACCCCTGTGAGCATAACTATTCCGGAGACAAATAATAATAAAGTTTTGTTCTTTTGCTCGATATCGGCATCCCTACTTGGTGTCTGAAAATTACAAGCCACCTTTTACGCCGATCTGTGTGTGAAGGAAACGAATAAAACCTATAGCTATTATTTAAGCAGTTTGGAGCTGCACAACCAACCATTTCACTCTGTGAAGCAATAAAACCACGAAATGTTCGCTGACTCTAATTCGCTGCACCACACAACGCACACAACAGTTTCGTCGGATTGGGATTCAAAGGGGCGGATTGTTCAGCTCGGTATATCTAGTGCTCTAGGGACGGCGCAGACGTGTGCCGGTGGTGGACGACAGGCTGGGAAGCGTGCCGGCGACCCAGATGCGGCGTGGCGCGCGGCGCTCGCTGGATGCTGGATGCAGGGAAAGTTGCCCCGCGACGCGGATCGTGGCCACGGCTGCTAGTCACCCAGCCAGCGCAGCGCTGCAGTCCGACGCCCGAACCGGCTGAGCCAGTCTTCCCCACACGGTCAAATGGACGCTCCACTGGCGCCTGTCATCACTAATATCTTGCGCGCGACGAGTACGCTCCACACGAATAAAGGCACGAAACCTTGAAAAAGTCCTTCGTTTTTCAGAACATTTATTCAATTGAAAACCATTTTTTTTCTTTTTTCGTCACAGTTGCACTATTTAGTAGTTGGTAACTAGTTTCGGACTTGTTCGTTGATTTTCAAACCGTAGGCCTTATTCCAACCGTAGCAATACACTGCATGAAGCAGATGACTGATAAAATCTGTAGGTTGTTCACTGTTAATACATGATTACATTGAAATTTAAAATAAAGTTAAAAGAGATGATGCGTCCGCGGGCCTTCCCGTAAGAATCGTTTGGTCACATTCACCGTCTGAGGTCGGGCATTATCGTGAAAAATAAATAAATAAATAAATAAAATTTAAAAAATTAAAAAAAATACTTTTTGACAGTAATCCTCGGCGTTTGTTCTATACTGCAAATTCTTAATGGTTTCGCAGTAACCATGTGCACTGATTGATTTCTTATCACGAGGCAAAACCGGTGCACATGACTTTTCGAGGTGTCAAGATTTGCTTCCACTGATTGCTGTTTTGTTTCAGGGGTGCCGTACGATACCGAAGTTTCATTCCCTCGTGACTATCCGAGAAAGAAAACCATCACCTTCTTCACTGTAACATGCGAAAAACTGAAGTGCACTGCCCATCCGTTGTTTTTTTTTTTGTGTTGTTCAGTAACAATTTTGGGTACCCAACGTGAGCAAAGTTATCGAATCTTCAGTTTTTCGGTAACAATTTCATGAATAAGTGATCTTGAGATTAGCGGAACTTCCATAGCAAGGGCACAAAGTGTAAACTTACGGTTGTGCTTACTCTTCTCTTCAGTTGTGTGAACCAGTTCACCAGTAACCACAGACGGGCGTCTACTTCGTTCTTCATCGTGCACTTGATCAGCTCCTTCACTGAACAGTCTGACCCATCTTCTAACCATCGAATCACTCATAGCATTTTGTCCGTAAACCTCGCAGATTTGTCGATGAATTTCCTATGGTTTAACTTACTTTTCATTTAGGAAACGAATCACAAATCTGATTGCACACGCGGCGGCATTTTCAATTACAGTTGACAATATAAAGAAGCAGTTCAAAGCACACGTCAGCAGCAGCGATCTGAAAAAGGAGCGCTCAAGAAGACGAATCAGAGTAACAGTCATGCATATTCGGAACTGCGATCGTAGCTCTGCCGCGGATAGAAACTGAAACGGAACTTACTTTGTGGACGACACCAAGGAAAGAGAAGTTCGGGTTGAAGGTTTACGACCTTTATTTGCAAACGCTGTAGTCGTCATACTGCAGATATTCCAGACGGGACAACAGAACTGTCTTCCGCTATTTACTGGGACGTGAACGCGTTGCTTTTGGCCGTTCACATGCCTGTTTGATAGTTTTTACATAGAAGGCAGCACTGCAGAGTATGGTTCGCCCTGCGTCAGATTGTCATCAAACGGGGACAGTCTTGAATTTGTTACTGTGTGGAGCGGACAGGAAATGGAGCGCTGATCTTGGACGGAAAGGGCAGATATGCACTGTGCTTACGGGGTGACGGATGGAAATGCTCTCGCTGCTCAATGGTTGTACGTTCAGCGATTTCCGAATCGTTGACTACCAGATACACGACTATTTACGTCATCCACAGGCCCGTAGAATCTGCGGAGCTTTCCAAACCCGGTGTCGCGTATTAGTATCAAGGGTGTCGCGAGACTAAACTTAGACTCTAAACAAAAAACTTGTCATAAAACAACACTAAATATCCTTCACTTCATACTACCCTGAAGACTCGCCTGTAGCTAATCATCCTTCTCTTCAGTCATTGCACCACAGATCACGTATTAAAGGAATGACCGGTGCACATTAATTGCGTTATTACGTGCTCAGCCGCTAAGCGGGAGCTCTGCTTCAGCAGCAGTAGACAATCAGGGTATGTTCAAGCAGCTGCCAGTTGCCAGATTCCAGCAAACTGCGCATGCGCAGAGCTGCTGCTGATATTCGATAACAGCTCTTTCCATGCGCAGTTTGCTGGAACTGGCAGCTGCTTGAACGAACCTTCACTGTAGTCTGCTTTCCTTCTCAAAAAGTTGCACCTGAGTGTTTTTAATGGATTTATCAAAGCCACGTCACCCTCGGTAGCGTTTCTTACAATTAAATGTCAATCAATGACACAGTGGCTGTAAAAGCTGTCACAGATTGTAAAAGCAGTCACAATTGTCCATTGACTAAGGCTTTAGTAGCTATGTTTCGTATGGAGTATGGCCGGGTGATTAACGAAGAGTAGTATTTTAAATGCATTGATCGTTAGCTCGAATCCTGGTATGTATCAGATTTCGGGGCCAGAAATGACATTCATATTCTTACTTGTCACAAATATTTATCTATTTTTTCCGAATATGTCGGGACTTCCGAGGTCGTGGTGAAGCAAGAACCTAACAATAGAACTTAAATAATAATTCATCACTTGTCATAAATACATCCTCTGTATTTCTGAAAATAATGTGATAATATTGAATTGAAAGGGAACAGCCACTGTGCTGTCTAAATCAGAAACCCGAGCAGCTAATTTCTAGATGCCGTTTTCAATCGATCCAGCAAAACCGTATCTGGCCGTGACATGTACACACGACAGCGAAAAACGGTTTCCGAAATTCAGCTTTCGTGTTTCGGAAATTGGGTCACATGTAGAAGAAGCAAGTATTACTGTGTGAGTTAGGCATTGTTGTCTGCGGTGTTACTCTGTTGTACATCTCCGTAGTACCTAATGTTTCCTTTTCTTGCGATGAGTGTACGTAATTGCTGCAGTCAGGATCAACATTAAAACGAATGAATATATCATCAACAAGTTTGTGAAGTTTAACATGTACAGGAAGAATCTGTTCCCATTTGCAGTTCACTTTGCTATACTTTCTGAAAACTGTCATCTGCTGTAATGCAAATTTATCTTTTAGAAAGAATAGCTAGCATGATCAGCTAAAGAATTTTAGCAGAAACTTTTAAACAAGGATTTCAGTTTCGTTTACATTTAAGCGATACTTTATTTCCGCCGCCCCCCCCCCACCCCGCTTGAACCATGTAAATTCTACTATATGTATTTATATTAGTGAAAGAGTGTTGCGCAAAACTGTAAGCTGTATAAAAGGGTGCCGCTTTGAGGAAAAGTTTGGAAAGCACTGATCTACAGGCTCACTTGAGGTAAGTTTTTCACTAGTACGTTCTCGAGTGGTACATGTGACTTTAAGAACTACTTCTAAACCCGATGTATTAAAAGTGCGAAGGCAAGACGGATACAGTCGTCAACGTAGCGTGCGTAGGGGCGGCTCCAGTACGGCCTGCGGGGGAGTTGGGGGGGGGGGGGGGGGGGTAGAGGGCGGACGGTACAAGAATTCTCATTGTCAGCTAAACTCTGGCTCAGCAGTAAGACAGTACCTCTTTGTACCCCACGTCCAATCAAACAAAAGGCTCACAGTTTGTCTTTTTATCTTTCAATCATAATCGAGCGGGGATAGCACAGTGGTAGCACGCTAGCTTCGCATTCTTGGGGTCTCGATTTCGATTGTCGGCCATCAGTGTCAGGATTTCCTGCGGTTGATATAGACAAATGGGAAATAAAAATAAAAGTAAAACACTGCTGGAAAGCACACCCTCAACAAGCTCGCTGTGGGTTGCACAAAGCCGGCCGCGGTGGCCGAGGGGACTGAGGCGCTTCAGTCAAGGTCTGCACGGCCACTACGGTCGGGGGTTCGAATCCCCACTCGGGCATGGATATTTGTGCCGTCCTTAGTTGTAGGTAGTTCATAAGTAGTTTGTAAGTTTAGGGACTGATGACCCCGTAGTTAAGTCCCTTAAGCTTAACAAACATTTCAACTACGGTCGGGGGTTCGAATCTCCCCCCCCCCCCTCGGGCATGGATATTTGTGCCGTCCTTAGGATTAGCTAGTTCATAAGTAGTTTGTAAGTCCCATAAGCTATACAAACATTAGGACATTAGGTTGCACAAGAAATGGGTGTAATGCATTTCACAATTTGGCGTGTTTGCCATGAAGATGATATGTACTACTATCGCCTTCAGAAGGTTGAAGCCCCTAAGCCAGACGATTTTCCATGTCGGATTGAAGCCTGCGAGTCATTTTTGTAGAAGTGTGCCATTCAACCGGAATTTCCGAACTGAGAACTTTTTACGGATGGAGCATCATTTACACGATAGGGTATGTCCAACAGCCATAATCAACACGTGCTGGCAAGGGAAAATCTTCACGCCGTCTTTGTTCGTGGTGCCCAAGGTGGCTTCGCTATCAACATTTGGTCTGGCTTGCTAGGCGATAATCTGATCGGCCCATACAGGTACATGTTACCTCGGAAACATCTACCTAACCATTTCACGAGAAACTCTGCCAGAGTTATTGGAACATGTTCCAGTCAATGTGCGACAGTCAAAACGATGGTGCATCTGCGCACTTTGCATATGCAGTGGGATGCATTTGGATGAAAACTTTGGCGAGAACTCGATAGGGTGCAGTGGGTCGGTGGCATGGTTTAACGAATGCAGTTACTTATTTCTGTTGTAGCAGGGTGTCAAATTATTAAAATCAAATTTGCCATATCTATTTTTAAAGGTTCTATTTCATTTGAATTTAATAAACTGACGCCCTGCTAACTCAGTAACAAGTAATTTTATTCCTTTAAACCATGCTCTTCAGCGGTATTTTATTAGTTCAAATTTCAACCCTCCCCCCCCCCCCCTCCACGCCAAACGTGAATTTGGTCATGTGGCCTGCAGTTTTATCAGTCTGCACCTTCCCTGTTTCTAGTATTTTTTGTTTAGGAAAGATTTACATTATTTTAGTTAACTCCTACCTTTTAAACAAGTTTAAAAATTTCCCATTCAACGTCCGACGATGCTCATAAGAGGCGAAACAACCGCCTACTTAACAACGCAAAAAGACCCATGGGAATGGTCGTGCGCTCCAAGGCGCCTTGCTGCGGAATCCGCGGTTGCTCCCCGTTGGGGGTTCCAGTCCTCCCGGAGGCATGGGTGCGTGTTTTCTTCTTAGCCTAAGTTTAAGTAGTTCGTAAGTCTCCAGACTGAAGACCACTGCAGCTTGGTCCCATAGCTCTACAAACATTTGAACATTTTTTCACACAAAATGTATACTACATCCTCTTAGAATGACGGGTAATATGGAAAATTGAAATAAATCTCGCATTACAGTTTTCAGTACTATTATAGGCATCTTTGAAGAGCCGTGTAGCCGTGTACATGAATGCTGAGCTGATCGTTCCACCGTTGCGTTAGTTCCGAAAGAGCGAATGCAATATAATTAATCGTTGAACTTTCAGCAGATCTATCTCCCCCCCCTCTCTCACACACACTTACACACACACACACACACACACACTCAAAGAGAGAGCTCGAAAGAGTCTCATGGTGCACCGGCATCGAAGAGCGTACGGTCGTGTGTTCTACCGAAATGTGTCAGAGCGTGAAAGCGGCTCTACTGTATACCACGTGACAGGAATTAGGGAAAGCTGGGCCTCATGTTCATGACTGGAGACGAGGAACGTGGTTCTAAATATAATGGCTCGTTAGAGGTAACACGCAGTTGCACAATTCAGACAATATCGTTCCAGGTCATAAAATGGCTGCAGCATTTAATTTTGGCAAAATAATTATGTAACGTTCACAGAAGAAACGAAAATCAGAAATGTAAGTAGCGCACTTCTCCATAAATAGCTAATATTATATACTTTTATTACTTCAGGAATAAATGTTACATTAGCTTTCTTAACTCTTAAGCGTGCTTTTTGTGGAGAGAGACATCATAAGCATTCGACCACTTGACTGAATTATTTAATCTCAAATTTAGATTGAGTCTAATTAGAACCATAGATGACAAATGTTTTCTGTTCTCATTTAACGAAATTCTAATTAATCGTGCACTGCTTTCTTGCAACATAGAGTACTTATCGTCTCGTAAACAAGAAACAACACTGGGACTTACTCACCTAATGCTCTAGCTACGCCCATCTACATCTACATACATACTCCGCAATTCACCGTAAGGTGCGTGGCGGAGGGTACACTGTACCACTACTAGGCATTTCCTTTCCTATTCCACTCCCAAATTGAACGAGGAAAAAAAGATTGCCTATATGCCTCCGTACGAGCCCTAATTTCTCTTATCTTGTCTTTGTGATCTTTACGCGAAATGTAAGTAGGCGGCAGCAAGATCGTACTACACTCAGCTTCAAATTCCGGCCCTCTAAATTTACTTAACAGAAATTCACGAAAAGAACGTCGTCTTTCTTCCAGCGATCCCCAATTGAGTTGCCGGAGCATTTCCGTGACACTCAAGCATTGGTCGAACCTACCGGTAACAAATCTAGCTGCTCGCCTCTGAACCGCCTCTATGTCTTCCTTCAAACCGATCTGCTGCGGGTCCCAAATACTTGAGCAATACTCAAGACGTGGTCGTACAAGCGTTTTATACGCGGTCTCCTTTACAGGTGAAGTACATCTTCCCAAAATTCTCCCAATAAACCGAAGTCTGTTGTCCGCCTTACTCACAACTGTCCTTACATGCTCGTTCCATTTCATATCGCTCTGCAATGTTACGCCTAGATATTTGAACGACGCGACCGCATCAAGAAGCTCACTACTGATGCTGTATTCGAACATTATAGGATTGTTTTTTCTACTCATGCGCATCACCTTACATTTTTCTACATTGAGAGCTAGCTGCCATTCTTCGCACCAACTAGAAATTTTGTCTAAGTCAACCTGTATGCTATTACAGTCAGTTACAGACGACACCCTCCCATACACCACAGCATCATCAGCAAACAGCCGCAAATTACAACTTACTCTGTCCATCAGATCATTTATATAGATAGAAAATAATAGCGGTCCTATCACACTCCCCTGGGGCACGCCTGACGATACACTCGTCTCTGATGAACACTCGCCGTCGAGAACAACGTACTGCGTTCTATTACTTAGGAAGTCTTCCAGCCAGTCACAAATCTGTGAACCTATTCCATAAGCTCGTATCTTCGTTAGCAGTCTGCAGTGTGGCAGTGTGGCAGTGTGGCCCATCAATAATGGAAAGTACTAACAAACTCACTTTTCAGAATTTTTCTTCGCATTTTGAACAACCTGTCCTCCACCATGCACAAGGTTCAAAGTTTCTTACGTTTAAGAAACATTTATTTTTCCAACCTAATAACTTTTCCGTCAAATATTGACGTTAATGTCCGTTCACCACCTTTTTCTGCCGTTTACGTTTCTCAATCAAAATGTTCAAATGTTTGTTAAGCTTAAGGGACTTAACTGCGGGGTCATCAGTCCTTACAAACTATTTATGAACTACCTTATACTAAAGACGACACAAACATGGCCGACGGAGAATTAGAAACCCCGATGGGGAACGGCCTCGCACATCGCAGCATAGCGCCTCAATGCGCTCGGCCGCTCCGCCGCGGCGTTTCTCAATCGGTGATAGCGTTTTCTCCCTTTTCATTACTCATTCTCCCCAATTCCCACATCTTATCATTAGTCCAATGATAGATCCCATCATCCTGTAATTAAATTTATTTCTCCTTTTTTCCTCTTTTCTTACACCACGTTATTCCTTCATCTGCTTAGGTCGCTTTTCTGTCTTATGAGCACTCTCCTCCTTTGGAATCCTTCCAATATTTAACTCGTTTTCCCGAAACAGTTTTGTTAGTTGTTTCATATAATACTTTTTTTCTAAATGCTGTTTTATTTTGTTAGGCTACAAATATCTGATTCAAATCTCCAAAAACTATGTTTTGCAGAGAGACATCATAAGCATTCGACCACTTGACTGATATGTTTTCTAAGATTCAATAAATTTCATCGTTACTTCGGAATTTCCAATAATTTTGTGGCCCTAATATTTTTGTTATGTATCACCATTACAATATTTCTGATTTATTTAAATTTTAATTTAATTTTAGTTGTTCGATTGCATATATATATATATATATATTCTTAATTCATTGCTGTTATGTAATGCATATTTCTGCATCTTTAGCCATCCCGTATTTCCTCCCCATTTCTTAAATCCATTTTTCTACAGGATTTTTTTATAAACTCTTTTCTAGAATCGTCTTCTCAGGATATTTAAATTTTTTAAACTTCTCTATTACGGTCATATCTGTTTTCAGAAATTTCGTTGTATTTTAATGTTTGTTTAAAAGTTTCTTCGAAAATTCTTTAGCTGATCATGCTACCTATTCTTTCTAAAAGATAAATTTACATTAAAGCAGATGACACTTTTCAGAAAGTATAGCAAAGTGAACTGCAAATGCGAACAGATTCTTCCTGTACATTTTTCAATTCACAAACTTGTTGATGAAATATTCTTTTGTTTTTTATTCCGAATTTAAACTTTTTTCTGGCAAACAAACACCAACTGTAACTTCAAAATCAAATGTTTGTTAAGCTTATGGGACTTAACTACGTGGTTATCAGTCCTTAAACTTACAAACTACTTATGAACTACCTTATACTAAAGACGGCACAAATATACATGCCCGAGGGGGGATTCGAACCCCCGACCGTAGTGGCCGTGCAGACCGTGACTGAAGCGCCTCAGTCTCCTCGGCCACCGCGGCCGGCTCAGTTCTTGCATCATAACTACCAACCTTGACTTGTGACTGACGGAAGCATGAATTTCAACTACTTGACCTTACTCGTCTTTTAACACTTTCTTTTTACTACTATCTGAGACGGTTGGACTGCTATTACGTTTCTTAATTGCTACACACGCGTTCGCAGCTGCTACGAAGTGCATCGGTCCTGTGGAGTCAGATTTTCAAGCTGTTGCTTCTGACCTCCTGAAGATACACAGGGACCTGCTGAAGATCTGTTACTGACCTAACTCTACGAACTCATCGCCTTTCACAGCGGAGTAGAAGCTTAGGGCGGAGGCGGCTTTTACCTCGCGTTGGCACAGCTCGACACAAGACTTTCCCGGTTTGTCCGCTTTCCCATCTCTAAGTGCTGAACTCCTATGAGGCATCATCATAGCCACATTCTAGACCCAGCCTCCACGGCGCGTCGCTCAACATGTAGGTCAAGCGCTTAATGCTAGCTGAAGAGGTACAACCATCGCTGCCGGCCGCGGTGGCCGAGGAGACTGAGGCACTTCAGTCACGGTCTCCACGGCCACTACGGTCGGGGGTTCGAATCCCCCCTCGGGCATGGATATTTGTGCCGTCCTTAGTATAAGGTAGTTCGTAAGTAGTTTGTAAGTTTAGGGACTGATGACCCCGTAGTTAAGTCCCATAAGCTTCACAAACATTTGAACATTTTTGAACAACCATCGCTATTGCCAAGATGAAACAGCCAAGAAAGTAAACTGCTGGCGTATCTTTCTGCTGAAGCGAATCATTATTGGTTTAATGACACGTTTGTAAATTAGCACCATTGCAATGTCTTAAGATTACATTTACATGTTAATCCATTGCAATGGTGCTAAATTACAAACGTAAATATCTTAAATGGAAGTGAATATCTTAAAAATAATTTTTCCCATAATACCGTCATCGTCAATACTGGCAAAGTGTGCGGCTGGAAACGGAGATATTGGAAGACAGAATCTCAGCTCTCAGCGATGTGCTAAGCCGGCAAGAAAGATGTATGGTTGAGATTATACGTTGAACTGTCGGTTCCTTTCCACGAGATGGACGGATGGACTAGATTAGGGACACGCGAGTCACCCGAGTGGAGTCAGTTGAGATGCATTAGAGTTACCGCTGTAAATTCAGGCAAGATGGGTAGCGCTGAAGCAATATTATTTCAATTAGTGCTTTGCAAAGTCGAACTACACATTAATATCATTGATTAAGTGACAGTGTTTGGAATGTGCAGACGTGAAATGATCCTACGTCATTACATTCTGCTTGGGGTGTTTCGGCAGCTAAGTGTGCGTCATGAAATTGGACTACACTAATGATTTGATGGTCGGTGATGAGATGAAAGACAAATCAGCAGTATTAAGTTGTCCTGATCGATAATCGAACTCGGGACACAAGTATCTTGAGGCAACTATGAGCTGCAAAGTCCATGAAAAAAAAAAAAAAAAAAAAAAAAAAAAAGCTTATGTCCTATGCAGTCTGGTGGACGTATCGATTTTAGATTCTTCAAAACACTTCTCGCACCACTTGCACGGAATGAGAGAATAAGCCTTACAAATGGAAGGACAGATTGCAAGACAGCAAATAAAAAATAAAATACAATAAATAAAATTGCTATCTTCGCATCTGTTCAAATGTTTGTAAATCTGCTTGGTTACTAGTCCTTTGCTTACAAACTACTTAAACTACGTTAAATTAACCTAAGGACAAGACATACAACCATACCTGAGGGAGGACTCGAACCTCCTACGGCGAACGGCGGCACTCACCGCAGCAACACGATCGCTTCCTAAGATTAGTAAATCGAAAGTTAACTGCATTGTGAAATGGAAATGAAATACTAACAAAAACTATTGTAATGTGTTTGATAGTAACCAGTGTTAAAACACGAGATATTAGGGGTCAAAACTACAAGAATTTTTTTAAATAATTATATACTAGTGCTGCTGGAGAACGTTTCGCATGGAGAAAGACGGCTATGGTACATGCACTGAAAGACACATCATGACGTCTTCTTTCTCCATTCCGTTTGATTTCCTGATTGGGAGATATTTTCCTAGCAGAAATATGCCGCGTGGTTTAAGGCGTCATGCTGCGGTCTAAGCGGCTGTTCCCGCGGAGATTAAGAGTCCTTCCTCGGGCATGGATGTATTTGTGTGTTGTCCACAGCTTAAGTTAAAGTAGTTTGTAAACCTATTGGACCAAACTGCTACGATCATCAGTCCCTAGACTTACAAACAATTGCACATTTTTGGCGTCATTTAAAGGTATTGGTGCATTTACAAAACATTTACGTTATGGAATTACATGCTCAAAGCGAGCCGGACCATTGCACGAGAGCGATCTGATACCAGGTGTCGTTCAGAGTGAGATTCACTGTGAAGAGGGGCTGGAGGATGTGTCAGGGTGCGTGGTGACGACATGCACTACTGCTCACATAACAGATAGATGGGAATCAGAGGACAGATTGTCCCATACCTCAACAGTTATTGGTTTCCAGATATGTTATTATCACACTTTTCCTATAGATTTGAACAATGCTCTCTCCTATAATGTATGCAACACTTTTCTTGTACGCCCGGCATTTGCACACCTAGGCTACAGGAAACAGCGAGCACCGCGTTGCAGCAGTGGTCCTCCTGACCACAGTGTCCACGAGATCACCGAGACGTTGCTGCTGATGCCTGTCCCAGTTTTCCACAGTTGCCCTCCTGTGTGACGAGATATTGTGCAACTACACGCCGATGGTTTCAATTGCAGGTGACTTCATTCTCTGTCAGTACTTACAATATGCAAAATTTTTGCCTAATAGTTTTATATGAACCTTTAAAAAATATTTTTGATTTGCTAGATCCTCGATATGGTTTTGATGGTCAAAATTTTGTGAGTGAGTCTTATTGTTTTTTATATTTAACCCGAGACAAGATAGCTTTTTCGGTGTTTTTAGGGATTTTTGTCTACATCCATCTTCTATTATTTTAGGGTCAAGTATCTTTTGCATTCTTCAGTTACAGTACCTTCACATTTTACATGAAATGGAATCTTTCCACTAGTGTACAAGACTTAAGACATGGTCACAGTTTTATATTGCATGATTTTCGAGTGCATGGACATTTCTTATTAAGATATTTTAGATTTCAGTAACCGAATTTTCTGTGCCAATTTTTCTCCTTTTTGGTTCAAAAATTTCACTTATATAAAGTACCACTCTATTTGTCCACAATTTGTGGTCAATTTTGGAGTGTAATGTTATGAGCAGATTTTTTTTTTTTTTTTTTGAGGGATACAGGGATCTTTGTACGTGAAATGGCAGATTGAGGTACTTTGGATGAATCCTAAGAAAATGCATTTCATCTATAAAAATAATCCTAAATCGAATGTCTGATGATATTGATAAAATCCTCATAAAAGAGCAGTCTGTCTTCCGACCGGAAAGATCTTGCAGTGGGCAGATTCTTAATTTGACTCAACATATTCAGGATGGGTATGAGAGAGGTGAAATAACGGGAGTGGCTTTTATCGACCTCACGACGGCATATGATACTGTCAACCACAAAAAGCTACTTACGAAAGTATATTTAGTTACAACGGATTACCAACTAACCCAGATCATCCAATGTCTGCTGCAAAACAGGAGGTATTTCGTATCTCTAAAGAACAAGAAGAGTCGATGGAGAATACAAAAAATGGTCTTCCCCAAGGAAGCGTGCTGTCCCCACTGCTATATAATATATATACAAATGATCAACCAATTAAATCTTCAACTAATGCATTTATATACGCTGATGATACAGCACTCGCTGCCCAAGGTAGGACCTTTGAGGAAGTAGAGGGGGAATTGACAAGAACTCTTGAAAGCCTGGCGAGGAATTATTATCTACCAAAAAAAAAAAAAAAAAAAAAAAATGTGCCCTACAAAATATTCGTTTGCATGATACGACTCTTACCATACATGACTCATAAAGACGTTACATGACGCAGTCACACCGTATGTGCAACAGCGGAAAGGCGAAACTTGCGGCAAACACAACGTTATACATTACAGTGATGTTTGCTGCAAAGTTCATTGAGTTCTCACATTGGTATCGTGATCTCCATTTTTCTAGTTTCAGGTCGTCAAATGTTACGCCGCTGTAAACAAGCGATACCATTGGGGTCAGCTAGACCTTAAACTTTGATAGAAAAAAATTCCGAATGCCGTAACCCTGTCGTAGGTCGGACGATAAAAAGCAAATGCAAGCAAGTGTATCACCAGAAATTCCTTGCAGGAACTTTATTGATATTTACGTCAGCTCATCCTGAATTTTAGCTTAGAAGTGTGTCTGTATGATAAAACATTTTGAAACTAAATGTACTACGTCGTACCGTGTCGATAAGTGTATAATCGTGTTGAAGATATACCTAGCGTACAAGCCTCCCTTTACTGTTGGCCAAGGGGGACTGATGACCTTTGCAGTTTTGTCCCCCTTAAACAACCAACAACAACAACAACTGTTGGCCAAAAAAAGCCAGTATTCATTTCCTTAGACAGAACAGCATGCCATACAACTAAACTACGGGCAAAAGCTTCGTTTAATTAGGATCTAAGTTCCATAGCTTCTCAAAATTTCAGCAACGGAGTACGTAATCCCTTTCGGTGAACCCTTCCACAAAAAAATGTAGTATATTTTCGCCGCAAACATCCGTGGTTGTTAACTTGTGTCAAATAGAGGAGGATGTCGAGACTGATGACTGCAGTAGCATTTCTTATATGTGCGTTCCATTCCGTTACTAAATCACTGCAGGTGAAAGCCGTGTTGGTACCTGACAACAAGCCATGGCCTTCACTTTGCAAATTCTCCACCTCTATGTGAGTTACAGTCCGTCATTACAGGCAATGAACGAATGCGAATAACATACGACGGTCCCTGTTTTGCTTGTACGAAATGAGCATTCCTCCCTTTTTGTGTAAACTTCTGGGGTAAGTGTTTAAAACTGTGTTGGTACTAAATTTATTCTATAATACGTCAAAACAGTTTGCTGGAGATGTAGGTCGTTACGTGTTGTACCATCCAAATATTCAGCCTTGATCATTTTCTACAACCTTCTAAGTTTGTGTAGACTAAAAGATCGGACAGCTAACGTCATAGGTCCCCAAATGCCCAAATTTTTTAATTCTAAAAAGTATTCGTTCTCAAAAAAATGTTAAACATAATTATCAACTACTTATAAAAGTTAATCCAGTTAATTGAGACCTTTTTAAGCCTAATTAAGGAACAAGAATGGCAGGATGTTTATGATAATGCAAACGAAAAATATAATTCTTTCCGGAGGACATTTCGTACGCTGTTTGAAAGTTGCTTTCCGCTGGAACGCTCAAAACATGGTACTTCCAGTAACAGGCAGCCAGGGTGGCTGACAAAGTGGATAATGGTATCATGTAGAATAAAACAGGAATTGTAACAAAATGTTAGAAGCAGTCGAATGGAGATGCAGTAGCTCATTACAAATAGTATTGTAAGGTTCTCACAAATTATACAAATATTAATTCGCAATTTGCGAGAATTTCCGACTCTAGCTGTTATTCTTTAGTTGGTTTATGCTTTTGCAACACATGAAAATTTGTTTCGGATCGAGATTTGAACCCGGGTCTGACTCTTATCACGAGCGGTCGCCTTAACCACTTTTTTATTTATTTTTAATAAATAAAGAACTTAATTTACAAATAGTTACAATTTTGTGAAGGAAGTTGTCTTACAAAAAGTGAATGAGCAGCGAAAATTTTTCTCTTTTCCATGGATCGTTGAGGATTTCTCTTCTTGCACGGAGGATGTATTGTTGAAAGTCGCTCACAGAAGATTCGTTGAACGAATATATGACCCAAGTGAGAATTCTGGTCTTGGACGCCGGGAAAGACTTCACATCCATGTACACCAGTTTCTTCGTGTTGATTTCGTTGCCACTCAGGGGCAGGAATCCTGCCGACGTAAACTTGATCCATGGCTATAGATCCTCTACTTTGGAGCAGCCTACCACACGGTCCGCGCTGCTGGCAATACGGGTGACCGGTGAGTTTTATTCTGTGGCGACGGGCAGCAGTCGGGATTAAATCATTTATGAACATGTAAGCTGATGAGCGCAACGTTGAACATATCGATTTATCTGCAAAATTGGACCAGACATATTTCCAATTTAAGTCTTTGCGTTTCTTTTGGAATGCTGGAGGATATGGAACTTTTACACCAATGGTCTCGAGTATTTTCTTTATCGTATATAATGTTACGTTGGGTGTCTTCTCTAAAACACATGTTGCTGTTTGCAATGTACGCAGTAGATTTGCCGGCAGCCTTCTGTCACCTCTATTGCCTGATACGATACCCCACCCAGCCTTTAGCAAATCTGACTGACTAGCAGGCAATTTTAGTGTATTTGTGAGATTTTTCACAATCAGGGCTGAATATTTTACCTCACAATTAGTTAAGGATAAGCCTCCGTCAGCAAATGGTTGTGTCAGCTGATCCCTGGCTACCCGGAATAGTTTAGCTTTCCACACAAACCAACCTGTGTACTTCTTTATTTGTGCAATACATTGTCTGTCGATAGGGATGACTTGTGCCACAGACCACATTTTAGAAAGAGTCAGTGTATTTACACATTCGATCCGCTAAATGATGTTCAGTTGCCTCGTACTACTTACATCTACATGGGATACTCTGCAAATCACATTTAATTGTCTGGCAGAGGGTTCATCGAGCCTCCTTTATACTATTCATCTCCCATTCCATTCTCGAATAGCGCGCAGGAAGAAAGAACACCTGACTCTCCGTTCAAGCTCTGATTTCTCGTATTTTATTGGGATGATTTTACCTATGTAGACGTGCGAGTGATATTCACGAAATGTATGGCATTAACTGAGAATGGGTAAAGCTGAAAATGTGTACCCAGCCGGGATTCGAGCCCAGGTCTCCTGCTTCCTGGGCAGCTGCTCTGACACCTACACCATTTGCTATAAGAGCTGCCCGTACTTTGCCCACTACGCTTTAGAATTATTGGTAAGGAGCTCATTTACATCCTTACGGAGTTTCAGTCCTAGCAATTCCATTCCAAAAAATTCAGTGAAAGTATGTGGTGCGATGGGTTGGGCATCCTCATTGAGCCACAGGAGACCACTTGGCCACGCGAACACGCTCCCCGGCCAGACCCAAACTTCCACATGTTGCACTAGCCTACTTCCCCTGGTGCTCGCACGCATATAGCGTGATTCCCGCGACGGTGAGAGACATACTTACACCATCTTTAGCCCGTCTAGGCTCTCATATATACAATGATACTTCTGTTCTAAACGAACAGTTAGTCACACGATTTCAAAACATGTTCAAATGTTTGTACAGCTTATGGGACTTAACTATGGGGTCATCAATCCCTAAACTTACAAACTACTTATGAACTAGCTACAACTAAGGACGGCACAAATATGCATGCCCGAGGGGGCATTCGAACCCCCGACCGTAGTGGCCGTGCAGACCGTGACTGAAGCGCCTCAGTCACCTCGGCCATCGCGGCCGGCCACACGATTTCGGTTATAAATGTGGATCTAAAGCATAGTTTGTCACACGATTCGGTTATACATGTCGACGTAACGACGAAAAATACACCAATTTAATTTAACTAACAGGAATGACAATTCTTGCTGCTGTTTAGATTCTCTATGCATTAACTTCGGACCTTCTGATCCAAACATGCCTTTGCAAATAGCCTTCGCTACGACCATAAATACAGCACAAGGTCTGACGCATCAGAGGGCAGGATTATATGTACCAGAACCTGATTTTTCCCGTGGACAGTTATACGTGGCATTTTCACGAGTTCGTTCATTCAGTCATATTTATGTTAGTACCAAAGACACAAACAGCCAAAAAGTAAACGATGATCACATTATAACTACTAAAACAGTTTAAAAGAAGTTTTGTAAAATAAAAAAGTTATCAAGATAAAAACAAACATGGAAAAATCAATATCTGATTTTTATATGTTTGTATAGCTAATGGGATTTAACTACGGGGTCATCAGTCCCTAAACTTACAAACTACTTATGAACTAACTACTCCTAAGGACGGTACAAATTTCCATGCCGGAGGGGGGATTCGAACCCCCGACAGTAGTGGCCGTGCAGACCGTGACTGGAGCGCCTCAGTCCCCTCGGCCACCGCGGCCGGCCACATTTAATCAGTGTAATTACAATGAGACTAATATTTCATACTCTTTTATACATATGTACTTGCATCTGTGTTTTCTCCATTACTATCTTATCTATCTGTGACAGATCAGGATAGAGTGCGAATTATTCGTATGGGTCAGCTAGTATAAGATAATAATGATCATATTATTTGTACCGTGCGTGGGATGTCTCGAAAATAGTAAATAACGTTCCGACAACATCAGGTGCGACGCGGATTAGTCATAATACAATTCGTAGTAGCTGCAAAGCTCCCTCGGTTGCTAAACGTAGCTCTGCTCGTCTAAAAACATGCGCAGAAGGCAGACCGCGTTAAAAAGTTGTGTATACAGACACCGGGTCTCGGTTGCATTGCGGCGCGCCTTCCCATACATCAGTATGACGTCTGCGTAGTCTCCGCTGAAGTACACTGCAGTAGCTTTCTGTCTGACAGCGAGACCTGCCTCTGACTACAAACAGACTGCCTCGCGACCTTATCTGAGCGAAGCGAGGAGGAAAAGCACGTGTACGGCGGAGCAACTCAGCTCAGTGTAGGGTTATCTGCACTGTACGTGCGATTCCCCTGTATACGTCGACGAGTTAGTCATCTAAAGCTCAGTGTAGATAAAGCTACAGGCAGACAAATTGAGCTCATCGCGCTATAGCGTTCGATTTTAAGAAAACTATTCGCTGAAATAATTTATTTATGCGCATTTTAGAGACATTCGTTCGATAATGTACTGAATTTCTTTCCGTCATTTCCTTTTGTACAACATCAAAGTACTGCGCATAGGGAATGATTGAAGAAGCGATCCTGGATGTCTTGCGCATTGCTAACGCAGAGCACATGCTACAAACGTAACGTCTCGACGTTTAAGCATTTGAGTAGAAAACCAACACTGAAACTTTCATCTGTCATATACTGCTTTCTAAAGAACTGGAAAATAACTTAAACTTAATCTCATCTTATTTGTCATTTAATTTTAGTCAAGTTTCACACATAACAACTTACTCTAGGTTAGGTTAAACGTAACAGTTGGGTAACTTTATTAATGTGAATGTTACATATTGTGGCAAAGATTGCCTTGTAGGGTGACCTAATATTGTGACACACTGTGTCGTATTTAACGAATATTTCTTCATCGAAACAAATTGCAGCATATTCCCAGAAAAGAATTTAGATAATGGACAAATGTTTTATATTTTATTGCATATTATGTAGCTATATCTCTGAACTGAGAAAAATGCGAGTGGATAACAACAGTCATAAAATACAGATAAATTAAAAAATTGTCCACTTGATTCCGATTATATTTGCACATTTATACGTCTTGTGTTTTTCTTGTCCTATTTCAGTTCTTTGTTTCCTGTAATAGTACACCAATCACGTGTAAACGAATGAGACAATCATAGTTCAGGAACTGTGCATTATCCACAAATCTAAACGAGATTCTGCTCAGTTTGCTCAGTTATATATCACATTTTTGTGTATGTGTGATTCCAGAAATTGCCCACAGATTAGAACAACGCTGCAGCAATAATTTAAGGTCAGAATTTTATGTAGCAGTTTTCATTACAACTTTGTCATGATCAAAAATTGTAGGTATCTGTCACTTGATCCTCTACTCGCCACTGAATATTTACTATTCTAGTTTACAACAATTTCTTATAGTTTTTTTGTCTGTCAACAGTTGGAAATGGTCAACAGTTGGGAATGGTGTTTTGGTCCATGCATGTTTCAGTCCTTTTGCATCATCTTCAAAAATTGCTGTAGTTGTGTCCGAAACCCTTCTAGTCACTGTTCTGACATTTAAATTACGCATTAAAATTGTACTTTTCACATTCAATAGAGCATCTATTGTGGATCCCAGTTTTCTCTGCTCAGTTTGTTGAGCCAGATACTTCTTTCTGCATTAATAAATTCCGAAGAAGCCTGTAATGTCCCGCTCATCTTGGCCCGAAAACTGCAACTTTCTTTCTCTTGCGCCATGTTCCGGAACATGCAGGGCTGGCTTTGTTAATCACATTTGGCATGTTAATAGTGACGGCGTGGCCGGATGCTCTTCCCTGTCACCACGGCATGCCCCTCGGGAGGAAATGTGTACCCCAAATGTCTGTGTATGGTGTTATATGTGTGAAAGTGTAAAGTGTTACGAAATGTTTGCTAATCGAGTAACTGAGTCGGGACATGGCGACCAGCCCGGTATTCACCTAGGGGGATGTGGAAAACCGCGTAAAAGCCACATCCAGGCTGGCTGGCACTCCGACCCCCTTCGTTAATCCGCCGGGCGAATTCGAACCGGAGCCGGTACGCCTCCCCGTCTCGGAAAGCGGTGCGTTAGACCACACGGCTAACCAAGTGCGCCTGATTCGAAAAGTACAAAATGTGGTCTTATTAAAATCGAAACATAGACCGGCTGGAATGGCCGGGCGCTTTAAGGCTGCGGAGGTTCGACTCCTCCTTAGGGAGCACGTGTGTGTGTGTGTGTGTGTGTGTGTGTGTGTGTCATAGATATACAAACATTTGAACATTTGTGCGAAACATACGAAAATGCACAACAATTTCATGGTACACAAGTAACAAGTTGGACAAGTTGACGAAAAACAATATGTGACTTAAATTCAGCCAATCACAAACTGCAGACGGCGCAAGCGGCGGGGAAAAGGATAGATCTTTAGAAGTGTACAATGTACAGAGCCATGTTTGCAACTGACGCCGAAAATTGGAACTATTTTTTCCTATGTATATCGGTTCCAAATTAATGATTTAATGCATTGGCGTATCTACCAAGTTTCGCTGGACGTCGTGAGTAGCTGAACAATAAGCACACGGAACAAGTTACAGATTCAGTAGATTTACAACAGTGTAATCCTTGATCTTGTTTAATGTTGCTGTGATACTCGTCTCATATTCTCTACCTTCTCTAATATAGCACAACCGCAACGAAATTTTGCCATTTATAAGAAGAGAATGATTTGTTATTTTAATCTCTTGGTCTCGCATAATGTTGTCTGGAGTAGTTATTCTACAGCAGCAGAAAGTACAACTGTACGTAGTAGTGAATGTGCTTCATGGTCCTTGGAATTTATATGCCAATACTTTTACTTTCAGTTGCGTGATCAATAAAGAGCGTAAATTAAAACTGAAATCTGAAATTCACAATTCTAAAAGTAGCGATAATTACCGCCGTTTTTATCTCTTTCTGCGGTTCGCAAATAATTTTACGTTCTAAGTCCCTGGGAACATCAGGAAATGTTTGTGAAGCTTATGGGACTTAACTGCGTGGTCATCAGTCCGTAATCTTACAAACTACTTGTGAAATAACTTACACTAAAGACGACAGAAACATCCATGCCCGAGGGAGGATTCGAACCTCTGATTCGGGAGGCCGCACGATTCGCAACGTGGCGCTCCAGACCGCTCGGCTACTCCCGCGTGGCTTACTTAGGAAACTGGAACTCTGTATAGTATGTATAAAAAAATGTTCAAATGTTTGGTAAGCTTATGGGACTTAACTGCGGGGTCATCAGTCCCTAAACTTACAAACTACTTATGAACTAGCTTATACTAAAGACGACACAAATATCCATGCCCGAGTGGGGATTCGAACCCCCGACCGTAGTGGCCGTGCAGACCGTGACTGGAGCGCCTCAGTCCCCTCGGCCACCGCGGCCGGCTATAGTATGTATAAACTGTTTAAAAGTCCATAACTTGCAAAGTAATTGACGGAGTTGTCTCATGTTTAGTGAAAGTGAGCTTAAAGTCCAACTTAAAGATATCACTGCAGGAGTTCGAAATGGTCACCACTAACGTCCTCACACGATGCCGCCGAACTGCAGCAAGAACGACTGACTGCAACGTGTTCAGTTGGATATCTGCACATGAATGTACGATGAGTTCTCGAATTTCATCCAATGTGCATGGTTTTTGTCGATAAATTACGTACTTTAGTGTTCCCCACAGGTAAAAGTGCAGAGGAGTTAAGTCTCGAGAATGTGGTGGATACTCCACAGCACATCTACGGCTTATCCATCTTCCTGGTAGATTTTCGTAGAGATAAGCCCTAACACGATTTTCGTAGTGGGCTGGGGCACCATCTTTTTGAAAGTGAAATCTTCTGTCTTCATACAAGTCTCAGATGGCAGGTAAAATGGATGTATGAAGCTTCAGAAGGTACACCTCACCGGTAACTGTGCCGTCAAAGAAGAATGGACCAATCAAGCCCCCGTAAGACAACATACACCGCACATTTACACCTGGCAATTTCACGGCTTTGTCTAAATGGACGTTCGGATTTTCGGCGGCCCAGTGGATGAAATTGTGGCAATTTACTGTACCACTGAGTTTGAACTATGCCTCATCAGACCATACAATCATCTCTGCAAACTCTTCATCGTTGCGCACCATGTTAGTAAACCACTCGCTGTACTCCATTATATGATCTGGGTCGTCCTCGTTCATTGCGTGTAGCAGTCGCGGGATGTAGCACTTCCACTTTGCTGTTTTCAAAAGTCGTCGAACACATGAGCGACTCACTCCAGTTTCACGGGTACACTGTTTCACAGACTTCTATGGTGAGCGGGTGAATTGTTTTAACACACGACTGAAGTAAGCTGAACTTATTACTGTTACAGATCGTCCAGATCGTTGTTTGTGTACATCTTTAACACAGCCTTCGACTTCAAATTTGGTACTCATTTCGCCATTGCCGTTGAACCTCATTAATGTTTTCATACTTAAAATGCGACTTCAAAACTAACTTCCTTTCATCGAATGTAAGCCTTGCGCCAGCCATGTTTACCCGAGTAACTAGTTGCAACTAAGAACAAAACACTGACTACCAGGCGACGCTTATCTGACAAAACAAAACAACGCAATTCAACGCTTGTGTGGCGATTGCCGGAACTACAAAGTATTACCCTACCAAAGATGAGGCAACTCCGTCAATTAGTTTGCAAGTTATGGACCTTTAAACAGTGGATACATTTTTTGCACCCCTATGTACTCATATATTAACCACTATTACTATGATTTGTAACCATATTCGGTGACGATAACACGCTCATATTAAATTTTTCAACCTTTCCACTATACCGATAACTGATAGTGTTCACCGAAGTAAGTAATGTAAATAAATAATTTCTATGAACTGCCGCCTGAGAACCGCAGCTGGGTGATGTAAGAGAAAAGGTACATGTTTCAAAGTACCTGCTTTTCTATTATCATTTTAAAAAATGAAATGAGGAGTAACTAAGACGTAAATAACATGTTTATTGTTATAATGGCTACAAAATACTAACAAGAATTATTTACAGACGAATAGAAAAACTTGTGGATTCCGACTTCGGGGAAGATCAGTTTGGATTTAAGAAAAATGTTGGAACACGGGAGGCAGTACTCACATTACGACTTATCTTAGAAGATAGGCTAAGGAAAGGGAAACCTACGTTTTTAGCGTTTGTAGATTTGGAGAAAGCTTTTGACAATGTCGACTGGAATACACTCTTCCAAATTCTGAAGGTAGAGGGGGTAAAATATAGGGAGCGAAGAGTTATATTCAACCTATACAAAAACCAGACAGCGGTTATTAGAGTCAAAGGGCAAGAAAGGGATGCAGAGGTTGGGAACGGAGTAAAACAGGGTTGTAGCCTTACCCCAATGTTGTTCAATCTGTACATTGAGCGGGCAGTGAAGGAATGGAAGGAGAAATTTAGAGAGGGCATTTAAGTGCAGGGAGAGGAAATAAAAGCATCGCGGTTTGCCGATGACATAGTAATTCTGTCAGAGACCGCAAAAAATCTGGGAGAGCAATTGAATGGGATGGACAGTGACTTGAAAGGAAGATATAAGATGAATATCAACAAGAGTAAAATGAAGGTAATGGAATGCAATGTCAGCAAATAAGGCGATGCTGAAGGAATTAGAAACAATAAAAGTAGATTAATTTTGTTATTTGAGTAGCAAGATAACTTCTGATGGCCGAAGTAAAGAAGATATAAAATGCAAAATGGCTATGGGAAGAAAAGCGTTTCTAAAGAAGCGAAACTTGTTAACATCCAATATTAATTTAAATGTTAGGACGTCCTTTCTGAAAGCATTTGTCTGGACTGTAGCATTGTATGGGAGTGAAATATGGACGATTAGGAATTCGGATAAAAAGATTATAGAAGCTTTTGAAATGTGGTGCTACAGATGAATGCTGAAAATTAGATGGGTAGATCACGTAACTAATGAGGAGGTGCTTAACCAAATCGGGGAGAAAAGGAGTTTCTGGCATATCCTGACTAAGAGAAGGGATAGATTGGTTGGACACATTGTGAGACATCAAGGAATTGTCAACTTAGCATTAGAAGGAAGCGTGTGGGGTAAAAATCGTAGAGGGAGACCGAGGGACGAATATAGTAAGCAGATTCAAAAGAATGTAGGTTGCCGAACGTATTCTCAGATGAAGAGACTTGCACAGGACAGGGTAGCGTGGAGAGCTGCATCAAACCAGTCTGCGGACTGAAGACCACAACAACAACAACAACAACTTAGCGGTAGTTGTAATTGGTTGTTGATGTAACTTATTGAAGTAACCTGCAGTTTCTGCTCCTTAGTCCGTTAATTTGAGTAGTTTGTCATCGCCGACGGCTTACCTTGGTGATGTGATGTACGATGTGCGAGACAAAGGAAGGTCAACTGATAGGCTCTGGCTGTTCGGTATTTTCTTGGTCAACGTCCTTAAGATGTCGTACATGCAAATGTTACGTCAACCATAAATTACTTTCTTTTTTCCTTTTTTTTTTCCTGTCAGATGATGATTATTTCTTCCTGGTACAAAGGTGAAATTCACAGTCAGTGCATTGGTACGTACTCCTTTGTGTTCCCCCATATATCAACTCATAATATAACGCACCATTTATTAACTAATGATGTGTGCAAGAAAGCAATGGACTATCATATCACACATCAACTTATGTATTGACTGATGTAGCAGGATGGTACATTTTCGATTTGGAAAATCGAAAGCGACAACCGCTGTTATGAAATCAAACATTGTGCCTTCAAGAATACCTCTATTACAGGCATGTCACACAGTTAAAATTTTATGTGTGGCATTCCAAAATGCCTAGTAGGGTCTGTTCATAGGTGTGAATTAAAACGTAATTGATGAGACTCAAATGACGGACAATTCCTTTAAAAATATATATCACTTTGATCTCCGCAAAAGAAAAGTCATTATAATTACAACTACTTACGAAAAAAGTTCTTCTTGTCGCCGTTCGAAAACTTTCATCTGAATTTACGTGTTTTGAGCATTACAAACTGAAAAGAAGGAAAGACGTGCCAATTGGCTAAATATGTAAAAACGTGATAGTTTATAAGCCAAAGGATGTGTCAGACTCGATTTCCTAGTGGTAATGATACTAATTGTTTTCTGCCCTTGACAAGGCAGTTATTGATGACAATTGTTAAATCTGTTTGGGACGAATGTATTTAGAATATGTAAGACGCAAATAAGAGCAATTCTTTTTTGTCGAAAACATCCCGTCAGCGATAAAATCATCAGCAACGATTATATCAATGTAGCAAGTAACAAATAATGCTTTAAATTGGGATTATCAGAAAGAATTTGATAATACATGTCTCCATTAATATGTGCAGTGTACATAACCAGTGTTGGAAATTAAGAGTTTGAAGCCATTTAAAAAGATGATCTAAGTATTCTTTTATGGAAAGCAAACACGTGCATGGTTGTGACGGATATCTTCTGTAATAAGTGCAACCTTACTGACATAAATGTCTATGAAACAGTTTCAAGCAACCAGATAGTTATTTTCTCAGCGATAGAGAGAGAAATGAATTTACTGGTATTTACCACGGAATTAATTGTACAGCCGCCTTATCGCCGCTTTGTGCGTGTTCTAGGAAATCGACGTAAGACAATTACGCGGCATAAAGATACTCAACCAGTCAAAACATTTTGTTTACAAACAAGCCACCAAAAGGAAAGTACCCAAGAAGCTGTTTATCTTCCGTCAGTATGTTTCCACTTGATGATAACAAATGATATTAATGTTTGTTTACCAGATACCGCTTCAAAATTCGCAAAGTTGAAGATAAATGATGTTATTTAAGGTTATCAACAAGCTTTTCACTTTAAACGCTCATTAGTTTTGTCGAACTGTCTCTTATGAGACTCTTGGCCCGATGTGGTCAACGTCAGACAATTTGGGAGCATTTTGCCGATATCACGGTCATTAGAGCCGTCGAATAAGTCCCACGTTTTTCCTGTGTTAATTTTTTCTGTCCCCATTTCCTTCCTCTCAATCACTCCCACTGTAACGTCTTAAAACCATATTTTTGGCGAATGTTCCACATCATTTACGAACGTATTAGTTCATCAACAGAAACAGAATAAAGCACCTTCTTGCCAGCCATCTTTCTGTTTTCAATCTTATTCCTATTTTTGGTACAATGAGAATTAATAGGTTTGGAGAATGTAATCAATCAATTTCCAGGTCTTCCTTTGAGTCGTTATCTCAGCTGTTTCCCTAACCAGGAGTCCCTTTTTGAGCTTACTTGAAATCCGAAAAAAAAGCTGAGTTTACTAAATTGGTGAAATTATGAAAAACTAGATGGCAAAATGTGCCCTATTGAGATTTTAGTGATTCACATTAAGCTGCCTCTTTATGTCGAAGTGACTTTCTGAAGCCAGATGGGAAGACTGATTTGATAGTAAATCATATTAATTTTACACTAATAAATGTATGTAATGTTAAATATAATATCTCAACAGCTAAAGTTCCAAAAAAGTAGTTTTTATTTTCGACGACGAGTTTTGAGCTGGTCAGAGCCCATTCTCCTCCATGCCAGTGTCCTCTTTAACATAGAAAAGGTATTTCATTCAGTGTATGTTAAATGGACCGATTCATGTTCAATCTAAAAGTTTTATTCTCCTGTACTACGGAAAATGTTACTCTGTGCATATTAGCCTGAAAATTCTGAACAACAGGACGCAACCTTACAGTTCAAGAATATTACCAAAACTCTTGCGTTTATATGAACATTAAGATCGTGGAAGTGGAAAACCGTTTATAGAAGCGGAATTTCAGAATAGTTTCTGGAGTGTTTACATGGCCTACCAAACGTGAAATTGTGAAATCGGTTTACGAAGTCTGATTGTGGCAGTCTCATGTAAACGCGGTGAGTTCGTGTTCATACCTGATACACAGTATCACAGTAAGAACTGCTCACCAGAGAAAGAGACGGCTTTTCCCAAAGCAACTCTTAACACTCTGCTCTCTTCACCATTAAATTGAAAATAAGGTGACGGCAGTAGATGTTCCAATAAGGCTGTGATGTTTTTGTGAAAATATTGGCCAAAAGAGACTGAGAATCCTTTAAAGGTATAATGACATAAAATGTTACCACGTCAAAAACACCTGTACGTCGGTAGTGTTGAGCGAGAGGTTGCTAATTCTCTAAAAAATCCAGAGGATGGGACTGCGTTTTCTCGACAACGGTTTTAATAGTACAGCTAAACATTTGACAGGTGCGTTGGTGGTCCGTTGATGGTCGTTATTGAACGCATATAAAAATCCTCTAGATTCTCACCCTTATCCAGCTTGTTAAGTTTGGAAAGTCAATAAATTATCTGTGGTACTGCACCTCGCTTTTCAAACCTTCTATAACTTCCTACGATAGTGAGGTGTCTTTCAATAGGGCAGTAATCCTTATTATTCCATAGTTGGTTGAATCTTTGTTGATCTTCCGGCGCCGTAGCGGATTAGCCGTGCGTACTGGAGCGCCGTGTTGCCATGAGCGCGGCAGTTCTCCGTCGGGGGTTCGAATCCCCCTTCGCGCATGGATGTTCGTGCCGTCTTTAGTATAATGTAGTTTGTAAGTTTAGGAACTGACGACCCCGTAGTTAACCCGTAACTGGCGATGTTGGGTGTGAGATACCCAGCTAAATCTTTGAAATCCCATTGTAACCAGATTGTTGTGAGTACATCATTGTTGTTTCTCTGCGAGTCGGTCTGAAGCGCGGTACCCAACAAAGCGATGAGCTGTTTTATACACGATTCCTTAAAATACTGGGTATTTTTGTGCCCACCAGTTGTGAAACTTTTCGGGACTATTCTCGTATTCTATTTTATAGGTAGTATGGCATCTGGCAGCTTTCCTATGACAACTAAAACCCTGGGTGCAGTTCCGATCCAATCAGTGAGTTCATTTGGTTCATTAGTACTAAAAACTCCGCTTATTGATAAACACATCGACTTCAAAACAACCATTTGCCCCGTGAATTGCGGCTAAACTTCAGTAGAATGCTGCAGATACCAGTTCCATGTGAAGTCAGGCGAGACTTGGGCAAACAAGTGAGGTGTAAGAACTGACCACCAGGCTCTGACTGAAAAACAGAAAAGATGTGTAACAGCTGCAACGTACCGATCTGCGGAGCCTGCACAATTCCTATATGCCGAGATTGCGCGTGTGTGTGTTTGCAATAATATTTCTTATATAGTAGGCTAACATTATGTTTGGAGATATAAAAATTTGTAATGATATTTAGTTGATAACAGACAAAGTCAAAAGTGTTAGAAAATATTATTTGTTCGAAAGAAGTACAATATGTATGGTGATATAAAAATTTGTAGTTGTATATAGGTGATAACAGACAAAGGCAAAAGTGTTAACCTGGAAAATGTTATTTGAATGAAAGAAGTACATTTTATTTGTTTACGAAAGACTTAACTAATCACGAAAGGACTTTTAAATGAACAGTTTAATACTTGTTCAGATATTAGAATAATAAGTAAAACATTACCAGATTTTAACATGACAACATTTAAATTAAATAAGGGCGAAAGTTATCAAGAATTAAATGATTAATGTTCAAATGTTTGTATAGCTTATGGGACTTAACTAAGGGGTCATCAGTCCCTAAACTTACAAACTACTTATGAACTAGCTAAAACTAAAGACAGCACATATATCCATGCCCGACGGGGGATTCGAACCCCCGACCGTAGTGCCCGTGGAGACCGTGACTGGCGCGCCGCAGTCCCCTCGGCCACCGCGGTCGGCAGTCGTAATCGTATCGTCCATCAATTTTGTATTATTTATATTTTTATTATTTGTGTCCGAAATGTTTGTAAAAAATCCTAAAACTACAGGCAAATCCCAAGTGGACCGTGAAACACGCCAGTGCGATTTTTTAACAATCTGATTTACTCAGTCCATTAAGTAACGGGCATAAATGCATCTGTGAACAAGCACCACTTAGTCGAGCCATCAGTCTTCTTTTATTAGGTTCTTCACGTGTCCTGTGTCAGTAGCATACACAAATAGAGGCCACTACTCGACTCGTTGCACGCGGAACGACTTTAACGGAACATTTATACAAGCCGTAGATGGATGT
This sequence comes from Locusta migratoria, assembly GCA_026315105.1. Taxonomy (NCBI): domain Eukaryota; kingdom Metazoa; phylum Arthropoda; class Insecta; order Orthoptera; family Acrididae; genus Locusta; species Locusta migratoria. The sequence continues at coordinate 206,296,816 of CM048750.1, forward strand.
GTTTCTACTTCCCAAAACCGCACTTCCTGTCATTCGAAGATCGACGCCACCAAGAAACTTCATCTCAGAATATACTGTAGCTGTTCCCAAGTTTCGTTGTTATGACATGGAAAATTGGTAGGTAAAGCAGTCAACAATCCTAAGATTGGTTTGAGCACCACAGTGCTTTACTAGGCATGGTCCTGTTTGGAGGTGGTATGCCGTTGCCTTCCTCCGACCTTTGAGCTGACTTACCCAGCCAGTTATAGGGGGACCTACAGTTTAACGTGGGTTCTGAACCACGGTGCTACTCGGTATTTTTCACATAAGCAACACTGCCAGAGGTGAAAGAAGTGGAAAGTGACAGATAAAAATCCCAGGACCTGGCAGGGATCGAACCCGCGACCTTTGGATTTGTAGTCTGGCACTCTACCACTGTGCTACGGAGCCGTTCAAATGTTCAAATGTTTGTTAAGCTTAAAGGACTTAACTACGGGGTCATCAGTCCCTAAACTTACAAACTACTTATGAACTACCTGCAACTAAGGACGGCACAAATATCCATGCCCGAGGGGGGATTCGAACCCCCGACCGTAGTGGCCGTGCAGACCGTGACTGAAGCGCCTCAGACCCCTCGGTCACCGCGGCCGGCACGAAAATTATAATCTTGTGTAATAGGTACGTACAAGTTAGCAGGAAGCCAATTATTCGTGAGACCGATTTGCTTGCCTATTTTTGTTAGTCGCTGATTACGGTAAAGTAGTGACAAAAACTGTTAATAGTTTTTGTGATGTTATTACTATTTGTGAGTCGGTGGTGCATTAGCTTGTCTATAAGATTATAGCTACTCGTTTGTAGCCACTAGGAGAAGCTCGTTGGTCTATCTTATTAGCAAATGGTCATACGTGCCGCTTTGATGTACGGCGTTTATTTCCTGTTGACCGAGTCCACGCTGAAGTTCCCGGTTGCGCAACGCAACTGACCTGTGACTAGATTACTTATGCCGTCGAGTTACGCCCACCGCACCGTCGCTCGTTATGTCACGTCGTACTACCGGTCCTGCAAACGGGTAGGTCTGGCTTCCTGGCGAGGAAAGACTGGTTGAATACTGGAATGTGGTTCATATTGCAGAGCCTGTGATAATGAGTGGAATTGTACTCAGACTTCCCTACTTGACAACAAATGTATCCCAACAGGTTCTCCCTACACGTATAAACAACTTTTGATGTATACTTGGTAGGTACGTCAGAGTAGATACAGTTAATTTTCCATGTTAATTACTTAAGAGATCACGTGTACTTATGATCTTAAACTGTCGATTTTAAACATATTTTGTCAAAAATTGCAGCAACCGTACTAAATTTACAATAATTGTAGAATAAAGCTGCCCAACAAGTTGCTCTTTGTTTAGATACTTGATCTAGATTTCGGCACCAACTATGGGTGCTCACATTACTCATATGAGTAATAATGTTAATGTTCTGATGAAGGCACCCATAGTCGGTGCCGAAATCGAAATCAAGTATCTAAACAAACTGCAACCTCTTGTGCTGCTTTATTCTACAATTATTGTACCTTAAACTATTGTCGTCTTACGCTTATTTACATAGAAGTATGTAGAATAGTAGTATTAGATTAATTATGATAAAATATGTCTAATTACAAATCAGCCACTATATCTTGTGATAAAAAACGTGCACTTCTTCAGAGAACTGCCAGAAAATGATCGTGCAAAATTAAATAAATAAAAACAAATTTCTTCATAATTGGGCCCACAAATGAAACGACATTATAAAAAAGTTTGTCCTTCTGATACTGCTAGTTATTCACTTTCAAGCAATCTGTCATAAAACTTACTTATCTTTCTGCTACGCTTATTGTATGTATGTACTTATTGCCTGCAGCTATTACGAACTTTTATTAAACCTTTATGAAGTTCGTGATAGCTTCACGCAATAAGTACGTATGTACAATTAGCATAGAAGAAAGATAAGTAAGTTTTATGACAGATTGCTTAAAATGGCCTAAGGCCGAAACAGCTGTCGCTATAATAATAAAATAATTAGCAGCATCAGAAGGTCAACCTTTTTTATAACGTCGTTTCACGAAATAATGAAATAAAAATAAAATAATAAATAAGAAAAAAAAATGTGTATTTAAAACATCATATTCGTTTTACTCTCGTATTGCGTAATTTATATGAATTTTCAGATGGTTCGGAACGAGCGAGGGGCAACGTCGCTATTGTGTTAGTAAAGGCATAAGCTCCGTTGTTACCCGGACTGTGACGGAAACGCACGAAATGGCCCTAATGCAAGACAATGTCCGTATACAATGCATCTCTGAAAGCGACATCCGCGTCTCATTTTTTTTTTTTTTTTTTTGTAGATTGAAGATTTATCGAAAACACGTCGTATTTGGTAAAATTTCTTGTTACTAAACGTCAGCTAATGACGATCGTACGTTACCCATTTACCACCTGCAGTAGGACACTGTCTGCTATTATTTCGTATAGATTATCATCATGAATAGGCATATTATTAGTTTCATTACTAGAAGAATTCTATAATCTTACCGGCGATTGTTAATATTATGGCGGCCGGAATGTAGATTCTTTTCACAAAAGTTTATTGATTATTCTTGCTTTATGAAATTGTCTACAAACAGAAAATGCCATTCGTGTAAAATATATGGAAGATTTGTATTAAAGCTGCAGTAGCTATTCAAAACCACTCAGGGTATTGCAGATAGAAATGTAGCTGTTAAAGATTCGGTGACGTGTTTACCTGTCCAAATATATAGTACATAGGAAAAATACCTTCGTAAATGTAGCAAAAATCCCTACGTACACGTTCCTTATTTTGTGGCGTATATGCGTATGTACGAGTGTAACCTCTGCAGAGGTTATCCACGCAGAAATGAACGATGCATACGTACAGTGACAGGTAAGTCTTTGTCTGTTAATTAGGATCACATCCGGCAGCTCGCCAAAGTGCAAGGAGGATGTAAACACGGGTGTGCTAAAATCACGACTAGGATTTTCAACCTGAACAAGGCACAAAATGAACTCTATGCAAAACTGGCAAAAACGGAAGTATGCATTTGGTACCCGTTGTGAAAGTGTTTGTGTTTTCCAACTACTATAACTAAATTCAGAAGTAGAGTATGTTTACACTCCATGGTTACAAATAGTCACGAAAGAGAGTTGCATTAGCGACTGTTGTCTATTTATCGTTACGATCGCCAAAAAAGCCTGTAAAATTACCAACAAGAATATTTTATGGTTGGTATTTAAATAGAGAATTTGGAACACTTAGTCAAAATCAGTATGAATCGAGTACTAATTATAGAAATATAAGACAAATGTGCACTGTGGTTTACTCACACCATTCACAGAATGCTGCAATTATAGAAAGCTCTATACTTTCACAACTTATACAGTAAACTAATTGACAGAAGAAACTTAACAGCAACTTGAACGTATGTCACAGGTACTGTACATTAAACCTAATAGATCTAACAAAGTACTACGAATCACTTGCAATATATGAAATTGACGAAAGTACCTGAACCTTTCATCCAGTCATTCGTGGATAAACTTTGTGCTAAGTGCAGAGGTAAAAGAAATAACTGTAAGATTGCATTCCACAATATATGCCGGTGAATTAATGAGAGTTAAATAGGTAGTCTGAATGTTAAGACTACGCAAATAAAAAGTTAGGACGTAGGACGAAATTCCTGTACCATTATTTACTGTATATGTTGTGGAATTTGTCCTTTCCCATAAGTCATGGTAATAGAGTTTCTCTTGAGTAGAACATTTTCCCACATGAAACTTTCACTCTGCAGCGGAGTGTGCGCTGATATGAAACTTCCTGGCAGATTAAAATTGTGTGGTGGAACCGGGACTCGTACCTGGGCCCTTTGCCTTTCGCGGGCAAGCGCACTACCGACTGTGCTATCCCGACACGACTCACGATGTCGCCTCAAAACTTTACTTCCGCCGGTACCTCGCCTCCTACTTTCCAAACTTCACAGAAGCTCTCCTGCGAACCATGCAAGACTAGCACTCCTGGAAGAAAGGATATGGTGGAGACATGGCTTAGCCACAGCCTAAGGGATGTTTCCAGAATGAAACTGCTGCAGAGTGAAAGTTTCATTCTGGAAACATTAGGCTGTGGCTAAGCCATGTCTCCACCATATCCTTTCTTCCAGGAGTGCTAGTCTTGCTTGTTCGCAGGAGAGCTTCTGTGAAGTTTGGAAAGTAGGAGGCGAGCTACTGGCGGAAGTAAAGTTGTGAGGCGGCATCGTGAGTCGTGTCGGGATAGCACAGTCGGTAGTGCGCTTGCCCGCGAAAGACAGAGGTCCCAGGTTCGAGTCCCGGTCCCGGCACACAATTTTAATCTGCCAGGAAGTTTCATTTTCGCACATCATTGTAAAATGTAGAGATTCTTGACGAGTGTACATCGTCCTTCTAAAGAAGGCCGTAATTCTTCCCGACATGGGTCAAAGAACAGACCGTTTTATCCTGCAGCCATTATGAATCAAGACACACGGGGATAACAGACGTTAGCTGCCTATGGGAAGTGAATTACAGCATGAGGCAAAGTTGAAAATTTGTGCCAGACTGAGATTCGAAACCGGACCCCCCATAAGGGGCAAATTACAATGTCGACTACTCCATCCGCACACAGTAGTCAACACAGCTGCAATGACTATCAAAGCAAGCTCCCGCAAAATTTTCGTTATCCTCTTTCTGACGTAGTGCAACTGGCCTTATTCGCGGCGCTTTGCGGATTCCCGTAAGAGTTCGAGCATAGTGTGCATCGACACGAAAGGGATTCGAAATAAATAAATAAATAAAATAATAACAAAATAAAAAAATACAGACCTTCATCCACAGTATTTTTTCCACGCTTACCATTTTGTCATTTGCGTGGTCTCATACGAAATATTTTCCTTCAGCTCGTCAGTGGACGGTAAGAGGAGTCGAGGTAGAACAAGAAGAAAGTACTTATATTCGGTGCAGAATGATTTTGAAGGGAATGGCGTAACATCAGACGAGGTATCAATGTTAGCATGGAATAGGGGATCATGGAGGAATTTTATTACAGGTACTATGCTCCAGACTGAACGCTGAAAGGCATAATCAGTCTCTAATGATGATGATGATGATGATGATGAATGACACACCGCTCATAACGCCATTTGTACTTCTGGAAGCAATCTTGGTACGCCTCTTGCTGCACCGTAGGGAGCGCTGTCTACGAGTGTTATCTTCTCGATTGTTGTAAATCTTCGTCCTTTCAATGGGGTTTACGACTTTGGGGCAAAAAAAGTCCGTCTGGAGGATGAGGTACCACAATGATGTTTCCTGTGTAACAGTCACGCACCAACGAGGATGACTGGCGGATGCGTCATGGTGATGCAAGAGCCATGAATTGTCTCGCCACATTTCAGGCCGTTTCCTTGTCACATTCTTCTTGAATCTTTCGGACAGCCAATCTTCGATTGACACTTACAATTTCGTTGACGTTGCTGACGCGAGAGTGTAGGTAGACGTCGAAGGGAGTCCTGAACGTAGGTCATCGTTTTTTTCCCCTTTATTGTTATTTTCAAGGCCCTGGTGGAGCAGGCTGGCAGCGACGTCTATGCCACTGAAGCCGGTCATTAATACAAATTGTCCAGCAGAATACATATATTAAAACGGCGACAAAACTGGAGAACGAAAGTTATAAAAAACGGAGATGAATGTGAAACTTAAATCTCATAGATTAGTTTTTAAATGGTGCCACAGTTGTCTAAAATATTTATAAGTCTGAGTAAAAGTCTGAGGCGGTGACACTGACGAATACACTAATAAAACCCATGTATGCAACAATGTTTTGACGTTGTCGGCTCGGCGGTTGCACTGTTAAAATAACATACACTGACACTAGGATGCACAGACACTAAATACACAGACGACGCACCACATTAAAACTGGAACACTGTGCAGACCCCGTAGGGGGGGGGGGGGGGGAGGACTGGAGGTGCGTGGGGTATGTGGCGGGGGGAAGGGAAACGTAAGAACTCCCACAGTGTTAGTCACGTCGTACATTGACATTTTAATAACAAGAATTATATAATTTTAACACTGTATAGTCTTAATTCGTAGAAGTTACACTATAATCTTATTTCGACTTAAAAGTCATCTTCAGGTGTTATGCCACATTCCGTTCTGCTGTACATTTCAATATTATTGTGACGTGATATATTTTATTATTTTTTCCTATATATATATATATATATATATATATATATATATATATATATATAGCAATAACGTAAGTTATAATATTGTGCTGTCATGCAACAAGATCTTTATCAAGTTACGGATTTTGACATTTATTTGACAGCTTTACAGAGAGGAAATACATTTTTTCTTTCTTTCATTCCACAAACCCACACAGAACGGAAAGCAGGATACTGAGTTTAATGGTGATTTTATCTGTGCGTCTATGTTTACAAAAATTCTTTCATTTGTTGTTATGGTGTTCATTCCTGACACTGGTTTTATGCAGTTCTTCACCCCATTCTGTCCTGTGCAAGCCTCTTCATTTCCTCATAAGAATGGCAACCCACATCCATTTGTTTACTGTATGCATCTCTAGGTCTCCCTCTGCGATTTTTACCCCACACACTACCCTCAAATTCACGATTCCTGTATGTCTAAGAATGTGTCCTACCAATCGAGCCCTTCTTTTAGTCAACTATTATTTCTTTCTCCGCAACACCCATCCCAAGGTTAATGTGTCGGGTTCGGTGGTCCTTGTATTTACAATTCCTTCCCTATTTTTTAGTACTTTGTTTTGTATCCAGAAGTGCGTTTTGTCAGTATAAAACCTCTTGCTTTCGGGAGGGTGGTGCTTCAAACCCATCTCCGGCCGTCCAGATTTAGATTTTCCGTGATTTTCCTAAATGAATCCAGGCAAATCTCGTGATGGTTCCGACTGAAAGGGAACAGCCGATTTTCTTCCCTAGTCTTACTAAAAAATCTGGGTGTGAGCTTCTCTAATAACCACACTGTCGACGGAACTTTAAAGCCTAAAATTATTCCTTTATTCGAGTATAGGAGAATCACCACAATTCGAAAAGTAATTCATGAAAGTATATGAAACCAACTGGACTAGCATAGAAATAAGGATTTTTTAGGACGTTTGAAAATTTCTTATTATAATTATTCCCTTCACAGTTTGCACACTTAATGTCTTCGCAGTGCAGAGAACTCTCTTTCAAAATGTTCAAATGTTTGTAGAGCTTATGGGACTTAACTACGGGGGTCATCAGTCCCTAAACTTACAAACTACTTATGAACTAGCTAAACCTAAGGACGGCACAAATATCCATGCCCAAGGGGGGATTAGAACCCCCGACCGTAGTGGCCCTGCAGACCGTGACTGGAGCGCCTCAGTCCCCTCGGCCTCCGCGGCCGGAAGAACTCTCTTTCTGCAACGTCATTACTACTAGATAGAGCCGACAGAAACCAAGCAATGAACAGTAAACGTTTGCACCACGTTCCCTCAAAGAGCTGCTCTTCACATTTTTCTTTCAAAATATTTTCATAATCCTGGTAAAGTTTTAAGACTTAACTGATCTATCTCGGAAAGAAGACGATATTTGAGCTGGACCGAATAATATGGTTTAAGCACATGAAGTGGTAACGTCTTACGAAATGACCAAGAAATCACACTCTTTCGGCACGGGATCTTCTTCAGACCTAATTAAGGAGTAAAACTTTGTAGCTGGAAAACGTGCTCACGTTATGTAGTACCATCCAAAGAAATTCAGAAATCGTGACTCATTCGAGTTACAGCCTATTTTCTTTATTGCTTGATTATGACCACATTTGTTCTCCACTTGAAAACCATTTACATTCCTTAGAAACATGAAATTTCAAAATTTATGGGACGATTGGTAAAAAAACGGGAAAATATACGACACGTATTTATTCTGTCGGGACAACGGGACACTTCGGCTAAATAAGGGACGATCGCGTAAAATACGTTAGACCTTAATCTTTTGGCCCACTTTAGGTTACGGTAGTAACACTAAAAGTGGGTCTTTGCGATCGTCTTTTGACAGTTCGAAATTTAAATGAAAATAACGGCTTAACTATTCATCTGACACGAAAATTGAATATCCGAATTTGTAGAGGAGAAAATTCTCTACAACTTTGATCTGTTGTGTTTTTTCATATCTCGTAGCGTTTCAAAGATATTTGCAAAAATAACGGCGATTTTGGGATGTATGTATGTATGTCTGTCTGTCTGTCTGTCTGTCCGTAACGTGTTCCCTGTTTTTAAGACGAACCATTCAACCGCTCAGCACCAAATTTTACAGACATGATTGTAGGCCTCCAGAGACCAGAACCTCCCTTTTTAAAATTTTTCGGACAAAAAATACGGTAGTAATACCAAAAAAGCCGTTTGTAATATAATTGTAATTGCAAACGATCCGTTCATCTGACACAAAAATTGAATAACCTAATTGGTAGAGGAGAAAATTCTCGACAACTTAGATCCCTTACGTTTTTTTCATATCTGGTATCGTTTGAGAGATATTTGCAAAAATCACGGAGATTTGACACCCTCCATTGAATTAACGAAAACCAGCCGTTCGGAGATGTCACGTGACATTACTCGCCCAGAACTCTCTCTCTCTCTCTCTCTCTGGCATCTTGCGTTGCGTATTTGATGATTTTCTTATTGTAACTTACACGTTGTCATTTCCAAGCAATGGCACACTGAAGAATTAACAAAAACACATAGTTCTTCGTACGATAATCTAAAGCCTACAAATGCCGTATTAGCATCAGTTAGCAACGTCCATTAATAGTATGAGATTAAAGGACTCATCTTCTGGTCAATAGCCGTAGAGTAGTGGGTAAAGCGTTGGACAATGACGCTTAAGGTCGGTGGTTCGAAACCCGCCACTACCTAATTTATTTTCATAAAAGGGTTTCAGACACACTTATTAATTACTTTTTTAATAATTTAGATTATTACTTTGGACCAAAATGTTTGCACAAACTTATAAAACTACAAATCTAAAGTGGGCCGTAAAACACGTCAGTGCGATTTTTTTACTTCAAATTCTGTCCTGGAGAATGTAAATCGATTGACGTAAGCACGGCAGCACGTCCCTCAGTGACACATCGTCTTTGTTGACGTGTACGCCCTATCCTCGGAGGACTCAGTGAGTCACCCGCCTGCAGCAGACAATGCCAATCCCGCCTGCTTGGCAGTCTTCTCAGGGAGCAATGAGTGGATGGTGCCAGACAGTGACTCCACGCTGCGGTTTCGCTTGGATCACGCGCGCCCGTGACCTCGTACCCGCCAACGCCTCGCACTGCTGCCAGTGGGGGAGCATTTCACTTCACCGGCTTCCTTGTCGATAGCTGCAAGGTATCCCACAGAAAGTGACTACACAACAAACAAAAACTTCAAAACCGAGTCCCTTGTGGATTGATGCGCGAAGCATACAGTAGTTACCACAGCCATCTTTCCGCGAACCCGAAAAGATTCTGGTCCTATGTAAAATGTTTGTAGAACTTATGGGACTTAACTACGGGGTCATCTGTCCCTAAACTTACAAACTACTTATGAACTACTTAAGACTAAGGACGGCACAAATATCCATGGCCAAGGGGGGATTAGAACCCCCGACCGTAGTGGCCCTGCAGACCGTGACTGGAGCGCCTCAGTCCCCTCGGCCACCGCGGCCGGCAAAGCCCACTATCCAGTCACTCGTTGATCATCTCGGGTCAGTAAAAGAAGAAAGCAATATTTCACGCAGGAGGACCGCACAAATGTACCATAATTTGATCAACGCACTAACTCCCAAATGAAGGACATAGTAATAGCAGCTGAGAGAGCTAAATACAAAAAAGTCTCCTGGCCCGGATTGTTCAAATGTTTGTATAGTCTATGGGACTTAACTACGGGGTCATCAGTCCCTAAACTTACAAACTACTTATGAACTACTTACGAACTAGGACGGCACAAATATCCATGCCCGAGGTGGGGATTCGAACCCCCGACCGTAGTGGCCGTGCAGACCGTGACTGAAGCGCCTTAGTCTCCTCGGCCACCGCGGCCGGCAGTCCGGATTGAATATCAGTTCGGTTTTACAAACAGTATTCTACGGCATTGTCCCTTTACTTGGCCTGCATTTATCGCGAATCTTAAATTCAGCCCAAAGTTCCTAGTGATAAAAAAAAAGCGCAAGTAAATTCCGTTTATAAGGAAGGTAAAAGAAGTAACTCACATAATTACAGGACAATATCGTTGACATCACTTTCCTGTAAAATTTTACGCATAAGCTTCTGTCTAAGAATCAGCACGGGTTTAGTATACATCGTCCCTTTTCTCGCATGAGATCTTGCGAGCCATGAATGAAGGACAACAGATTGTGTTTTTCTCGATTTCAAAAAGGCATTTCACGTGGTATTATACTGCAGACTGCTAACGAAGATAGGAGCATATGGAACAGGTTCACAGATGTGTGACTAGCTGGAAGACTTCCTAAGTAATAGAACGAAGTACGTTGTTCTCGACGGAGAGTGTTGATCAGAGTCTAGTTTATCGCCAGGTGTGCCCCAGGGGAATGTGATAGGACCGCTATTATTTTCTATCTATATAAATGATCTAATGGACAGAGTAACTTGTAATTTGCGGCTGTTTGCTGATGATGCTGTGGTGTGTGGGAGGGTGTCGTCTGTAACTGACTGTAATAGCATACAGGATGACTTAGACAAAATTTCTAGCTGATGTGAAGAATGGTAGCTAGAAATGTAGAAAAATGTAAGGTCATGCGTATGAATAGGAAAAACAATCCTATGATCTTCGAATACAATATTAGCTTCTTGATGCAGTCGCGTTGTTCAAATAGCTAGGTGTAACATTGCTGAGCGATATGAAATGGAACGAGCATGTAAGGACAGTAGTGAGTAAGGCGGACTTGCCGACTTCGGTTTATTGGGAGAATTTTGGGAGATGTATTTCATCTGTAAAGAGGGCCGCGTATAAAACTCTTGTACGACAACGTCTTGAGTATTGCTCAAGTGTTTGGGACCCGCAGCAGGTCCGTTTAAAGGAAGACACGTACTTCACGGCAAATTGCGGAGTATAAGTAGACGGACCAATTATGTGGAAAACACAGATAACAATGCTACCACCCGAGCAGGCCGCAGTGGCCGAGCGGTCTGCGGAGCGCCAGTTACAATCTGCACGGCCACTACGGTCGGAGGTTCGAATCCCCATCTTTAGTATAAGGTAGTAATTTGTAAGTTTAAAGACTGATAACCCCACAGTTAAGTCCCTTAAGCTTAACAACCATTTGAGTATTTGCTACCACCCGTATAAAGTGCTTGGTAAGCTGCCGTCAAATGACCTGCTTTGTTACCCTTGCAGACAACACATTATGCAGTTCGACGCACTTTACTGTTTTCCCAATGTTTACAGTAACCGACGTGTAAGACCAGTAATATCTTAGTGTGACATGACCTGATAAAGAAGTGATGACAGTTGTAACATTGTAGTGGAGGCCTATCTTATAAATACTTCAAATACGGTGTACGTAAAATAACGTAGTTCATGGCTGCGCAGTTGAGAGAAAATTGTTGTTGCGGTTGCTGTGCTGTGAACGTGAAAGGCGAAGTGCAGTACGACAGCTGAAGTCTATGTCCAGCATAACGTACCAATGCAGGCAGCATGTATTAACAGATGTCAGTACGACCAATAATTAAAGACACAGGCGTTCAAAAACGATATTAACTAGAGAACAGAAATAGAAAGTGGCTTTATCAGAAGATCAACCGAAACGAAAGAGGGCAGAATATACGCTGTTAGGAGGAAATTAGATAAAACTGAAAACGGAGCCGGCCGCAGTGGCCGAGCGGTCTGCAGCGCGCCAGTCACAGTCTGCACGGCCGCCACGGTCGGGGGTCAGCATCCTCCCTCGGGCATAGGTGTTTGTGTCGTATTTAGTATAAGGCAGTTCATAAGTAGTTTGTAAATTTAGGGACTGATGACCCCGCAGTTAAGTCCCTTAAGCTTAAAAAACATTTGAATATTTTGAAAACGGAAAAATCTGTTACATAGCGAACAATCTGCATAAATGTCATTAGTAAGACAAAATAAATAAATAAATAAAATAAAATAAAAATAAATAAATAAAAAGTAAAATTATTTTTTTCTTCCGCGTCTTTCTAAAGCACTGAAACTTTGGGACATACTTATAGCTACGTTTACTTTACTAAGCGACTGGAATAGCTAGAGGTTCCTGGAACTCGCACAAACATAGTTATTACTGAAATTTTTGCGTTGTCATTTCTCACTTCTAACTAGCATTTAATGCCATGACGCTTAATCACTCATGCCTTATTACGAAAAATTTTCCTGCACTTAACGATGCACGAATACTGCTGTGTGATGTCACGTAGGAAAGAGGTAACTTGAACTGTGTATGACGGCAGATGAGAATAAACTTCCGCCACGAAATCGCGTGTCGCCCGTGCTCACGGCAAGGATACGTTTCTGCGCCCATGTCGCGTTATTTCACTGTGCCAGCCGTTTCACAATGAGCTAGATGCATAAGCCATTATTACGAAACTGTTATGGCCTTCACAGACGTTCATGGTGTAACGCAATATCTTTATTTTCTGAGATGGCGGAACACACGTTTAACTGTAGGTCCCCTCTGCAACTGACTAATAAAGTCAGTTCAAAGGACGAAGGAACCTAACGGCATACCATCTCCAACCAGGACCGTGCCTAGTAAAGTAATATGGTGTTCAAACCATCTTCGGATTGATATTTTGCCTTTATCAGTTTTTTTTATAAGTAGTACTCTACAGTTCTTATTCGCTGCAGACCAGCCATTGTATTAATTTAACAGTTTCAGTTGCTTAAACGAACAGCTTTATTCACTACTGCTTACAGTCAATCTGGACACGTTCAGGTACAAAAATTATACTTAGATAAAATAATTATCGATAATCAATATAATATAGAGTTATCAGCACATCGGCAACTGAGAGGCATGGTTATTGTGGAAAACAAATCCGCTCCAGTTTTGTACTCTCTCTCCTACGTAAACTTTGCACCCCAAATATCTCTGAAACAACAACATATATTAAAAACGACTTTCAAGGGTGTGAACGTACGGCAGGGACTTATGAAAGTAATGAGTATGAGATAGTCTACAATGTAAACAAATATTATTTTCAAAATAAACATATTTTAATGGATACCCGCCGCGGTGGTGTTGGTCGAGCGTTCTATAGCGCCTTGCTGCGGAACGTGTGTTTGCTCTCCGTCGATGACTCGAGATCGCGGGTTCCAGTCTCGGTTCAGACACAATTGTTCATACATCCATGTTGTATATTTACGAAGACTACTAGCAGTTCAGACAGAAAAACCACAGTTAAAGTCTGAATTAGGACGAAAAAGAGGCAAAGGTCCCTTAGATTTTAAAAGTGAGCTACTGAGGCACATTATTTTAAATTATGACACAACTTGTTTTTACAACGTTTTAGATGTTATAAGTGACGAGCTGATACAAATTCTTATTAATCAAAACACGACTGAACTGTGCAGTAGTAGATGATGTATGGAGAGATTCTATTTTCTAAAAATGTAGAACTGCAGATCTGATGATGAATACAAAGTTATGTCGAAACCGGTAATCTGGAGTAAAATATTGAACATCGGTGTTGGTATATATGTGTGACAACAGTTTTGGGGAGAGTCGTAACGTGAAAAATCGTCGTTTCCTTTTCGATAGAATGTTTAAGTGACCTTGAGTTGTTAAATGTGAGCATTTTTCTGGAATTTCTAAAGAAGTCACATACACTGCTAGTCATAAACATTTATGTGACGTGAGTTTCATTCCTGCTTTATCAGTACTACAGAAAAAGTTTGTCACAGACATAAAACTGCAAAACAATTAGGAGGGCTTGAAACAGGCGTCATCTGATTAACTGTGATATGCAGTTCGAAGATAAACGGGTTTCGGACGCAAATAGAGCGATAGAAATATGCGTGCAAACAAAATGTGCAACTGAGACTGGCCGGTTCCGGAACACAGTTTTAATCTGCCAGGAAGCTTCATATCAGCACACACTGCGCTGCAGCGTGAAAATATGATTCTGAAAACATCCTCTACGATGTGGTTAAGCAATGTCTCCACCATATCCTTTATTCTAGAAGTTCTAGTCCTGGTTGCGGGAGAACTTTTGTGGAGATTGGAAAGTAGGAGACGATATACTGACAGAAATAAAGCTACGAGGACGAATCGCGAAGCGTTCCGCGATAGCTAAGACGGCAGAGCACTTGCTCGCGAAAGGCAAAGGTTCAAGGTTCCGGCACACAATTTTCACCCGCCAGGGGTTCATTTCAACGCACCCTGCGCTGCAGAGTGAAAATATCATTCTAAATTAGGACGTCTAATAGGATAAGAGCGATGCTTCTCCGATATAAAAATCAGTTTTTTACATTTTCTGTAATGGAGGGAAATAGCTGAAAATAATGGCAGTTTAAACCACGCAGACGTAGAAATGCACTACTCAACAGTAAGCTCACTTGAAACAATTTTGTTGGTGCGACCTGTTGCGATTTTATACAATTTATTTCATTCATAACTTGTTTCAGAACTATCTGCCATCCTCTGATGATATCTACGATGTACACATAATAGAAATAAATGAAGCAATCTGCTTGTAATTATGTCCAAGAAAACTGTCTGCGAACATAGCAGCTGTCACTGTTGGTGGTAAAATGCAATTGTGGTGAAGTTATAAAATATGTCACCATATTGAGTCATCCAATATTAAAAAAACTACTGAAATGAAACTTGTCTACTTGTGAATTTAATGTTGATGAACACACATGCCAGAGGAAGATCTCGAACCTCCACCGTGACATTGCACCTCAGACCGCACCGCCATTCCAGTGCGGCCTTTAAGAGTTCTTGGCAGCTCCTCCAATAGTAACATACCGGCGGAGTGATGAATTTTATTTGCGTTGATTGCAACTTCCTCTACTCTCTCTATCACTTGCAAGTTATGCTCTCTTCAACAAATTTTCAAATCCTTTTACATCTTAAGGAACTAAGCTGCGGGGTCATCAGTCCCTAAACTTACAAACTACTTATGAACTACCTTATACTACAGACGGCACAAACATCCATGCCCGAGGGGGGATTCGAACCTCCGACGGAGAACGGCCTCGCGCATCGTAGCATAGCTTCCTAAAAGGGCGCGGGGCCGCTCCGCCGCGGCTACTGTCTCTCATGAAATACTTTTAGACCAATGTTTTTCAAACTGTGGGTACCAATCCCTAGGACTGTCGCGAAGCCCTGCTCAGAGGGGTCGCCGTCACAGGAGGAAGTACTTGCGCCGTAAAGTAACCAGGGGTTCAGTAATACAAAAAACGTATGCGTAAGTGAATCTTTTTTAGTGTTAAAATTACGGAATTCCTTGTGTAATATTCATTATGAATTGATCATAGATTGTTTTACAATACAATGTGTTAATGATGAATAAGCACAAAGTCTGAAAACATTTCAGAAAAAGAATTTGATACAATAACTAATTCTGAAAAATTCGAAAAAATATCTACTTCTTTACAAATTGTCTATACAGCGGGAACCTATCTTAATTAGCATAATTCGCTTCTGAGTCTTGCCTGAAATGCGAAATACTCGTTAACAAATTTCTTTTGCTGTCGAAAATCACGTAAATATACGGCAAGTGCCATTCAGAAACTTCGTTCAACAAGTTGCTGAACAAAAGAGAGAAGAAACAATTTGTTTCGTTTGAGATTACATTCATTTGTTACTGTTCTTGAGGGGCAGGAGTCGTCACAATATTTTTATTTGAAAGGGGGAAAGGGGTTCGCCAGAATGTTTTTACTTGGAAGGAGGCACCATATTCGATAAGTTTGAAAAACACTGCTTTAGACAGTGACAGATTTGGCCGTCTGCATGGCTAGCGGTCAAGTAATATTGGAGACGCTACTAGGCTGGAGATGCGTGCTGCGGAAGGCTGGCAGCTGACAGGAAGCAGCAGCTGCTTACGTCACACAACATTATCTCTCTCTCCCTTCCTCGGCCGCTCTCTGCTCCTCCTTACCCACTTTTTACTCTGCCCCGTGGACGGATTCCCAGCGCGGCGTCTCGCTCTGGATGTATCAACCAACGGGAAACGCTCTCAGCACAGTGCTGTTTACTGTTCACAGAATTCCCAGGCATCGTTTGGCCTGCTGCGGCACAGAGAGCTTTGGAGAATCGATAAAGCTACTGACCTAATCTCGACAGTTCTACGAGGCATCAGTGCACGCTCTTCTTTGTGTAAGCAAGAGCGCAGAGTTGTGTTGTGAAGATTAAATCAACCCGCGCCAGTACGGAAAAAATGTTTGTACAACTTATGGGACTTAACTATGGGGTCATCAGTCCCCAAGCTTACAAACTACTTATGAACTAGCTAAGACTAAAGACGGCACAAATATCCATGCCCGAGGGGGGATTCGAACCCCCGACCGTGGTAGCCGTGCTGACCGTGACTGGAGCGCCTCAGTCACCTCGGCCACCGCGGCCGGCGCCAGTACGGACTCGGGAAGTATATGCACAACTAAAATGTTTACACACGAAATAATTATGCAAGGTAAGATGTGTGCATTTTTAAATAAACACATAAAGAAAGACAGTTACTTCACATTTGTTGCAAGGTCTCCTGAAAACTGACTTTGAACATGTATATTGCCATCAAGAACACAGTTTTGTTCATCAACTGACTGCAATATATATAGTCAGAAAGCCTGGATCGCAATTGAAAGGTTACAAGTTTATTTTATGACCAATTTCAGAAGTATAAAGTTTACAAATTTATGATCAGTTTCGGCAATACTATGTTGTCTTTATCAAACACAGGTGATCTCATTACTTCTTTTATAAAACAGATTTTGAAAATCCAAATAACGGACCTTGATCCGTTGCAGTGGACATGTGCTAGTTCCCAGATCGAAGCATGTAACGTCATTTGTTGGTAGACGTGCTTTTTCCTTAATTCTATCTTTATACACCTTGCATCTAACGACATTTGTAAATAATCTGGCCAATTGACTACTCTGCTGAATACTGTTACATAACTGTAAGTGTGGAACAGTGTACTGCTACACTGTATTCTACAGTAGCGTGGAAAGCAAAGAGCTTGCAGTTGAAGAAATTTGTTTCACACAGTCGAAGGTAAAAAAAAAAAAAAAAAAAAAAAAGTTCTCATAGCACCGCTGACTAACATTTCTGATCATGGGTGCCTTAACAAACTATATACTCACTCCTTTCTACAGTTAATTGAAGTCTCCAAGCGAAATTGACAAATACATGCTGCAGGTTCAAAGAAAGTATATAATCTAAATCTAGAAACGCAAAGGCTTGTGACCTATTGATATGCATTGGAAAGTCCTTTGGAAGTATAATTCATCCTTAAAATGGCTTATAAAAATTTAGTCAGTGTATGCAACATTTAATCTGTTCTTGTATATATATATATAGACTAAAAGAAAATAGCAAACAGAGACGCACATACATATTACAGTCTACATATTTCTTATTAGATAAACGGGAACAGCATTAGTTCAGTATTAAAAAGTAATTTTCATTTAAGGGCCAGTCCTAGATGTATACTTCAATTGCACGCATGTTCCGATCGCTCTTGGTATTTACGTCCAAACTCGTTTGTCTTAAAACTGAATATCACAGTTAAACAGCTGATATTCTACCATATAGTACACGTCACGCTAGTCTGACGCCTGTTTCATGCCCTCCTTATCGCGTTGCAATTTTATGTGCAGCGATGTCTGTGACAAACTTTTACTGCAGGACTGATAAAGCAGGAATGAAAATCATGTCATATAAATAATTATGACAAGCAGTGTAAGTGACTTACGCAGGAATGAAAATCATGTCATATAAGTAATTATGACAAGCAGCGTATGTGACTTCATTTGGAATGGCAGAAAAATGCTCATACTTAAACAACTCCCAAGGTAACTCGTTTGACTGCTTTTCTTAATCATTCGTAAAGGCCACTTAAAAAAAAAAAAAAAAAAATATATATATATATATATATATAACTTTACAATCGTTTCATGTTATGACTCTCCCCTAATTTGTTTTGAAATATATATGCCAAGACCGCTGTTCAATATTTTATTCCAGGTTACCGTTTTCGACAAAACTTTGTCATTTTCATATTTGCAACTGTGTATATATATTTTAATGGCATATCTCTATACATCATTTACATTTGAACAGTTCAATCGTGGTTTGATTTACATGTTTTTGTATCTGCCCGTCACTTATAACATCTGTAACATCATAAAAACTAGTTGTATTATAATTTAAAATAATGTGCCTCAGCTCGTCACTTTCCAAGTGTAAGGGACCAAATTGCTAATGCCATCGATCCATAGACTTACAAACTAAATTAAACTAACTTCCGCTAAGGACAACACACGCATCCATGCCTGAGGGAGGACTCGAACGTCTGGCGGTATCTTCCGCGCAATTCATGACATATCGCCTCAGACCGGTCGGCCATTTCGCGCCGCGTACTGAGATGTAAATGTAATTCGTTTCATCACTACGAATGACGACATACCAAACTGATAATCTTGTGTGCAGATGATGGCAAGTTTTACGTTCGCGACGACAGCTACGAGCCTTCTTCCGACATTCGACCTCGGCAGGCTTCTGCGTATCTGTTGCGTTAGTGTAAGCCATTATGGTTTGATGTTCTCGTAGTGCACATACGTGAACCGGTTCGGTAATGATCCTTTATTTAGGACACACGCACACACACACACACACACAAAACACACACGGACACACATGTCTATACTACATACGGTATGGCGAAGTACGAAACGAACGATCGAGGCAGAGAGAAAGTAAGCCACGGTAATTGTTCTGTCGCCAGGCAAGTTAAATGATGAGTCAGCGCTCATTCAACTAAACTCTGCTCTTTAGGATAATTAACGCTACTTATCTCGGTATAGGTCCCGTTTCAAATAATGGGGAGTTGTCGATTTTCTGAGTTTCTGCACAGCTCTTTCTCGATTTGCAAGTATGAAGAGAGAAAACCAGGCGCAAGCGACCTTTGGCAACTCGCGTGTGTGATAAATACAGTTACTTCAGTCCCGACATGTGAGAGACAGCAGTGCTCATAGCGTACAAACACTATAATTTGCAAGACGTAAATGTTTATGGAGCTTTGACCATAGATACTAGTAGATTGGTATTACCCACAGACATATACTACTAGACTGCCAATGCCAAGGACGTTGGAACACAAACCTCCTTGGGAAATGCCGTATAAAGCATCATCGGTGTCAGTGAAGTCTCGCCGCCATGTTTCTATACTATAAACGTGTAAGCAGTCGTTTGTGTTATTACAGAAAACAGCCGTAAAAATACGAATGAAGTGACGCAACTTAGCTGTCGTTAGACTTTTAACATTTGGGAAGTTGTATATGGCTGTATTTTTTCAGCTGGAGTAAACATTGACCCATACAGTAATGAGATGCATGTATTTTCTGTTGTTATTAATGTGTACCAATTTCAATACGGATTTTCTTTCAGTAGTATGGTCTTGTTTATCGTGGATAACACGTATTATTATTCTTTTGAGAGCTCTTACGAAATCTACAGTCTGCTTTGACACATACAGTAATGAGTTGCGTTTTCTGTTTTTATTAATCGGTTACCAGTTTCGATTAACTTCAGCTTTTCCTTTTTAGTATGACCGTTATAAATGTGCTGTTTTTCTTGGGTAACACATGTCTTTATTCTTTTCAGTATTTTTCAGGTAACTTCAGTCTGCTTTAACTGTAAGTAACGGTAAAATTTTAATTACCATGCGGCCTTGCATGATTATGTTGGCAACATCAACAAAACGGTAGAAAGCCCTGGCCAAGATGTTAATATTCTTAGAAATCCACAGAGAGTGACTTAGTGATTAGTGTTTCTTACAGATGATGAAGTAAATAAATAATGCTGTTCCTGCTCTATGGTTGACAGATTCTTGTATGTAGGCCCTATCCTCGTTCAATCAATAAAAGTAATTGCCTTGGTAAACGAAAACTTGATAACAAAACATTTGCGTTGTCACTCGATTTGCTAATGTCAACGTCACATGATTGACAACGTAATCACACGAGGTGGCAAAGTAAAATTTTACCGTATGTAAGACGTTCTTCTCATAACTCTATTCAGTTATGTACGCTTATGTGTTAAATTCAATTATTGCGGAAGTATTAGCTCAAATGCAAATCATGTTCATACCAACTAGTAAAGCTTATATCATCATATCGTATCAGAAGATCATAATAGTACCGCACTTAAACTTTCTGACGTGAGGTGAAGCAAGATGGCGTCAGACTTCAGTCACAGAGTTCGCCAGTCTGTCGCATTACCATATTTTTGTGGCTAAAACATCTGCCGGCTTAAACCACGTGACGTTTGACAAAACAATGGTACTGTCTAGCTCGAGGAGGTTAGAATAAAGGGAGATGGCATTATCAATGCGAGCACATATGTTAGTTCAAGTTGTCCACCATCTCTGTCAGTTTTGGAATGCTATATCGCTCTTAAAAATATGCGTTAAGTTGACCCTCTTACTGTTAATGCATTGAACTGACAGTTACTGCAAAGTATGTACCTTCAAACAATATACTTTCTTGAATAAATAGTAATAAATACTCATCATAATATATTTGAAAACAATTTTAACGGCTTATTTCCACACTTTTGACACGATGTACATTACGGCAGAATCGTCGGACGTTTTATTCCTGTTGTGAAATAAAACATTAGCTATACATTACGAACACGTCTCCAAAACTTAGCAATATGGTGGAGGCAAGCTTCACGTTTTCAGCGTAAGGGCGTTTTCTAGTATTCTAACCTCCTTGGTCTAGTTAGAGATTTTTTGGATGGAAATAATATTAAATTTAAGGTGCAGGTGTGGAACAGAAATAATGCGGTTACCCCAACAGTACCCAAGGTCTAGTGCCTCTGGGATGTACGCTACCAAAGTAAGTCACTAGCAGCATCATAGTAGACTTTCCCTACGTACAGAGACAGATTTGTGAGGAACTTAATCCGCCGGCCGCGGTGGCCGAGGGTACTGAGGCGCTCCAGTCATGGTCTGCACGGCCACTACGGTCGGGGGATCGTATCCCCCCTCGGGCATGGATGTTTGCGTCGTCTTTAGTATAAGGTAGTTCATACTTAAATACTACTTAAACTAACGTATGCCAACAACAACTCCCTTGCCTGAGGAAGGAGTTGAATCTCTGACAGGAAATGACATGTTGTGGAGACAACATGCCATCTTAGAGCGAATGGCCGTCACTGATATGATTCCTTATGTCCACACATAAGCAAAGGAGGCGCGCTATTATGAATACATTTTAAGTTCCTAACATATTTCGACCCTGCACATTATTGTAGCAACTCAATGTATTTTCACTTTCCATGATTTTTTTATAAAGTGAAAATAGTTTTATAAAACCAAACGTATGTGGATGTGCAGACAAAACGCACATTAGGCGTGTCTGACGATTTTAAACGTGAATATGGCTACATGGCCCAAACTAAGATGGTGTTTTAAAAAATTAACCAAAATAGCCAAATGGCGGTAGTTAAATTTACAAAATTCTAAACGATTGTGATTATGTAATAAGAAAAAGCCACTAAGAACAAGAGCGTCATTCAAAATTGAAATGCGTTTGGAGGAAAAAAGGGAAGATTGAAGATGGAATCCTTATTTACACATATTATAGCGTAGTTTTATATACACAAACTAGCAGCAGTTAGGTGTATTTTTCTTTAAAGTCAGTTTTCACGTTTCTTATTTCCAGAACGTAAAAAATTTGCTTGTTTTATAGGAATTTACCATAAGCGCATCAACTTTATGGAGGTTTGTACTATCAACCTTCATAAAATTATTTTCTATTCTTCCAGGAAAAATGCTGTTGTTAAAGAAAAATATATTAAGTTGAACAGAGGACATTATGAGAGATGTGTGAAGTTTCAATATCTCGCAGTGCTCGTTACGGAGGATCGCAGACCGAGCGGGATGGCGCAGTGGTAACACACTGGACTCGTATTCGGGAGGAAGGTGGTTCAAATCCACCTCCGGCTATCCAGATTTAGGTTTTCCGTGATTTCCCTAAATCACTCCAGGCAAATGCCGAGATGGTTCCTTTCGTAGGGCACGGCCGATTTCCTTCCCCATCCTTACCCAAACAACCCGAGCGTAAGCTCCGCGTCTAATGACCACGCTGTCGACGGAGCGTTAAACACTAAATATTTCTTCCTTCTTCCTTCGGAGGATCGCAGTATAAGAAAAAAGAAAAAAAAGAAAGAAGGAAAAAAAAAGGATTTTCGCGGGAAACAGAGCTTACTGGGCTATGATAAAGATCCTTCAGTCACTTAGCTTGAGCAGAAAATCGATGGTGACTGTCTATCGAACAAAGTTCGGTCGTAAATTATGACTCAGAGGCACGGACAATGACTGTAGCAGAAGAGGAACTCTTGAGAAGACGACAATGGGAAATATGAAAGATTTTTGAATGCGACAATGGAGAATATGAAGAAACAAGGAATATATAGAAATGCTGACTTAGTGGCTGAAATAAAGTGTAACGTATTGAGATGGGTGGGCGATGTAGGGCGAATGTAGGAGTATCGGACTGTTAAGAAGGTCTACAGAGGAAATGTCTCAGAAGGCGACAAGAGAGACCTCGGAAACGAAGACTGGAGAATGTGAAAAATGATTTCAGGAAGATGGGAATAAGGAGGTGGAGGAAACGTGCAGAAGATCGCAGAGTTTGGTCTGGGATGATCAGAGAGAGAGCAACGTCCTACATAGACTGTAGCACCAAGGAATAAGTAAATGAGTACTTTTACATTACAGCTTCGTTTTCCTGATGTAGTGTAACGTCACCGGACCTTCAGCCACTAACAGACCGTTTTCGATCAAGTGAAGTAATTTTAAAATTTAATTAAGCTTTAATTAAATCAAAATATGTTTCTTTAAGAATAATGACCGATTTGGTATTTGAATTCATTCTGAATTCATTGAGAACAACAACTATTCGAACCATATTCTTAAAATATGAAAATAGCACATTTTGTTGGAAGTCTGTTGTTTCTAGTATTGACAGTGCGGCCCTCAGACCGTCGTTATGCTAACGTAGTGACAGTAACACAGAACTGTCTCTCCGACGATTTCCTTTTGAGCACCGGATAGAAACTAATGTCTACCTGTATCCTGCCCGCGTGCTGCTTTTAGCTCATCCACGCGGAATAACCCGTGTTTGTGCTACTGCTTAAGCCATACAGTCCAACGATGACCTTGGCTACTCATTTACGGCTTAAGCCAATCAGTTTTACAAGTGATTATGCCTTGTTATTAATGCCTTCCCTTGTTGTCAAAGTAATTGCTGTTATTATGGATCACCTTGATCCCGAGACACAATAACGTCCTCATACGTGCTGATTATTGGCACGTGTTCATATAGTTTACCTCGAAGAGCCTCCCGTGTGCTACTCACGCACTTGTTCGTAATAGCCACAGTATATAATCTGCGTTGTTCAGATATTTTTCCGTGCCATATACAGCGTTGAAATGCCTTCCTTTGGCAGCAGTAGTGTAGAGTAAACAAACATTAATCAATAGAGTTCGTACCTTGTACATTTACTGATCATACTTTTCAGCGGAGTAAGGTCATTCTATAAGAACAAACAAAAGATTCAATTACATACGTCACAGCATCGATGTCACTCTGTCCTCCGACGTAGGTGGCTATTCGTTATGTACTAGGTCCTATTATACACTAGATTCCTTACGGCTACAGTCCAGACAGAAAGGTCAACTACTAGTGAATGTCTGCTCGCTCGATGATGAAGAACAAATTGTTTTATAAAAAGCTTAAAAATAAATTACACGCTTACATTAGTTAAAGTATGAAAAAGGTATGCTAAAACACCAAGAATAAAAAAAAAAAAAAAAAAAAAAAAAACCAAGTAATTCCGTCCGTAGTTCTAATAAGTGCAAATTATCGAGGAAATCTTGATGTGTCTGATGTTATCCAAACAATATAGAAAGTTTACAATATGTAAATAGTTCTGCTGCATGAACTGAGGACTATAAGGAGTTTATAAACGACCTTTTTGCAGTGGCTGTTAATAATTCTGGAACCATCATGACGCAATACGCGAGTGTGGCTCACTAATTGGAATACCCTACAAAACACACGCGTGTCTCCAGGAAAGCTCATTATATGATAAAAATTTAACGTACTACTTTTACCTGCGTTCCATTGAGAGGAAGTATGTGTGCTAGACACTCGCTTTTTGAGTAGAGACTCAATCCTTCTAGTCTCCGTAGGCGAAAATATTTACCTACTCACGCAACCTTCTATTCCGAGAAGAGGTTATGAAAAATTTCACAGCTGAACGTGAACTACTGAGCCATGTTTTTCCACCTTACTTTACGTTTTAGCTTATTTTACTGCCGGATGATACAACTTTACGTTAAGTAAGTGTCACTCTCAGTCACCATCGCCTCACTGTTCTTCAAGTGGGTGTTTCGGTTATGTCTACTCACGTGTATATTTATGACTGCTGAAGGAGAGAATGCTGTAGTGAATTTACCTAAGATATGCGGTAAACTGCAACACCAATATGATAGCTCTTATTTCCACGTATTTAACAGTAGCCGCTAATTTTATTATCTCTCATGGATGAGCACATCCCACAACGATCAGGAAACGAGGGACATCGTGGTAACTCCAACTTGGACCAAATACGGTCGACAGACTTGTAACTGATCAAATATCTCGACATAAGACAGTTTTGTATTTAAGTGCTATAGACACTGATCAAAACAATTAGGGCATCAGTTGAGATGACCAGATTCTGAAGTATCGTCATCGGAAGAATGAAGTAAAGTGGCTCAACGTCTTTCTGTAGGTTCCCGTTAATACCACAACACCGTTTATTTCGCAGAAACTGGGTGGAGGCACATCAGGATTTGAGTCGTAACGAATAGCGCCAGGTTCTGTTCACAGACGAGTCAAGCTTTTGTGTTCATCCTGACAAACGTCGTTTCCTCATCCGAAGAGAACGTACAGGAAACATCACCATATCATGGCAGCGGCGAATGGTGTAGGCAGGAGTCGGCACAGACAGACGTACGGAGCTCTGTAACGTTCAGAATGGCGCTTTGACTGCTCAGGGGTATAAAGACGAGATTCTTCAAAATGTTCAAATGTTTGTATAACTTATGGGACTTAACTACGGGGTCATCAGTCCCTAAACTTACAAACTACTTATGATAACACTAAGGACAAATATCCAAATATCCATGACCGAGGGGGGATTCGAACCCCCGACCGTAGTGGTCGTGCAGACGAGATTCTTCGACAAGTTGTTGTTCTCTACGCTGGTGCCATGCAAGACGGGTTCCTTTCGGTGTACGTTAACGCTCGTCCCCACAGAGACTGGTGGACCACATGCTTGAAGCTGAGGGAATGGAAGGAATGAAGTGGCCAGCTAGTTCACCGGACTTAAATCCGATTGATGTCTGGAATGGTCTTGGAAGACGCATTGCAGCACCTCTCACGACGGTTTCAGAGCTGGATATTGCACTCATGGAAGAATGGCCAAAAATCCCTCAAGAGCTGATTCATAGCCTCAAAGTGTCTGTGCCACGCAGGTGTGGAACTTTACTGGCCGAATGAAGTCATCACACACCATATTAGAGGGTAACTAGAATAACTTTTTTATGGTAGCCCCCACGGTGCCTTGATATAAATAAATGCCGTGTAAACCTAAGTAAAGAGTTGAGACACCAAAATATCGTACTGTATCAAACACAAATTACAATTGTAACCAAAATATGTGCATTGTGTATGACAACTCACCTGATCCCCTAATCGTTTTGAGCAGCGTAGTTTCAGACGACAAACCGTCAAGAAAGACCTACACAGATAATGTAGGAAAACTGTAACCGGTTCATGTCCAAACGAGGTACATATAAATCTATAAAATTTGTAATTAACACCACGAAATTATAGTAGCCTCTACAAAATACTTCTATTGTTCAATTAAAAGCAATTAAAAGGCCCCCTGAAGATGCTACAATTGTAGCGATTCATATATGGATATGAAAATAAAATCTAGTGTTTTGCTTAAGGCTGTTCCTCATAGGAAAAAAAAAAAAAAAAAAAAAAAAAAAAAAAAAAAAAAAAAAAAAAAAAACAACGAAATATTCGTAACTGATTCCTGGGAGAAGGAACACATTACTTTCCAATAGCATTCCGATTTGTAGGCTGTCATTTTCTGATACTCCGGTCGATGGGGCGCAGTGGTTAGTTAGCTCACTGCACTGAGCTCTTCTAATCCGCCCTTGGCCATCCTGATTAGATTTTTCCGGTTTTTTCTAAATCTCTCACAGAAAAATGCCGGAATAGTTTCTTTAAAAAGGCACGGCCGATTTCCTTCCCCACCGTAAAAACGTCATCGGAGCTTGTCCAGCGCCCGTAATGACCACTCTGCCGACTGTTCGTTAAAACCTAATGATCTTTCCTTGCTTCCGACACAAAAAAATATTATCTACATCTACATACAAAAATCACCTGAAAGCCACAACACGGTACGTGGTGGATGGTACCTCATACATCTACTAGAAAAAACGACTATGTTTATCTCCCTGTATTAGCCATAATTTTCCTTATCTTGTGGTCCTTACACGAAATGTTATTTGGTGGAGGTAGAACCGTTCTGTAGTCAGCTTCAAATAATGGCCCTCTGTAGTTTTCGCCAGAGGTCTTTCCTCCAGGAATTCCCACACAAGTTCTTGAATAATTCACGAAACACTCCCGTGTTGATCAAATCTGCCAGTAATAAATCTAGCAGCCAGCCTCAGAATTGCTTCTATGTATGCCTATAAACCGGTCTGATGGGGATGTCACTCATTTGAGCTATAGTCAAGGAAGAGTCACACAACCGTTCTAAACGCGTTGTCCTTTACAGATGAAGTAGGTCTTGCTGAAATTCTCCCACTCTCCTCTCGTCTTTAATTGATTGCTCATTCCATTTCGTATCGCTCTCCGACGTCAAACCAAGAAAATGAATCGACGCAACTGTGTAAAGCACCTCACTACTAATACTATGTTCCAAACCTTTGGAATTGTTTTTCCCACTCATCTGGGTCACTTTTTATCTAGGCTGCTTCCATTTGTTACACTAAGCCTATACGAGTCAAATATTCACCTTCTTAGAGCCTGGCATACAAGATTCACGCACCAAATTGTCATTATTGTTCAGTCAGCATTCCTTTGTTTCAGATCGTCAGTAGAAAAACTGTGCGGTGAATTATATCAAAATTTGATGTCCTATAGTTCCTTTCTAAGAGTGACCCTGATCTTCATGAGACAAAAATTTGAGTGATCTCGCACGTAATTACTGAGATGTCGCACTGAAGCTATCTACTTGTGTGATAAGCATCAATTGTGCTGTCAACACTTTCGGTATTTTACATTTATTGGATATACGTTGTTTACAGGCTCTTCTCAAACACTCCATGTTGTTAATGAGATAGTTCCCATGGTTAAAATGTGTTATTTGTGACATGAGCAGTATTAGTAGCAGTGCTTTTTTCCCACCACTGACAAACCGAACCAGAACGCAAACACACACACACACACACACACACACACACACACACACACAAAGTACAAAAAATAATTTTGAAAAATATATTATTTAAAGAATTTTCATTTATTGTTCAGTCTCATTTGCGCACATTTTTCATTGAATTGAGGATTATCATTACCTGTACGGATGCGTCTGCAAATCGGTGTTCAAATGTTCAAATGTTTGTATAGTCTATGGGACTTAACTACGGGGTCATCAGTCCCTAAACTTACAAACTACTTATGAACTACTTACGACCTAGGACGGCACAAATATCCATGCGCGAGGGGGGGATTCGAACCCCCGACCGTAGTGACCGTGCAAACCGTGACTGGAGCGCCTTAGTCCCCTCGGCCACCGCGGCCGGCGCAAATCGGTGTGTTAGACCACATCAGACTACTTCGTTGTGAGTACATTGGAATTTATCGATGCCATTAATTGACTGGCTGTAATAGGCACACATAATATTACACAAGTTTGTTAAAAAATCTCCAGATAAGTGGAAAAACATTTGTTTGTATCGGAGTATGGAAAGCTCTGTTGTAAAAATGTAAAAGTCGTATGGCATGAATGGCTGGGAGGCCCAGAGGGTAGGTTCTCCTTCGCGCCCGCAGGTACCTTTCCTCCGCGAAGTATGAGAACTGTGTGATGAAGTGTCTGTGTTAAGTGTAGGTGACTGTAACGGGTATGAGTGCAATGTAGTGTTATCTTAGTGTTGGAGATGATAAGAGAAGGGAGAGGTTGAAACACGGTACCAGTACACAGCCTACTCCTCTCTAAAAGCACAGAGGGGGGCCACAGAACTTAACGACCCCACTCCATGAGACACTGAGGAGAGGTTTGGAATTTAATCCAGGACAGTGGTGCAAAGAGAGGTATTCAGGGACTTTGCACCTCCATCCCCCCCTGTCCGCTCTGCCGTAAAGCAAAGGGAAAATAGAAACTTCCTGGCAGATTAAAATTGTGTGCCGGAACCGGGACTCGAACCTGGGACCTTTGCCTTTCGCGGACAAGCGCACTACTTTTTTTTTTTTTTTTTTTTTTTTTTCTTTTTTTTTGCTCTATGTGTAGTTCTGTTCGTTGCGGACGTTGATCAAGTTTGTTCGTTTTTGTTCGATGTGTTCTTGGCTCAGCTTTTTTATTACAGAGACCGTTCAGCCCTCTGACCGGGCGCGCTGAGCCACGGCGCCCGGCATGGTACCTCATACACTACCGACTGTGCTATCCCGACACGATTCACGATGCCGCCTCACAACTTTACTTCCGCCAGTACCTCGCCTCCTACTTTCCAAACTTCACCGAAGCTCTCCTGCAAACCATGCAAGACTAGCACTCCTGGAAGAAAGGATGTGGTGGAGACATGGCTTAGCCACAGCCTAAGGGATGTTTCCAGAATGAACCTTTCACTCTGCAGCGGAGTGTGCGCTGATATGAAACTTCCTGGCAGATTAAAATTGTGAGGCGGCATCGTGAGTCGTGTTGGGATAGCACAGTCGGTAGTGCGCTTGCCCGCGAAAGGCAAAGGCCCCAGGTACACAATTTTAATCTGCCAGGAAGTTTCATATCAGCGCACACTCCGCTGCAGAGTGAAAGTTTCATTCTGGAAACATCCCTTAGGCTGTGGCTAAGCCATGTCTCCACCATATCCTTTCTTCCAGGAGTGCTAGTCTCGCATGGTTCGCAGGAGAGCTTCTGTGAAGTTTGGAAAGTAGGAGGCGAGGTACTGGCGGAAGTAAAGTTGTGAGGCGGCATCGTGAGTCGTGTCGGGATAGCACAGTCGGTAGTGCGCTTGCCCGCGAAAGGCAAAGGTCCCAGGTTCGAGTCCGGGTTCCGGCACACAATTTTAATCTGCCAGGAAGTTTCATATCAGCGCACACTCCGCTGCAGAGTGAAAGTTTCATTCTGAAAGGGAAAATTATCAACAGCGCGTGGCTTACCCGGATGCTAACCCATCCAACTACTAGCCACGCCACAGCGGCACGGCCGAGTCTGTAAGTTCTTCAGAAAAAAAAATTATCCAACTCAGACTGCTCATTTAGGTGGTTGTTTCGTCAGATTAGATTAATACTTGTTTCATAGATCACATATACGAAATTTCGTAATGATGTGGAACGTATCAATTTAGTAAATGTTGTCTACACTTGACAATCAATATTTTAAGGATTTTTTATTACATATTTTGTTGTTTACTTTTTATATTTTATTATTTATTTTTTTAAATTTTATCTAAAGTTCATCTGCATTGTAGAAGGAGTTGCCATTTAGAAATTCCTTTAATTTCTTTTCATATATACTAGTTGGCTATCTGTCAGATTTTTTGTGATACTTGGTAAGTGACCAAAGACTTTTTTGGCATCATAATTAACCTTTCTGAGCTAAAGTTAGATTTAACCATGAATACTGAATATCATTCTTTCTCCTAGTGTTGTAGTTGTAGCTATGCACACTGCTATTACTTTTGAATTGGGTCGCATTGTAAATAACAAATTTCATATTGTGAAGCTACAGTGAAGATCCCTAGATCCCTAAATAAACGTCTGCAAGATGCCCTTGGGTGGATTCCAGCCAATTATTCTGATTACATGCTTTTGTGCAATGAATACTCTTTTACCCAATGTTGAATTGCCCCATAATATGATCCCATATGAAAGCAATGAATGAAAATAGGCGTAGTACGCTAACTTACTGAGATGTATATCACCAAATTTTGTAATGACTCTGATAGCATAAGTAGCTGAACTCAAACGTTTCAGGAGATGTTCAAGATGTTTCTTCCAATCCAGTCCCTCGTGAATGCAAACACCTAAAAATTTTGAATATTCTATTTTATCCACATATTTATGTTCAAAGTCTAATTTTATTAATGGTGTCATACCATTTACTGTATGAAACTGTATATACTGGGTTTTATCAAACTTTAATGAGAGTCCGTTTGCAGAGAACTAATTAATAGCTTTCTGAAAGGGTTTTTTTTATAATGGTAACGCAAAGATATACCCTCTCAAATATTTAGTGACGTACTTGTCTCGCTGCGATATACAAATCACTGTAAAGGGAATTGAACACACATTTCTGGTTGCTTTCTTACCTCTCTACGGTAATTACCAAAAAATAAAAACTCGGTGTCCTTGGAACACGCCGCACGACATCGGAAGAACGCAGCGTGGCGAACCCGGCGCAAGGCTCATCAGCGGTAAATTGCAAACATAAAGTCGCATAAAAACCGCAGATGAGTAGCTTTGGTATTCGAGGAATAAAAATACCTTGCAGTATCCGTGAGGAGAGCAGGTGCAACCTTCTCTTCTTGTACACGTGATGTAAGGTTGACCTCCACATTGCAAGTATCGCAAGAAAGGGTGAGGATATTAAAGGCCAATTGACGACAGAGGGGCGCACGCTCGTATTGTAGAAGGTAATCGCGAATCTTTTACAAAGGAGTTATTCAAGTATTCACCTTAAGAAAGTTAGGCAAATTGCGGAAAACATAAATGCGGTTCGGCAGATGTGTGATATGGGGCGACGTTCAAGTGTTTGTAGAGTTTATGGGACCTAACTACGGGGTTATCAGTCCCTAAACTTACAAACTACTTAGGAACTAGCTTATACTAAAGACGGCACAAACATCCTTGCCCGAGGGGGGATTCGAACCCCCGACGGCAGCGGCCGTGCAGACCGTGACTGGCACGCCGCAGACCGCTCGGCCACTGCGGCCGGCACGAGTTCTGTGTCCTACCAAATTGCCATGGTCAGCATCTTTTTCTCTTTTTCGTTACGGCCTCCTTGTTAACGTTGCTACCAATTCTCCACACACATTATTAAAGGAAAAAAAAGAGGTTTTGTCTGTCGAAATGGTTTATTTCTACTAAACGCGCTGAAATGAAATCCTATTGATAGCCGAGCAGGAATGGCCGTGTGGTTTGGGGCGCAACTTTACGGATCGCACGGCCGCTCGCATCGGGCATCTCTCTCTCTCTCTCTCTCTCTCTCTCTCTCTCTCTCTCTCTCTCTCTCTCTCTCTCTCTCTCTGTGTGTGTGTGTGTGTGTGTGTGTGTGCGTGTGTGTTTTGTCCTCAGTATAAGTTAGTTTAAGAAGTTTTATAAGTGTAGGGACGGATGACTTTAGGAATACAACCGTTTGAACATTTTTGATAAATTAAGCAAAAAAAATCTATGAAAATTATTATAAATAAAAACCCACCTGAAACTGAAATGTGTTGCAATCATGAATTTTTATTTAAATATATATCGTGATGTAAACCTCTAGCTGTCTTGGGATAATGTTATTTACGTAGATACGCTTGATTACCTAACGTTCTTGAACCATAAAACCAGACCATAAAATTCAAAAACTTTCTCCAAGTTATACATTGAAAGAAAAGAAATTTAGTGATGAGACTTTCAAAAGTGAAAGTTATCTTGAGACTGTGTGGCTATACGCCTAAAATTAAACTGAAACCACTTTGGAAATCTGTTCACGTTTTGTCAGAATCTTCGATACAAATATTTTTGAAAATAATAATAATAACTGGTTCTGAAAAAGTTCAAGTCGCAAAACTAAAGTCAATAAATAGCGATTCACGTTCGTCTAAATCAACGTACCACAAAAAATCATATAGTTTTACCATATGCATAGCCAAAATGTTCAAATGTTTGTAGCGCTTATGAGTCTTAACTACGAGGTCATCAGTCCTTAAAATTACAAACTATTTATGAACTAGCTAACACTAAGGACGGCACAAATATCCATGCCCGAGGGGGGATTCGAACCCTCGACCGTAGTGGCCGTGAAGACCGTGACTGGCGCGCCGCAGTTCCCTCGGCCACCGCGGCCGGCTATGCATAGCCCCGATATCATATGGAATACTTCAATGAAAAGCACATTGAAATCAATTTCTCTACTAAATGTAAATTAAAAGAAAAAGCAAACCTTGCTGTACTTCCTACCAAAACCTCAAACAATAAATGAAGAATGTATGAGTGTGGAATGATAGTAAAAGAGAGAGCGAAACTGTACGTCGCCTGGAGTGCAACTTTGGAGTTCGACGAGTGTAATGTCTCCATAAGGAGCAAGCCATTCTACAAGTAGCAGTACAAAGGCTGTAGTTTTCATCTAGAACATTGGCGCAGACTAGACAACAGCAGCTTCATGTCATGATCTCTGCTGCCCTTGAAATCCAGATACCGGTGAAACAAATTAACGCGCCGCGGCAGAAAAGCCGTGCACACTAAGGCGCCTTCCTGCTGTGCGCGCTGCCATTCTTCACCAGAGGTTCGAGTCCTTCCTCGGACGTATGTTTGTGTGTGTGTGTGTGTGTGTGTGTGTGTGTGTGTGTGTGTGTGTGTGTGTTTGTGTGTGTTGTTCTTAGGATAAGTTAGTTTATGTAGTTTATATGTTCAGGGACCGATGATCACTGTAGTTAGGTCCCATAACTTTACAAACGTTTAACATAATTGACGCATTATCAATGCGTGATATTTTACAATGTACAGATGATTGGTAAATAATCTAATCATGCGCACAAGATCCGATGATCTTTATCTATAAATGTGACTGTCTGTTCGGTGTACGATTATCACGTCTGAACCACAAGACATAAAGAGCTAAAAATTTGTAAAATTACTAATGTCTACCCGGGGAAGGCTTTAGGCACGGTTTTATGGTGATCCGATAGCTATTTATTTACATATATTAACGTGAATGTCTGTTCGGTGTACGCTTATCACGTCCGAACGACGAGACGCAGAGACTTAAATATTTGTGCAGTTACTAATTTATATCTGAGGAAGGTTTTAGGCACGGTTTTATAGCGATCTCATAGATATTTAGTAATTTGAAGAATATAACGCGAAATATAGAACAATAATTACTCTTTGAAAATTATATTTACTCTTTGAAACTGGTTTTATTGGTTCATTGGTGCTTTCGATAATGATAAGGGTGGAGTACATTGGGATGGAAAGTTATCGGTGTATATAAAATTCTACGTGTGTGTGTGTGTGTGTGTGTGTGTGTGTGTGTGTGTGTGTGTGTGTGTTAATATTTCGCTCTGCAGCGAAAACTACAGAACGCAAACAAATGGTCTGTGTGTAATTGTTGTCCGAAGTCTCCCGTTGTACACCATAACAGTTCCATGCTGATAGCTATAAGCGGGTGGAAGATATGGTGGTTGAATGTCGTCAAATTATAAAAAAATTCCGACTGAAGGCCAGTGATGACGTTTGCAACCCTATAGCAACAGCGAAACGTGATGCCACAACCATATCTTTGGTCTATGCATAATCTCTGCACTTAATGTTGATTCTCCTAATAGCATGTACATTCATTAAGCAACAATACTAAAATAGACCAGAAGAAGGGCACTCAAGCGCTCGAAACCGGCCGTCTAAAATAAATAATCACAAGCAACTGGTTGATGAATTTTATTAATTTATAACCTGAACAGTTGCTGAAATGGATAAATTACTTCAACACGCGAGCGGAGCCGCGGGTTTAAGCTAGTAGCTAATAAATATCGAAACCAGACAAAAAACATACCCTTGAGTCATTTTGAAGCAGTTGTTTTCAGTAAGGTACGGTACTATTACAATATATTTCCACACTTTCTTCGCCACATATGAAATTACGTTTACTTCGTCTGGTGTAGTCATTATGAGTGAGTTTCTGTCCTTCCGTTAGCCTTTCGCGATCTCTAAGTGATTTTGGATTGTAAGACACTACAGGTATGTCTGAGTGAACCTGGAAATATCCTCTGAGAAGCTGCAGCGAGCAATTACTGCTTCTGGAGCCTACCGTGACCAGCGCTGACCGGCAGAAGCGTGGGTCACCAGAGACAGCCGGAGGATCCTATGCACCTCACTGACTCCCAGTTGCATCACGCCGCTAGCTGAAGACGCCGAGGTAGAAAATTCTAGTTCATGTAAAGGAGGCAATTACGAGAGCTATTGAAACGCGAGCATGTCTGCAGGTGTGCGTGGAAAACACACACACACACAAAGTACGTGACTTCCATCGTATACTCTGGATCTGTATGGATAAAATATCATTCGCGGCGTGATCAATAATATTGCGAAATGTACAGGTTCGCACTGCGGCAAGAGGTGCTCAGTTATATCTACAGTCAGTTTGCGTTCTGCTGCCTCGTTGAAATTACAATATCTAGGGTAAGGTGGTACAACTGTGATCATATCCGACAAATGTTATTGTAACAGCAAACAAATTGAGAAAAGAAATAATTTAACTATGGTATGACCACGCAGTTTGGTCCGATATATTTACGAACTTTTGAACATTTGTACCACACTAGCTATATCAACATCTACATAGGAGACTCTGCAAATCACATTTAAGTGCCTGGCAGAGGGTTCTCGAACCACCTTCATACTATTAATCTGCCATTCTATTCTCGAATAGCGCGCGGGAAGAAAGAACGCCGCGGTGGAGTAGCCGAGCGGTCTAAAGCACCTCGCTGCGGAGCGCGCTGTTGCTCGCCGTAAGAGATTCTAGTCCTCCCTGGGGCATGGGTGTGTGTGTTTGTCCGTAGGTTAGTTTACCTAGGTTTAAGTGGTTTGTAAGCTACGGACTGATGGCCACGCAGTTTGGTCCGATAGATTTACATACATTTGAACATTTGCAGACATTTGAAGAAAGAACATCTGATTCTCTCAGTTAGAACTCTGATTTTCGCCTTTTATTCCGACGATGTTTTCTACCTATGTAAGCGGCATTCAACAATATATTTTCACATTCGGAGGAGAATGTTGGCGATTGGAGTTTCGTAAGTAGCCCACGCCGCAGCGATAAGCGCCGTTATTGTAATGATTCCCATCCCAGATCCTGTATCATTTCCGTAACACTGTCTCCCCTGTATCGTGACAATACGAAACGAGCTGCCCCTCTTTGGACACATTCCATGTCCTCCGCCATAACCACCTGATACGGATCCCATTCTGGGCAGAAATACTCCCAAAAGGACGGACAAGCGTAGTGTATGTACTCTTTTTAGTAGTTCTGTTGCATCTTTTAAGGGTTCTGCCAGGAAAATGCAGTCTCTGGTTCGTCTTTCCTACGACATTATCCACATGTTCTTTCCAGTTTAAATCTGAAGTACTAGTAATTCCTAGGTATTTTGTGGAGTTTACGGCCTTCACTTTTGATTGATTTATCTTGTAAACAAAGTTTAACGGATTTCTTTTCATACTCACGTGGACAACTTTACACTTCTCATTATTTAGAACAATTGTTATCACTTCCTGATACAATTTTGATCACTGGCATCTTCCATGCCGGCCGCGGTGGCCGAGGGGACTGAGGCACTCCAGTCATGGTCTGCACGGACATTACGGTCGGGGTTCGAATCCCCCCTCGGGCATGGATATTTGTGCCGTCCTAGTTCGTAAGTAGTTCATAAGTAGTTTGTAAGTTTAGGGACTGATAACCCCGTAGTTAAGTCCCATAGACTATACAAACATTTGAACATTTGCAACTTCCACAAAGTCGGAGGAGAATGTTGGTGATTAAAGTTTCGTAAGTTGACCAACCCTTAGTGTATGTAGGTTTAAGAAGTTTGTAAGTCTAGGGACTGTTTGAGCGGTGTTGAACAATCTAAAGGATGTTTTCAGAATGATAGATTCACTCTACAGTGGAGTGTGCACTGATATGAAACTTTCTGGCGGGTTAAAATTGTGTGCCGAAACCGGGACTCGAACCTGAGCCTATGCCTTTCACGGGCTAGCCCTGTACCGATTGAGCTATCCAGGCACGCTTCATGGCACCTCCTCACACCTTTACTTCCGCCAATAATCTCCTATTTTCCAAACTTCAGAGAAGTTCTCTTAGTAATCTTGTAGCACTAGCACGGCTCAGCCACAGATAAGGGGATATTTTCAGAATGCTATTTACTCTCTGCGGCGTAGAGAGAGCTAATATGAGACGGTAGCCTCAGGAAGTTTCATATCAGCGCACACTCCGCTGCAGAGTGCAAATATTCTACTGACATGTTCTTCAGGCCTATGTCCTATCTCGAAGGAGCTTATCAACAGATGCCTTATTGACCTGTTCCTTTCTTACTCTAACCAGCAACACCTGACACTAGGCGCAGCTTGAATCCCTTTAGGAATAGTCCTACATTTGTACTTGCTGTAATGGGCTTCGACGTGTATACCAGTTCGTGTCAAGGGCACGTAACTTGTCCCGCGTGTAAAGCGAGTGCGTAACACGTTTGAAATGCAGCTCACATACAAACAGGATACCAAGGATGGAAATAGATGGAAATATTCCTTCCAGATTTAATTACGATATGAAGTAAATGATCTATATCCTTTCTTTTATTCTATACTAGGAAATAGGTGTGTCGGATGATATTTCTCAGAAAGGTAAACTTCTTCCAGTCTCAGTTCCACATACGCACAGATGCAACTGATGATTCATCTGTTAATGCATGGATGGTACGATTATCTCATGTTATATTTCTGTCATAAACGTTGACCTGTGTATTCAACGGACACAAGCCAGCAAATGAGCAGTCTACGGGAAGGTGTCGTCGTCGTTGTGAGATTGTAGATACAATAAGGATGAAATATCTAGCTGAAGGAAATGTGAATAAGTCCTGGGGAAATATGTAAAATAGGAGAATTAGCTTCCCAATCTATTTCACAGATTCAAAAGCATTTAAATTTTAAAAAAATCTTCAGGTTTCGCGCATATGTAAAATAACACGATACATAACCTACTGCCGTACAACATTGCATATGACATAATGACTTCCAGTATTGCATTTTTTATGTCGTACTATATGACACTACATACCACTGAAGTTTAGGATGCATGCATTCTCAATTAGGTTTAACTAGCAAAAGGGGCCAATAAGTCAATAGTTCTTGATTTCATTGTTTTTGAAACTACCAGACAACTCGAGAAATTGTCTTCTTTTACATCTTTAAAATTAACCAGGATATATTCACCTCTTGTTGTGCTGCCACAAGAGCATTTTCCAGACTGGCTCCTAACCTCTTACCACAGTTGCTCTGCTGTCGTAGTCGACAGGGGTTGTTCATTGGAACGACTTCACGGAAAATAGAATAGTATTTAAAACTGTTATAACTTTTTATCGCCCGTCAATAGTTGCGAATAGTTTGTATACATTTACATTTTTAATCGTTTCGGATCGACTCCCAACCTTCACCTCTCAACGATGTGAGAAATGACCCGTGGTTAGGATCCAACGTTAAACTGTAGGTTAGATAACTGGAGATGGTTAGGGGCACAGAAGTCGCGGAAGTGGCGTCCAGGTGAGTAGCTTGCAGTAGGCCAGTGAGACACATGACGTTATTATTATCTTTAGAAACATGTAGTTGCGTCCGAAACCCGTCTCGTATGTGTTACGACAAGTACAGTTGCTAAATGTCAGACATCGAATATGCTAACTAGAGTAGAAATAATATTTAGTCTATTTACTTAGAAAGGTACTGCAAATAACGTTTAAAGAACGGAAAGGAAATTAACTGACAAACTACTATCTACTTGGATGTCCAACGTGTCGCAGAACGTGCTAAATTTAAACCCTTAAGTTTTGATAACGAATAGCGATTATTGGATAAAAATAGTTTCCATCTCATTCATTTATCTACCTTTATGCGAAGTTTGAAACGATTGATACAAAATTAAAGGGTAAAAGTATCGCACTTGAAAACTGGCCAGGAAAAAAAGTTTTTGCACCAAAAGTAAAATAAAATCCAAACTGTGGAAATGAAAAAGGCGTTATTAACCGCACATTAACGTGAGTCAAATTAATAGTAATCGACTCATATTATTTGCTTGGGCGCCAACTTCGGTTCGTTGTTGAAATCTTGATTATATACGTTGACGTAGCTACAACACGACCCATGTTCTAACGCCTATAAAATAGACGGTGGTCTGAGATACACCAAAAACTTGCAAGACCTCCCAAAATACGCTATTCTACACTCGGACTTTTCAAACTTGTTCACTACTGCGCTGTAACGATAACGTTGTGACATGAATTGGAACGACAATCTAAGGATAGTTGTAAGGAGGCAGATGGTCGATTTTATTTCATTGGGAAAATTTTTAAGAAGACGTGATTCGTCTACAAAGTAGACCGCGTCCACAAAGGTAGTACCACCCATTCTTCAGTAATGATACAGTTTTTGTGATCCCCAGCGGGTCATATTACAATGAGAACACAGAAGCAATTCAGATGCGAGCTGCTAGATTTATTAATGCTAGCGAATGTTAATCAGGTGATTCGGTAACTTAGATGAGAATCCCTAAAGCGAAGGCGACGTTCTTTCTGCAGAAAGCTATTGAGGAAATTTACATAACCAGTATTTAAGACTGACTGCACAACTAGTCTACCGCCGCGAAATGGTCACTAAGACTAGTTTTTCCGACGCTCTTTCCGAGACTCCTTGATTTCCCTCAATCTTGTACTTGCTTTCCCGTGGCTCTTTCTGATATTTTCCTTGATTTCCATGAATCTTGTTCTTGCTTTTTCGTCGCTCTTTCTGAGATTTTTCATGATTTACCTTTTCCACTTCAGGAAAATGCCAGAACCGTAACCTTGAAAGGGCGCGGCCGATTTCCTGTCCCATCCTCAAGAAAACTATCAGAGATTGTGCTCCGTCTCTAATGACCACAATGTCGACGGAAAGTTAAATCCTAATCTTTCTTCATTCCTTCTATTTTCTAGTGGCACACCAAAGAAATTGGCTATTACTAGATGGAGGTACCTATCGCCATTCGCAGTACGGCAATTTGCGGATTGTGTGTGTAGATGTACGAAATTTTCGGCTTAAGAGTATTTTGCCTTAAAATAGCCACGTGCACCAGTCGCTCTTACAATGTGATTATAACCGCATTGTTCCCCCAGTTTCCTTGAAAATAGCGAAGCTTCCTGTAAAATGCAATCAGCGAAACGTACAACACAAAATATATAATTATCGCTTGAATTCTCCAATGAAAAAATATTGCGATAAAGTTACCACCACTGCAAGTACGGTTTGACACATCTCAGAGTTGTCGTAGTATCGCTGTGCTTTGCTATCGTCAAAATCTTTATAACATGAAAGTCCTCCCAGTGCACCGGCTTGTCACATTATAATTAAAATGAAAAGTAGTCATCACTTTATAATTAAAAATATTTCATAATGGGAAAGGTGGTACATCGAGAGGGATTAGAATGAAACTAATATTGACCACCTCTTCAACTGTAAATCACAATTATAATTCATTCAGTTTGTAATCCCATTTACCTCTGTATGAGAAAATACACTCACATCGGTGATAAAAGCTAATATGGAATAATTATTTAAACATCACAATACACACAGCAGGGAACACGTCTGCTGCAAAAATACGTAACTGTTGTGTAACACTGTTAACGCACAGTGTCACCGCAAAAATAACAAACAGAAGCTTTCAGTACTAAACGCGAAGTTCAATGTATTTTGGTAACTGCTGTTGCCATCAGGAACAGATAGTCGTGACTGAAATGTTTGTTAC
The DNA here is from genome assembly GCA_026315105.1 of Locusta migratoria. Taxonomy (NCBI): domain Eukaryota; kingdom Metazoa; phylum Arthropoda; class Insecta; order Orthoptera; family Acrididae; genus Locusta; species Locusta migratoria. Next base: position 206,337,121 of record CM048750.1, read on the forward strand.
CAGACAGGACGCACAGTTATGCAGATTTATGCTTACACATGTAAATGTAAATGAGGTCATAAACTTAACGGATCCCTAGCACTAAAAAAGAAAAATGTCCCCAAACAACTTCCATAACTTTGGAATTCGGGTTTTAGGACAGTAATAGGACATTAATAAATAACCTGAGCTAACAAAAATAAAGTGTCATCTACTACTTGTGTTACTAACTTACACATCTTTCGAGAAACAAATTTCGGCTTAAACAGAAATAAGGCGAGAATAGTGCACATTGAGATTGCCAATCTTCTTTCCAAACAGACGATTTCCCACCAAAAAGCTGAAGCTGAGGATATTTCAGTCTCTACTTCACGATGTTAGATCTCAGTAATGATAAATATTTATTCGTAAACGATGTCAGTCGGAATTTGTCATCAGTAATATGTACTACACGATTCTGGTTAAGAAACCAGGAAAACTGCTACGAAAGTTTGTCAGTTGAAGTCCGTTTCACACTGTAGACGCAGAATACATAGCTGGTCAAAAATTATCAGAGTTGATACAGGATAACAAAAACTGTTTCGTAAAAGAACCATATGTTGGAAACCCATACTGCGAGAGCACTAAGCATGCGTAGGTAATACATCAATGGAGCAGATACAAGTTACTTTGTCCAATTCACGTGTTTGGCCAGATAAAAAACAACGTGTTTGAGACGTTTTGCAGTTAATATGTGGGCCGAAGGAAGGTTTAGGGTGTGTAAAGTACCCTCGACAGCGTTTTTTATTTTCTCTCTTAGGTATTGTTCAGAAAACAATGGTTCCATTCAAACATTTGTCTGGGAAATCACGGGAAACCTAAAGCTAAATGTCCATAGGTGTGTTTGAATTTCCGTCCTCCCGAATATGAGTATGTTGGCCGATATTGTGAGTGACTAGTTACTTGGGCATTGGTTTTATCAGCTCGAGTAAGGTAGTAAATTTACAGAATATTCTTGAAAGTTTACCTACCTGGAGGAGGTAACCCCAGATATCAGTCGGATGATGTGGTTTCAGTATGATGGGGCCCCATTGAACTTTGCCAGTACTCCCGACAATCTTTAGTGAATCGTGAACGAACAGAAACTATTAACTTATTTTAGTTATTACTGTAACAGAACTATTATATTAATGATTGTAAAATCTCTAAATACTGACCAATGTAGGAAATGCATCGAAAAAAAAGAGGATTTGCATCCGATTAGACTTCTTTCTCCGGGGCTAACTGAAAGCCAAGGTGTATTCTGCTCCTTTTGACTCGGAGATGGGGTAGGTTGCAAGAATTCCTGCGTCAGCCACACATTTAATACACCATGAATTTTTCAACGAAAACGGCATTGCTTGCCGCGCTGAGGGGAATGACGCTCATTTTAAACATTTTTGTAATGTAATAGTACTTAGAAAAATAGAACAAGGGGAAACATTTAAAACGTTTTTATTCTCGATCACACACAATAATTTATTACACACTTAGTACTCCAACAATTTGCGATCCCGACGCATGGCTGCTTTACGAAGTATATATGTTTTCGTTCCTTGTATCGTCCATGTTATATTTTCTGCTAGTGCCGTGTATAAAGCGGGGAAGGTGGCAAAGGGGCCTAGCACCCTGAAATAATGAATGTAAAGGAAAAACAATATGTACGATATTTACATTATTTTAGTAAATTATTTGTGAAGGCATTGCCTGTATTTGTGACAGGAGTGGGGTGTTAGTGGTGTGAAGTTCTTGGCAATTTTTAAAAACAATTTTAATAGCTACAGTTTCATGATTTAATGTCAACAATTGAAAAAAAAAACTTGATTGCAGTAAAGTAAAAGGAGCTTCAGCGCAAATTATCCTCTGAATACGAGCTGCAAAATTGATGGAAAATGTCACGAGGTTTCTAATTAGAACAGCCTATTATAAAATATATATTATATAATATATAAAATTAATCTTGCCTCCACTCTCACCCACGAAAACATATGCTATCTTCGCCACTTGTTTGGGCGCTAGTCAATTGAACACGCCGGCCGTCGATACATGTTTGGTCTTTCGAGGCCTGAAAGACGGGCTTTAGTTGTTAGTTAAGTAAGTACTGATGAAGTACGCTGGATTTTATGTACGAGGGAGGACTGGAAAGTAACGAACACTAATTTTGTTCGTCCCTGTTACTGCAGCTGGAGTGTTGAAATTTATCAGCGATTTAGTTTTTAGAATGCTCTAGGAAGAGTGTTTTATTTCCATGCGCAACTCTGGAAGCTTGAACTCAAAACCGTCCCGTGAAAAGGAAATTGTAGTTCGATATTAGTGGATATAAACAGAAAGAAATTCGAAAAAGACACGCGTGTCATTATGGTGATGACTGTATGCGCTGTGCAACGTCTGTAGATGGTGTATTCTTGCAGGAGGAACGTGCGAACCTTCAGAATCGCCACACTGCAGGAGGCCGGTAACAGATACAACCCAGCAAAATGTCCATGGGATAGGGTTCAGCTGGTGCGATAAGGTTCGCAATTTCACACGCCGGTCGTTCAAAATTGTTGCCTTAATGGCTCAGATTCTGCGGGGTTGCAGCTGTTATCGGTAACTCGGAGCATGGCGAATTTCTCAGCTACTCACGGTCAAGCAATTCAGTTCATTTTTGACAGGTCGCTTGTATATGAACAAAAAAGGATAATGGTAAGGTGCTTTCATTCCTTCCAGATTTTGAGAAAACAATCCCTTAAAGTTCATAACAGTAAATCAACTCAAAATTAACTCTATCGATAGAGGTTGTTTTTTGTGTAGCATCACGTTATTTTAATGTTTATTGATGAGATCTTTATCCCGTCTTTCTTACTTACTTTCATTACAGAGAGCGACCAATACTCCGACCAAACGCACTGAGCTACGACTCCGGCTCACTCGGTTAATGTTGCTTTTTGCTCGAGCATGGTCACCTTACTGCGTGATAAGGGACAGTGTTTCAAGTTTCTTTTCTTGATTTCTCATAAGATACGCAATGTTGCCCAAAATACATGAAAATGGTAATTTTACATTTATCTGTCCATCTAATTAGTGTCGCACACTTTTAAGGACAATTTTCTGCAACTCTAGGAGACGGTGAGCCGCCTTCATTTTTGTACATACACAAGCGACCTGTCGAAAATTAACCAAGTTTTTCGGCGATTCGCTTGCTAGAAGAATGGACACCACATGGAGACATTATGCGGTCCATACAGTACTTCCCATACACGCCAAGCAAGTCCTTGTGAATCGGTTTATGCCCTTCAGCTCACAAATATCAAATTACACGTCGCTGCTCTTCGCAAGATGGCGACAGAAACCTGAGCGAAATTTGGTCTCGTAATTCATTCAGGCTTCTGTCGCTATACCTGCACGTGGAAATAAAACATTATCGGCAGCGCAAAGTTCAAATTATATCGTCGTCAAATTTTGACATTCCAACAGAAGTACGAAGAGAGAAATAAAATTCTTGTGCATTATTTTCCTATGCTCCCGGAAATAATTCCTATCATACAGCAAAGTCTGAGAAGGGCCAGTATAGATACTGGTCTGTCGGTGTTTGCCTGCTAAGTGAGACTCCTATAACTTGATTTACTATCTCGTAAACCGGTCATAAATTCGCAGACTGACACTACTACTCATGGTCCTCTTTAAGATAGAGTGCCGTTCGCCTTCTTCGACTTCCGAAAGCACTTCCAGCCATTCAGATTTAGGTTTTCCATAATTTACGTAAATCAAAGCAGGCAAATACTGGGATGGTTCCTTTTAAAGGGTACGGCTGACTTTCGTCTCCATGCTTACTCGGAAAACCCGAGCGTCAGTTCCGTCTCTAATGACCACACTGTCCACAGGGTGTTAAACCGCCAGTTTCCTGGTTTCCTTCTTTCTTTGAACTGACTTACCCAGCCAGTTATAGGACGATCTACAGTTAATTATGAACAGTGTCACTCAGCATTCTGCACATCAACAATATTGCTAGGCGTGAATAAGTAGTAAGTGACTGAGTCAAATTTTCAAATCTTTGTAAACCTATTGTATCAACTGCTAAGGTCATCAGTCCATAGACTTACAAGCTGCTTTAAGTAAGTTACAATAAGGACAGGAGACGCACCCATGCCCTAGGGAGAACTCGAACCACCAGCGGGAACGGCTGCCCAAACGGTAGCATGACGCGTTGACAACGTTGCCATTCCCTCGCGGCTGACAGATAAACAAAAACCTATGATTGACGGGGAATCGAACACGCGAACATTGAATTTGTAGTGTAGTGTGCTACTTTACGATTCAGCCCCTAACCCTAGTATTACGCCTATAAAAATTGATAACTGTAGCGGAATATGTATTGTTAACGGAATCAGCTACTTACTTACCCAACCAGTTATAGGAGGACCTGAACTTCGGTAAAACTTGCATTTTTCACATCAACAACATTGCGGTAGGATTAGATCCATCGAAGCTATGCTACTTGATTAACGATCTACAACGCTACCAAATGGGCTATGCCGAGTATTGGGATAATTGGCACCATAACAGTTACTTAAATGTACTTGTAGAAATTCAAAGTCGATTGTCTATAGATTTTTGTAGTGTTGCATCGAATCACTTTGGCTGATTACTATTTGTGGTCAGAACTTACGTACCATAAACGTAACCATTACAAAAATCAGATACCCATGTGGACTCCTTGTAGTTTCATGGAGGTGGGCTTTCGTTTAATATTAAAATTAAAAGATTCATCCTGCACTGCTCTGCTAAACACGGCACTGCTCACTGAGGATGTTAAGATGGTCGAGGAATTACGACCATTATATAGGATGAAAGTATCATCAAAATAACATGCCAATGATATGACTTTATCCTGGTGACCAAAAATTGAAATAATAATAATAATAAAATCCGAAGACTGATTGGAGACTGAACCCGCAACCTTTGGATTTTTAGTTTGCTTTATGACTCAGAAACTGTGCGAGGGGACTGAGGCGCTCCAGTCACGGTCTACACGGTTACTACGGTCGGGGGTTCGAATCCCCCCTCGGGCATGGTTATTTGTGCCGTCCTTAGTCTTAGCTAGTTCATAAGTAGTTTGTAAGCTTCGGGACTAATGACCACGTATTTAAGTCCCATTAGTTCAGCAAACATTTGATTTGATTTGACCAGAAACTGTGCTCCAATCAGCCCTTCTATATTAAAAGATTCATCCTGCACTGCTCTGCTAAACACGACACTGTTCATTGAGGATGTTAATATGGTAGAGGAATTACGACCATTATATAGGATGAAAGTATCATCAAAATAACATGCCAATGATATGACTTTATCATGGTGACCAAAAATTGAAATAATAATAATAATAATAAAATCCGAGGACTGATTGGAGACTGAACCCGCAACCTTTGGATTTTTAGTTTGCTTTATGACTCAGAAACTGTGCGAGGGGACTGAGGCGCTCCAGTCACGGTCTGCACGGCCACTACGGTCGGGCATGGATATTTGTGCCGTCCTTAGTCTTAGCTAGTTCATAAGTAGTTTGTAAGCTTAGCTGACTGATGACCACGTAGTTAAGCCTCATAAGTTCAGCAAACATTTGATTTGATTTGCTCAGAAACAGTGCTCCAATCAGCCCTTCTATATTAGAAACACTAAGAGAAAGGGGTGTTTGAAATATTTGTTTATACATGAGGTTGTCGGGCAATCCGGTTCACTCCTAGCATTAACTATAGGCCGTACAGGAAAATGAGGTTTGTGTGTTTTCAAAAATGACTGTAAGCTAGGACAATAGAGACTAACGTGCGTCTTACATACTGATTAAGGACACTTTAAAAGATTTGAAGGTCCTCTTTACATGAGCGAGGTATTTAAACGTAACTTCGAGACAGTCAGGCCGGCCGCGGTGGCCGAGGGGACTAAGGCGCTCCAGTCACGGTCTGCACGGCCACTACGGTCGGGGGCTCGAATCCCCCCTCGGGCATGGATATTTGTGCCGTCTTAGTTCGTAAGTAGTTCATAAGTAGTTTGTAAGTTTAGGGACTGATGACCCCGCAGTTAAGTCCGATAGACTATACAAACATTAGCTTTAAGACAGTGAGGTACTGACCTTTCCTGCTGATGGGCACGGAGTAGGAGAGGTCCTGGAACTCAATGTCGACGGGCGGCCGCTCTGGCAGGTGTGTGAGGGTGCGGGTGGTGGCGAGCGGCAGCAGCCTGCCCGTCGCGGGGTCGGTGCTAGGGGCGCCGCCAGCTCCCCGCAGGCACTGCTGGGGGTCCATCGCGGCGGGCGGGCACTGTGCCTCTGCTTCCGCGGCGCACTCGAGTCTCGCGCCGGCGTCCATGCTGGAGCTGTGCCCGCGCAGTGGGTTAACGAGAGCCGGCGCGGCGCGGCGTCGACTGCGCGGTCAGCACGCGGCCCGCCGTCCGCCGCTATCGCTCCCTCCCACTCTCGCTGGCTTCCGCTACTCTCTCTCTCTCTCCCTCTCCCACTCTCTCGCTCTCCCCTGCCCCCGGGCTTTGTTCCCCCTACACCCGCTCCTCGCGTCCGCGCGTGGGCAGCGGCATGTGACCGTCGCTGTCAGCTGACCACGAAACCGGAGCGTGCTGTGTCAGGCGGACGTCTGTCAGCCAGCGTGTATATCTCTCGGCAAGCCACCGTGCAGTCTGTAGCGGAGGCCTGTATCATTTACGTCGGTTTGCAGCAGGACATATTCTTTCCTGAAATATTCTACCTCGAAGAGAACGACCTATTGTCCCGTAGTCAACACGGGATGTGTTGAGTGCTATCGATAGGCGTTGTCAAATAGTTTCCGTATTTCTAGATTTCCGAAAGGCTTTCGACACTGTACCTCACAGTGTGCTTATGGAATATCGCCACAGTTCTGCGGTTGTATTCGTGATTTCCTGTTAGAAAGGATATAGTACATTGTAATTGACGGTAAATCTTCGAGTAGAAATAAAAATGTTCAAATGTTTGTAGAGTCTATGGGACTTAACTACGGGGTCATCAGTCCCAACTTACAAACTGCTTATGAACTACTTACGAACTAGGTCGGCACAAATATCCATGCCCGAGGGGGGATTCGAACCCCCGACCGTAGTGGCCGTGCAGATCGTGACTGGAGCGCCTTAGTCCCCCCCCCCCTTTTTTTATGTGTAGATCAGTGCATTGCGGTCGTTGTTCCTTTTTGTTCGTTGTCGTTCGATGTGTTATTGGCTCAGCTTTTTTATTACAGAGAGGTGTTCAGCCCTCAGACCGGGCGCCGTAAATTCAAGTAAATAGCTAGGAGTAACAATTACGATTAACTTAAATTGGAAAGAACACACAGAAAGTATTATAGGGAAGACGAACCAAAGACTATGTTTCATTGGCAGGACACTTATAAGATGCAATAATTCTGCTACAGAAACTGCCTACACTAAGCAAACTGCTTACACTACACTTGTTCGTTCTAATTTGGAGTATTGCTGGGCATTGTGGGATCCCCACCAAGTGGGACTGACAGACGATTTAGAAAAAATTCAGATAATGGCAGCTCAATTTGAACTATCGTGATATAGGGGAGATAGTGTCACAGAAACGATGCACGAGTTGGGGTGGAAATCATTGAAAGAAGGCGTTATTTGTTGCGGTGAGATCTATTTGCGAAATTCCTTTCACCAACTTTCTCTTCAGAATGCGAACATACAGGGTAGTCCATTTATACTGACCAGGCCAAATATCTCACAAAATAAGCATCAAACGAAAAACCACAAAGAAAAAAACGTTTCTAGCTTGAAGGGGGGAAACAGATGGCGTTACGGTTGCCCTTCTAGATGGCGCTGCCATAGGTCAAACGGATATCAACTGCATTTTTAAAAAGTAGGTACCCCTATTTTTATTACATATTCTTCTAGTACGTAAATGTTTTATTTGGAACAGTTTTTTCGCTTTGTGATAGATGGCGCTGTAGTAGTCACAAACGTATAAGTACTTGGTATCGCAAAACATTTCGCCAGTGCGGACGCTATTTGCTTCGTGATACATTACTAGTGTTGAAATGGACCGTTTACCAACTGCATAAAAGGTCGATATGGTATTTATGTATGGCTATTGGGATAAAAATGCCCAACGGGACTGTGCTATGTTGTTGATCGTTATTCTGGAAGACATCATCTACGTGTCCGGATCTTTCGTCGGATAGTTCCGTTATTATTGAAAAAGACAGGAAGTGTCAGCCACAAATGAAACGTCAAACCACGACCTGAAACAAATGATGATGCTCAAGTAAGTGTTTTAACTGCAGTTGTGGCTAATTCGCACATCAGTATCAGACAAATTGAGCGAGAATCGGGAATCTAAAAAACATCGGTGTTGAGAATTCTACATCAACATATATTTCACCTATACCATACTTCTATGCATCAGGATTTGCATGGCGAAGACTTTTAACGTCGTGTATAGTTTTGCCACTGGGCACAACATGAATTACGGGACAAGCGTCATTCACAAACAGAGGAAACGTAAACCGGCGTAATATGCACTTTGGGCAGCGGAAAATCCACGATAGCTATGACAAGTGGATCATCAGCGACCTTGGCGGGTTAATGTGTGGTGCGGCATTATGGGAGAAAAGATAATTGGATTCTTTTTCATCGAAGGCAATCTAAATGGTGCAATGTATGCTGATTTCTTACGTAATGTTCTACCGATTTTACTACAAGATGTTTCACTGCATGACAAAATGACGGCCGGTCGCGGTGGCCGAGGAGATTGAGGCGCTCCAGTCACGGTCTGCACGGCCACTACGGTCGGGGGTTCGAATCCCCCCTCGGGCATGGATATTTGTGCCGTCCTAGTTCGTAAGTAGTTCATAAGTAGTTTGTAAGTTTAGGGACTGATGACCTCGTTGTTAAGTCCCTTAAGCTTAACAAACATTTGAACATTTGAACAAAATGAGGATGTACTTTCAACATGATGGATGTCCGGCACATGGCTCGCGTGCAGTTGAAGCGGTCTTAAATTGAGTATTTAATGACAGGTGGATTGGTTGTAAAAGCACCATACCATGGTCCGCACGTTCACCTGATCTTACATCCCCGGATTTCTGTCTGTGGGGAAAATTGAGGGATATTTGTTATCGTGATTCACCAACAACGCCTGAAAACATGCTTCAGCGCATTGTCAATGAATGTGAGAACATTACTGAAGGCTAACTACTCGCTGTTGAGGGGAATTTCGTTACATGTATTCACAAATGCATTGAAGTTGTATGACATCATTTTGAGCATTTATTGAAGTCATGAGGTAATTACAGGTAATCACGCAGTAACAGCAAGCGTTCTCATAATGTATGATAATTTCACAAAACTACATGTATCACATTGGAACAACCGAAATAAGTTCAAACGTACCTACGTTCTGTGTTTTAATTAAAAAAAAACCACACCTTTTACCCATTGGTCGTCTAAAATTGTGAGCAATATGTTTGAATATTACAGTGTATCTATCACAAAGCGAATAGTGTTCCAGATAAAACATTCATATTTATTTACGTAATAGACGAACGAATATGTAATAAAAATGGAGGTACCTACTTTAAAAAATGATGTTGATATCCGTTTCACCTATGGCAGCACCATCTAGCGGGTCAACAATAGTGCCATCTTTTTCCCCCTTCAAGCTAGAAAAGTTTTGTTCTGTGTAGTTTTTTCGTTTGATGCTTATTTCGTGAGATATTTGGTCCATTCTCTATCAATGGACCACTCTGTATATTGTTAGCACCCACCTAGATAGGGAGACATGACCACCCTAATAAAATAAGAGAAATCAGATCGAAAACAGAAAGATATAGCTGTTCCTTTTTCCGGCGAGCTATTAGAGAGTGTAACTATAGAGAAATATCATAAAAGTGGTCCTGTGAACCCAATGCCATGCACGTCAATGTGATTTACAGCGTATCCATATAGATTGTAATGAAGTATGATGATTGCACAAGCCGTGTATCACTAATAAGGAGACCACACGGGAGGAAGGAAGCTTAGGGTTTAACGCACCGTCGACAGCCAGGTCATTTGAGGTGGATCTTACGCTCACGTTGTTTGGGTAAGGATGGGGAAGGAAATCGGCCATGTCCTTAGAAATGAACCATCCCGGAATTTGCCTGCAGTGCTTTAGGAAAATCACGGAAAACCTAAATTTGGATCTTTGGAGATGGATTTGAACCACCAACCTCCCGAATACGAGTTCAATGTGCTACCACTACGCCACCTCTCTGGATACCGTATGGGTATTGTATTTTTGTAACTTTTTTATATTTACGGTACGTAAAGTTGAGACCTCAAATAGTAATCAGCCGAAGCCATTAATGCAGCACTGATATTTTCGAGAAAAAATAAAAACAATTGAGTCAAGAACGCAACGATGAACAACGAAAATAAACGTCCGCGATGCACCAAACAATCAATAAAAAAAAATTAAATTAAAAAAAAAAACACGTTGACATGCATGGATTTAGATGTGAATCCCGATCGTTGTATTCAAGTACTTCAACGATGTAATTATTAAATTCATCAATTACAGGTAATTAATACTATTTAATCTTTAGTTTTATGAACAATGTTAGCATTTTTGTTCATTATTAGATTTCTATATTTTATAGAAGGTAAGTAATAATTATGGTTTCAATTAAAAACTAAATTAAAAATATCGTCAATCACATTTTTGGTGCAATACTGTGCAATCAGAAATTCTTCATTTGGACTTCTCATTGTTTTACTGTACTGATGTAGTCTCACATATGCCGGGCTGATAAGCATTCTAAATACATGTAAAAATTAAAATAATAAAAAAGAAAAATAAATGAAAAAACACGTACGGCATCGAGCACATCTTACAAATTCGGCATTTTTACAGTTGCAATTTTTTTTCGTTATATTAACTGGAAAGCAGACTTAATTTACTTTCATAGACGCTTTTTCTTTCCTACTTTCAGAAGCGAACGATGCATACATGACAGTTTAGCCTAAGATTTTAGTGGATAGTGTCTCTCTCTCTCTCTCTCTCTCTCTCTCTCTCTCTCTCTCTCTCTCTCTCTCTCTCTCTCTCACACACACACACACACACACACAAAACTAGAAATATATGATTACGGTAGGATTAGATCCATCGAACCTTTGTTAACTTGATTAACGATCTACAACGCTACCAAAAGAGCTACGCCGAGGATTGGGGTAATTGTCACCATAACAGTTACTTAAATGTACTTGCAGAACTTCAAAGTCGATTGTCTAGAGAGTTTTGTAGTGTTCCAGCGAATTGTTTTGGCTGATTACTATTTGAGGTCAGAACTTACGTACCATAAATATAACCATTTCAAAAGTCAGATACCCATGTGGACTCCTTGTAGCTCCATGAAGGCGGGCTTTCGTTAAACATCAAAATTAAAAGATTCAGCCTGCACTACTCTACGAAACACAGCACTGCTAATTGAGGATGTTAAGACGGTCGAGGAATTACGTCTGTTATAGAGGATGAAAGTATCATCAAAATAACATGCCAATGGTATCACTTTATCCTGGAAACAAGTCACTTCGCTCTGAATGGCCGTTTGGTCTAAGCCATCATGCTATGGATTGGGCGATCGTTCCCGCTGGAGGTTCGAGACCTCCTTCGGGCACGGGTGTATGCGTGTTGTACCTAGTGTAAGTTAGTTTAAGTACTTTTTACATCTAGGGACGATGCCCATATCCGTTTGGTCCAATAGGATTACAATCATTTGTACATTTTCAATAGGACAATTTAATAAATAGACCATTTCCAAACTGCCAAATTAGCACGTATAGAAAAGGGAGGAGAGCAAGTCTGTTTCTTTGAAAATAACCTTAACCCCTGAACCTGAAATAATTATATCCCAGTACTAAATGGAATAGTCGTAAAACATCATTATCATCATCAGCATCATCATCTGTCGCCCTTTCATTTTTCTGTCTCAGGTTGTTCCTAACAATACCAATAACCTTGTCTGAGAGTCTGCTACAGTACATGTTTTCACGATCAAAAGAGACCACCATGGCACCAGGTGCTGCAGAGAAATCATAGCAAAATTTAAGCAATTTTCACATTTTTTCCAAAGTTATAAAATTTTATTTTATTTATAAAGCATGTTCTGAACTACATTTCCAGTACACATCCATTTCTCTTGAAGCTCAAAAGTCCTTACAATTAACACTTTCGCTTTCTGAAGCTTCTTTGATAGCTTTTCTGACTGCGGACTCGTTGAGGTTCTCTCTTTTTATCATCCAGCAGTAATCCGCTATGATGTTGACGTTCCATCTTCCTTGATATCTTCTTTCCATTTCTTTGATGTCTTGGTGGAATTTTTCGCCCTCCTCTTCATTTACATCACCAATGTTTGCGGGAAAGTAGTCACGTTGTGAGTGAAGAAAATGAACTTTAATGCTCATGTTACAGCCCAACTTATTAAAGTTCTCGAACATGTCTGCGACAATTGTCCTTTAGTTTGGATCTCTTGTTTGCTAGAAAACCGGTAACTGTTTAAAAGATGTCCATGCAGCCTTGTTTTCTTTTGGGATCTGTCATTAATTTTCTAATGTCTGATCCTTTAGCTTTGCCTCGGGTAAACCAGGAAACTTTCCAGAAAGATATCTGAAACGCTCTCCTTCTTTAATGCCTTAACAGTTTGTTTATCAGCTCCAACTTAATGTGAAGCCTTACCTGTCAACATTTTTAACCCCTACTTGTAAGGTTTTCTCAAGGGCCAAGCTTTTTTACGTAGTGTTGCTTTCATTCACAGAGAAAGCACGGGAACTTTGTATAGCCCCTTTGTTGACCCAGCAGTATTGAAATCACTTTTAAATCACCACATAGTGTCCATTTGTCGTCTGAGTAGCGGAGTTTGAGTTCAACATTCTTTTAAGTGAACCGAGTGTCAAACTGGTATGAAAGTATACGCTTTAACGCTTCTTTTTAAAGAATCAATAAAAAGTCTCCACTCATCAGAAGCATATTCTATTTTGAAACGTGCCATAAGCTCAGGAACATCACTGCAGAACACCAGGTCATGTTCTTGAACGAAGAAAGATACAAACTCTTTATTTGATGTATATCTAGTATAAAATGGCTAAATAAGTTTTTGGAGATCCTAAAAACCAAAATTCAAACTCATTAGAGTGCTTAAATATGTATAAAAATATCGAAAAAAGCTAAAACTAGACAAGTAGTTTATAAAATACCTATACGTGATGGAATTTATTTAATATTTTTCTCGAAATCATATTGAAAACACTATAAAAATCACTTTTTAAATTTGAATCAATTTTATGTCGCACACTTGTGTTATTGGACGAACGTAAAAATCAGTTCTATGTATGTTAGATTAGATTAGATTATTTATTTGTTCCGTAGATCCATATTGAGGGGATCCTCGTGGATGTGGAACATGTCAAGAAACAAAATTTACAAGTTGAATAACAGATAATACTAATAATATAAATACAAATACGAACACTTATAATATAAATACAGATACATAATTTTTTAAGGTTTTTTTTTTGCTGATAATATAATAATACTAATATAGTATGAGTGCATGCATCATTTGGTACAATTTAGAAATTCACTAATGGAGTAGAAGGAGTTGGCCACTAGAAAGTCTTTTAGGTTCCTCTTAAACTGATCTTTATTTGTAGCTAAATTTTTTATACTTGATGGTAAATTATTGAAAATGTGTGTTCCTGAGTAGTGGACCCCTTTTTGAACTAAAGTAAGTGCTTTTAAATCCATGTGTAGATCATTTTTATTTCTAGTATTGTATGTATGAACTGAGCTGTTTGTTGGGAAAAGGGATATATTATTTATGACAAATTTAATTAAGGAATAAATATACTGAGAGGCAGTAGTTAATATACCCAGTTCTTTGAAGAGGCTTCTACAAGACGTCCGTGAATTTACTCCACAAATAATACGTATTACACGTTTTTGGACTCTGAAGACTTTTGACTGACTTGAAGAGTTACCCCAAAATATTATACCATATGACATTAAGGAATGCAAGTAAGCAAAGTATGCAAGCTTTGTTATTTTTATGTCTCCTATGTCTGATAACACTCGTATTGAAAATACAGATTTGTTGAGTCGTTTCTGCAGTTCTGTGGTGTGCTCTTCCCAACTAAATTTATTATCAAGCTGTAATCCCAGGAATTTAATACTGTCAACCTCTTCTATCTGCTCTTCTTCATACTTAATGCATATGCTGTCAGGAAATCTCTTACATGTTCTGAACTGCAAGTAGTGCGTCTTTTCAAAGTTTAATGACAATGAGTTGGCTTTAAACCATTTATTAATGTTCATGAAAATATCATTAGCAGACTTTTCTATCACTATACTTGACGTACTCTTTATTGCAATACTTGTATCATCTGCAAACAAAACGAACTCTGCTTCTGGTAGTGTAACTGATGAGGGATCATTAATGTACACAAGAAAAAGCAATGGCCCTAAGATGGATCCTTGTGGGACACCACATGTAATTTCTTCCCAATCCGATGATGACTGTTGGCCTAATTCACTAGTCACTTGCACTGACACCCTTTGTTACCTGTTAGTGAGGTATGACTTGAACCATTTTGCAGCATTTCCCGTGACCCCATAGAATTCTAATTTGCTTAAAAGGATGTTATGGTTCACACAATCAAATACCTTTGACAAATCACAGAAAATACCTGCTGCTTGCAATTTATTATCTAATGAATTAAGTACATTCTCACTGAAAGTGTAAATAGCCTTCTCAATATCGGAACCTTTCAGAAATCCAAACTGTGTTCTAGACAATATGCCATTTGCGGTTAAGTGGTTGAGAAGCTGCTTGTACATTACCTTTTCTATAATTTTTGAGAATGCTGGCAAAAGTGAAATGGGTCTGTAGTTGTTGTTAACAACTACCAGTGATTTTGAGGCAAAAACTGAAGTATATGTTACGTACTTATTAAGAAATACTTCCGGAGATTTCAGGGTTCGCTTTACACGACCCAGGTATTTTGACGAAAGATCAAACCTGCATTTTTCTATGCCATTATCCTCAAAGAACTTGCGTACGTTGTTCACAGACTCTACCTCACAGATTATCATCATTTTTTATTTATTGACACGTACTATGAGGTTTTCATTATCAGCTAATTTTTCATATAACGATGATGAACTAAAAATCTCTTTTATATTGCGCGCCTGACATCACTTTATTGATGTTTAGTGCTACTTCATTATTTTTGACTGCTCAAGTAATCCCAGTTCCTTCTTATCAAAGGAAATATTAGATTATTTAGTGTCTGAATTTCATAGTCATTAACAGGTGGATCACGTTGACCTTCAGCCACAATGAAAAGTTTACTAAACTGATGTGACATAGACAGATTTCTTCGAAAGTGAACCAAACAGCTAATATGCTCGGATACATAACTGCCTTGCGATAAACGCGAGAGAAGTATTTTATCCATGGCAACAACTGTTCAGGTTTTTAATGCATAAAATGCAGCAACCAGTTGGATGTTATAGTTTATTTGCGACGACCGGTTTCTGGCGCTTGATTGCCCTTCTTATGGTCTCTATAAAGGCAAACCAGCGCATTGGTATTACAGTAAAGCATATAAAACGTACAAAAGTTGGTTACAGAAATACTTTTACACTCACAATTTCAAATTTCTGCAACGGAATTCTGTATGTTTTATATGCTTTACTGTAATACCAATGCACTTGTATGGCTGTATGGAGACCAGAAGAAGGGCGCTCAAGCGCCCGAAACCGGTTGTCACAAATAAGTTATTACAAGCAACTGGTTGGTGCAGTTTATGAATTAATAAACGTGAAAGAGGTTTCAATTCTCATTAATGATTTTTTTTCTTCTCATACAATACTCGCACTTCATTTTTCAGATTAAACAATATAGTTTTATGTAACTGATAATTAGACAGACAAACCTTTCTGCTAAACAAACGTCTTATTAAATTAGGAATTACCTTTTATCCTAAAGATATTTATTAAATCTGATGTTGGAAGTAACTTTTGTAAGAGATTCTCTGGAATTCAGTTACTTATAAAACGTCATTTTAGTTAGGCTAGGCAGATTTGAACTTGAAAGTTTGGAAGACGAACATCGATAGCTAAAATACTTCATGCTGAATAAGAAAGGTCTGCTGCAGCTGTGTTGTTATTTTATTAAAAACGACCAGTTTCGTCACTTCAGAAAGGTCGCACTTAAAATCCCAATAATGACCCATAACAGCAGCAGATTGATTCGCTGATTTACCAGGCAATTTCCGCTTTTGACGGTCATTGGGTGACCACAACCGAGCGCAACGAAGTAGTAGTTAACATCAATAAAGTGAATGGCGATTGTGTGAGGAAATTTTTTATTTTTATTTTTTTTACAGATCATCTACATTTCAAAATAAATTCGTCATTACTATTAATGTAAAACTGATTGATAATGAGGCCCTCATAGTAAGTGCCAATCAAATATTAGTGAGGTCGACTCATCTGACATTCAAGAATATGTAGCTTAGCATACCGTCAACAACCTCAGGCAGCACAAGGCGAGGTCGATAGGAGGTACTGCTGATGTTTTGCGATTACTAGAGTTAGTACTCGGGTTCAATTATTCAGGTTCACCGTGCGTGTTGCGCAGTGGTAACACGCTGAACTCGTATTTGGGATGACGGCGGTTCAATTCTGTCTCCGACCATCCTGATTTGGATGTTCCATGGTATCACTAAATTATACTGTGAAGGCTTTCACGATCGGATGCTATCATTGTTGATAATTATTTCTGGTTGTATGGACGTGGTCCTTAAACATTCCTGTTCCTAACATTTCGTCCAGAGCTACGCCGGACATCCATAGAACTTAGGAACAGGAACGGACATATAATCAGGAAGAATAATCAACAATTCCCCGAATTACTCCAGGCAACTTCCGGAATGATTCCTTTCAAAAGACTCGGATGATTTCCTTCCCCATCCCTGACAAAACTATCCAAGCGTAATAACGTTTCTCCTAATCATGCTGTCGTTGGTGCGTTAAACTCCATTCTTCCTTCCTTACATTGTTTCAGGTTCGAGGATTAATTTTATGTTCAGAAACACAGACTTTGTGCTACACGCTAAACAATATTCTTGATATCATTCTGCAACATCGCGTATTTGCCGAGTTGACCAGTCTTTCGAATGAAGTGCTATATTGATTATATTTTTCTCCTGTCTAATGGAGCTCAATGTCATCAATTGCTTTACCACCTTAACGACTTCAGTCATCATGTACTGCCCATGGAAACGTTCATCCGGGAGTAGAGGATAATACATTTTACAGCGGATACCACCGTGATTTTGTACTGTACATTGATAGCATTAAAATAAATAAATGGGCAAGATGGTTTATTACATTAGATCCATTAGGTAAAAACACCCGTAAGAAGTTTTGAAGTTTTGTATCATAGATTATTGTAGTAATATTTTTAGCATGTAAGCAAATCTTTCGACAAGTAGTATTGTTTCGGTTTATTTCATTACCAGGAATAAAGGGAAGGGTTTCTGACGTCGCGAAAGAGTGGTGATCCTTTTGAGTCTCCGGGTGTTTGTAGAATTTTCTATCATGTTTGCCCGTAAATGTAGATCGGCCGACGTGCAGAAGCATTGGAGGTCAGTTTCAAGGTAAATTTATGTGCACTGGTTGTCTTTCATTCCTGGTAATCATTTTTCTACGACAGACTGTTACTAGAATTTCACCTAACCTTTAGGAGGTAACATAGGGAACGTAAGGGTTATGTCCTTCGCTTGTAACATACCTTGCTTAAAGCAATCTCCTAATCAACTATCTCGGGACTGATAACCCAGCAGTTTAGTCCCCTTTACACACCAAACAACAACAACAATCAACTCTCAATACCCAGATCTAATTGAAGCATTGATCTGGTTTGGCCAATTTTGATTACCTCAGTGGACAACCCTGTCAATTCACTAGTTTTACGATTGTCTTCTCCCTCCCTTTCGGTCTTTGTAAGGAGTGATAAATCATGTATTCCTATTTCAAGATTACTGAATAGTTTTATCTTTTAAACAGCTTCCCAGATTTCGCTGTATGGCTTTTAATAGTGTCCGGTTATACATTAGTATTCCAAATACTTGTAATCCTGCTGTACCAGATTTGCTTATATTTCAAGTGTTATATTTTTATCCTGTAGTACAGCATGTGTCCGCCATACGTATCTCGGCATTCACCGCCCCCTGTCTTGCGTGTTATCGCATGCTCTCGCAACTGTTTGTGCTCAGCCACGGCTCTGCCCAGTTCTGCTGCGGTTCAGACACGGTTGCAAAGTTGTGCTGTTTCCCTCTTGCACACCATGTCTTAAATGACTGTCTGTATTCCGTTCTACGATCTGTTTGTTGGCCTCCTTTTACGTTTGAATATGGTGGGCTGTACCATGATTTCTGGAAACGAGATAAATTCTAGGAGTCATGGGAAATATGAAACGTTTGTTGTATTCCAAGAATCGTGTTTTAACCGTAAGTACCAGTCAATATGATATTTAATTTACAGTCGAAGAGTTATATTCAACTTATACAAAAAAAAAAAAAAAAAAAAAAAAAAAAAAAAAAAAAAAAAAAAAAAAAAAAACAGACAGCGGTTATTAGAGTCGAAGGGCATGAAAGGCACGCAGAGGTTGGGAAGGGAGTAGGGTTGTAGTCTTTCCCCAATGTAGTTCAATCTGTACTCTGAGCAAGCTGTGAAGGAATGCAAGGAGAAATTTGGAGAGGGAATAAAAGTTCAGGGAGAAGAAATAAAAACTTTGCGGTTTGCCAGTGACATAGTAATTCTGTTAGAGACCGCAAAGCCGGACGCAGTGGCCGAGCGGTCTGCGGCGTGCCAGTCACGGTCTGCACGGCCGCTGCGGTCGGGAGTTCGAATCCCCCCTCGAACATGAATGTTTGTGCCGTCTTTAGTATAAGCTAGTTCATAAGTAGTTTGTAGGTCTAGGGACTGGTGACCCCATAGTTAAGTCGTATAGATCTGGATGAAAAATTGAATGGAATGGACAGTGTCTTGAAAAGAGGGTAAAACGAGGATAATGGAATGTAGCGTCAGGAAGTCAGGCGATGTTGAAGGAATTACATTAGGTAATGAGACAATACAAGTAGTAGATGAGTTTTATTTGGGTAGCAAGATAACTTCTGATGGCCGACATAAAGAATACATAAAATGCAGAATGGCTATGGGAAGAAAAGCGTTTCTAAAGAAGCGAAACTTGTTAACATCAAATATTAATTTAAATGTTAGGAAGTCCTTTCTGAAAACATTTGTCTGGAGTGCAGCATTGTATGGGAGTGAAACGTGAACGATAAGGAGTTTAGATAAAAAGATGATTGAAGCTTTTGAAATGTGTTGCTACAGACGAATGATGAAAATTAAATGGGTAACTAACACGTAACTAATAAGGAGGTGCTTAACCGAATTCAGGAGAAAAGGGGTTTCTGGCATATCGTGACTAACAGAAGGAATAGATTGGTGGGACACATTCTGAGACATGCATGAGAGCATGAGAGGGAAGTGTTTGGGGTAAAAATCGTAGAGGGAGACCGAAGGACGAATACAGTAAGCAGATTCAAAAGGATGTAGGTTGCCGAACTTATTCTCAGATGAACAGACTTGCACAGGACAGGGTAGCGTGGAGAGCTGCATCAAACGAGTCTGCGGATTGACCACAACATCAGCAACAACGAATTCCTACCAGTTTCTCGCTGTTTTTTTTCTTTTTTTTTGACTTTTTACATACTTCATATGCCAGTATTATTTCACGGTTTCTTTTTATTCAGAACGTCATCCGATGATATGGATATATGTCATGATATCGGCCGTACTATTTAATGAAGTAACAATACAGTTTCAGAGAGCCCTTTTTAAGCAACATGAAGTATTTTAGTTCTGGATGTCGGCCTTCTAAGCTTACTTGTTATTCTTAGTTTCTCTATTCTTACATGGAATGCAATGAGTCTCAGACTAATGTTTGAACCGACTTTGATGATAAATCTATAATTCTCATCGTTTTGTGTTCGTAAATTTATAGAAATCCTTTTTAAATATCTCTAGAAGACTGTACAATACAGGTATTGTCCACAAGATGTGTCTGCATTCAAAATGTTCAAATGTTTGTTAAGCTTATGGGACATAACTGCGGGGTCATCAGTCACTAAACTTACAAACTACTTATAAAGTATACTAAAGGCAGAACAAACATCCATACCCGAGGGAGGATTCGAACCTCCGACTCAGGGGGGGGGGGGGGGGTATCCACAACGTGGCGCTCCAGAGCGCTCTGCTACTCCCGCGCGGTGTCGCATTCCAATCGTTGTTTTATGAAATCCTTCCAATGAGTAAAGCAACGCTATAGACACCTTTAAATTCTCCAAGATTTAAGAATTTTACGTGTACATTGGACATCTACTCGTCTTTTACTTTCACCCCGTTCCATGTTTGTTTTAATGTTTGTTAAGATTATGGGACTTAACTACGGGGTCATCAGTCCCTAAACTTACAAACTACTTATCAACTACCTTATACTAAGGACGGCACAAATATCCATGCCCGAGGGGGGATTCGAACCCCCGACCGTAGTGGCCGTGCAGACCGTGACTGAAGCGCCTCAGTCCCCTCGGCCACCGCGACCGGCCCGGTTCCATGAACCCAGATATTTTATAAGGCATACACCAATGCACTCAGGTGAAACCCATAGTCTACTTGCACGGCAAACAATGTCTGTATGCCAGAGAAACAGCAGCTTCCTGAGAACTTCACCAAATTTGAATGTATTCAGACAATGGAAATTGAATATGGTGTGAGTGATGGAACCATTAACACCGCTATGCCGTCATAAATACTTCAAATGTACTTATTACTAGAGTAAGGAACAGGTCTTCGCGTATAATTATTTATAGACTAGCTGCAAGTAACCGGCTTCGCCCGGGTTAAAAAAAAGTTTTCTGTAGAAGCGTACAAAACCGTTTATTTGCATGTAATAAAATGGTACATTTATGTTAAAGCAATGTGATAAACAACATTTTTGGCAGTTCCATTTGGAGTATGTACGAAAAGATTTTCGTCTTTGCTCACTCTGGAGCATCGTTATTTGGTTGTCTGAATATTGAGTTATAAGGGAACAGACAAACAGACAACAAATGCGTCTTATATGTATAGAGATTGCAATCGAAGTCTGTAAATAAAGTACTCTCCCCCATGCACCGACCAGAATTTTATGAAGACAATAACCTTCATTTTGATTTCAAGGTCAAGTGTACAAAATTTCGTCAAGATCGGAGCAAAACTGTGGATTTTGGCGAAATCCGTATGTACCCTCCACCATGCACTAAACGAAATTTTATGTAGACAGTGCCCTTCCTCTTGTTGTGTAGGTCAATTGTGCAAAATTTCATCAAGATCAGTGTGAAGATAGATTTACACGGATACACTGGAAACGCACTTTCACTTTTTCTCAAATTTTCCGGTTGGTTTTCCAAAAAAAGTGGAACGAAATCTGTTCAAGAACCTTCCTCATGTAATTTTGTGTACGTGTACCAAATTTCACGTTATTTGGTTGTCTGGATATTGAGTTATAAGAGGACAAACTGACAACAAATGCGTCTTATAAGTATATATACATGTCCGAAAGAACAAACACCATAGCAGTCTATAATAAGTATTTATGTGCGAAAACGGTGTTTGGTTCATTGACTTCGCCGTAGGTACGGTCATAACGTTCGACCTTGAACGGAAATCCGTAGTAGCGAGTGATACTGCCGTAGCGTGCGACTGCGGAAGTTTGAGACGGGCGGGAGGCGAGCGCAGGTGGTCAAGTGGTTAAGGAGACCGCTGGCCCGAATCGGGAGACCCGGGTTCGATTCCACACCCGGCTCATATTTTCACTGGTCGCCATTTCAATGTCCCAACGTAGCTAATGTCAATCCTTTAAAAAATGACACAGTAATACAAAAGTATAAAAGAGCGCTGCATTGGCAGGGCTGCTATATGTATTGAGATAATTCATGTGAAAAACTTCTTCAAGGGCCTCCAGGTAGATGACGTTCTCATAGATCGCAGGTCATTCCCGTGCGGTTTTACTACAGTTTCCGCAGAATTTTACTATTCTTTTGTCAATTTAGTGGATGCCATTCTTTTGACGTACACCTAAAATTTAGTTTCCTCGTGTCACTATGTATGTCAGTGTGTTCTATTATTTTCGTATTACTTCTCAGCCTGTAAGTTTCTCCATCAGTAATTTTGGGGCCTAACATTTCCCCAATAATCTCTCTTTCTGTCTTTCGTATTTCTCCAATAGCCGCGTGGGAGTAGCCGAGCGGTCTGGAGCACCACGTTGCGGTTCACGTGGCGTCCCGCGTCGGAGGTTCGAATCCTCCCTCGGGCATGGATGTTTGTGCCGTCTTTAGTGTAAGTTAATTCATAAGTAGTTTGTAAGTTTAGGGACTGATGACTCCGCAGTTAAGCTTTACAAACAAACATTTCTCCAACATCCCTCTTCCTATTCAAAAATACATCTTCTCTCCACAAGGACATTCAGTTTTGACTACAGCGCTGTAATGCCAAGATTTACTGAATTTAGAAAGTGATCGTTTATTATAAATATTTTGTCAATGTGAATACAGTTGCCATTTTTTGACAGCGAAATTTGTTTGCAACTTTTTCTAGGCCGTTTTATTGTTTGATTTCTCATTTTTCCGCAATTTATTTAAGAATTTGTGTGTTTTTTGCACTGTGGTAACGTCTCTGTTAAAAATGGTTGGATCGACAAAGACGGGGCAATCCAATATTACTTCTACGTAACTTGATTGACTAATCTACATTTTAACTCAAGTCTTCATCATTCTGTAATTATCTTTTCGAAAACATTAAAACAAGAATGGAGAGAGTCCATCTCTCTCTAAGACCAGTATTTATATCAAATTTCTACCATTAACGTAACTTTAGAGACAGTGTTGGTTATGTTTCCCTTAATCACTGTTAGTTCTCTCATCTACGCCTTGTTAGTTTAAATTTTGAAATAGAGATTCACGATCAACTGAGTTGTTGCCCTTTCTTAAAATCCAGAAAATTGCATACAAGTTCTTATTAGAAATCGTTCGATGCCTAAGGGTTAGTTTTAAATTAAGAATCTATTCAGAACAAGGTCTGTTTGCAGTAAAGCCTACTTGGTTCAAAAAATCTTCAACTGATTGTAAGTCTATGGGTCTTAACTACTGCGTCCCTAAGGACAACTCTCTCTCTCTCTCTCTCTCTCTCTCTCTCTCTCTCTCTCTCTCTCTCTCTCTCTCACTCTCTCTCTCTCTCTCTCACACACACACACACACACATACACACACAAATCCATACCCGAAGGAGAACTCGAACTTCCGACGGCGACCAACCGCACGTTTCGCAGCAAGGTGCCTCAGAGCGCTCAGCCACTCCACCGCGGCTAAAGCCGCTTGGTATTCACCAGTTTAAGTACTTTCTTTGGCTCGATCAAGTAAACATTGCGAGAAATGTTTGTATGTTACCGTGAGAAGAGAGATTCCTCGGTAATTGTTAATATCTGTTCTACCTATTAATGCAACGGGTAAATTAGGATATTTTTACAATCCTCAGGTATTTTCACAATTTGCAAGATATGTCCGGTTATTTGAGTGATCTCTTTTAAAATGCTAGGGTTCGTTGATTTTAGTAGTTCTACAATAATACCGTTTCCGAATGATTTATTGTTGTTTTTTTTAGTATCTTAATCTGCTTAGTTATTTCGTTTTTGTAAGTTTCTTTAGAGCTAGGTTTGGTGTTACTAGTTTGCTGTGCCTAGAATTTATTGATTGTTCTGGACGGTTTAATAGTTTTTCAAAATAATTGGAAATACATTTTCTTGATTTTTAAGAGTTCTGGTTTGTAACCGGCAATAGATTTAGAAACCAGGTTCTAAGCTGTAAGACATATCCAGGGGCAGATATAGACTCTGACTATAACTTATTGGTTATGAACTGCAGATTAAAACTTAAGAGACTGCAGAAAGCTAGAAAGGTTAGGAGATGGAACCTGGACAAATTGAAGGAACCAGAGGTGGTTGAGAGTTTCAGATGGAGCATTAGGCAAGGATTGGCTGTAACGGGGGAAAGTAATACAGTAGAAGAAGAATGGGCAGCTCTGAGAGATAGGGTAGTAAAGGCTGCAGAGGACCATATAGGCAGAAGGACAAGGCCTAATAGAAATCCCTGGATAACACAGGATATATTGAACTTAATTGATGAGAGGAGAAAATATATAAATTCAGCAAGTGAAACAGGAAAAAGGGAGTACAAATGCCTGAAAATGAGATTGACAGGAAGTGCAGATTGGCTAAGCAGGAGTGGCTAGAGGAAAAATGCAGAACTGTACAAGAATGCATAACTAGGGGAAAGATAGATACTGCCTACAGGACAATAAAAGAGATATTTGGAGGCAAGAAAAGCAGCTGTATGAATATCAAGAACTCAGACGGAAAACCAGAACTAAGCAAAGAGGGAAAGGCTGAACTGCGGAAGGAATATATAGATGACCTATACAAAGGAAACAAACTTGAAAGCGGTATTCTAGAAATGGAAGACGAAGTGGAGGAAAATGAGATAGGAGACATGATACTGCGAGAAGAATTTGACAGAGCGCAGAAGGACTTGAGTCGAAACAAGGACCCTGGAGTAGATGATATTCCATCTTAACTGTTGAAGTCGTTAGAAGAGCCAGTCATGAAAAAAATGTATCAGCTGGTATGCAAGATGTATGAGACAGGGGAAATACCCTCCGACTTCAAGAATAATATTGTTATTCCAATTCCAAAGAAAGCAAGTGCAGAAAAGTGAGAAAATTACAGAACTATCAGTTTAATAAGTCATGTGTGCAAAATACTAACACGAATTATTTACAGACGAACGGAAAAACTTGTGGAATCCAAACTCGGGGAAGTTCGCATTTAGGAGAAATGTTGGAACACGAGAGGCAATACTCACTTTACGACTTATCTTAGAAGACAGGCTAAGGAAAGGGAAACATACGTTTTTAGCGTTTGCCTATTTGGAGACAGCTTTTGACAATATCGACTGGAGTACACTATCCAAATTCTGAAGGTATCAGGGGTAAAATATAGCAAGTGAAGAGTTATATTCAACCTATACAAAAACCAGACAGCGGTTATTAGAGTCGAAGGGCAAAAAAGGGAGCCAGAGGTTGGGAAGGGAGTAAGACAGGGTTGTAGCCTTTCCCCAATGTTGTTCGATCTGTACATTGTGTAGGCAGTGAAGGAATGGAAGGAGAAATTTGGAGAGGGCATTAAAGTGCAGGGAGAAGAAATAAAAACATTGCGGTTTGCCGATGACATAGTAATTCTGTCAGAGACCGCAAAAGATCTGGAAGGGGATGGACAGTGTCTTGACAGTGTCTTGAAAGGAAGATATAGGATGAACTTTAACAAGAGTAAAACGAAGGTAATGGAATGTAATGTCAGAAAATCAGGCGATGCTGAAGGAATTAGATTAGGTAATAAGACAATAAAAGCATTAGAAGGAAGCGTGTGGGGTGAAAATCGTAGATGGAGACCGAGGGACGAATATAGTAAGCAGATTCAAAAGGATGAAGGTTGTCGAACGTATTCTCAGATGAAGAGACTTTAACAGGACATGGTAGCGTGGAGAGCTGCATAAAACCAGTCTGCGGACTGAAGACTACAACAACAACCGGCAGTTTTCTTTAGAATGTTTTCTGGTATTGTTCTTTTGCGACACTTTTTCGGTTTCTAAAAGTTGGGAATTTTCAGTGTGTCCTATTAATTTAGATGTTTCTTTTCTTGCAGTTAGAAAGGTATGTATTTGTTACTGTTTCAGTTTTTGAATACCACAAGCCTAGACTTAACTACGATTTCAGAAGCTTTGCAACTAAAAATCATAATAATATCCGACCTAATCTAGACTTCAGGTAATTCTGTTACTGCAACCTTTATTTGTAAAATTATGAAAGCACCATAAATATCGTTCTGTTTTTTACACGTGACTTCAACACCACGTCATTCTGTCACACGTTATCGATAGCGCAGTACAGAAAGTACACCTTAAATGTTGTATCAACTCTTACTCAGCTCTTAACAAAGTGACCAGAATTATGAATTCAAGAGCCCATTTAACAACGATGAATGGAAAATGGTAACTAAAAACTTTCTTCATAATAATTTCTCTTTGATGAAGCGTCAAGATTAATAATGTTCCGTAAGATTTTGTACTCATTCGAAAATAGTTTATTAAATCTTTCGGGTCCGTGTTTATTCAGTAAATTAATACACAGAGTGGTTCTTTTTCATCCATTCTGACATACCCAATATTTTTCGTTGTCTTCTGTTGTTTACCAGTTATAGAAAAATAAATGCAGTTTAAGCTTTGTTTTGGGTGTTAGACATCGTAGCCTTGTTAAATAGCGTTGTCAATTCACTAAAATTAAGACTTTACAATTCCGTTAGTGGTCCAAAGCGCACAGTGAAAAATTTGAAAGGTGGACATTATGTTGATAAAATAGTCGCACATATTGGTAAAATTAGACTATGAAATTTCGTTGGTCTGTAAAAATCATCCAATAAACGGAATATTTCAGCACCAGTTGTATCGGCAGGTACTGGTTTGCACAATAAGAGGTTCTCTGTGGAACATCCTCAATACTGATAAGGAATAAAAGCCAATAAAGTCGCTAATACCGCAATATCAGTAGCTTAATCTATTTGGCGGGAATATAAACAATGTTAGATGCGAGAATAATTTCTGCAAAAATCATCCTTGTTTTTCTTCTGAAGATCACGGATTTGAAAATAGAAAAAAAAAAAAAAAAATTACGTCTTAGCCAGTGTCACTCGTACGTCCACTTACGTCCTATCCTCTGCAGGAAATTTAGATGTATATTTTAACTGGCATTTCGCAGAGTCGGTAGTGCCTGTCTTCATAGTACGGTATTTTGTAACCGAAGGGGTATCGATACGACGGATTGCAGTTAAACTCAGTACAGGCAAAGCTTGACCTTCTTGGCAACGGTCGCCATTTCGGCCTGCCAGCACATTGACCGCTGCAGTATATTTAGCAGTGTCTATTAATGAAGCTAGTTCACCTACCTCTTGCATTTCCAACGAAAAGCACTAGCTTGGAACCGTATCTTCCCCAATAACAAGTTTCAGCTAATCGGGTCGGAAAATATATATTATGACGACGATATGTCAACCTTTTTTTGCGTCTGGACAGCGAGAGATTACGGCTTTTCGTTACTACAGCAAATTCGAAGACCTAGAGTCGTTGCAAACAACTGTAGCTTAAAATAAACAGACCTAGTAAAAGATTACCAAAATCATCTCGAAAACATGGTTTTTACAAGGACAAACATCATAGTGTAGGAAGGCAGGAGGCGAGGGACTGGCGGAAATAAAGCTGAGAGGGCGGACAGTGAAGCGCAACAGCGTATGCCCGGAAGGGCAAAGGTCCCGGCTTCGAACCCAGGCCCTGCACACAGTTTTAATCTGCCAGCAGGTTTCATCATATATTGGCATCCGCAGCTGTAGACTTGAGTCACAATAGTGGAAACAGCTTCAGCTGTATGGTATTCTTCTATTAACTAACTAGATAACAAAGAAACTAGTTAACAAAGAAAAGCAAATTCCAGTAACAATCGCGTTATGCATTTTACATTTGATCTATAGATAAGAAAACTGTAGGTGAAAGTACTCACAAGTTATTTCATATTTTTCTCTCTTTGTGGCCTAGACAACCCAACTTTCTCTGGTCCTATTCCATAAAATGATAAATCGGATTGCCTGAATTTAAACAATGTGGAAATGGTGAATATGAGAAAATTAAGCGTACATACCGGTGGCGGGCGTTGCGCTGGGTCCGACAAGTGCGCATGCGCGAAAATCAAATTGAGCGTGAGGCGGTTAGCACTTTGAAACGAATGTTGCAGCAGAGAAGGTTGGGTTATGTTTTTACAGATTACAAAATGTTCTGAACTATATAGTACATTTCATCACTATTTTTACATCGTTAACGAGAAGACGCGATATAAAATATAGATTTATTGAACAGAAGTTTCAGTTTCGTAATAAAATGATACCACATAAATTATATCTTACATTACTCTATTATATATTTATAATTTAAATAGTGCTTCAGTATGCTCTCTTTAGGTTTTCGACATGAAGACTGTACGCCTTATGTATTATTATTCAATCAAAATTTGCTAAGATGTGGCGATGGCGTAGCTCAAGTTGTCTACATTCTTGTCCCAACAGCTGTACCAATTCATTATTTATTCTTTACCGGTTTCAGTACTGACTAACACCAACAGGTAATTCCTAAAGATAAATGGAAAAATGAAATAAGTGTGTAATAACATACAGAGTACCATATTGCGGTGTCACAATACTTATGTGCTTACATACCGTACAGCCGCGGTGGAGCGGCCGAGCGTTCTAAGGCGCCTTGATGCGGAGAGTGCTGTTGCTCGCTGTAGGAATTTCGAGAACTCCCTCGGGCATGGGTTTATGTGTGTGTGTGTATTGTCAAGTTAAAGGTAGTTTAAGTAGATCATAAGTCTATAGACTGATAACCGCAGCAGTTGAATCCCTTAGATTTACGAACATTTGAGCAAACTATACATCAATTGGTCTAAAAACATTTTTTGTTGTTGCCAAATTCGACGATGTCAAGTAGTCAAGTACAAGAAAACCTTCAAATGGCTGTCAATCTATGGAATTTAATTGCTTTGATTGTAAGTCCCTGGGCTTACAAACTAACCTAAGGACAACAGACACCCACACCCACCCACCCACCCACCCACCCACCCACACCCACACACACACACACACTCACTCACTCACCACACAAGCAAGGCGACTTAGACCGCTCGGCCACTCCAGCGCACCGATATCGAATATGAAACATGATAATCAGGCTGATACAGTCAACTGTTATGAAGATACCTAACTGACGTGTGAAGTCGTGCTTTACTATCGGTCTTAAGTACAAATTTAAGCCCAGTCCGACAACTATCGAATGCAAGAGAACAAATCTTCGTCAATAAATAGTATATAGTTCTCTATAATTGTAATCTGATTTTCGAAATGCAAACCGTTCGAGGTGGCGCAGTGTCATTAAACCATCAAATTGCTACTGGCAAATACCAGTGTAGTATCTTTAAAACAGCATGGCTGATTTCCTTTTCCATACAAACAGAAACTTCAAAGTTTGTTTATGGAATATTCCCTCGGTACTTGGAAGAACAATTACATATTAAAACCTTAAATACGTAGTATTTTTGTTCCACAATATATCGTGGAACAAAAATACTACGTATTTAAGTTTGTGATATGAAACTTCAAATTTTTGTAAACCTATTGGACGAAACTGCTATTGATATCAGTCCCCATACTTACAAACTAACTAACCTAAGGACAACACCCTCCCCCTGCCACAGGGAGGGCTCGAACCTCCGACGGCACGAAACCGCACGCTTTGCAGCATGGCGCCTTAGAATGCTCTGCCACTCCATCGCGGCCCAGAGGTCTTTCTTAAACATTACAGAGGCTAAAACAAGTGCTAAGCAGCAGTAATTTTAATATACAGTCCAGTCCCAAATTTAGCACTTCTATCCACTACGAAAGTTGAACCGTACGATTCTGACGAATCCAGGTATACAGAATTAACTGCACCTGGTGACGGACTTGTTTACTTTATTATTACCGGCTTCAAGTCCCGTGGTGGTTCATCGTAAGTACGAGCTGATGCATCTGCCATTTTCATTCCCGCATCTCGTAAGTTAAACATACTGGGATGCTTTAGGATTTGCATCACGGCACTTTAGCATTCCAAAGGTGGCTACAGAATGTTTAGTTTCCCGTGAGATTCTGGGAGAAGAAAAATGTGGATTATTGTCGGCGCAAAAACTGGGAAGCCGGACCGAGCCCACAGTTATGTATTGTAAGTAAATATGATTTATTATTATGACTTGAAGCAATATTTAATAGTAAAAATCGGCTGTGGTATACGAACGTAAGTTTTTGTTTAGTTCTTTTGAGAGTACTACCTCTTAACAGAGAGGCTGCCTATAGGGAGTTAACAGCCGCAAAATATCTGAACACAGCAAACATTCCGGAACATACTGTTTTTACAGCACAGTATGTGTGTCTTATATAGTTTATTGAGAAATACACCACATCAAAGAGTTTTGTACTGACATTGCACAAACTGTTGAAAATACTTCTATTACGTTATTGCGAGAAAGTATAAAAAACACTAAAACGGAAAATATGAATATTAGTCTTGTGTAGTTCGCGAACGAACTAGTTCGGAAGAGCGCTCCCACAGGCGAACTACGCGAACTAGTTCGCAGATCCCTCGCCTCCTAGTTCGTCCGCTCCTTTTCCGAAGACTGACGGGGAACAGCGAGAGGACGCGAGAGCGCGCAAAATCGCGTGATTCCCTTTTGCCAGTTACCTTCATTTCGAGATGAGATGCAGCTCAGCTGTAGTTTCATAGTTCACTGCCACAAGAAACCTATTTTAAAAATAAAGTACTACGAGTACTCTGTATGCAAAGTAGTTGAATACCATTCGTGTAAATACAGGTAATAGCACACGCTTTGGCAACACTGATTCATTATATAAAAAAGCTGTCAT
The DNA here is from genome assembly GCA_026315105.1 of Locusta migratoria. Classification (NCBI taxonomy): domain Eukaryota; kingdom Metazoa; phylum Arthropoda; class Insecta; order Orthoptera; family Acrididae; genus Locusta; species Locusta migratoria. The sequence goes on from CM048750.1 coordinate 206,367,867, forward strand.
AAAAAAGAGCTCTTTTAGTAGAGGTAGCAAAATCCAAAAAAAGCGGACGAACTAGAAGGAGCGGACGAACTAGAAGGAGCGGACGAACTAGAAGGAGCGGACGCACTAGGAGCAGCGGACGAATTAGGAGCAGCGGACGATTATGCAAAACGTATCTCACTTCATAGTTCGTTAGATTCTTTTCCGAAGACAATAGCGAGAGGGCGAGTAGCAGAATTAAAAATCACGTGTTTGCCTTCTGCTGTTGAGTCATTTCGAGGTGAACGCCTGGCTGCTAGAGTACATCAGTGCTACAAAATTTCTGTTTTGATGTGTTGTGCACTCTGCAATGTCTGACTAATAAATTCCATAATGCCAAGATATAGCTTAAACGCGAGAAATTATCCACGAACTGTTTCTTTTGGCTTGCGCGATATCGTTAGCGGCTGAAGCAGCAAGCGCATGAAGCAGCTAGGTGGGGTAACTTCCCCCTCCACCTGCACGCGCAGACCACGACGCTCAGCCGTCACCGGGAGCGGACGACTTAAAAGAGGGAACTAGTTCGCGCAGAGCCGCGAACTAAAGTGAGTGCTCCCGATCGCGAACTATTATGCGCAAGTCTAATGAATATACTGGGCAAAAAGTTTAGTTACGGCTGTGGCAGCGTACTGTGTTGATACAGGCAACTACCGTTGAATGCTATTGTGGTATTTCGAAGTTTTATCGTCATAACGTAGTATTTTATCATAAAATACACCCCCAATTCATTTATTGGTAGATGCCAATATTGACGCTTATCTATAAGAGACTATAACAAAACTGACAAAGAATACTGGGTAAATTTTACTTACGGCTGTGGCGGCGTAGTATGCCAATGTTGGCAACGAAATTTTTGTTTTACAAGGATTATTAAATTACGGAGAAGACAAGGGTACAGTTACGTACAAAAACCTGTCAGTCTTAGAGAAGGAACAGAATTATCTATTTATTTGATGGTCAACACAAAGGATTATTTTCCTCATTCTGTACGATTAGGTTTCCAAATAGCATTCAACGGTTCTTGCCAAAATCGACACTGTGTGCCTCTACGACCGTAAACTTTAGATCCCGTACAATAATGTTCTTATTCGTTTCTATGTTTGTAATACGTTCTGAAACTTCCTTAGTAACGTAATGGAAGTACATCCTGCAATGTGAGAACAAAAATTCGATGTGGTGTATTTCTCACAGCAGGCAACAGACACTTACAGCAAGACGGCAAACAAACCTCGCATATTGACAGTCATTATTCAAATGATTGCTTAAGGCTTTTATCTCGAAGACCAGTTTTAGCAGAATTAAACATAGTACGAAATTTTTATCACAGAAATATACGTTTCTTGCGCTTTTTTCTTTATTTGAACAGCAAAGAAAAATAGTAATAAGTAAAGAAAACGCGAGATATTTGTGTCTAATCCATATATCGATGTAAACAAGAGCGAAATGCAAGCTAAAAGTAGCACGATCTAAGGCTCTATGCCGAATGCTTCTAAAATATTTCACTAAACTTGAACATAACACTGTTCGTATAAGCTACGTGTTGTGTTTAGCATTCGCAGGGAACGAAAATGGCGGATGCGCCAGCCTGTTTTTTTAGGAGCTCTAGTTCATCGGGTGGTGTAATCAGTTCTCTATGTATCTCTAATTATTTAAATCATGATGTCGACTTGATAATGCTAACAATTCTACTTGTTACTTGCTGAAATCGAATTAATATAGGAATTCTGCAGAACAATTGTCTTTGAAAGGCACTTTTAAGCCCTTGATTTTATGTATACCATACACAATCTTTTCTTTACATGATTGAAACATGCTAATGAGCGTCAATTAATCTAACGTCTTCGACCTTAGATAATGTTCAAATATTCAGTGTTACAACAGAGATCTTCTTCCACCATTCAAATTTTCATTAATTGAATACGGAATATCAGGGTTTACCAACCATTTTGCAACTAAAAATATTTTGACGAGCACCTAACGCCCCCTCCGCCCCGAACCGTGACACAACTATGTGTGTATTTTCAAAGGCAATAAATTTAATTTTCTTTTCTTGATACAACAAGTCAGCTTCTGTTCACCAGTGATGCGGCTGAAATTTATATTCCGGTTTAACACTCTGAGTTCACTCCATGAGTCTACTCAACTCCACGTGATTCCAGGTACAGTCATCATGAAGCATTTTGACATCAGAATACTACCGAAGATGATTAATTCACCGCCAGTATTACTGTCGCAACTGGTCTTTCTGATTTTGGGGTGGGCAGATTGAAATGCAGTATGATCCAAGTCGGAGTCCTCCGGCCAACTTCAAAACAAATACATTTATGCAACTCTTAACGTACACTATTGCAATTATTTAATATTCATAAATTGAACGACTGCGCGGCCGCTCCCGCCGCCTCACTCGAGCATGAGTGTGTGTGTGTTATCCCTAGCCATCTAGGGACCGATGCCATCAGCAGTTTAATCTCCTGAAAAAACCGCAAGTATTTTTCTATTATCTTTTGAAAACTGTTTGGTATCCGTGCCCATGGTCTCTTACAGACGGCACTTCGAAATCGATCTCCTCAAGACAAGGGCGCACCCCTGTGCTGCCAAGACAATTTTCAGGTTCAGTGCCCAACAACTACGTGTTAACGTTGGCGTCTCAGCGACCGGTCCTGCTTGACACCGGACATTAGAGTACCCAAATCTGTGCCTTACACTATGAATTCATCAACACTCTACGTGGAGTCCGTGTTAAAAACAAAGTCGTCAGTCGAATCGGGGTGTAGTTTTTAAACACTAACCGCATTCATTTTTATTGCACAGACAAGCTCCCACGAAATAAAAATTAGGAAATTTATCAGCCCATTCAACGCACTCCCGTCTGGAAACTGCGCTCCCAAAAAAATCATATCCTGAGACCTGTTCATTCGGCAGCTATTTCTCCTGCACTTTTTCAGGAAGACGCTAGCCACTACGTTTGTCCTTAAAAACTCGTAGCTAGTCCAGGCACCACTCAGAAATCATTCAGGGCTTCTTACTCCAGCTTTCATAGTGCAGCAGCCGTCTTTTTATGATACCCTGTGATCATCATCTTTTCTCTTGCGGGCTCAGGGAAAAACACAGGTGCAAATGTTTGCAGTATCAATGGAATGTACACACAATAAGAAATCCCACACCTGCCTCCGCTATTACTGACAAGGACAGGACGCCTACTCGTCATATCCGAATCCGTCTAAATTTATGGTACATCTAGGGCGTGGTGAGATATAAAAGTGCACCAAATGGGGTCTTTGATACGGATCTACACCTTATCAACTGCCCATGAGGGAGTCTGTTTAGTAAGCGGTGTTTGGCTCAATGGCAGCCGGGCGTCGTGGATCAGCGCGCCCGGTCAGGGGGCTAAACGCCCTCTGTAACAATAAAAGCTGAGCCAAACATTCAACGAAAAAAAAAAAAAAAAAAAAAAAAAAAAACTGAAATAACGACCGCAAAGCATAGATATACCTGAAAAAAAAAAAAAAAAAAAAGAAAGGTAAGAGATCGCATTTTTTATTGCTTCCTCTGCTTCTTCGATGAATATCAACCCGGTACATGTCTGCATCTATATCTACATGTGATACTCTGCAAATCAGATTTAAGTGCCTGGCAGAAGGTTCAACGAACTACCGTTATACTATTTATCTCCAATTCCATTCTGGAATAGCGCGCGAGAAGAAAGAACACTTGAATCTCTCCGTTCGAGCTCTGATTTCTCATATTTTATTCTCATGATCATTTCTACCTATGTAAGTGGGAGTCAACAATATATTTTCGCATTCGGAGGAGAATGTTGACGATTGTAGTTTAGTATGTAGCCCACGCCGCAGCGATAAGCGCCGTTGTTATAATGATACCCATCCCAGATACTGTATCATTTGCGTAATGCTGTCTCCCCTGTATCGTGACAATACGAAACGAGCTGACCTACTATGGACTCCGTCAAACCCACCTGATAAGGATCCCACACTGGGCAGCATGCTCCAAAAAAGGATGGACAAGCGTAGCGTATGCAGTTTTTTTAGTAGTTGTGTTGCATCTTTTAAGGGTTCTGGCAATAAAACGCAGTCTTTTGTTCGCCTTTCCCACTACATTATCTAAGTGTTCTTAGGTATTTTGTGGAGTTTACGGCCTTCACTTTTGATTGATTTATCTTGTAAACAAAGTATAACGGGTTATTTTTTTCGTACTCTTGTGGACGACTTCGAACTTCTCATTATTTAGAGTCAATTGCCAATTTTTACACCATAGTGATATCTTATTCAGATCGTTCTGCAGTTGGTTTTGATCTTCAGTTGATTTTACTAGACGGTAAATGACGGCGTCATCTGCAAACAACATAAGAAAGCTACTTAGATTTTCCCCTAAATCGTTTATGTAGATAAGGAACAGCAGAGGACCAATAACACTACCCTGTGGAACGCCCGATATCACCTCTGTTTTAGTCGATGCCTTACCATCGATTACTACGAACTGTGTCCTCTCTGACAGGAAATCACCTATCCAATCGCATATTTGGGGCGATATATCATAACCACACAATTTGATTAAAAGCCGTTTATGAGGTACGGTGTCAAAAGCCTTCTTGAAATCGAGAAATACGGAATCGATTTGCGAACCTTTGTCGATAGCGCACACCACTGCGTGTGAATAAAGAGCTAGTTAGTTGGTTAGTAATAACACCTGTATTTGTTTAAAGTGCATGTGATCGCATGACTGTAACAGTTCTTCTCCTGTGTTCATTAAAGGAGACTGTGACACCCTGCCGGAACCCAAAGCAGCGACTGCGAGGTAGAAGTGTAGAATTTAGTCACAGATTTGCAGCGAGACAATTAAGTGTTACTGCCGGTAGGTGTAAGCACCCAGCCAGTCCCAGACTCGCAGAAGTGCACCGGTGACCTTGATCAGCACTGCACGACTTCCTACTGGATTCCGACGTACGCACCGTCTCAGAATATTCCGGTGATACTGCAAGGTCAAAGTGAGCAGGTACTTGATGAAATGCCAGTTGCATCCAGTGCACTGCCGCCATACGCTTTAATCCCTAGTAGTTGAAAGCGTTTAAATATTGGTATAGAAGCATTTACAGACGTTGAGTGTGGTGTTCTGACAGAAATCGAAGAGTATAAAAGTGCTCTTTTCAGAGTTGCAAAGGGATGAAGTATGCCTGCAGCAGATGTATAGCTCAGTCCATTACAACAGTGTACGATGAATTAACACTCTGTGCGAAATCTGGGAGCTCATCCATGTATCTACAACATCCGATCGTTACAAACTTACCTAGCCTAAAGATGGTTTAGTCGCGGTGGAGTAGCCGAGCGGTCTAAAGCGTCTCGCTGCGGAGCGCACGGTTGCTCGCCGTGGAGGTTCGAGTCCTCCCTGGGGCATGGGTGTGTGTGTCCTTAGGTTAGTTTACCTAGGTTTAAGTAGTTTGTAAGCTACGGACTGATGACCACGCAGTTTGGTCCGATAGATTTACAAACATTTGAACACTTGAAAGATGGCTCTATATGGTGTGCTGGAGAGAAAAAAACGACTTACATGGGCGTGAACGTATGGAAGGGGCCAAGAAAAGTAAGTAATATGAGACAGTCTGAAACGTGAACAATTATTATTTTCAATAGAAACGTGTGAATTTTTAAATGGATGCCGCATGTTATTTCTTATGGAATCAATTGCATGAAAAATCACACAAAGAATGTCGTTGATTGGATAGCAGTGCATCAATTACATCCGGATAAAACTCGAAGTGAAGTCGACGCATCTAGCGCGTCACGAGACTCAAGCGAAATTCAAATTTCGGTTACAGAATTTTTTCTTAAGAACTGACCGACTCAATCAAAGATAACGTACACGGCACAGCCTAAATTTAATATCATGAAGTAATGTACTTAATATGTTTTCCGCTCTTGTTTTATTCGTTAATAAATTGCACCTTTGTATAGCCAGTGTGGAGTCTGCCTTTACTCATCAGTTACATATGGAGTTTCAGTTGCAATATTTCATTCACAAGGCAGTGGAACCATAAAAAATTATTACAAATAACGTTAAATTGAAATCAGAATCCAAGGAAGGTCAGAGGGAGCTGATCATTTTCGTTATATTAAGTGGATGTGGATTGTGTCCTATATTGTGATTCGGATCCCTAGTTACTATAATTTATTTCCACCTAACTCCATACTTTAAATCTGTGTGTTCCGAGTCGAATTCTTATCTGTGATAAGCATTTTATTCTCAGAATAACGTAAGGACCTTTTTTCTTTTTATGCTGTCTTTGGAGAAGAGAATTTTTTATACTTAGTTTAATAAATTTTTCTGCCTTATAAGTGTTTATAGTTTGGATGAAATACTTAATGCCATTTTACTTACGAAGAATTGAAATAAATAATTAAATGATTAACATTACTCGCTATAATTCAAGTTATTTACAAAAATGTTCAAATGTTTGTACAACTTATGGGACTTAACTACGGGGTTATCAGTCCCTAAGCTTACAAACTACTTATGAACTAGCTAAGACTAAATACGGCACAAATATCCATGCCCGAGGGGGGATTCGAACCCCCGACCGTAGTGGCTGTGCTGACAGTGACTGGAGCGCCTCAGTCACCTCGGCCACCGCGGCCGGCAAGTTATTTACAGTACCAGTATAGTTAAATAAAGGATGCAAATTATTGAATTTGCTGGATTACCATTCTACCTTCTTCACTGATAAAACTTACAAACTAAAAATTTACTTTCAGTAGCTAATTGGGCGAAACACTATGTTGATTAATGAAAAATACTAATTTAAGTGACTTCAAGCAAGTTTTTCACTTTTTTTTATACGGTTGGAGGTGCTTATTTTAATAGGATTTGACAGTGACTTAAATATCACTCTCATTTTGATAGCTCTATTTAAGGCAGCTTAAAAGAATTTCAGAGCCCTCTGACTACTCTGATTTTCAGACCCCTTTACTTTTATTCTAGCACCGTATAAATGGGTAGATCGCGTATCTAATTAGGAATTACTGAACAGAATCAGAGATAACAGGTTTTTCTCGCATAACTTGACTAAAAGAAGGGATCGATTCTTAGGACACATTCTTAGACATCCCGGAACCGTGAATTTAGCATTGGAGGGAAGTGTGTGGGGTAAAAATTGCAGAGGGAGACCAAGGGAAAGGTGCAGTAAGCAGATTCAAATGGTTGTGGGTTGCCGTTATTACGAGATGTAGAGACTTGGTCAGAATACAACTGCATCAAACCAGTGTCTGGACTGAAGACCACAACGACAACAAATGCGCCACTATTGACCGCACGTTCAGCGAGAAAAATACGAAACGTGTTGCTTGGCATTATACATGCGAAGAAACAGAGAGCTACGGAAAGAAAAGTCTCAAAATTAATAAGCAAACAAAGCGGTGACGTATGGAAAAGCAATTGAATTCCATCTAAAAGTACATCAGAGATCACAGGAAAGATCCGTAGGTAAATTCCTTGAAATATGTGGTTTCGAAAAACAAGATACAAGGCTAGCACGATAACTATTCCTCAGAGCTTCTCAAATGTCCAGTGTCACCATAAAAAACTAACGAAGTGACTCTTAAGTACATAAATAATGGATTTTAAATACTCACCAAATATGAAACACACGCACCAACACACACACACACACACCACACACACACACACACACATACACACAAGCACACACACACACACACACACACACACACACACACACACACATATATATATATATATATATATATATATATATATATATATATATATATATATACACCCTTACGACACACGAACACATCCTCAGAAACAATATAACATCCAGAAAATACGGGAATAATTGCGTCACTCTCAAAGAACCTAGGTCCCCCTTAAGGATATCACAATGATCCTCAAAGACATGACGAAAGGAATCCTGTAAACAGAACACCTTTCTAAATGCCGCGGTGGAGTAGCCGAGCGGTCTAAAGTGTCTCGCTGCGGAGCGCGCGGTTGCTCGCCGTCGGAGGTTCGAGTCCTCCCTGGGGCATTGGTGTGTGTGTTGTCCTTAGGTTAGATTACCTTAGTTTAAGTAGTTTGTAAGCTACGAACTGATGACCACGCAGTTTGGTCCGATAGATTTACAAACATTTGAACATTTGAACCTATATACAGGGTGTGTCACTAAGTGTGTTTGCCTCTGTAACTTACAAAGTAATAGGTGACGGGAAATTTTAATGCGGTAGGTCAACACAAGAAATGTTACACTTTCTGCGGAGCTATGAACATAGTTTACCGTATCATTTTCCAAAGAGTTACAACACAAAGATATAATTTTTTAAATGGAACAATAGTTTTTTCTATCGTGTATTGGATTCGTTGAAACCAGCTGCGTCCAAATCAATTTAAACTACATTCCTATCACTGTTAGTTTGGGGGGTACAACCCTTCAAAGTTCCGGGGGCGGAGGCTGCGATAGCGTAGCTGATTGGCCGAGTGGCTATCCCCTGGGGCACTGCCCACTGTCTCATGATCACCAGCCTGTCAGATAGGCTGTCGTAGCCTCTGCCCCCTAAACTTTGAAGGGTTGTAGCTCCCAAACTGTGATAGGAATGTAATTTAAATTGATTTGGACGTAGCTGGTTTCAACGAATCCAATGCACGATAGAAAAAACTATTGTTGCTTTAAAAAAATTATACCTTTGTGCTCTAACTCTTTGGAAAATGATACAATAAACTATGTTCATAGCTCCGCAGAAAGTGAAACATTTCTTGTGTTGACCTACCGCTTTAAAATTTCCCGTTACCTACTATTTTATAAGTTGCAGAGGCAAACACACTTAGTGAAACATCCTGTATATGCTGGAAATGTACACTCATCCAGGAAATACATAAATAAGATTACAGGTTAATAATTACTGTGGAATTTCCATAGCCATTTACGAGATCTTCTCGTCTTCATCAGAGAACTGAAGGTCAGTTCGAACAGAAGTTTGGGTATACCATGCGGACTTCAGACCAGGACGGTCTGACGCAGAGCTGTTTATAAGGTAACCCGAAGCTGTCCGCCCGTTTGTGTGTTTATTAACTTCATACAACAACGACCACTAGTTGTCTTATATTATGACTGTTTACCTGTCAAGCGCTTGTTTTGTACAGAAGTTTGTTTCTGTTAAGCCTTAAAGAAAGTAAGGAAATCAAAAACGTAGAAATGTTCAATACGTATCTCGTGGCCGTGGTTTAGAGACATTGCGCACTCTTCGTAAGAGGTTGTAAACTTGAATGATGAGGGCCCGGGCCAGGGACAAGAATAATTGACGACGTCTGGAAATGGCAGGAGGTGAGTCGAGTCGCCGCTGCAGACGTCCTTATTGGTCGCACTCTGACTGCCTGACTATTTTTGGTGCCTAATGGAGGTGGCGGTCCCACCGCTTATTGGCTGCTGCTTGCTGATGGAGGCTGCATAACTTCTACGACTGATGACTGAAGGCCCGCCTGTCAGCTCGTCAGTCTCTGAGCTGCGGTCTCCTGGGTCGCGTCCCCCAGCTAAGTCCACGGTCAGCGGATTCCGATGTCCATGTATGTCACCGGCTAGCAGTGTTCCTCCAACAGCGCTAGAGAGGCGGACTGGACCTTTCCTGAGGAAATAGGCTTTCGTACTAACCGATAAGAAAGGACTAATGCTTCCGCTAACGTAAAGAATGTAATAACCTTCCTCTAGTTCAGTGCTTTCCAAACTTTCCCTCATGGCGACACCCTTTTATAGCTTACAGTTTTTGCGCGACATCCTTTCACTAATATAAATACATATGGTAGAATTCAGATGGTTCTAGCGGGGAGGTGGGGGGACGGGGGACGGGAATACTGCTTAAATGTAGTTTGTAAACGAAACTGAAATTCTCGTACGCATTGACATGTTTAATGTTGACGCTGACTGCAGCAATTACGTACACTCACCGCAAGAAAAGGAAACATTAGGAACTACGGAGATGTACAACAAAGTAACACCGCAGACAACAGTGCCTAACTCACACAGTAATAGTTGCTTCTTCTAAATGCGACCAAACTTCCGAAACACGAAAACTGAATTTCGGAAACCGTTTTTCGCTGTCGTGTGTACATGTCAGGGCCAGATACGGTTTTGCTGGATCGATTGAAAACGGAATCTGGAAATTAGCTGCTCGGATTTCTGATTTAAAAAATGTTCAAATGTTTGTAGAACTTATGGGACTTAACTACGGGGTCATCAGTCCCTAAGCTTACAAACTGCTTATTAGCTACCTAAGACTAAGGACGGCACAAATATCCATGTCCCGAGGGGGGATTCGAACCCCCGACCGTAGTGGCCATGCAGACCGTGACTGGAGCGCCTCAGTCCCCTCGGCCACCGCGGCCGGCTTTCTGATTTAGACAGCACAGTGGCTGTTACCTTTCAGTTCAATATTATCACATTACTTTCAGAAATAAAGAGGATGTGTTTGTGACAAGTGATGAATTATTGTGTAAGTTCTATTGTTAGGTTCTTGCTTCACCAAGACCTCGGAAGCCCCGACATATTCGGAAAAAAATGGATAAATATTTGTGACAAGTAAGAATATGATTGTCATTTCTGGTCCCAGAATCTGTTACATACAGGAAACTGAGAGAAAAAAAAATTAACGCATAGCCGGGTTCGAAGCAACCATTACTGCATTTAAAATACTACTCTCCGTTAATCACCCGGCCATATTCCATACTAAACATCGCTACTGAATAGCTTTAGTCAGTGGAAATCGTGAGTGCTTTTACAATCTGTGACAGCTTTTAGAGCCACTGTGTTATTGACTGAGTTTTAATTGTAAGAAACGCTACCGAGGGTGACGTGGCTTTGATAAATCCATTTAAAAACGCTCAGGTGCAGGTTTGTGAGAAGGAAAGCAGACTAAAGCCAGTTCAAGCAAAATGCGCATGGGAAGAGCTGTTATCGAATATCAGCAGCAGCTTGCTGGAATCTGGCAACTGACAGCTGTTTGAACGAATGTCTAGTGCTGCTGAAGCAGAGTTGCCGCCTAGCGACTGAGCACGCAATTAATGTGCACCGATCATTCCTTTAATACGTGATCCGTGGTGCACTGAACGAAAAGAAGGATGATTAGCTGCAGGCGAGTCTTCAGGGTAGTAAGAAGAGAAGGATATTTTTTGTTATTTTATGACAAGTTTTTTTGTTTTTTTTGTTTTTTTTGTTTTTTTTGTTTAGAGTCTAAATTTGTTAGTCTCGCGACACCCTTGATACTACTACGCGATACCACAGGGTGGGTCGGGGATTCGAATCCCCCCTCGGGCATGAATATTTGTGCCGTCCTTAGTCTTAGCTAGTTCATAGGTAGTTTGTAAGCTTAGGGACTGATGACCCCGTAGTTAAGTCCCATAAGTGCTACAAACATTTGAACATTTGAACCACAGGGTGTCGCGACACCCAGTTTGGAAAGCTCTGCTCTAGTTATTCGTCTATAACAGTGATTCAGAAACTGCGTGTCGTTACCGACTAGTAATTCACGTTAGTGCTCAAGTGGGTCACCAGACTACTTCAAAATATCAAAATAAAACATCTTATGGTCTGAAAAAAAGTGAAAGTGTGTTTTACAAGACTTAGTACTTTCATGATATTCTAACGCTTTTTTTAAATTTAAAATTACAATGATCATTGTCTAATGTTTTAAGTTTAAACTATTAATGAAATAATATTTTAAGTTAGTTCCAGTGAAACCTGTTTGTTCTTCTAGGTGTTTTACTTATGACTGGCTGTGATTCTTTCTTTAGTATGTACATTCCAAGAATTCCAAGAATTTTTGTGAGTACAAACTTAAAATGCTAACAGCATTCAAGGAACAGTTTCTGATGGAAATATCACGTCATTCTCCTTTGAACACTTTCTTGTACCATAATCTCATTTTAAATGAGAAAGATACGAATGCACAGGAATATAGCTTGAAGAAATTCATGGGGTTCACAACTACTTACTTACGCGATCGTGCGTCTTATATAAGAACAAGCTGTGAATAAAACCACTTTACGCCTGGAAGAAAACCACTTTACGCCTGAAAGAAAACAACTTTACGCGTGAAACGAAAGAGCTACGATCTAGTCATAGTAAAAAACCTCACGAATATCACTGTGCTCACTATTTAATTTACAGCTTCTGACAATAAAGTTCGGTGAATAGTCTTGTAACATTAAGGCAGATGAACTATGAACTACAGTTACCTTACTATCCTTTGGAACAGTAAGTTTCCACAACTATGCATCGCTGGGTTCTGCGATACACGTTCTGGATACTTCACAGGAAGTCTTCATTTGGATGTCAGAAATAGTGTTAAATCTCTCTCTCCTTTCGAAGCGAGTTTGAGTCGAAGGAATAGGAATAAGTCTGTAGGATTGAGATCCGATATCGTCAAACAGAAAAGAAAATGGGGGGGGGGGGGGGATGCAACTTGAACATCCACCGTACTCGCCGGAACTCAATCCTACCGACTTCTTCCTATTTCCTAGACGGAATTTGCAGACCACAATTATGCGTTATATAGATGGCATTATACTAGAGTAAAATTTAGATTCTTTTTTACGAAATTATGCTCGTTATCATTTGTGTAATCAGTTGTATATTTATTTCTGATGCATGTTAACTTTTAAATTCAAATGCCCCATGAAGAGCATTTAATTTCATTTCCAATGTCAGAAAGTAAACTTTGTATAAAAAGAACAGGATTACTCCGCAAAATAAAAAAATCTCTTTGTATAATTAATAAACTTTAAAAACTTTTAATTCCTTTCTATTTTAATAAATTGTACATAAATCATGCTGTCGGCTGCTCCGAACGTCATGCTGAATTACTATACAGATCCCTCTGATGGATCATGTTGCTTCGGTTGGCAAATACACAACTGCCATTTTTTTGGTGATACATGTTACAATACTTGTTCCTTTTAATCCAGAATTTCAAATGTTTCAAATGTTTGTATAGCTTATGGGACATAACTACGGGGTCATGAGTCCCTAAACTTACAAACTACATACAAACTAGCTAATACTAAGGACGGCACAAATATCCATGCCCGAGGTCGTCAAGACCGTGACTGGAGCACCTCAGTCCCCTCGACCACCGCGGCCGGCTAATCCAGAATTTATGGCGGTGTTTACGGTATCCTTCTAGTCTAGACGGAAGTTGCTCCAACGTCTAATTATGCACTGTAGGAAGTTCCGTCGACACTTTTAAGACCTCCGCAGTATACAGATAACAAACCCGACAAAAAACTTTGCAGTTTTAACCACGTATATTAAACTCAATCTATTCATTTTATTCGTTAACGTACGCGAAGAAGGTGGTTAGATCCTGCGTAATAGTGTTCCAGCATTATACGTTCTATATTACTGCAGTAAATGTACTGCATACTCTAACTTTATTCACATTGTATGAGTGGATCGTCTTGTGGCGATGTGAATTAATAAAATGTTATCGGGCCTCTAGCCATCTCGGGTGATTAGTCGACGAACTATCGTCCAAGCTCTGCTTGGCCATTGTCAAGTCATATACGACTGCTGCATCGTCGTTGCCTTGCCGTTACCCCTCAGCGGGCTCACGGATCTTTCGTGAGTACGTGCGTGGCGAGCACGGGGTTCCGAGCTAATGCAGTCTTTCTTTCTTCTCCCCTCAAAGTCGCAGCGGAGTGGCCGAGCGCATTTAGGCGCTATGCTCAGGTGCGCGAGGCCGTTCCCCGTCGGGGATTCGAATCCCTCGGGCATGGATGTTTGTGTTGTCCTTAGTATAAGGTAATTCATAAGTAGTTTGTAAGTTTAGAGACTGATGACCCCGCAGTTATGTCCCACAATCTCCACAAATATTCGAACATTTCCTACCTACCTCTCTGGACTGCATTTCCTTTCCCTTCTCCTTTCCTATCCTCCTCACTCCTTCCCTTTCCCACCGGCGGACTGATAGCAGTTTGTTCCACCGGCCCCAGACAGGCAACCCACCAAGGATGGGGCCCCTCCACGCCCACACCAATGTGGTGACCATCACATAAGTTCTTCTGTCACCTCCTTAATTGGGTTAGTTTGCTAAGGTGGATCACGGGATGTGGCAACCGCGATGTTATCCGTACGTGTGGGCACGATCACCCATTAATACGGTGGATCTTGTAACGATACTGCTGACCCCCTCATCTCAATGTTATCGTACGATACCGTCTGCCTGGTCCTCTCATCTCAATGTCATCCTACGATACCATCTGCTTCGGATTCGGAATCGTGTGGTTCAGTTGTGATATATGTTGCGTGCGAAGTTAGAAACGTAATAGCCAGCCTAGGAATCAGTGTAGGACAGTGTCTCAGTGATACTGTGATTAAAACAAGTGATAGATTTCATTAATTAAGAGATTCATATAGTTTCTTTCCAGACAGTTCTATAAACAATACTTTTGTCATTGTTCATTATTTCAAATAAATAGACAGACGAAGGGTAAAAACTTTTGTAAAACATAAAGAAATGAAAATTATTGTATGTTAGGTTCATAAACAAGTTGTGTTGACCAGCTAATTATGTTATTTCGACTATTACATTAATTATCAATATTGTTATTCTTTGTATATATTGACTGAAAAGAGATTTTGAGTATATTTTGTGAATGGCCAGAATATTTGATAGTTCAATATATGTTAGGAACATGTATGATGTACTCATTAACAAAATAATTAACATTTAACTTTGCACTTTGTTGTCAACAGAAAGATCGGTAATTTCGTCTTAAAATACATGTGCCATCTAAAATTATTGTATGCATAGTTTTCATTTTATATTGTGATTATTTTTGTGTACATGAAATGTTTTTCTGTTGTGTTCGTTAATTGTAAATCAGTATATTCTATTGTTATGAACAATGCTTAATATAACGTCATTATTGCCGATGTTATATATTTGCCTCACCGCCTTGCGTGGGGAGTTCGAGTTTTGGCTTATCTGAAGTGCGCTGGAAGCTATGTCTGTGTTTTGAGAATGGAAGTACTACCAGCTAAATTCTGATGTATTGAATTTGTATTGTTTTGTTGGAGAAGTTTGAGTCAGATTAAAGAAGAAGTGAAAATTGTGCATATCGACTATTTATTTCTACCACGACGCCCCAGGAGAATAATGTTGCAGCGAGCAGAACCCCCATACGGCATAATTTTGAAAAGCTGAGTATCGGTAGAATAAACTGTAATTGCCTTAAAATGTATTAATATGTTTCAATCTGGAGATAGAATTGGTCGAAGGGGATACGAAGGGTAAAGGTATGTAAGGGCAGAGGAAAAAAAGTGCCAAGGCAAGAGCCAAGGCTTCCGACAGTGGGGTAGGTATGAAGGGTAGTAGCGGTATGCTATCTGCGACAGATCATGCAAGGTTTGGTAATGTTAGTAATGGGTATTTTCTCAGTACCGTTAACTTTGCTAGGTTCGTCATAAAGAATCACTCCGTTTGATGCGAGGTTCTGCTGCAGCTGAGCTCCTGCGAAGTCTCCTGGGTCGGCTGCGGCAGATTACCCGTGAACATCGGCTGTGGCAGAATACCTGTAACATAGCCAAGTTTGTCATGGTAGTTAGGCAGTTAGGTCATAGAAATGGCTAAGTGTGCGGGACTGTTTAGGTTTGTTTGCGTTTAGTGCGCTGAATATGGTTTCCCTGCTTTGCCTGTAGGTCAGCTGTGGGCTCAGCTGGCATTGTCAGTAAGATTGCTGTTCTGCAGGGGTTTGCCATGTTCACCGTGTTTGCGTGTGGGTGTTCCCTACGACCATAGGTGGTTAGTCTCTGAGGAGAAGTGTTTTGGGGCGTTTATGTTTCCACCTATGGTTGTGATCGTAGTTCCCCAAGCGTAGGATGAAGGGGTTGTTCGAGTGTCTCGAGTTTTTGTACAGTCGTGTGGCGAGTTTCTTGAATATCACCGAGAGGTGCTCTAGGCGGTATTGATTGTGAAGGTCCACGGTGCTTGTGTATCGTGGAGCGTTGCTGATGATGGGTAGTACCCTATATGGGTTATATAGCCGCGCTACGGGCTGTGACACCACCATGTAGGCTACAGGCTTGCTTACGTCTCACGTTCGCCGTGTCCACATCAAACTCACCATGCCGGGTTCCAGACTGTGCTGAGGTGTAAGCCGACGCCCTTATTAACGGTGGTCTCCGATATTTTAATTTCTCAGGATTCTTCTCTTAAATTATCCCATAATCCTTTCGTTTTTGCAGTGACACATGTTTATATCTTTTGTAGATTTGGAGAAAGCTTCCGACAGTGTTGACTGGAATACACTGTTTCAACTTCTTAGGTCAGCAGGTGTAAAATATAAGGATCGGAAGGTTATTTACAGCTTGTACATTAACCAAAATTCTGTTATTACAGTTGAAGGGCATGAAAGGGACGCAGTGGTTAGGAAGGGAGTTGTAGCATTGTAGCCTTTCTCCGATGTTATTCAATTTGTTTATTGAACACGCTGTGAAGGACAGCAAAGAGAAGTTTGGAGAAGAATTTAGATTCATGGTGAATAAATAAAAACATTGCGTTTTGCTGATGACATTGTAATTCTGTCAGAGACAGAAAAGGACCTGGAGGAGCAACTTAACGGATTGGACAGTGTGTCGAAAATTGCTTATAAGATGAACATTAACAGGAGAAAAACAAGGGTAATGGAATTCAGTCTTAGAAAAGCAGGTGATGCTGAAGGAATTAGATTAGGCAGCGAAATAATAAAGGTTGTAGAGTAGTTTTGTTACTTGGGTAGGAAAGTAACATATGAAGGTCGCAGTACAGAGGATATAAAATACAAAATGTCAATGGGAAAAAAAGCGTTTTTGAAAAAGAGGAACTTGCTAACATGGAATATTAATGTAAGGAAGGCCTTTCTGAAGGAATTTGTGTGGAGTGTTGCGTTGTATTAGATTGAAACATGGACGATAATTAGTTTAGACAGGAAGAGTGTAGAGGCTTTTGAGATGTGGTGGTACAGAAGAATGCTGAAGATTAGGTTGATTGCGTAACTAATCAAGATTTACTGAAGAAAATTGCGCAGAAAAGAAATTTCTGGCATACCGTGACTAAAAGAAGGGCTCGATTGATATGACACGTTCTTAGACGTCGAGGAATCGTAAATTTACTCGAGGAGGGAAATGTATGCAGAAAAAAACGGGGAGGGAGACCAAGAGACGAATATAGTAAACAGATTCAGATGGATGTGGTTTGCCGTTCTTATGAGGAGATGAGAGGCTTGCTCAGGATAGAGTAGGGTGCAGAGCTGCATCTAGCCAGTCTCTGAACTGATGACCACAACAACAAGTGTCATCGAAACATATTCGGTGTGTAATTTCTAATAAATGATCTTCCACGGACGATTTTTCTGGGTAGCGAAGACGTAAGCATATCTCGTGTTCCGTTCGGTGTTATTCCGCTGTGCGTAATGTTTATTCAGTATGACAGCAACCATACTCACATGGCATCATGTAAAAGCCTAGTGTTTTTGAGCCTAAGATAGCCTTTTACAGACCTTTTCAGTTGTACTTTCGTCATGAGCCTAAACACTGACGCAATGCTACACCCTTCAGGAGCCGGCTAATCTTTCCCAGCGAGCACAAAATAACATAGGGAGGCAATACCGCCTACATCGGCGTGCAGGCAGTGAAGCCCGGCAGCCATCTTGGTTGGGTGTAGGAACGGAGTTGAGCCGATAAATGCGTAGTTCTCCAAGTGGCGCTCGCCTTAATTACATTGTCATTTGAACCCCTTAGGACAGCAAAAGAATTACCAAAATTTTCACGTAGACAGGTGAATACTGAAGGACTGCAACAGCGTACTTAGCAAGTACAATACGTATTGTGTTTGTATAAAAATAATCATTGAAACTATTACTTTTATATGAAATAAAAATTGTGACATGAAAAAGTTACTCGCCTGCCACTTTTTTTGTTTTGAGGTCGAGAAATTTTCGTCAGCGAGAAAGTTGTAGATAATGAAATGAACCTTTCTTTTTATTTGAACAACTTTTTTATAGCTCCCCTGGTTTTCTCATAAATTTGGATACAATAGAGCGGTAGAACTTTTCAAACTCTACTCGTTACTTTCAGCGAGCTTGCCCACCAGCGAGCACAGATTTTTGTTGCTCACTCGCCTTGTACTTTGTGACCAATATTGATAAACATTTGTAATTTGGGATACAATTTTCGGTATCCAATAATTATGACTTAACACTTTCTATTTATTTCTATTCTAGTTATTACTAGCTGAGCCGCTCCGGCCTTGCACGAGTAATCTTTAAACTACTTTAACTCGAGAACTGCAGAACGTATCGTGATGCGGTTTCTTTCAAATTCTTCGGTATAATCCTGTATTCAACTAGGCTATAATAAATGCCAATACGAAAATGAGAAACAATTGAAATGAGAATAATAACGTAGAATGGTTTACTACTTCCGCACTTTCGTGACCTTCGTAGAGTAAACTACGTGACCTGCGCCAAAGTACATAGTATAGAATTATAGAAACCACGTCGATTTAAAGAAATATACCGCTAGATCATATGTCTAACTTTTACAGATCTCCCACGAGCAGTGTATCTGTAGTCCGAAGGCATCTGGCGCCAGTGCTTTAGAAAAGAAAGGTGATAAATATATTTTTTTCTTTGTAGATGTTGTGAGTTCTACAAGTTTATACTATGTACACTGGCCTAGCTCTTATAGTTTAGGCTTCAGAGGTGACTAATGTGCAGAAGCGGTAAACGATTCTACGTCATGATTCTTATTTTAGTTATATTCATATATTAGTATTGATATTAAATATAGCCTAAGATTATCCCAGGATTCTAAAGAAGAAATTAAAAGAAACCGCATGACGATACATTATATACTCCTCGAGTTATAAAAGGTTAAAGGGACAGACAGAGGAAAAATGTACTATGTAATAGAATCATTTGCTATCTCTAGCTGAAATTTGTAATTATTTATGGCAAAAATAGATTGTCAAAAAGGAACGACTTAAAATACATGAAAAAGGAATTAACAGACAGTGAACTCAATGAACTACCCTGTGCTCGCAGCTGTGGCCGCGTGGCGCTCGGCCGCCATGTTGGTTGGGTGTCGCGCTCTCAGCCGGCTTCATTTCTCTGTCTTTTTAAGGCCTGTCGATGTTATTCTGTATTCGCTGATCTTTCCCTACATTGCTCCACATAAACTTCTTCGGACGAGAAGTTTACAGATTATATCTGTGGTTGAGTTGCAATGTGCACACAGTCCTAGATGAAAACCCGGCGTTGCTCGGGTATTTATCTCTTTATTCCTGCAATTTATCAGGTATATATTCATTTGTATAAGGGCTGTATGTCTGGAAAATCTCTTGGAAATACAATTAGTAGTAAAGAAGAAATAGATTAAAACTTGGTGCGTGATGGGGCGGTTTTCCATGAACGCTATTCTTTATGTGCTCATATAGAATGGACTACGTGTCGTACTGTGATACAGTTTATTCTGTCTGTAAAATTCCCTGCGGCTATTATTTGTAGTGTACAAATTATAAATTGTCACGTCATACCGAATGCCGTAGCTTTAGTCCATGAAGAGCGGAAAAGTAGTAAGCGAGAAACTTTTTTCCTTTCAATTTTTTGATGTGGTTGTCAGCGAGAAAAAGTTTAATAAATGTTTGAAATTATGTTCAAAGTTTGTTGCAAGTCGCTAAGTACTCTCTTTCTCATACAGCGTATTTATAACGTCTCACCGCATTATGTGCCAGTTTTTTGCGATTCCTGTTGTATATGACGTCATATCTTCTGAACCATGTGTCGTAACCTTGCAGCAATTGTTACCTCACGGTAAGGAATGTGTGTACCAAATTTGGTAGATATCGGCCCAGTGGTTTAAGAGAAAATAAGCAGCAGTGTCGCTAAATGCAGCAGTTTTATGCGCAGCTCATTGCTTATGACGTCATATCTCATGAATTATATATCGTACGTGATTCTTACACTTACGGCGACCGTCCACAAGGCTTGAAACTCACTTGTACAAAATTTCATAAAGATTGGAAAAAAACTGTAGATTTGTATTGAACACGTTCACACATACGGACACTCTGCTTTATATATAAAGATGTGAAAAATTCATACCGAAGGTATGTAATTAAATTCCCCTACATCTGAATAACTTAATGACTGAAAGTTCTAATATTTAATTGTTAGCATTGGATTTAACAAAGACAACCTTTACCTGAAGGCTGTTAACAATGAAAACACATAGTCTGGAATCACTTGGAAGTTGTAAGAAATTAACGAAATGAACATGGATGACGATACGAAACTCCTGGCCATTCTTGATGCAGTGGCTAAGTCTTTTAGATGGTTGGTGTTGACGTGGCGCAGTTTCAATCCCTGAATCGTTGGCGCCTGGCTCAGAAGTGATAAAATTATGTCTCTGAGGAGCCGGGCACGAGTCTAAATAGCCAAGCCGTGTAGCGATGCTGCAGAAGCCACCTGGTCCACGCGGCCAGTAACCTCTGACGCTCCGCTGCCGTCTGCTGGCCTTCGCTGCACGCGTGATTGATTGAAGCCTGCAGCGCCTGCAGGTTAGGCACCACGGTACACCCGCGCTGTAAGAAGGGCTGCTGATCACTAGGGCGTACAACGTGTTTGCTGCAATAGCTTCACAACTCTCAAGAAGAAGAGAGTTTGACATGTCGAAATCTTACATGGACGTTCTATACAGAATACAAAGAGACACGTGTTTCTGGTTTTTGCTAGACAACAGTTTTTGAAGAAATGAAGGTAAAAGCTGATGATGGAAAATCGCGTTTCCAATGCTATATATCGAAAGATCGCCCAAAGATAAACATTTCTCACTAAAATACGACGCGCGTCCAGAAAGAAAGTTCCGTTTGGTAATAAAATGAAATTGTACACAGATACAGAAGAAATTTTTATTGCACAAAATTCTACAATTCTTAAGCTACTTTTCCACATAACTGCCGAAATTTTGCAGACATTTGTCATAGCGTGGCACCAGGTTTTGTATACCTTCTTCATAGAAATCTGCCGCCTGTGTGCTCAACCAGTTGGTAACAGTTTCTTTCAGCTCGTCGTCATTGGTGAAGTGATGACCGCCAAGGATAGACTTGAGATCTAAGAACAGATGAAAGTCGCTAGGAGCGAGGTCAGGGCTGTACCGAGGATGGTCAAACACGTCCCAGCCAAATCCCTGTAGGAGGTTTTTCGTCACCTTTGCAGTGACATCTTCTCACCATCGAATCACTCATCGCATTTGGTCCGTAAACATCGAAAATTTGCCGATAAATTTCACTTGGATTCACTTTCCTCGCATTTAGAAACCGAATCACCGACCTGATTCCACAGGCCGCGGGATTTTCAATCAACGCCGACATTTCAAACAAGCACAACAAAGCGCACATAACTGGCAGCGATCTCCAAATGGCGCACGTTCTTCTCCTTGATACACATCGTCTACAGCGCATGTGCGGAACTGCAATCGCAGCGCTGCAGCGCGGAGATAAATTGAAACGGAACTTACTTTCTGGACGCGCCTCGTATATGGAGTCAAGAATTTATGAAGTTCGAGTAATTAAATTTTTTTGTATTCATACTGTAACTTGGGTACTCGTAAAAACGAGCGACTTTTGAACGCCGCCGGCGGTCGAATGGTCCAGGGATTGGATTGTCAAACGGTCGATCCAGGTTCAAACCCCCATAGAATTTGTTGTTAAATTCTTTTTCGATGTATTTGATAATAATCTCATGTTTTCTTATTTTGACTTATTTTGAAGTAGAATATCGGAAATTGTGATTATTATTCAATTATGTGTATCATCTCTTTACAGCTATTTTTTATTTGTCATACACAGTGCAAAAGCAAAGAAAATTAGAAATAAAAATCTTCTTACGTTGATGGTCTCCAGAGATAATTCGGAAACGTCTTCGTCACGGGCTCAAAATTTGGAAAGATGACCTCCGAACTCTATCAATTATATTTGTTTCATGTTCTGAAGCCTTATGTGTGGAAATATAAATTTTGCTTGATAATTGTTAAGATCCAGTATTAATTTAATTGCTAGGAAGTCCTTCCTGAAAGCATTTCTCTGGAGTGTAGCATTGTATGGGAGTGAAACGTGGACGATAAAGTGTTCAGACAAAAAGATAATAGAATCTTTCGAAATGTGGTACTGCAGACGAATGATTAAGATTAGGTGGGTAGATCACATAACTTATGAGGAGGCGCTTAACCAAATTGGGGAGAAAAGGAGTTTCTGGCATAACCTGACTAAGAGAAGGGATAGATTGGTATGACACATTCTGAGACGTCAAGGAATTGTCAACTTAGCATTAGAAGGAAGCGTGTGGGGTAAAAATTGTAGACGGAGACCAGAGGACGAATACAGTTAGCAGATTCAAAACGATGTAGGTTACCGAAAGTATTCTGAGATGAAGAGACTTGCACAGGACAGGGGAGCGTGGAGAGCTGCATCAAACCAGATTGTGGACTGAAGACCACAACAACAAACAACAACTGGATTTATGGTGTGGCTAAACCACATGAAGCGCTACGACAGGACTTTTGTCGATGATGGTGATGCTCAAACGACCTGAACCGATATGCACCTTTCTTTGTCAACCTTGTGGAATTTGCACGTTTCAACAGTCAAGAATTTTATCGCAAGTCTTCAAACGCATGCCACATTACACGATACTGAGAAATTCATGATAGGTGAGATGCTATTAAAATGCCTTGGGCAATATCGGTTGTCCGCGCCTGTCTTTAAAGACATGCTTTTTTACTCTAGTTACGCATCGAAATGAATGTATGACAGACTTGTCTTCAGCAATATGAATCAGGTAAGTTTTCTACGAACGATATCTAGGAAAATGTGAATGTGGCAATATGTCGTTCGTATGTTGTACACGTTAGAAATAGTGTATTTTTGGTGAATTTTATGATAAGTTTCCCCCTATTGGCTCTTAACAACGCTGACGAATAGCCAACTAGTAATTGAAATTAAGTAATAATATACATTAAAGTTTTTCAAGTTTCTCTATTTTATTTTATTGATTCCCTCTTTTTATTGTTTTGCACTGTTTATCACAAATAAAACTGCTGTGAACAGATTATACACTTCCCGGTGCACTACTTCAAAATAAGACAAGAAAAGGTATAACAAATATGAGAATATTATCAAATACGTCGAAAAATGAATACAATAAAATTTTGCCATGATAGGGGTTCGAACCCTGAACCACGGTTTGACAGCCGAAGCTCTGGACAGCTCGACCGTCGCTCGGAAAAACGCTCACGTTTACGAGTACCCATACTACAGCATGAAAAAACAAAAACTGTATTTACTTCAACGTCATTAAGTTTTTTTCCCATATATATTAGTAAAAAATGCTATTCTTAGGCGATTGTTTGATGTATAGCGTTCACAATGCGTTTTTTCATCATCAACTTTGACCTTGATGTTTTTCAAAAAGTACTCAGCGTCTATCAAGAAGCCGAAACACGCGTCTCTTTATATTTAATACCGATCGTTCATGCAAAATCGATCGAAATAGGAAACCCATATGTCAGTCAGACCCTCTTCTTGTCAGTTCAGGAGCTGAGAGCTCACGATTTACTTTCGTTGTAAAGTTCTGGCAACGGCTTTGGAGCTAGTACATGTCAAAGAAATACGAGGGTCATTTGACAGAAAAGTATAAATTTGAACTTGTGCTATTTACATTTTATTACAAACCTCTCATTCATGCACAATGTCTCTTTCTTGTATAGTCCTTTAGTTGGTTGAGCACCCCCGTAAGCTCTTGCCAGACTGTCACCTGACGTAACTCATTTCCTGATATTAGTTATAGTGTAATTGCTTGCCTGACTATTTAGGTTTGAAACATTGGCCATACAGCAGTTGTTGAACTATTTTAAAATAATAATCAGTGACTAAGCCTTCAATTTAGACAACTGTTAATTTTAAAAAAAAGAAATGAAGTGAAATTGCCAATTATTTAATTGTTTAAAACATCTTGCAGAGCAAGCAACCTACAGAATTCGACGAATAGCTACCTTAAACAGCGGTGTAGTTGATCTCGTTGATAAGCTGTAGTGAGATTGGTTGTAATCCGCGTAACTATCCGCCGACATTGCATGGAGGTTCGGAATATTAAGATTCAATCCACGTGTAGCATAATTTTGAAAGAAGGTAATTTAGTGAATGAAAATTAATAATTAATAGAGATTAATGGCTAATCAGACTTCGAACTGTTTTTTACATAAAAGTGATTGCAGGTTCTAAGCCAATAAATATTGCAAAATGTTTAATTACAGTCAAAGATACTCTGGCTAGCTACACGAGATACGTAAGTTTAACATGTTTAATTACCGAACCATCCAAAGTCGTAATAGTTAGTTATACCTGAAAACAGCATGATCACTAACTGGAGGGACTGGAAACATAAATAACTGAACAACTGACTGAAATTAAATAAGGGGATTTATTAATTTCAACAGAAAGCAAAATTCATACCTGAGTATCCATTTTATATCTGAAGATTTTGTATAATCAGTTAAGAACAATAATCAATAGTTAATAATGTTCGTTTCAGCATATTGTAGTGGCAGATCTTATCAGCACAATTCAGACAACAGAGCAATCAGAACAGAGTAGACAATAGAACAGAGCAGACACTAGAACTGAGAGCGAGTACGATGGGAGTATTACTTTTATAGTAAAAGTCAGATAATTAAATTAGTTACAGTTATATTATAATTAGAGTTTCTGTGTATATCTTTTATGTAGCCTATCGATTCCAAGGAAGAAAGAAATGAATTGAATGTTTATCCTAATTACATTTTATCTGATTTAATATTTCAAATGACTTTAAAATATGTTATTTATCGGGATCTTGCTATATGGTAATATTAAATAGTCCACACGGCAGTTAAATGTACGGGGGTTGTAACTTAAATAGTGGCACACTGCTGTGGAGACACTATGCAATGGAATGTACTATGTCGCTGATAGCACACGTTGTTGACATGCCGACCTTGCCTGCGAGCAAAAGGACTGGTGTTGGATATTCTCCGCCCTGTGAATTTTCCGCTCAGAAAATGTCGAGAACTAATTCCATGGTAAGGGCGCACTAATCCTCCTGGGACTTCGGGACGGAAAGTTCGCTGAGCGCGGCTGACTCTTGCCGTCTCCTGTCTCCTGCAGTTGAGGGCCACATGCAAGAACAGTTGAAGAGCTACCATTAACTGCAGGCTATCATTGTGCGATTGGATTCACGATTTCCTATCAGAAAGAACACAGTTCGTTGTAATTGACGGTAAGTCATCGAGTAAAACAGAAGTGATATCTGGCGTTCCACAGGGAAGCGTTATAGGTCCCCTACTCTTCCTCGTGTTTATAAACGATTTAGGAGATTTAGGAGACAATCTGAATAGCTTCCTTAGACTGTTCGCGGATGATTCTGTCGTTTATCGGTTAGTGAAGTCAATTGAGGATCAAAAGCAACTGCAAAGCGATTTAGACAAAATTTCTGCATGGTGCGAAAATTGGCATTTGACACTAAATAAAGAAAAGTGTGAAGTAATACACATGACCACTAAAAGAAATCCGCTGAACTTCAATTACGCGATAAATCAGTCAAACCTTAAGGTCGTAGATTCTACCAAATACCTAGGAGTTACAATTACGAACAACTTTGACTGGAGAGAACACATAGAAAATATTGTGGGGAAGGCGAACCAAAGGTTACGTTTCACCGGCAGAACGCTTCGAAGATGCACTAGCTCCACCAAAGAGACTGCCTACATCACACTTGTGCGTCGTCTCTTGGAGTACTGTTGCCCCTTGTGGGACCCTCACCAGGTGGGACTGACGGAAGACATTGAGAAGGTTCAGAGAAGGGCAGCTCGTTTTATCACGTTACGGGGGGGAAAGCGTCACGGAAATGTTGCAAGAATTAGGGTGGAAATCATTAAAAGAAAGACGTTATTCATTGCGGCGTGATCTGTTTGCGAAGTTTCAATCACCGACTTTTACTTCTGAATGTGAAAATATTTTGCTAGCACCCACCTACTTAGGGAGACATGACCATCCCAACAAAATAAGAGAAATCAGATCGAAAACGGAACGATTTAGGTGTTCTTTCTTCCCGCGCGCTATTAGAGAATGGAACGGTAGAGAAAAGTTATGAAAGTGGTTAATGAACCCTCTGCCAGGCACTTGAATTTGATTCGCAGAGTATCTATGTAGATGTAGATGTAGACGATATTTTCGTCCTTTATGAATTTTCTTTCACGGGCAGTAGTCCGCCGACAAAAGCTAATCGTATAAAGTCAATTGGGAGGAGAAGGAGGAGAAGGCTCAAAGAGTTTTCATTCCGAAGATACTGTACACAAGTAGTAATGTATTATTCGCCTCATTATGTATAGGCTATTCTCCTCTTTATGCAAAGCTACAATTAATGTAGTCTATACAGGGAGAGTCACTCACTTTTGTCATCTAGAATAACTCCGAAAGTTTGTGGGACGAGGGGTGGGGGGCATAATATGACGTTAGTTTTTTTGTTGCTACCTTAGGACGCTTCAGATATATGGTCAACTTTATTTATTTATTTAATGGGATGCAATAGTTTACTATTAATTAGTACTTATTTTCTGATAGCGGCTATCGAGACGAATCCAATGATGTGTAACAGTAAGGTCTTTGAAGGTCAACGAAGGTCAAAAAGGTGGCATGAACGTCACTTTACAGAAAGTGTTCGAAGTGATGACCATTGGTATCAATGTTGTGCTGCAATGTTATCATGGATTAAGTGATATTCCTTATCACTTCGGCACGTCTAAGCACATGCTCTGACAGTTCTCTCTCGTATATCGTGCAAATAGTAAATATTCGCCAAACACAGCGCGTCCATCTAACGTGACATCGATATGTAAACACCATTAGACCGTTACGCAATAGAACACTAATAAGAAGGGTAAGACTAGTATCGTCGAATCAAGCGAATGTGAATAAGTATTCCTTCGAAGAACAAGTCGATATGCTTCTCATTTACGGAGACTGTCAACGATATTCTGTGAGAGCTAGAGACTTGTACGCTGAAAGATAGCAAATCAGACGACGGAGTGGGTTCGGGGATAGCAATATTTGTTAATAAGAGGCTTACTTACCAGATACAGCTAAAACTGTCTAATGAATGCTCAAACAAACAAGCGGAACAATTTGCCATCGTCAATGCTCTTGAGTTCATAAATAATCTCTCGAATACTGATACAACTGCAGTAATTCACACCGACAGCAGAATTACTTTGGACTCTTTGCGAAATCCGAAGAACCACAACTTGTTGATTGAAGAAATAAGAAGTAATATCAGAAGGTTGCAGACACACAACTGGCTGGTGCATTTCGAATGGGTTAAGGCACATCAAGGGATATGGGGAAATGAACTAGCTGACAACCTTGCTAAAAGAGCAGCTCGATCACGACAGTCAACGCGCTATAACAAAATACCTACAAGTGCCGTAAAGAAGAAACTTCGAGAAGAGTTTAGGAACAAATGTGACATTGAGTGGCACAGAACAAAAAACGGGGGAAGCACTAAACCGTATTTTCCTACGATTCGACAACGTTTAATGATTAAACTTCCAATATCTCCGAATTTTACAGCTATGCTAACAGGTCATGGGAAACTGAAAGCCTACTATCAGCGGTTCAAAATAATTGAAGACGGAACGTGCACATGTAACAGTGCTGTCCAAACTATTGACCACGTGCTTTTTGACTGCTGCAATTTATTGAAAGAGAGGGACCATCTCAGGAAAAAAATAGCTGCCAAAGGAGGAGGATGGCCCGTCAGTAAATATGACTTAGTACATAAATACACTACTGACTTTTACAATTTTTGTAATTCAATAAGATTTCCTAATGTATAAAATTGTTTGTTCCTTTGTAAACCATGTCATCTTGTATATTGTACTTGTGTTTGTAAGAACATTTGATGTAACCGCCTGAATCAAACCATCAAACATGTAATATTGCTATGTAATGGGGCATGTTAAATAATAAATAAAAAAAAAATACTGAACGTACTCACCCTAAACGTCGTGCATTTAAATATATTTATGATAAATTGAGAACATCTGGATATTTAACGCATCAGAAACATATCCGGCAACGGAAAGTTACTAACGCCACTGTGGTTTGAGATCCTTGTATTAGTTCGCGTCAAATCGCATGGGAATCTAACATGAGCCAGATTAGTGTTGTTCTGCATAGCCATAAGTATCATCCTTACCACATCACTGTTCACCATGAAGTAACTGATACGGATTGTGTGCGTTGCATTGAATTCTTCCGATGGGCTCAACTTCAGATTCAAAGGGACGACATTTGATTTACGTTGGCACTACCGTTTTAGAGTCATAAAGCATTTAGTGGACTGTGCAGCGCCTGCCTCGGAATGCTGTGTATTGCGGCTCTGAGGGTTTTAGTCGTGTTTGGTAGACTTCCGGCTCAAATTACCCCCCACAAAAAGAGACCACAAGACGACATGTCCGGTGAGCGTGAAGGTCGAGGTTTTTTTTCTCCAGTTGTGAGACGTGAACCGCACTACAAACAAACCACGTAGAGTGCTGAGCGACATTCGCGTTGGGGTCCTTCCTGTTGCGAACCCAATTCGTCGTCGTGTATGTTGTTTGTAAACTAGCGTCGAACATGATCACACATGGGGGAGTTTCACAAGTACGCTATCTCCAGCAACCTCTTGAAAGAGTACGAACCCAGTTAGTGCAAAGCACCTTCCACCACCTCCAACCTAAGAACAGTCCACGAAGTGGCGTACATCAATGATTGCCAAACTGTGGGTCAAGACGCCCTGCTGTTTCGCACGATCTGTTCAGGTGGGTTGCCGGACATATTTACAAATCTTATACTTCACTGACTGAAGTGTGTAAGTTATCTTTTTCTTGACTTTTTTTAATTACATTATACCGCGTTTTTATTTAAAATGATTATGGTTACGTGTTAAAGTTTGTGAGTTTATAGATGGTAAACTTAAAGTTGTATTTTTTTTCTTAGGATTTACTGCCCAAGTATTATTGTCGAAATGTTATAGATAACAGATCCGTTTGTAGAGGACAACCTGTAGCTAGAAACTATCAGCATCTGAGACAACACCTAATGGGAGTACCATGCGAGTCTTCTTTCATAACTTTCCTTTAAAGCGTCAAGCCCACTCCCATTTTGCATCAAAATAAAGGGAAAGAATCGACTACTTGCAAATAAAACTTCGAATGAGTTAGTAAGATTCATAATTACTCAATTATACAAGCATGTATAACTACTTTATTAAATATAAATATAGAAACAACAACTGCCTGGAAAACGATTTACGACTAAATCTACCTCTACACGGGATACTTTTCAAAATACATTTAAGTGCCTGGCAGAGGGTTCATCGAACCACCTTTATACTATTTATCGCCGGCCGCAGTGGCCGAGCGGTCTGCGGCGCGCCAGTCACAGTCTGTACAGCCGGTACGGTCGGGGTACGAATCCCCCCTCGGGCATGGATGTTTGTGTTGTCTTTAGTATAAGGTACTTCATAGGTAGTTTGTAAGTTTAGGGACTGATGACCCGGCAGTTGAGTCCCTTAAGCATAACAAACATTTGAACATTTACTATTTATTTACCATTTCACTCTCGAATAGCGCGCGGGAAGAAAGATCATCTGAATCTCTCCGTTCGAGCTGATTTCTCGTATTTTTTTCCGATCATTTCTACCTATGTATGTCCGACTCAACAATATATTTTTGCATTCGGAGAGGAATATTGGTGATTGGAGTTTCGTAAGTAGACCTCGCCGTAGCGATAAACGCCGTTGTTGTAATGATCCCATCCCAGATCCTGTATCATTTCCGTGACGCTTTCTCCCCTGTATCGTCACAATATAAAACGAGTGGCCCTTCTTTGGACTCTTTCGATGGCTTCTGTCAAACCCGCTTGATAAGGATCCCACACTGGGCTGCAATACTGCAAATGAGGACAGACAAGCGTAGTGTATGCAGTCTCTTTAGTAGTTCTGTTGTATTTCTTAAGCGTTCTGCAAATAAAACGCAGTATCTGGTTCGCCTTTCCTACGACATTATCTACGTGTTCTTTCCAGTTTAAATCTGATGTAATAGTAATTCCTAGGTATTTACTGGAGTTTACGGCCTTCAAATTTGATTGATTTATCTTATAAACAAAGTTTAACGGATTTCTTTTCGTACTCATGTGGACGACTTCACACTTCTCATTATCTATAGTCAATTTCCAATTTTTACACCATACTGATTTAGATCGTTCTGCAGTTAGTTTTTATCTTCAGATGACTTCACTAGACGATAAATAACGGCGTAATCTGCAAGCAACCTAAGAGAACTTCTCAGATTTTCTACCAAATCGTTTATGTAGATAAGGAACAGCAAAGGAGAAAAAACGCTACCTTGTGGACCGCCGGATATCACCTCTGTTTTAGTCGATACCTTACCATCGATTACTACGAACTGTGTCCTCTCTGAAAGGAAATCCCCTATCCAGTCACAAATCTGGGGCGATATTCCAAAGCAAGCAATTTGATTAAAAGCCGTTTGTGAGGTACGGTGTCATTAGCCTTCTGGAAATCTAGAAATACGGCATCAATTTGAGATCCCTTATCGATTGCAATCATCACTTCGTATGAGTAAAGAGCTAGTTGTGTTTCACAGGAACGATATTTTCTAAATCCGTGTTGATCTTCGGTCAATAGATCATTCTGTTCGAGATAATTCATAATATTTGAATAGAGGATATGTTCCAAAACCCCGCTGCAAATTGACGTCAATGAAATAGGCCTGTAGTTTAGTGGGTTGCCGCTACTGCCTTTCTTGAATATTGGTATAACAAACTTCAGTCCAGATATACAAAGTGTAATTAATAACAATGCCACAAATCTCATTTTTTTCAAATGTTCAAACGTTTGCACAGCTTATGGGACTCATTTGCGGGATCATCAGTCCCTAACTTTACAAACTACTTATGAACTAGCTTATAGTAATGACGGCACAAACATCCATTCCCGATGGGGCATTCGAACCCCCGACGAGGAACGGCCTCGCGCATCGCAGCATAGCGCCTCAATGCGCTCAGCCGCTCCGCCACGGCTCTAATGTTTTATAACATAAATTTATTACTGGTCAAAATACTCGGGAGTAGCCGAGCGGTCTGGAGCGCCACGTTACGGATCTCGCGGCCTCCCGCGTCGGAGGTTCGATTCCTTCCTCGGGCATGGATATGTGTGTTGTCCTTAAGTTAGTTTAACTTAGTTTAAGTAGTTTGTAAGTCTAGGGACTGATGGTCCCATATGAATTACAAACATTTGAATAAACAAATATTATTTTTAAAATTCATCCTCAGCAAAGTATTTGCACACATAATAAGAACTTCATGTTAAATATAATTTGACATTACTATTAATTGCAGGGTAGTCACTGAAGTTGGTTGTGAAAATCTATCCAGAAATATTGTGGGTTTCATAGCAAAAAAGATTGGGAGAGGGGGAGGTTTGTTCGTTCCTGTCAAGATCTCTTTCTCTTTCTCTGTATGTGTGTCTGTCTGTGTGTCTGTCGTAGTGGGACGAAATATTATCCCTGCTACTGCCTTACGTCAGATCAGTTTTACAGGTAAAATCATGATTATTTAGGTTGTTCTTAATCATTTTGATCTTAGAATGTTATGATTCTTAAAATAAATATTTGTTGTTTCATATATTTCATGTGTGGTGACACCGGAGCAACTTACGAGAACAAAATCTCCTCTGCTGAAGCGAAAGGTAATGTAGCCACAAATCGGGTCGACAGCCACACGGCCAGAGAAGATCCTGTCGGAGAACCTCCGTTGCCAACTCCTACAGTAAAATAAATAATAAAAAAAGAAGAAATACATTGCAATGAATTCTGTTAGGAATTGTATGTTACAATCAGTTTCAGTCTTTATGTTGAGTCCTTTCGAGAAAGATTTAACTTTGTGTTATGTATGATATGAATTTGTGATTTCCGCTAATAAAGAGTGAAATTTTACTACAAGTGTCGATGTATGAAAACCAGTTATTTCACCTATTAAGAAGAACGAATATTTATATATTGTGCTGAAACTGTATTTTGGAACTTATTACAGAATTTCTACGATTTTATAAGTGTTTTAGAGACTCAGCAACAATTTTATTAATTGGAAGACAGGGAGTTCAAGTTTTTTTATGAATCGATGTATTTTACAACTGATTCAATGAACGATATCTGTGGTTTACAAAAAAATTGACTGAATTTCAACAAGTTTTTTTGCAGAAAATTCTATGGGAGAATATACCAAACTTCGAACTTTAAATTTGGTTTGAACGGTTTTGATTTCTCTTATCTTGCACAAGAACTTAGCCAGTAACATTTAAAGATTTTTTTTCCTTAATTGAAAACTGAAACCTCAATTATTATTCGAGTTTATTGGAATTGCTAGGTTCGAACTTCAACATGATCAAGCTGAAGAATTTATCTTTTGAATAGAATCGGCTGTTCCAATAAACTGTCTGTTGTCTGTGTCTATCTGTCTGTCTGTCTCTCTCTCCCCCGCCCCCCCCCCCCCATACACAAACAGAAAGACACACACGCGTGCATAAAAAATACCACAGTTTAGGTAGCCCGAAACTCTCAGTCCTTGCTTTGAAAGAAAGCATACCGATCTTTTGAAAATAACACAAACATTGTAATAAATTTTAAATGAAGTATAACCTTAGAAATGTGGGCTAATGAAATTTTTATGGCCATTAATATGTGGTTCTTAGCTAATTCTCTGTCATTAAAGCTTTAAGCTAGTGTACTATGGTTACTTTCATTCCGTGATGTCGTAGGTGATTATTTTCCGGGGTAACTCGACAAATCAAACCAAAATCTCGCAATATATTCATTGATTAATTAAATTCGTGTTTAAAATATATCTTATTGTTTCAAAGAAACAGCTCAGTTCATCAGTATTAAAAAATAAGAATAATTTTCACCAATATTTAAAATAACTTTCCTTGGTGCAGAAATTTGTCCAGTATTCAGCAACACACCTTTTCAATAACATGCCAGCAGCTATAAAAAGTTTAACTCATAACTGAGTTTAGTTTGAAAAAGTGTGAACTATTTTCGGTAGGAAACTTTTTCTACCGAAATGATGAATTTCTTAACACAGTCGACTAATCTGTACAAATCTTGTGAAATGAGGTTATAATTGTAAATAACCGCTGTAAAATAAATTATTATTTACAATTTTATTTGATGATGTGTGACTGCACTAGCTTAAGTATTATCACATGCCCCTACGTATGTTGAACATTTTTTTAATTTAATTTTATTATTCATATATTTTTACATATCTATAAGGGAATCTCAATTTTATAAGTGTTATTTATTCTTCATTTTATAAGTATTATTTATTGTGTAGTCTTGATTTGAAGAAGGAAGCTTAGGGTTTGACGTCCCGTCGACAGCTTGGTCATTAGAGACGGAGCTAACGCTCGGAGTTTTGGTTAAGCATGGGGAAGGAAATGGGGAATATTTGTAGAATGTCATGTTGACAACAGCTGCTTAATTTATTAGCCCTAAGCTACCGATTTCGATTTATACATCATTATAAAGCGCCAGCAGAGCTTAGCCAATTGATTAACGTGACATATTATAGTGTTACAAAAAGGTACGGCCAAACTTTCAGGAAACATTCCTCACACACAAAGAAAGAAAATATGTTATGTAGACATGTGTCCGGAAACGCTTAATTTCCATGTCAGAGCTCATTTTAGTATTTCTCTTTAAATGTAAATAGAAATAATTTGTGCAGACAACTGTCAAAATACCCAATTGTTTCGTTAGTATGTACTGTACTTCCTCGATTCACGTCATCAACACAGATGTTCTGTGAACGTTTGGGCAGGAATTGTTGGTGATGTCTTGATTGGGCCTCATGTTCTTCCACCTACGCTCACTGGAGCACGTCAGCATGATTTCATACGGTATACTCTACCCGTGCTGCTACAACATGTGTCTTTACATAAATATGGCATTATACTTGCTACCACGTGAAGTATAATGCCAAATATTTATTTTGTTTTCGAAATTGTAATATGTCTCGATAATCAATTGTCTAAGCTCTGCTGGCGTTTGATAATGATGTATTAACCGAACCGATAGCTTTGGGCTAATAAATTAAGCAGCTGTTGTCAACATGACATTCTACAAATAATCTAATCTTCATTTAATACTGTACACATCTGAGACTGCTGACTACAAAACCCAAATACATGAAATACTGGGAATACGTCTTACACCTTAATCTAAACAAATCGTACTACAAGTTACCTGTTCTGATAAAATTTCAATTTCGTAACCGACCTCCTTAATAACATCCCCTAGTTATGCATGGTCCTCACACTGTTAGCTTCACCTATTGCGATAACCTGTTCTAAACAACATACAATGGTTTACTACCGTCCCCCTATATGTTGTAATCATAGCTGTTGAACTTAAAACACAGCTGTGACGGACCCGAATTCAACTTGTATCCCAATATCGAAGATTAAGTCCCACTGCTTTTCTCACTCCACAATTTATAGAATATGTTTACTCAATACACCATTTTTTCACCCATGTGGTCAAGAACCATCACGCGATCCTGCGAAGTACATGTTCCCAGATACAATAGAATTGCGCACCTTGCATTCATAAGCCACAAATACGTAAGTGACGACAATACTACGACCAGCACTACATTTCTAAGAGTTCAGGTGTCGAAAGAAACTTGTGATAAAATTTAAATACTGCAAAAAATTTACTGTTGAAATAATTTTTGTCAAGATCTCGATAATGTTTTTATTTTTTCTGATGTCCGGTTTCGGCACACGGAGATACCACCTACAGGGCTCTGATGGGATGTTAATGTAAGTACCGAAGTACTTGACTTTATTATTCATGTATGTACCAATGGTTAAGTCACAGAGAGTAAGTTATATATTAAAATTCGCCGGAACCGGTCTTCAGTAAAAATTAAAACCTTATTGCAATATTGACAAAATATTTTATTTTAAATGAAGATGGCCTATTCCCGTTATGAGCAAATTAAACAAAATACTGTTCAGAAAAACAAATGTAAAAAATAATGTATTATAATTTTTGTGTCCCAGCCTCGTCGCCGCTTTTGTGTCTCGTCCTCCGCCGGTTGTCGTGGGTGTCGGTGGCCGACACAGAAATAAAGGATGCACGCTTATGCAGGTACGGAGGTGACCAGCCAGAGTAAATTAGAACAAGATATATATTTCATGGAGTCTTGGTAATACTTAACTTTTACAATAGTTCTTGACTGCAGAATGCTGATACATAGTTATATAGAGAGAGGCCTGCCTACTGATTAGTCCTAGTACCTATCCGATAGCCAAGTCTTAACTGGTGCCTATCTGAATCCCAAGTGTTCCCATCTCAGTCCCAAGTGAACGATGCAGCAGTCGTGGCCACGAGCGGAGTTGCAGCAGAGGCTGACGTCGTAAGAACGCCGCGCCGTGTGTGCATGGTGGCGCGCGGCGAAAGTAGGTGGCGCGCACTTTAGACTTGTGCGACACCACAATAATGGAGTAATAGAGTGACATGAACCAGAAAGGTGCTCCAGATTGTCCCTGTAGTAATGGAACTTTTCTCGTTAGTCTGCTGGATTAGTATTTAGATAATTCAGTAGTTTCGAGAGTATGACGTCAATTTCTCAGGCCGGGAATTTCCCCTTATTGTTTAGGTACCCAATATGAGCATCGACGTGGCGTTGTAATTACAACGGTGCGCGTGAGGGAAAGAAGAAAATGAGCACTACGAGAAAAACTTACGGGGAAGTATGTATACTTCTCTGCTCGAATGGCTGACATTTTTTTCTATGCGTGGGCCTGTTCCCGCGGCTGTTAGCAGCTATGGAATGGGCATGAAAATATCGTGGAAGTTATTTCGTTGTGTATCAGAAATAAAACAGCTCTAAAGGTATAATTCACTTAACTGAATATTAATCACACTTCCCGACGCTCTAGTTCAAAATAAGGCAAGAGAAGGTATTAGACATATGGGAATATTATCAAATACATCGAAAAAACACGAACAAAAATTGCTAAGATAAAGGTTCAAACCTTTATCAATCCACGGTTTGACAGTCCAAGTCCTGGACCTCTAGATCGGCGACGGCGTTCGGAAAGTCGCCCATGTTTACGAGTACCCAAGCTACAGCAGCAAAACACAAATGTTAATTGCTCGAACGTCATTGTGACCCCATATATATATATATACATATACAGAGTGGTCGGAAATTCCCGTTATCAACTTCTAGGACTTGTAAAGGGTAGTGAGTACATAACATTTTGAATAGGAACACATGTCTGGGAACGTATCGTTTCCCTTCTACGGCAGTTTCCATTTTGATTTGTAACTCGTAAATGTCTACTTACGGACAGAGAAAAGTCTCAGAGTTCCCTGTCCTGGTATGCAACAGAGTAGACATAATGACGTGTACTACGTCAAACGATCACCCGATTTAACCCCATTGGACTACTTCTTATGGGGTCGTATGAAGCGCCTAATTTATGAGACATCTGTAGAGACATAGGAAGATCTGCTGGCACGAGTTCTAACCGCTGAACAAGACATTGAAGAAATACCAGGTGGGATGGAGAGAGTGTATCAGAACATGCTTCGGAGGTACAATGTGTGTAACGGCATTGGTGGTCGCCACATCGAGCCGCTGTTGTAATGCATCAGTACGTTGCGTCTGGCGCCGTAGATGCTGGGTTCTTGTTGTTGTCGACTAATGTAAACCATAAGGTGAAAATTGTAATGAAAGTAAGCAAGTAAAACGAAACGATTCAGTATTTGTTTTAAATTGATTGCAACAATTGTACTGGGTCATGCCTAATTATATTCCTCAAGCAGAAGTGGACGAGATAACCATATGAATTGGAACCGTCGTGGAACGGGAAGGATACGTTTCCGGATATGGGTTCCTACTCAAAATGTTATGTACTCACTATCCTTTATAAGTTCTAGAAGACTGTAACGGGAATTTCCGACTACCATATATAGTACAGAAAACTCTATTTTCCATGATCAACTTTGACCTTGATTTTTTCAAAAACTACTGAGTGTGTAGCAAAAAGCCGAAACATGTTTACGTTAAATATATAACTTCCATGAAAATTTGATCGAAATCGGTGACCCCCATGTCAGACCCTCTGCTTGTCAGCCATCAGACGCTCTATGTCAGAGTGGTGAGGCCCAAGCAAAGATGAAAGTGCGCTGTGCACATGTGCAGGACATGTGGCGGGGTACTGGAGGCAAACTTCAGCCGTCTCACTGTTGTGCGAAGAGTTGCCCTGCTGGTACTTCACTCAGTAGCTTCGTATTGAACTGTTACGAGCGAGTAAGGTGGCATAGTGGTTGGACGCTAGATTTGCATTCTGGAGAATGGCCGATCAAATCCACCTTCGGTCATCCGGATTTAGATTGCCGGAATATCCGGAAATTCCACAAGGCAAATGCCAGGATGATTGCTTTGAAAGGCATTGGCCGATTATCTTCTCCATCCCTATAAAAATCATAGGTTGTGCTCTAATGACGCCGCGGTGGAGTAGCCGAGCGGTCTAAGGCGCTTCGCTGCGGAGCGCGCGGTTGCTCGTCGTCGGAGGTTCGAGTCCTCCCTGGGGCATGTGTGTGCGCGGTTGCTCGTCGTCGGAGGTTCGAGTCCTCCCTGGGGCATGTGTGTGTGTGTGTGTGTGTGTTTGTCCTTCTGTTAGTTTACCTTAGTTTAAGTAGTTTGTAAGCTACGGACTGATGACCACGCAGTTTGGTCTGATAGATTTACATACATCTGAACATTCTTAGAGAATTTAAACACTTTCCTTCCTTCAAGTAGCCCTCCCTGAAGATTTCCTTTCCCTTCCCGTCATTTCCTATCCTCACTCCTTCCCCTCCCCACCGGGGGACCGATGACCTTAGAAATTTGGTCCCCCTATCCCAAACAACCAACCAACCAACCTTCAACTAACCATGCAGCAGCTTAAAGATAACCACCGAAACAGGCATCAACGTGCGCATTACGCTTACTGCACGATAGCAGAATATAAATTCCACACACAGTTTGATGCAACCACATCTTTCTTCTCTATGTAAACACGCCATAATTTATTCATCTTCCTCTCGGAGACACGTAAGGGCAGGAGTGCACAATGGCTGTGTTGACAGAGGGGACCGTGATTCTAGCCAGGTTCTGCGCAGTCGCCGCCGCTCTCACAATAATCTCGTCATGGATGCAAATGAGTGTAATCATCATATATTACCGTGACACATTCCCACGTTTGTCACCGTCTGTATAGATGTTGTCTAAATGACAACTAGTCTTGGGGATTACATCAGAAAGCGATTGTAACAGCAGTAGATACTATGTCTACAATGACATTCAGCATTACAGATGTTGCTAAAATTACTGAAAACGCTCACATTTCTCGCGCTTAAAGCACCTTCATCAAGTGGATGTGTTAACAATAAAAAGCCGTAGATAAGTTGTGCCACTGTCTGGTAACAGAAGTCAAATGTAGAAAGCTGTACATACAAAGAGGCCAAGGCTTATTGACAAAAAGTTGCTGTGATGGTAAATGCATAAACCTCCGAAACTTGCAGTGGGGAGCAATAACGGTCACTTTTAAAAATAAATAGCTGAAAACCTGGCGTTGCCCTGGTATTTATTCATTTATTCAAGCCTTGACTTAGTACTTCTCCTATTCCTTCTCTCTCTGTTAATCACCTTTTTTCAAATAACTTAAATTTATCAGGGAATATGTAATAAATAAAACTGTTTTGCATAACATACAAAATTTTAAGTACAGTAACCGAACAAAGAAAGATAGTGATCAAAATACAAATTATATGTAGCATTCATACATTTATTTAATTCACAACTTTACTATAAACAATATATTAATTGTGACTTGGTCAGGATTTGTATGAATAATTTCTTTGGTGTGGCCACTCCTGAGCAGGTGATATAAAGTTGTCCGTATGAGAAACATGAACATGTCAAATCCATTTCACAGTAAAGTGTCGATTGTCCTATGATTTATTAATTGAAATAGAAAATGTAAGTCTCACTGGAAACTGCAGTCTCTTGTAGTTAACAGCCAGATCTGTCGGA
The DNA here is from genome assembly GCA_026315105.1 of Locusta migratoria. Taxonomy (NCBI): domain Eukaryota; kingdom Metazoa; phylum Arthropoda; class Insecta; order Orthoptera; family Acrididae; genus Locusta; species Locusta migratoria. Next base: position 206,407,187 of record CM048750.1, read on the forward strand.
AATAATGGACATTCGTTGCGTGTGCACTGTTTCATTCTCTTCCTTTGCCTGTAGCCCTATAAAAGTCTTATGCTTTCACATGCAGCCGAACGCGTTCCACAGTTCAAAGTAATGAGCTTTCAGGAATTTCCTTAAGCTGACTGGAATACAGGAGTGTCTTAGTGGTAAATACGTAAATGTGTTAATACGTGGTGCATCATGTGACAAGTTATATATATCATCTCACATTTACGGAATTATATGTTGTACAAATTCTGTAATTTTGCAGTTACATATTCATTTGTATAAGTGTTGTATGACGTTAAAATCCGTTGCGAACAGAGTAAGTTGCAAAGAAGTTAGAAATTAAAACCTGATGCGTGATTGGTTGGTTTTCCATGAACGTAACTGGTTATGTCCTTATATCTCATGAACTACGTCTCGTACCGTGACACAATTTGGAAAGGACTTTCAGCTGTTTGTGAGTATACTATATTTAAAATTTCCAGCGTCCACAATTTGTAGTGTAGAAATTATAAACTGTAACGTCATACGAACGCCGTGGTTTTGCTCCATGAACAGCAGAAAAGTAGTAAGCGTGAAACATTTTTCCTTTCAGTATTTTGATGTGGTTGTCAGCGAGAAAATGCTTAATAAAGGTTAGAAATTATGTTTAAAGTTTGTTGCCAGTCGCTAAGTTCTGTCATTCTCATAAAGTGTATTTATAAAGTCTCGTCGCAGGATGTGGCAGATTCTTCCAACTCCTATTGTTTATGACATATCTACTGAAGCATGTGTCACATGTGGTTCTTACCCATACAGCAATGTTCATCTCACGTCAGAAATATGTCTACCAAATTCGATCCAGAGAGGATTTGAATCTCCGACGCGACCTGCGCAGACAGATGTTTAGTTGACCATCATTTTAGTCATCAAAGATAGTAAGGGTGTACTGATTTCATAGCTAGGAACATCATCCTTCACCGCCAACCTACTCTTAATGGCCAACAGCTCAGCGTGTTTTTCCTGATCCTCATATAGATTGACAAATAAATGCGGTACCTCCATGAGTACCGTGCTAACGAAATTCTCCCCTCCCAGTTTTTCTGGGTTGAAGGACTGGCTCTCCTTCTCAAACATCCTGTTGAGAGCATCAGCAACATTGTTTTCTGGCACACTAATATGCCGCACCAAGAATTTATAGGCAGATAGGTGTACGGCCCAATGGGCAATGAGCCTAGTCTTCCTTTGACAACACCCTAGTAAGGTCTTGGTTGTCCGATTCTAAGGCAAATTCACGGTGTTCAAGATTAAACTTACCAGTGGCAAACAAAATCGCGAGGGCTTACAGTTCATAGGTAGAAAACTTACTCTCAGCGGGGCTCAGGAGATGGGAAGCATAGGCGACTGGGTTGCGCTCTTCTCCGTGCCCTTGTAACAAGAATTAGATGCGTCAGTTTGAAGTATAAAGTCAGGTATAGCCAATTCAGACGCAATGCTCAAGACAGTCTTCAAGACCTGTTAGCTGTCAGTCCACTTGAAGGACTCCCTCTTCTGATGTAAATGGTTCAAAGGAGTGGCTAGCTTAGCGAATTTGGGGGACGAATTTCCTAAAGAAATGCACCGTACCAATAAACCTAGCTATTTTCCACTTAGTCATGGAGGACGAAAGTTGTATATGGCAATCGTTTGGGAATGGCCTATTCTAATTCTGTTGGCAGTCACTAAAGCCCAAGAGGGCTATCGTCTTTCGCACCAGGTTAAAAGCCATATGGCCATATGGACGTCCCGTACTCACTTCGTGACTCCTTTGCCCTCTGAACATGGTAGGGATATTTACTAACTAAATCATTTGTAACCCTGCCTGACAACCTCTCTCGCAACATCCTCATGCGTAAGTCAGCCAAATTTCCATGGTCCTTTAGAACACCACCAAGCATATCGGCCAAGGATATATTAACTAAAAAATGACCTCCCATGAGGTACGGAAAACCACAGAAATCTTACTATTTGGGGTATAGTATAAATGACAAGATGTTCGATCCCCTTGAACACACTTGAAAGCAGATTCGGTAGCTTAGCGAAAGAATTCAATTCACTGGCCTCGCTATGATTACCAATCCCAAAAGCAACTCCCGACTGTTCTGATTGTGAAAACATTTCTTCCCCTTATATCACTTTATCCTGTAATCCATTAAGTACCCCCTTCAACTGGAAATCTGATACTCTGATAGTCGTGCTCTGGTGCTCACGGCCGTTTGCCGTCGGTGATTCGAATCTCTCGTTGAGTTGTCCTTACGTTAGTTTAACTTACTTGAAGTAGTTTGTAAGCTACGGACTAATGAAATGCAGTTGAGTCTGACAGATTTACAAAAATTTGATTTTTTTTTGCTATCCTGCCCATATACTGAATTATATTCAGTCAATGCGCGATTTGTGCCTGCACACGATAAATCTGGGCGCGGGATGGACGGCTACCTTCCAAAAACGTTCTTATCCAGATCCCTAAGAGAGCGGCGCAGCATTCCATCGCAGACGCAAACACAGTACCCCGACATATCCGTCCTCAGATTGCCCGCGAATCCTCAATCCATATTTCAATTCTTCCTTCTTGAGGCAGTCGACCCCCATCACCCTGCGAGATGCCATGTCACCAGCGGATGTAGCTGAAACAGTATACAGGACAAGTAGACCACTGACAACAGAAACAAACTCCTTAGAACTAGTAATGATTACGCAAGAGCGAATGATAGCAACGAATGATGTTCAAGCAACTATCAAGCCCCCAGATAACCATGCTGTATGCTACCAGGAAGTAACATGCAAATCCTTTGCACAAACAAGTAAGGAAAGTCTGACCGAAAGGTTGTTTGAACATCATCCGTAATCACAGTCAAGAAAGATTTATTTGCTTAATACTTCTCCTTCAAAACAAAATGCAGTATAAATTGGCAAACTGACAACAGTTAAATAAAAACGTTTTGCAACAACTGTTACACCAAGCACAAAGCCAGAGCCCTCTCAAACTTCACCATCATCATCATTATCATTAGAGATTGATTATGCCTTTCAGCGTTCAGTCTAGAGCATAGTACCTCCAATAAAATTCCTCCATGATCCTCTATTCAATGCTAACATTGATGCCTCGTCTGATGTTATGCCTTTTACTTCAAAATCATTCTGCACCGAATCTAAGTACTTTCTTCTTGGTCTACCTCGACTCCTTTTACACTCCGCTGCCGAGCTAATGAGTCTCTTAGGTAACCTTGCTTCTCCCATGCGTGTAACATGACCCCACCATCTCAGTCTGTTCGCTCTAACTGCTTCATATATGCTGTTCATTCCCAGTTTTTCCTTGATTTCCTCATTATGGACACCCTTCTGCCATTGTCCCATCTATTAGTGCCTGCAATCATTCTTGCTACTTTCATATCTGTAACCTCTACCTTATGAATAAGGTAGCCTGTATCCACCCAACTTTCACTCCCATACTACAAAGTTGGTCGAAAGATAGAGCGGTGCACCGCTAACTTAGTCTTGGTACTTACTTCCTTCTTACAGAAGAGAGTAGATCTTAGCTGAGCGCTCACTGCATTAGCTTTGCTGCACCTCGATTCCAGTTCTTTCACTATGTTGCCATCCTGTGAGAAAATACATCCTAGGTACTGAAAACTGTCTACCTGCTCTAACTTTGTTCCACTTATTTGGCAGTCAATCTGCTTAAATCTCTTTCCCACTGACATTACTTTCGTTTTGGAGATGCTGATCTTCATATCATAATCCTTGCACCTCTGATCGAGCTCTGAGATGTTAGTTTGGAACCTTTCAATTGAATCGGCCATTACAACTGAGTCGTCCGCATGTGCGAGACTGCTTATTTTGTTTTCATCTATTGTAATCCCGCCCTGCCAGTCTACTGTTTTCAACATATGATCAATGAATAGTATGAACAGCAGTGGTGACAGGTTACAGCCTTGTCTTACCCCTGAAACTATCCTGAACCATGAGCTTAATTTGCCATCTACTCTAACTGCTGCCTGACAGTCTACGTAAAGCCCTTTAATTGCATGCAGAAGTTTGCCTCATATACCATAATCTTGTAGAACTGACAGTAGCTTCCTCCTAGGGACACGGTCATAAGCCTTTTCTAGATCTATGAAACATCGATACAATTCCCTGTTCCACTCATAGCACTGTCGTAAGCTAAAGATCTGATCTGGTCCTGACAGCCTCTAAGAGGCCTAAACCCACACTGATTTTCATCTAACTTGTCCTCAATTAATACTCGCACTCTCCTTTCAACAATACCTGAGAATATTTTGCCTACAGCGCTAATTGAAGAGATATCTCGATAGTTGTTACAATCTTTTCTGTTTCATGTTTGAAAATTGGCGTGATTACCGCTTTCGTCCAGTCAGACGGAACCTGTTCCGATTCCCAAGCCTTCTCAATTATCGTGTGTAACCATTTGACGAGTTCCGGCTTAATTTCATCCACCCAGCCGCTTTATTGCACTGTAATCTACTTACCATTTTCTCCACTTCCTCAAATGAGATCCTGTTTCCATCGTTGTTTCTATCCCATTCTACCTGAGAATCTGACACATCATTGAACGTTTCACCTACATAAATTCTTCAAAATATTCCCTCCATCTGCTCAAGGCAAGGCTAATAGCTTTCCTGACCTGTCCAAGACACTAGTTAATTCCTTCTTCCCTCCCTTTCGAAGATTGCTAATTACGCTCCAAAATGGTTTTCCCGCGGCTTGACACAGATTTTCTAGCTTATTTCCAAAGTCTTCCCATGATTTCTTCTTGGAGTCTGCAATTATCCGTTTGGCTTTGTTTCTTTCTTCAACATAACTTTCTCTGTATGCCTGATTTCTAGTATGGAGCCATTTTTGAAATGCCTTCTTTTTCTTTTTACAGGCTGCCTTGACTGTGTCATTCCACCAGGTTGTCTGCTTCTTTCTACCTTTACACACTACTGTTTCAAGACATTCTCTGGCTGCTTCCAGTAATGTGTCCCTGTACTTGACCATTCCATTCATTACATTCAACTAACTGGTACCTTTCCGAGATCATTGCTATGTATTTATGCCTAATTTCCTTGTCTCGAAGCTTCTTCACTCTTATCCTTCTACACATGGACTTGACTTTCTGTTCTTTTGGCCTCACAAATCCAATTTCACTGCAGATTAAATAATGATCAGTATCATCAAAGAACCCCTGAAAACACGTGTGTCCTTGACTGTCTTCCTGAATTCCAGGTCTGTTATTATGTAGTCAATGACAGATCTGGTTCCCCTTCCTTCCCAAGTATAGCGGTGAATGTCCTTATGCTTAAAGAAGGAGGTTGTGATAACTAAGCCCATTCTGGAACAGAAATCCAAGAGCTGTTTTCCATTCCTGTTGGCCTCCATATCCTCTCCTAACTTACCCATAACCTTTTCATAACCTTCTGTTCGATTTCCTATCCTAGCGTTGAGATCACCCATGAGTAAAACACTATCCTTATCCTTCACTGTAACAACTACATCACTAAGTGCGTTGTAAAATCTGTCCATCTCATCTTGATAATATTCTTCTCGGGTTTCCTGCCGGATCAAAACGTCATCTTGACACAATATTTCGGCGGTCCAGCTGGCCGCCATCCTCAGGTGACAGTGCTGGTACGCCGACTCGCCGAGACACGGCGAGTCGGTGTACCAGCACTGTCAGCTGAGGATGGCGGCCAGGTGGACCGCCGAAATATTGTGTCAAGATGACGTTTTGATCCGGCAGGAAACCCGAGAAGAATATTATGAAGCATTACGCCGGGAAAGCCTACGCAGTCACATCTCATCTTGATCTGTCCCTTCACAGGGTGAATATACTGCCACAGTAATAATATTCTTGGTGGAAATGGCCAAATCTATCCAGCGGTCCCAGCGTCGCCGGGCTCTTTAGCACAAACAGCAGCTCACGAACCAAGGGAAGCAGCCCGGCTCTCCGACATACAGGAAGCACTTCAGCTTGGAAACTAGATCCTTAATATCAAACACATCACTTCTGTTTCCCTGTGGCGTATGAATGGAAACAAATGTAACAACAAATCCAAACATCAATGAATCAACTAGACCAGCGGTCCGCGCATTGTTAAGTACGACAAACACACTGTTGACAATATTCACGCGAGGCAGGGAAAGTCGAGCGAATTAAATGCTTGTACTAATAATTTACAATGATGTGATATTAAAAGACAGTCAATGAATTCCAAACTTTATGATAGCGACAGGAAAACCTATTTTTTTAACAGCATATTATATAGCATGCCCCATAGAAAACATTGTGCGGGACGCTGCACCAGAGGCGGTCGGTAGTATCAGATCGCAACACCGACACTGGACCCCTTCTGTACCTGCGCCGCTGAAACATTGCACTTGACGTTTCGCATTACGGCGAGTTAAGCTGGCTACACTGCTGCAGCGACGTTACAACACTAACCTTTATACACACAGCAAACGAAACGGCTTTCAGTTGCATCTCGTAAATATAAGTTATTAAGCAATAAAAGTGCTTATAATAATTCGTTCTTGAGCTGCTACCACAAAGCAACAAATTAATTAACGGCATAGTAACGTAGACAAGAGCACCTGCTTTCGATAACGGAGCAAATAAATATAGAAAATAAGCATTTGATCAGGATAGATACAAAATAAACAACAATCAAGATGGTAACTTCTCTCTCTACGTTTTATAATCACAATGCTTGTCACTTACCAATTTACGGCGATAATGGTGCAATTTCATCCGGCTCCTCATCTTCACTGTTGTCGTCACTGCCAAAATCGTCGTCATCACCAAGACAAATCACTAACTGTTCATGATCACTGATGATCCCTTCCACTTTTTTCGCTGCCCGAATCAGTTTTTCAACGTGCTCGACCTTCTTTTCCAAGATGCAGCATCCACATTGGCAAAACTTCACGCAACGGCCTACCCACCTCTTTTATTGTCAGAGACTTATTTTTGTTGCTGTGATACTGGAAGATAACTGTTTTCCTCTCAGATTTCTTGTTATATACACGTGTAATCGACAGTATGCACGATCGTGTCCCGTAGCTGTTTATACTTCCCAACAGGCAGCAAAACTTTGCGGTTGTGCATAGCGATTAGGCGAGGGGTCTCGCGAATTCTGTCAAAGACTGTACCTTAGAATAGGTTACTATGTTTGATACTCCTTAATGCTGACCAGGCCGGACACATCTGAACGATATTTGGAATGGAGATAGCTTATACGCTGCATTTATACATGGGCTACCTTTCGAAAGTCTCCATAGGTGCAGGTGCCTGCTTACCATGGAAGTCAGCACATAAATGTATGTTTCCATGAAGGAGATTTTTATAATATACAATCCAGTGAAAGACGAATGAATATGTGCTCATTCCACGCACTGCCATCTTTCCCACCGACATGGCATTTGACTTCAAACGACTGCAGTTCCCCATTCTACTTGCATTCTCAATTACGTCAACAATGCACAAATTCAGTCATTTCATGTGTGCGGATTGGATCTAGAAAATCCATGTCTTTCACATGGCCAGTTGTATGTTGCGTGATCATGAGTCGGAAAGGCAAGACATTTCTTTGTTTTTGCTGAAGACGGAAAAATAAAAACAGCACTTGAATATTGAAGTCAACAAAATGAAATGAATGACATTTATACTTCTCCTTTATGTATCGTTAAATTTCAGTAAATGTATATATATAATCAACTACAAAATGAATATTCATTTCTATCATTCGTAATGAAACAAGTTAATACTTTCTGATTTCAAACGTTACTTGTACAATTATTTCTTCTGCGACAGCAATGCGCTGGGTACCAGCTAATATACTAATAATTTCTTCGGAACACACATTCCAGTCCCTAGTCTTTCAAGAAGTTCTTTTTTCTGATCATGAACGTACACCGAGACAGAATATCTCATGTTTTTGTTGTTATTTGTTTTTTTCAGGCGCCGCCAAATAATCTTGCCTGTACGGCGAGACAATGAAGGCTAATCCTCTTTTTCTTTTTCTCAACACGACTAATGTCTCGTTTTGCTGCGTCATCACGTCTGCGCAGACATCCGCCGCTTGCGAGGTCACTGACTTCTTGCGATACTACCGTTGACAGCAACAAATGCGTCTTTCTTTTTTGCAGCTGCATCAAAAGTCTACACTGTTTTTAAATTGTAATAAATTTTATGCTGCCATACACGGATACTGTGGGGCAAGAAATATTCCTGTTCTTATAAGAGCGATCGTGGTAATTTTTACACGATCTTTCCTAAATTGGAAAGCAAACAGTTTGGTATGAGACTGCGTCTGATAATGGAAGCAAGAAAAACACCAACACACCTTCACAGGTCAGGTATCAGATTTACGCACTAAAATTTTAGGGAAATATTTTCAACGTGTCATTTGGTTGACTGGGTCTTCCGTATTTTTTTTTTCTTTTCTAATTTATTACTGGTCAGTAGGTCACTTACTACTGTAAACGTCATTTAGTTGTCTTTACTGATCAGTTTTAGATTGGGCTAGCATTTTCTTGACCGTACATGGTTGACGCAGGTTGCAATTGTGCGTGGCTATAAGGGCAAATTTACAGGAGAACGAGTGCGATTTTTATTTCGCTCTCGCTTTACCTCCGGTATAGTCTCTGATGTGTTCTTATCACATTCGGTCATGATAGATATGTATGGGCGTTGATAACCTAATCATTGAGCACATGTAGCCCACAAATAACGTTCTTGTTGTTGTTCAAAAATGTTCAAATGTTCGTAGACCTTACGGGACTTAATTACGGGGTCATCAGTCCCTAAACTTACAAACTACTTATGAACTACTTAATACTAAGGACGGCACAAATATCCATGCCCGAGGGGGGATTCGAACACCCGAGCGTTGTGGCCGTGCAGACCGTGACTGAAGCGCCTCAGTCAGCTCGGCCACCGCGGCCGGTCTTGTTGTTGTGGTCTTCAGTCCGGAGACTGGTTTGATGCAGCTCTCCACAATACCCTATCCTGAGCAAGCCTCTTCATCTCCACATAAGAACGGCAACCTACATCTGTCTGAATCTGCTTACTGTATCCATCTCTTGGCCTTCCTCTGCGGTTTTTACCCCACACACTTCCCTCCAATGCTATATTCACAATTCCTTGACGTGTCCTACAAATCGATCCCTTCTTTTAGTCAAGATATGCCAGGTCCTTTTCTCCCCAATTCTTTTCAGTACCACCTCATTAGTTACGCGCTCCATCCACCTAATCTACAGCATTCTTCTGTAGAACCACAATTCAAAAGCCTCTATCCTCTTCCTGTCCGCACTGTTTATCGTCCATGTTTCTCTCCCATACAAAGCAACACTCCACACAAAAGCTTTCAGAAAGAACTTCATGTTCCGTCAGTTTATCCCGTCTCCTCATTTTCCTACCTTTCTGCAGTTTTTTTTTTCTGTTTCAGCCTACAAATCATGACCGATAAGTTATACTCAGAGTTTATATCTGCCCCTGGGTATGTCTTACAGTTTAAAACCTGGTTCCGAAATCTATGTCTTACCATTATAAAATGTATCTGGTATCTCCCGGGTCTCCTGGTCTCTTCCATGTATACAACCTTCTTTCGTGATTCTTAAACCAGGTGTTGTTATAACTAAATTATTGTCCGTGCAAAATTTTACCAGCGGCTTCCTCTTCCATTCCTTTTGCCCAGACCATATTTATCTACTATCTTCCCCTCCCTTCCTTGTCCTACTACCGAATTCCAGCCTCCCAAACAATTACGGTTTACTCTCCCTTAATTGTCGGAATAATGTCCTTTAGCTCCTCATACATTTCTTCGATCTCCTTATCATTGGCAGAGCTAGTTGGCATGTAAACCTGTATTACTGTGGTCGGTGTTGGCTTCTTGTCTATCTTGACTACGATAATGTGATCACTGTGTTGCTCATAGTAGTTTACCCGCATTCCTGTTTTCTTATTCATTATCAGACCTACTCCTGTAATACCCCCAACTAATTTTGTATTTATAATCCTGCACTCACCTGATCAGAAATCCTGTTCCTCTTTCCACCGAACTTGACTAATCCCCACTATATCTAACTTCAACCTATTCATTTCTCTTTTTAAAATTTCTAGCTTCCCTATCCGATTAAGGGATCTAACATTACACGCTCCGATCCTTAGAATGCCAGTACCGTCTTTCCTGTTGATCACATCCTCCCCGTCCGGAGATCCGACAGGAAGACTATTTTACCTCCGGAATATTTTACCCGAAAGGATGCCATCATCATATGTTCATACAGTAGAAATGTACTCCGGAAAAGTAACGGCTGTAGTTTCCCTTGCTTTCAGCCGTTCACAGTAGCTGTGTGACAAAGCCACATTAACTGATGTTACAAGGCCAGCTCAGCCAATAATCCAGACTGTTGCCCCTGTAACTACTGAAAAGTCTGCTGCCCCTCTTCAGGAACCAGACGTTTGTCTGGCCTCTCCACAGATACCCCTCCGCTGTGGTTGCACCTACGGTACGGCTATCTCTATCGTTGAGGCACGCAAGCAACCCCACCTCGGCAATGTCTGTGGTTCGTGGGACAACCAAAATTGACCCACGAAAAGCGTTCGCCAATGTAAAATAGTGAAAAAGGTTCGTAATTTTGAGAAAAATGGGAGTAAGCTATAGTGAAAGAAAGGTAATGTGCTCTAGAGCGCCTTACTGTGGAGTGTGCGTCTCCTACCTGTTGGAGGTTCGAGTCTTTCCTCGGGCACATGTGTGTGTGTGTGTGTGTGTGTGTGCGTATTGCCCTTATCATAAGTTCATAAGTTAGTTTAAGTAGTTGTAAGTCTAGGGACTGATGATCACTGCAGTTTGATCCCATAGCTTTTAACCACGACTGAATAATAATAATAATAAAAATTTCCAATACGGAATAATAATAACAGTAGATTTAGTATGAAAAATGATGTATTTCGTCCCCATAGTTCGGCACATACATCGAAGAAGAGATGACGGAACTAAAAAAAAAGCTTTGCCCAATCGCAGTTGATGTCATATATTCTATGAATGTTGAATAATAACAACTGCAGGATCAGAAGCGACGTCTGTTCTCTCGGAACAGACGCCACACACACACACACACACACACACACACACACACACACACACACACACACACACATATATATATATATATATATATATATATATATATATATATATAATATGCCAGTGACGGGCAGTGATTCTATCGTTAGTGGGGCAAAGTTTGAAGCCCTTACTCTTACGGGAATTAGTTCATAACTACGAGTTTGAGTACTGTGGGCAGGGCGATGCTGGGAATTTGTATCTGGCGGGAGGGGTGCTTAGGTAGTCCTTGCAGGGGCGGTGATCACTGTGGCCCCAGTGGTGTAGGGGTCAGCGCAACTGCCTAGAAAGCAGGAGACCCGGGTTCGAATCCCGTCTGGGTACACATTTTCAGCTTTGCCCAATCGCAGTTGATGTCATATATTCTATGAATGCTGTATGTATCTATTGTTAACCATGTTTGTGGGTTTTGGTACTTACAGCACGGATATTGAGTGTTGCTCTTATGGGTCAAAATTACAGTTTCCGGAATCAGATGATTTCTAACACATCTTCGTTTTCTGAGGCTCTTGATATAGTAAAAGGAAGATTAAATGATACTGCATACAACTATTAATGTTTACTATTAGCGGAACTGAAATGTGGAATCTACATGTATATAAATGAATTGCTGTTCGTTAGCCTCGCTAAAACTCGAGAACGTCTGAACCGATTTGGGTAATTTTGGTCTCGAAATATTCGTGTAAGCCCAGGGAAGGTTTAAACGATGATAAAATTTAGAAAGGTTGTCCGGAAAAACTGAAACAGCTTTTTCCGGTGAGCTATCAATACCGTTCGTCCAATTGCGATAAAATTTTGTACATTTCATGTTGAAAGCAAGAGGAAGGTTCACACCAAATAAAAATTTGTAAAAGTCGCCCGGAAAGTAGGAAAATTTAGAAAAACCGAAAGCGATTTTTTTCCACGGCAGTTCAGGAGGAAAGTCGAAAAATTGGAACCAAGTTCCTTGTTCAATGTGTTTCTAAATGTACTCAACACTATAAATTGAGAACCGATCATCCGATTGCGATAAAATTTAGATCATTTGACGTTCACCGAAAGATGGACGTACTTATGAACTAAAAACTTGGGAAAGTTACCCGAAAAATTTGAGAATTCGCGAGAAACTGAAAGAGCTTTTTTCTTTGGGATATCAATATCATTTTCTGATTGCGATAATATTTTGCATATTTGACGTTCAAAGGAAGAGTAACGTTCTTCTGAAATAAAAATTTGGAAAAGTTTCCTGGAAAACTGGAAAATTCAGAAAAAATAGAAAGAGATTTTTCTATGAAATATCAATAACATTCATCCGATTGCGATAAAAGTTTGCACATTCGACGTTCAAAGCGAGATGAAGGTTTGAGTGAAGTAAAAGTTTGAAATAGTTGGCCAGAAAACAGGAAAATTTGTGGAAAACTGAAATAGCTCTTTTCTTGGCGATATCAACATCATTTGTACGATTGCGATAAAAGTTTGCACATTTGACGTTCAAAGCAATAGTACATACATATTAGCAATTGCGTAGCATTTCCGCGTCCACTAGATGACCCAGTGAACTTCGTATCACTTATCTCTTAATAAAAACCATACTAATTTAAATTATATGTATTTTAGACCCAGCAGCTTTATAAAGGCACCATCAAATAGTCTATGTATCGGCTCGATAGTGGGTGGAAAGAGTGGGCAAATCACGCACACATGTCTAGGAAGTTCAGGGAAGGTTAAAACGGTGATAAAATATGGAAAAATTTCGAGGAAAATTTAATTAAAAATATGTAAAATAATGACTTAGTTGTTGTGTTGGGTGCGTTCAGAAATATACTTGGAAAGAGTAAAGTTTGCTTTACACGAATTGAACCCGTATATGAACTGTCAAAGATAAAAATTAATTGCCTTTGATTAGTCTCTCTAAAACTCGAGAACAGCTGAACCGATTTGGGTATATACAATTACATAAACCACTGAATCTATTGCGATGAAATCTGGTGTGGAGATAGCTTGAGCGCTGAAGAACCGGATAAGATACTTTAAAAAGTGTGTAATTCAAGATATTTTCTGATTTATATATAAAGCGAAATATCTAACAATAACTACTCTCTGGAATAGCTATTCACTCTTTGACTTCTTAACTTTACCGTATCTCAGAAATTGCTTTTATTAGTTGCCACGTCTACGTAATTTAATTCAACACAAGAGTATACCATGCACCTACAGCGTGTTTAATACACATCCATTCTGGAGATGTGTGCGTGATTTGCCCACTTTTTTCCGCCCACTATCGAACTGATACTTAGGCTATCTGATGATGCCTTTATAAAGCTACTGGGTATAAAATACATAGGATTTCAATTAATATGGTTTATATTAAAAGGTAAATGACATGAAGTTGGACGGGTCATCTAGTTCGTTATACGTAACACTCCTGACGAAAGTCATGCAAATTTCTTCCAATGAAAATATGATAATGCAAGCGACAAAATACGCACTGGATAAATGTGCAAGTCCGCAGTTGGGTGTTGATCAATTTGAATCTTCCGTATTACAGATAACACTGTCACATCAAAAACTTCTCATCCAACTGGAAATGTAGCTTTCTTTCAGGCATGCTCGATCGTGTTGATGAATATGGGTGCACTGAATTACGGATGCGTGCATGTAGGTTGCTGATAGTGCCGATCGTGGAGTTCAGTATCAATGTTGTTGTGTAAAACTCGTTAAAAATTTTCTATAGATGAGAGAAGCATACATCCAAAGATTTAACCAGGCGCGTTGCGCCAGGGAAAGTTTGTTACTTTTAAATGTTTATTTGGAATTAAGATCGGATCCTGTGGATGGGGTGAAACTGTATCCAGAACCACTCAATATTTTACATCAGCCATTGTTCAAGAATACGCCTGTCTACTTAGGCTTATTGTTCAAGAATACGCCTGTCGATTTAGTTTATGTTTACGTTCGGAGGGAGGTTCATATTCTTTTGCCTAAGGGGACGAAATTTACCGCTTGTTTGACGGAAGACAGAAGTCTGCCTTCCATGGAAATAACTGGATGAATTGTATATTACAGGCGCTGATTTAAATATGTCAATCGTATCGTATCGTTTCAGCCATACCAAATAGTGTACTGAATAATTAGGAACTATAGTGTTAGCGATTTCAGTACCAAATGTAATTGCAGAATTCTCTATTTTTTCTAGCGCCTGAGCATGTACTGTATTTATATGGTTGACCAACTTGTACAATTACCGCTACGGACAGCAAAAATTGGTGGAGGAACTATTGATTCCAAGTTTCCAATGAAATTATTATTTCAGTATCAATTGTTCACTTGTCTGTAAATCTGCGTGGTCATCAGTCCGTAGCATACAAACTACTTAAACCTAGGTAAACTAACCTAAGGACAAACACACACACCCATGCCCCAGGGCACACGGTGAAATAAAGTGAAGTATTAACACAACCATTAGTGTTCAACTCAAATGCTCAAGATGTAATATTAGTAATAGCTTTCCAGTATGTTGCCATTATTATCTCATAGCCAGCTCTATGCGATAAAAACTTCAGTAATGTCAAGCTAGACCTTGACAAAATATTAGTGTACAAACTAGTAGCCTTGGGAAAAGGTAAAGTTGACCTATTCATGAAATGTGAAACTGATATCCTTTCATTCTAACGGAGTTAGTAAAAATGACATAAAATGGAATTACCACAAAATCTTTGGGCTGTTTTCAAGGGGGAGCGCGAAGGTACGCGTACCCTCTAAAATGATAGTGGTACCTCTCTATCTACACTGCAAATATAACTTTCGACTTGAAAGTTCATCATCGTCTTGTGTAAATGCTCTGTGCACGATAGTTGGAGAAAATATCAGGTAATCTTTGATTTAATCGATCAACCAAATCAGTTTCTCCTGGTCGGGAACGCAGCATGAAGCAGCAACATTGCTACCTCATTTTAAAAATTGGCATTTTAGTGCCGTATCTTGGCTGCAAAATTCATGTAGTAAATTCTATCACTGTTGTTTTTTCGTTGTGTGTTGACAGCAGTGCGTTTTTACGTTCTTCAAATCGTTGATTATTTGTGTCTTTCATAGTAGATTTTAAATATCTTAACTTTGCTAGTAGGGTTTTAGAAGGCCGAGTAAGTATTTGACAGGGTTGTTAATCTATACACCTCAATAAATATCATGTGATGGTACATAGGCTACTTTAACAATCCTGAAATAGCAATTTTAGTTCCTATAAGTATGTATGCTTTTGTTTGGAAGCGATTCAGACTACTTGTTCATTAGTTATGAAAAATAGAGAAAATAACGAAATATTTCGTATCCACGTAGTTATCTAAAGCTGAAAGTTAATGATTATAACGTAAACAAAGGCGATGAATTGCCAACAATGGCCTGTGGTTATGTCAAAGATCAAAATCAAGAGCTATCTACCGCGTATAACAGTGAAGGCTTTCCCTAATGCTTCAGCAAAATTAGAAATTCCGTCGTGAACATGAATATTGCTGGCTATGTTGCCTAGATCTGTGTCGAGAACATACAATTGTTAGATTGAAGTACCACGTATCCCTGAGATAGAGAGATATTTCTCATTTCAGACAGTGGTGGAAAGCTATTCCGATATTGGAGAACCTCGGCAATTGCAATACGAATTAAAACACGGAACGTCACGATAGGCAGATGTTGTATTCGGGAATAAGACGTATTTGAGTTCTCTGCTTTGTTGAGTTTTGCTGACGAGATAGCGCGGTGCAGTTTGTAAGCGCATCTGCTTAGTGAGGTGGAAATCAAGGTTCGAATGCCGTCCGTGGTACAAATTTTTATTCTATGCTTTAACTTAAGTTCTTGGTCATTGATTAAATAGCGACTAGAACTGTTCCAGAAACATATAATTATTCGATCTATGTAACAGGAATGTCTGACCTATTCTGAGCGACTATGAAATTTCACGAAAGGTGGTTCTAAGATTTCAGGAATTTCGAGTTTAAGGTGGAATCGACAATTATCCATCAGTTTAATTTTTTTATGTTTTATAGCATGGTATTATATTGTATTTGGTTAAACCAGAACACCAGAACACTGTAATCACTGTTAATATTTCTTTCTTTCACAAGGCATGTCTTTCGGCAGGATAGCCATCGTGAGGTGGCTGTCTTCAAAAACAGATTTTTCTTTAATGTTACGTAGCGTAGTATTACAGAGATAGAATTTACAAAATTCTAATTATACGTCGGTATTCAGAACAGCTGTTATTTTGCTTTAACTTACTCATTAGATTTTTAGGTGTTAAATTGTAGTCTCCCATATATTCTTTCAATTTTAGTTCTTCAACCACCAATTTCCGTCAGTTATTTGCTAGCATCTCTGAATGCTGTAGGTTTACAAACTTCTGTCGCAAAGACAATATATCTAAGTTAATAGAGAAGGCATAATTTGTATTTATTATTTTTGTGTGTATGGTATATTGTAGGGAGTTGGTGTCAAAAATTTGTATTAGAAATTATAGGAGTGTAAATTCGTGTTAGAAAGGATTTTTCTTTCTTAGTGTTCGGTTGAGTATAGAATTTTACTATGATCTCTGATCAGTGGCGAGCTTTCTTATGAATAAAGTTATCAATGTAATTTTTGTTTAATGTTGTTTGTCCGTTTGATAAATTATTTGCGTCGCTAGTTGCGTGGATTCATACTTCAATTTCTCCTAGACTGTTCATGTCGTATCCCTTCTGTGTGATTCGTAAAATTTCGATTTCATTTTCTATAGCGCCTACTGTGTAGTTTTCATATTGTAAGTGCCAGTGAAAAGTGGAATTTTTTTTTTTTTTTTTTTTTTTTTTTTTTTATCCCTGTACTACAACACGAAACATTTTGTAAAATCTGTGTAATACTATGCTACATATTATTAAAGAAAAATGTTTTTGCAGAAAAAGACGTCTAATGACGACTATTGCGCCGAAAGATTTATATCGTGAAAGAAAAAAATGTCTACTTTGACGCTGCCTACCAAGAATTCCTGTTCAGCGTCAATATCTGAAGTTTTAAATAGCAATTCCACCCTACGTTCTCAGTTACATGTTGGATGGACTTCATCCTTTGCCTGTAACTAAAATTTTTCCTCTGCACAACCCCATCTAATACCATGTAGGTTATTCTCTGATGTCTTAAAATATGTCTCATCACCTGTCTCTTCTCCTTAACCATGTTTTCCATTACTCACATTCTTCGCCGATTCCGTGCAGTAACTCCTCATTCGTTGTCTTTATTAGTCCACAAAATTTTAAAATTTCGTCTGCAGCACGATATCTCAAATGTTTCGATTCTCCTCTGTTACGGTTTTCCCACTCACCATGTCTCCCTTACACACAAAACCGAGCTCCAAAGGAAAACTCAGAAATTTCTTCCTCATATTAAGGCCAATGTTTGATACCAGTACACTCTTCTTGGCCATGAATCCCCTCTTTTCCTGTGCCGATCTGCTTCTTATATCTCCCGTATTTCGTCCGCCGTCAGCTGCTTACAACTTAGGTCAGTTCCTTGACTTCCTCCACATGGTCATCAACAATTCTGATGTTAACTTTCTCGCTAGTTACTTTCCTACTACTTTTTATTAATTTTGGCCTTTTTTTCATTTATTCTCACAATGTACATTCTCAAAGTGTCTCTCTGATACTGAAATGCCGCGGTGGAGTAGCCGAGCGGTCTAAAGCGTCTTGCTGCGGAGCGCGCGGTTGCTCGCCGTGGAGGTTCCAGTCCTCCCTGGGGCATGGGTGTGTGTGTTTGTCCTTAGGTATTTTTCTTAGATGTTTCGCTCCTGTTGGAGTCCTCCCTCAGCTCTGTTTTTTTTTTTGTCCTTAGCTTAATTTAGTTCACATGTCATCATTTTTTTCTTTCCAGTCGTGCTTAATTACTTAGAAAATTTGTCGAGTAATGCAACTAAATGAAAGGAGTTTTTTTTTTTGAGCCGCAGGCGTTTCGCTTGTTTATCGGTGAAGCATCATCTGTGGTCTGTAATATACGTTTGCTTTTTATGTATAATATTTCATTGCTAGTTATAAGTATTTTTTCTATTTTTGACAGTATAGCAGCTATAAATCTTCATTACGTTACAATTTCTTAAATTATAACCTACGACTTAGAAACAACTTTTGTAGCGAAGTTTATTTAAGTTTTCAGTATTACTTACGGTTTTTTGGTAATACTCCATGTGTCTTCTTGAGCTGTGTGTTTGTTCTCTAATTGCAGCACCAAAAAATCTTTCCACCTTGAGAACACACACACAGCTTCCTAAAGACACACATGTAGTAATACTGAAAAATAAACCGCATACACCTGTGTCACAGAAGTTGTTTCTAATGCAGTAGATTAGAATTTACGAAATTGTAACATAGCATAGATTTATAGCTGTTATACTGTGAAACGTACCAAAATACTTATAACTGCTCTGGAATGAAATAGTATACACAAAAACAAACATTTATTAAGGCCGTTGATAATGATTCACAAATAAAGAAGCGAAACACCAATGGCACAAGAAAACGCCTTTCATTTAGTTGTAATAGACCGAAAGACACCTCCAAAAATTAGTTTAAATAGTTTATAATTCGGACCAACAACTTCAGTAGTTTTATTCCTTACGTTTACAAATATCTGAACATTTTCGTAGATGTTTCTTAAACATATAGAAAGTTCCGTGCAATCGTTTCGTTCACGCGTTAGGAAGAAAGAGTATTGAGTTGTTCGACTAATATAAAATTGAAATATATTTCAAAACATAAGGTTAAATTGCGAATCAATGATCACAGCTATGGGTTGATTACCTAAATATTGTATTGGTAAATGTAATGTTTATATTTACCATATACTATCAATTTTGTTTTGGGTTTCTGAACCGTTGTATGTGTTGTTAAGGTACAGGATCATCGAATGATAAAGTCTGAGTAATTATGACATTCGCGAGATACGTTATTTAACATGTAAAAACAGGCCGTGGACAGCCAAAGAAGAAAAATGAAATGTTTGGTTCACATTTCTTCGTGCCCGCAACGGTGCGAAAGAAAAAGTTTTTTATAAGGAACTCATTGTTCGATGGGGCGATCTATAATTGTTTAATAATGATTTTGCAGCCAAGATCGTATTTTTCATTTATTCTATTACCGGTTTCGGCGTGCTCAACGCCATGTTCAGACCTGTCGTAATTTAGAATACAAAAAATGTTGTGAAGTTATGTAAATTACGACAGGTCTGAAGATGGCGTTGAGCACGCCGAAACCGGTAACATAATAAATGAAAAATGCGATCTTGGCTGCAAAATCATTATTAAAAAGTTTTTTCTCGTTCTCGTTGAGTGACGCCATTTATTAAATAAGAACTGGGAAATCTCTACTTCAGCACAAGGGGAGGAAAAAAATCCTATGAGGAAAGGTCATGGAAGATTATGATATACTGGTGAAGGCACGCCAGTTAGACTATAAAACTAACGGTGACATTCTTTCAATCCACTCAGAGGGTTCTGTTAGATTGGAAGTGATCCTGAAGACTGTCGCGAGCCGTCTTAGGTAGCACAACGTTCTGATATTCATCACCTTGGATTAAAATGATTGTGGCGCAATCAAGGAAGGAATTGTGCCGTGTTACGTATCTGCCAGCATCAAATTTGCGCGCAGGCAGAGAGCTGCCCACACACTGGAGGTCAGACAGGGCCCGAGCACGAATCCCGTTTGGAAGGCTGCATACATTACAGATCAAGGCCCCCGCCACGCTACACTGACTCCCTACTCATATTTCCACTTGTAGGCTACGATAAGTTTCAGATCAAATATGGATGGCCTAATGTTCTTTCGCATCTGCATACCAAAAGAACAGACACCGCATCATCTATATATAAACTGGTCAAAACAATTATGGGATAATGTGACATATACCCAATGTATACTCCTGGAAAATGAAAAAAGAAAAGCATGAATTCGTCGATCCAGCAGAGGGAAATTTAATTGACGCATTCTTGAGGTTGTATACAACACAGGATCACACAGGCAGAGCCGTACGCACGTGAGTACCGTCACCAGAGCGTCCACAATATTGGCGCTAGTACCGCGTATACACTCCTTTTGCAGCAATTCGAGCTATAACTCTTTAATGGAAACGATCGTAGAGGTTCCAAATGTGGTTACGTGTAATGGCATGGCCGTCCGAGGTTGCCAAGCGGTACCAGTCACGGTCTGCATGGCCACTACAGTCGGGGGGTTCAAATCCCCCCCTCGGGTATGGATATTTGTGCCGTCCTTAGTACTGGCTAGTTCATAAGTAGTTTGTAAGTTTAGAGACTGATGATCCCGTAGTTCAGTCCCATAAGCATTTGAACATTTTTTGTAATGGCATGCCATGCAACATCCGCCTGGGGCCTCAGTTGCGCCAGACTGCCCAACATGTTTCATTTGGTCCCAAACATGTTCGGTGCTGGAGAGATCTGCTGGCCAGGGTAGCTGACGTACACCTTGAAGAGCACATTGGGTGGTACGGGATACATGTGGATCAGCATTGACTTGTTGGAAAACCATATCACCTTGTTGGCGCATGAGTAGTAGCAGGACGGGTTACATGATGGTTTCAGTGTACCGTGCACTGTTCAATGTTCCCTAGACGATCACTAGGCGAGTGAAGAATCTCGCTCCCGTCACAATGATGTACGATCATGACTGCCTATGATGTGTCCTCCGCTCACGCCCCAACATTGTTCAGCCTGCCTCCAATGGTGTCATAGTAGGCGGTTATGAAGGGACGAATGGAGACGTCTCGCGTTCAGTGACGAGAGTCGTCACCGCCTTGATGCCAGTGATGGTCGTACACGTGTATGGTGTCGTGAAGGGAAGTGCGAAAATCTAGAGTGCACGCGACAGAGGAAAACGGGTTATACACCTGCCATCATGGTGTGGGGAGCCATATCCTACACTGGGCGGTCTCCTCTGGTGTTCGTCTTGGGAAAATTGAATAGTACACGGTACATTGAAACCATCATTCAACCCATCTTGCCACCGTTCATGCACCAACAAGACGATGTGCTTTTCCAACAGGACAATGAACGTGCACACGTATCCTGTAAAACCCAAAGTGCTCTTATAGGTGTACATCAACTACCCTGCCCATCATTGTCCCCAGATGTCCCCCACTGAGCATGGCTGTGGCCGGATGAAATGTCATCTAGGAGCGGTCTGCACCAGATCTGGTCCAAATGAGGCATCAGATGGAAATTTCATGGCAGGCCATTTGTCACCTCTACAATCGTCGTCTTGAGTTCCACCCTGCATTACTAGCGTAGACATTGTGCACGCTCTGGTGACTGTACTGAAGTGCGTCTCGTCTGTTGTATACATCCTCAAGAATGTGTCAATAAAATTTTTCTCTGCTAGGATGACAAATTCATGGTATTCTTTTTTCATTTTCTAGGAGTGTACATATAGTGACCTACTTTATTCGGATATTGGTTATAATTGTAATTTGTGTGTGACATAGCACGATATTTTGTTATCTTAGCTCTTTACTTGAGGTGAAGACGGCATTTACGTAGAGCGAAGCACCATGGTGCTACCATAATATTGAAAAAGTCATTCTCGTTGCCCTCTAATAGGATATGTTATCACCTCGACGGCCAGTACGGTTGCTCACCGGCGTGGCAGGCACAATATGGGGTTATCAATCAGCTCTTCAGTGACAGTTGGCCATTCTTCCATGCAGCCGTTGTAAGAGATGGTGGTCTGGTTGCAGTGAGTCTGCTAAGTGTATCCCAGATATGCTCAATCGCGTTTAAGGCTGGTGCACAGGCTGCCCACTCCATTCGTTCAATTCCCTCATTTTCAACCATGTTGGCCACCAGTGCTGCTGTGTGAGGACGAGCGTTATCGTCCACCGCAAGGAACCCATCTCCCATGGTCAGTGTAGGGCACAACAAAAGATCTAAGGGGCTCGTTTCTATAACTCTGACCACTAAAAGCGCTATTCTGAACGACAGAGGTCCTTATGTCGGCCAATACTGACTCCTGCCCACACCATTCATCCACCACCATGACATGGTGATGTTTCCTGCAAATAAGCGGGTTTCTTCCAAGTTCCACGTTTTCTTCAGATGAGGGAACGACGAATGACCGGCTGAACCCAAAATCTTGACTCATCTGTTCCGGTGCCATTCGTTACAACTCCAATACTAATGTTCCTCCGTCTAGTTTCTGCGGGAAACACGGTGTCGTGGTTGAAATGGAACACCAACCATAGGCCACTGTGCTTAGAGTGCACATTCCCGAAGGCAATTTAGGGCTGTTTGATATTTCGTGTCCTGTGGATTCACCCTCCTATCACGACGGACTGTTAACTGAAGATAACTCACTGATGTTACCTGTAGACGACCTTGGCCTAGCCTTATTTTAACGGCTCCTGTTGTCTGAAATCGCGTCCATGGCCTCGAAATTACATTTTGGGACACACCAGTAGCTGCAACATCCCACTGTGTCTGTCCCGCTTCCAAACTTCCTGCGTCTCTCCGGGGTAGTAAGGTTACCTAAGAGGATCATGGATACGGCAGTAGAGAGTAAGAGGAGTCGAATGAGATCAATGAGAAAGTACTTGGATTCGATCAAGAATGATTCTGAAGGCTTAAAATCAGATGAGGTATCAATGTATAGCATTGAATAGGGGATGATGGAGGAATTTTATTTGGGGGACTATGCGCCAGATCGAACTCTGAAAGACATAATCGGCCTGTGATGATGATGATGATGATGAAGATAATGTTTAATTAACAAATAATAATCACCAAGCTTCACGCCAACCTCAAACATTTCTCAAAAACAATTGTTTAAATGGTTAAATTTCTGACGGAGTCTTTACAATAAATAACGTGATGGTGAAAATCAGATGATAGAAAAAAAATTTCACAGAAAGATCATGAGCAATGTTAGAATTAACCAAACTTGTTATACTAAATGAGTTCAGACTTCGTCAAGCCCTTGACTGCTGACATAAGCCCGTCCAACAACTGCTGGCCATAGCGTTTGTGGCTACATCGAGGAGTAAACAAATTGAACAGTACATTAACATTAAGTAGGCGCTCCAGGTGGCACCGACACGCACTACAAATGAAACAGCACTTCTAAAAACGCTCATTTCTAGCACAACAGCTTGAAACTGGTAGAAGCACACTATGAGAGAGCGAAACTATATTACTTCAGTTATGCATGTAGTGTCGTGAAGACTGCCACTAAAATAGGTTTCCCAGAAATTTAGAAATAGCAATTCTCCGAAACCAGAATCTAAGACTGGCCTAATCGTCTGGTGCCCACGTATGCTTTCCCTCGAAATAAACAGCTGACTCCTTTAATCGCTGCTAGGACCAACTGGTTACAAGACTGACTAATAAGAATGGTTTCCATACATTGTTACAAATATGACACGTTGCACATTAGAGAAAAATGAGTTTGTTAGCGAATCACACTGCAATTTCCCGGTGTTACATATCTGTAACGACGGGCAGTAGAGGGTTAACCACTACTGGAGTAAGAGTAAGCAAATTAACCACCACAGCTAGAATTCATACAAATTTATCAAGCACGTTACGAAAATCGTCCTTCATAGGGTTGTCACACTTAATAATTTGGAATCTACTTAAAAAACCGGATAACAAATAAATCAAATGTCGATAACACCAGGGGAAAGATTGTCAAATATCGAGGGGCTTAAACAGGCGTGGTAACGACCGGCCAAAATCAGGGAACGACATGAGATGAACAAGAGCGATATAACTTCATAGGACAGTGTAGATAGCCGCACCGTAAATTACTCCCTCGCCCCCCCCCCCCCAGAGGGCTCACGATTATTTCGTGAGTTCGTGCGTGGCGAGCACGGGTCCGGAGTAATGCAGTTTTACGTCCTGCTCTACTTCCCGGACTGCATTTCTTTTCCATCTCCCCTCCTTTCCTATCCTCGCCCCTTCCCCTCCCCACTGGGGGACTGATAACCTTAGCAGTTTAATCCCCCTATCCAAACCAAACGACTCAACCCGTAAGTAACTGGCACTCCAAGTAGTTGTTATCTAAATGAACGAAGCCAGGGCGCTCTCAATGGCACGTTTCTAGCTGCAAAAAGCCCCGTCCACAGCTTGCAGCAGGTCGTATCAAACGCGTGACACTTTGCCCAGCGAACTTGGCCAGCAGCCGGCCTCGGTGGCCGAGGGGACTGAAGCGCTCCAGTCACGGTCTGCACGGCCACTACGGTCGGGGGTTCGAATCCCCCCTCGGGCATGGATATTTGTGCCGTCATTAGTATTAATTAGTTCATAAGTAGTTTGTAAGTTTAGGGACTGATGACCCCGTAGTTAAGTCCCATAAGCTATACAAACATTTAAACATTTGAACTTGGCCAGTGCCGAAATCAGTCACAAAGTACGGATTCCACTTGCAGCGCCATACGGCGGATCCTTGTCCGCACCAACTGCCGCACTTGTCGCTATACAACACCACACTCCCATCACCAGTCATTTGGTCCGCGTACCCTCTCCAGGAATCCTGCCACACAAAACAATAAAACGATACGGAAACCTATCACAGATCCAGCCAAAGAGGCCGCGATAGAAGCGTCGATAGCAATATCTAAACCGCTACTCACTATCGTCATGAAGTCAATAATGCCGCAGACGTGTGTGTACGATCTTTCTGTGTAATAGAGAGTGCACATTGATCTAAATTACAACCGTCTTGGGAAAAGATTCATAAATAAATGGGGGGGGGGGGGGCGCGAAACGGCACTGGACAGTTAGTTAAAAGAGGATGAAAGCAGCAGCAAGTTTTGATCTGTTGTTATTACCAAATTGTGATAATTACTCATACTCAAAGTGGTATACAATGCAATAAGAAACACAATAATCAAACTAGTGAATTTTTGAAAGGGTGTTCCGTGAGACGTGTTTCGCAAATTGTCACGATGTTAGCGAAAGAAGAAATGATTATCCCATTAGAAACATATTGCGAGGGTTGTTCAAATGAAAGGTGGGAAACTTTTTATCTATTTATTTATTAGCGGAAAGAAGATAAGGGAGTCGCAAGGCGACATATCTGGGCTGAAGGGTGGATGCTCAAGCTGTTCCCACCTGAACGTGGCCGGTGCACTATGTGTGACCCTGGAGACGTGTGGACGCGCGTTAATATGGATCCCTCTGTCAGCAGCCCAGGTCGTTTGCTATCACACGTCACTGATTTTCCGTGCTCGAGGAATTCGTCGAGTATCGGACCTCATACGTCTGAAGAAGATGGTGAGCATCACCTTGTCAGGCGAGGGCACATCCTTGAATTTTTTAGGGAGAGGTGACGACGCATACTTTGCGCCTCTGGCTGTGCCTCTACAATGTCCCAAAGCTACATATTCATATTTAAACCGGTTTGGTTGTTAAAGACGTTTCGTACTATTTCATCTGAACACCCCTCGTATAAGCCTCTAGCGCAGTTGTTAATACATAGGGAAGACACTACAGATCAAAACCACCGTTTAGCTGAGCTGTATACGACATACGAGATATATTCGAGGAAAATTGTTAGGGTTGTCAGATTGGAAGATAAATGTGATACCTTAATTTTTCCTGGCGAATAACAACTTTGGAAAACTTACGGGTATGTAACCAGGTATCAAAATCGCCGACGGCCGATGTGGTTGCGATGGGAAGCCGTTTGTCACCTATCATTGCTAATTTATTCATGGAGGACTTTGAAGATCGTGCACTGGAGTCAGCGGCGTTGAAACCTGCTTTTTTCAGATATGTAGACGACAATTTTGTTCCCAAAAAGCAACTTTCACTCTGCAGCGGAGTGTGCGCTGATATGAAACTTCCTGCCAGATTAAAATTGTGAGTCGGGACTCGAACCTGGGACCTTTGCCCTTCGCAGGCAAGCGCTCTTCCGACTGAGCTATCCCGACACTACTCACGATCCCGCCTCACAACATTACTTCCGCCAGTACCTCGCCTCCTACTTTCTAAACTACACAGAAGCTCTCCTGCTAACCTTGCAAGACTAGCACTCTTGGAAGAAAGGATATGGTGGAGATATGGCATAGCCTCAGCCCAAGGGATGTTTCCAGAAAAATGTGTGTTTCGTCCACCATCTAAAATTAAGGCTCTGCTGGCATCCGTTAAGGATGATCTCGGTTTTTGCAAGGCGGGTGTCCCATGTAGCTGCGGCATGCCATGTGTTGGTCAAACTATTAGGACTGTTGAGGACCAATGTATTGAGCATAAACGCCACAAACGTTTACAACAGCCAAACAAATCTGCTGTGGCCACTGTCTCGACACTGGAATACAACAAAACGGAAATTTTGGCATGCAATTCCAGCTACTGGGAAAGAAGCGATAGAAATAAAACTAGCTGACAGCCTTTTGAATAGGGATGGAGGGTTCTGCTTAAATTCCGCTTGGGACCCTACTCTCTCACTTGTCAAAAAACAGAGGGACAAAACTAATCCGACCTCATCCGTTCAGAACTGATATTTGTTGTCGATATCCTGACGGGTTTCATCTTTGGTCGTATCGGCTCTGTGTGCTCGGTGTGTGTTGTCTTTCCTGTTTACTAATTGGAAACCGAGGTTTTAAAGATCGTAGCACATTGCTTCCTCACTGCAGTTTCGCCTTGAAAATGGCAGTGTGGTCTCCTGCCGAAATATCGGCCGTCGTCGAGTTTGATACCTGGCTGCATACCCGTAAGTTTTTCGAAGTGGAAAATAAATATCTGAAAAATGGAAAACCCTCGTGATTTTGAAGTTACGGCTGGTAGAAATTAATATTATATGTAAAAGTGGTACGCCACGTGGGGTAGGACACGTAGTCTGAGGAGTCAAGTAATCAATTGCGCGGCCGTTGCCGCCGGAGGTTCGAGTCCTCTCTCAGGCATATATATATATATATATATATATATATGTGTGTGTGTGTGTGTGTGTGTGTGTGTGTGTGTGTGTGTGTGTGTGTGTGTGTGTGTGTGTGAGTGTGTGTGTGATACTTAGCATAAGTCAATTTAACTAGTATTACCTCAACGGTATGGACCCTTAGAAAAATAACTTTTCATTTTTAAAACTGATTGTTCGTTGTTGGTAGCAAGTTGGTTGTTGGTAGCAAGTTGAGGCACTGCGTCCGCGGTGGAGTAGCCGAGCGGTCGCTGCGGATCACGCTATTGTTCGCCGTGGAGGTTCGAGTCCTCCCTGGGGCATGGGTGTGTGTGTTTGTCCTTAGGTTAGGTCTAAGTAGTTTGTAAGCTACGGACTGATGACCACGCAGTTTGGTACGATAGATTTACAAACATTTGAACATTTGAACATAGCGTAAAGAAATGCATGACACTAGTTGGATATGCTCCTGATGCTGTCTAAAATGACTTGGAACCTGCCTTTCATTTAGGGGTCTAGGGATAGCTTCACTATCGAAATTGGTTTCAGAGTAAGTTATTTATATAAAAATTTAAGCCTGTTCTCTCCGTTTCATTTCACATATCTTGATCAGCCGCAGCACACGCTCCATGTATATTAATTATGGATCCAGTAATAATGGCCTTTAGATACGTGCTCCTAATGTTCTGGGGTGTCAGTGCAAATTCAAAAGGTACCTTGTCACAGTTGTAGACAAAATAATAATCGTTTGTGTACGTATAGTGGTAAAAGAAGCAGATGTATTCAAACTTATAACTCTAATAAAGCCTTCATGGGTGATAAATATTTTCATAATGATACGTCAATATCGGAAACGTGAAGTGCTACAAACTCCTACTATGTGTTCCGATCAGGTGCTGTGATAGAAATGGCACACTAAAGAAACCATGTTTTGTGAAACCCCATTCTAGGGATGTTTGTGTTTAACTGGTTCTTTCGCAGTACCAGACGCATACCGGGCAGTTACAGTGTCAAAACGGTAAATCAAAACATCATAGTACTGTAACAAAGCCTGCAAATAATTGTGTTTATTGACATTTCTGTAAATTACTACAAAATTAGGAGTATGTTACTAATTAGTAATTCTTAATAGCTACGATAACGGAAAGAGGAAATTGGTAGAGGAGTAAATTGTCAGAGAGAGGATCGAGGAGGAGACGGAAGAAAGGGGAGAATACAGCGAATGGAGAGGAGATGCAGAAGTTCGAGCAAACTACTCTTATTGTCGGCAGCAAACATTTCGGTTCTTCTTGTATAACTTCTTGCCGACAATGGACTACTTTGAATTGAAGCAACTAAGTCCTCTTCAAAACGAACCAAGGCCACTTCCGACATACATATTTTAGTATCTCAGAATATGAAAATGATATCCGGTGTTTCTTAAGCGTCCAATAAGCACGCATTTCTGCTTCTGCAGATTTGCAGTTTTTTTATTTATATTATTTATTTATTTATTTTTGTGTAGGAAGTTGGATATTTTTGGCTAGCTTCACTACACAGATTAAAATTTTTATGAAACTGCTGATCAGTTGTTTCGGATTGTCGTTTTAATTTGGTTTTAACAAAAACGATAGTTCTGTGTGAGGCAAACTGAAAGAGCACCAGGCCTCTCAGACAGCGAAAAACAACATTGCTCAGTCCACTCAGGCAAAAATTTCCTCTTTTATCCATCAACTTTACCCTTTTCAGAATCCCTATCACTGCAGAAGAAACGTTAAAGCCATAATAACTAAACGCTGAGCCTGATATCAGAAGAACCCCTGACGAGGTCGGGATGAAATTTGTGTACTTTATTCATATTAGTTCTTTATAACAATACCGGCGGCCGGAACATAGCACCTGCCGAGACACACAAAGGAGCTGCCCCGCTAAAAAGCCGCTCATTGCCAAAGATCCCGCTGCCGATTGAAGGAAGAAAGCTTAGGGCTCAACGTCCCGTCGACAACGTGGTCATTAGAGACGCTCGGATTTTCGGGGAAGGATGGGACAGGAAAATCGGCCGTGCCCTTTGAAAGGAACCATCCCGGCAATTGCCTGGAGCGATTTAGGGAAATCACGGAAAACCTAAATCTTGATGGCTTGAGGTGGATTTGAACCACCATCCTCCCGAATGCGAGTCCAGTCCGTTACCACTGCGCCACCTCGCTCAGTCGCCGCCGATTGAACTCTCCCGTTTTGCAAAGTAGCTTGAGGCTTTCGTTTGTTAGGAGCACAAAAATGTTTTCTAAATTGTTATGTCCCGACCGCTTAAATACAGGTTTCAGAGATTGTAAGAGTATGGAGTCGATTTATAGAATTTCCTTTATCATTAAATAAAGTTCTGGTGTACAGAGCTTTTACGCGGATAACCGGCCGGCTTGCTTCCTTCTGTTGCCGCTCGTCAGTGTACTCTCCACCGTTGGCCATAATGACAACTATTTATTTATTGTACCTACAATAATCATTTAGGGTTATAATTATCAGCAGTTAATTGTGAAATTCTACAAAAAATTATGAATCGCTCTCGTACGAATTGTTATCTACGAGGGCTATTCAGAAAGTACGGAATGTTTCCGTCTGACGCCGCTGGGCACACGCCGATCGCGTTGTCGTGTTATATTAAAAATTTTCATTCGATAAATAATTTATTTACGATGCTTATCGCTGACCACAGCTTTCACTGGCAGCTAATTACGCTCTTCATATATTTTTGATGTTCATCTACTTTTTACGAGCTGCCCATAACGCGGTTGTGAACTTCGACTTTCATGTTTCCTGCTTCATTGAGAACAGTCGCACGTCAGGGACTTCTCCACTATTAATTGCAAGTGTGTGTGAAATTGTTTTTCTTTTGAAGTATGGTGAAAATATATTTACTTACGTATAAATTTTTTAAATATTTCAAATGACCCACCTTTAATAATTCATGAAGTGATTCTATTTTTCCAGCAGCAATCTTAATTATGTAATATGATTCTTGGAGCCATTGTTGGACTTGTATCTATAATTTACTAGAAACTTCTAGATGTCATTATATGTAACTTTTATGAACGCGACTTGATAGTAATGCCTGCTAGTAAATCTTCGGAATTAATCGAAATCCGATCTATTTAAACATTCTTTCGTCACAAAATATAATTTAATATTTTTCTTCACGGTCATTCAGTTAGTACAATCTGCTCCAAGCCAACCAAGCATCATTTTACACAATACAGCAAGAGTTTTTACAGCTTCATCTGCTACATCCAGTCAACTTAACATAATCATCATGGTAAGAAAGGTCATCGCGGAATCTGCTTGTTTCTTTGTGTAATATTGTGCTCAGGTGTTGCTTTCATTCTAAATTACTACTGCCGCTGAACTTCCGTTTCCTCTTTGAGTCTTCTATTTATAAAATTACCTAAATTTGTCAGATCCACCAATTATTTTCCTGTAATATTGTACCGTTAGGAACTTTAATAGTGGCTACGAACAGTAACTACTACTCCAACACCTGATCGGAAGAAAGAAAGCGCAAGCGTATATTTTAGTAATTGCGTGCTCGGCAGGTCGACCGGCCTCCAGCCTTAACAACAGGAACGACTCTACTCTTCTAGTTTTCTCGATATTCGTATCTGAAATGTGCACTGCAATCGAAAATTCTCCAGCTGATGTGCGGTCTGCGATACGGTATTTGTTTGGAAAAAGTCAAAACCTACAGTAATTTATTGTGAACTGTACGAAGTTTACGGAATGAGTGAATGTTCCGTCCAGAAATGGTGCATTCGATTTAAAAGTGGCCGAACCAACGTTTCATGATGTAGGGAAGAGAGGGCGTCTGAGTATTGTGACTGACGATCTTGTCGCTAAATTTGATGAAACGATTCGTGGAACCCGTCGCTTCTCAATAACCAAGCTTTTGCTTCTTTTCCACAAGTTTCACGAACATTGTTGTTTGACATTGTCACTCGAAAGCTCACGTCTCACGGGAAACCGCACAAAAGAACTCCCTAATTCATTCAAATGTTTCCCTCATCCGCCCTACAGCCCCGATCTTGCACGAGTGACTTCCACTTGTTTCTCAAGACGAAGAACTGACTTGCAACGCAACGCTTTGCTGACGACGCGGAACTCCAGGCGTGCCTGACTCACTGGCTGAAGGAATTTCACAGCTTGTCCACAGCTATAAGTGCTTTAGTTTGTTTGGTGACTATGTGGAAAAGTAATTTTTTAATCAATTATGTAGCTTACTCAAGATATATATTGCCGACTGCTGCCCTAGAGAGAGTGAACTGTCTTGGTTGAGCCCATGTAACGCTACTCTCGTCCATTTTTTACCTGTCGGTGAACCAAACTATTTCCCCTGAACTGTATTGCGGTTCCTTTTCCCACTGCGTCTCGGTTATTTAGCTATACTAATAATAAATCTGTAAATGTAGCCCTGTCGCTGTTCCCTGCAATCTGCAAAACTACTGGACGAATCTTCATGCGATATATATATATATATATATATATATATATATATATATATATATATATATATATATATATATATATATTTTTTTTTTTTTTTTTTAAGTGTTTACAGTAACCGTCGCGTCTGTTTTTTCTGCTATTAAAAACCTCCAAATCTCCAAAACTACCTAACGAATTTGCATGTGGTTTTCACTGGTAACGTGAGCGTTACTGGAAAATATATAGACTTCGTTTCATAAAAGTCGGATCACGGAAAAAAAAAGAATATCCTAATTTCAATTTTTTTTTATCTAAGACCGTTATGTTTGTCTGTCTCTTTGAACACGTATATCTCCGAAACTACTTGACGAATTTTCATGGCGTTTTCACACTTAACTTTAGAACATGGTGCGGTTACATAAAGGCTTCAATAATTAAAATCTGATCACAGAAAATAAAGATATCATAATTTAATCATTTGCTTAAAAGCCATCGTGTATGTCTATTTGTTGAGGGTAATCTCCAAAAGTACTACACGAAGTTTCATGACTTTCCACAGGTAAATTGCGAATAGTTGGAGAGTAAGAAAGGTATAGTTTCATCAAAATCAAATCAGAAGAAGGAAAGATATCGTAATTTGAAATTTTTGTGTATACTGTGCTTATAAGCATGGTGTAGTACAGCAAATGTCCAAGAGCACTACACGAACTTTGATGTGGTTTCATAGGTCAATTGAGAGTACCCTGGCGCAACATATAAGCTTCATTTCATCAAAATCGGATCAGGGGAAGAAAAGATATGGTAATTTGTAGTTTCTGGTGTATGCTATGCTTGAATTGCAACGTAGTATAGCAAAGATCCGATAGAGGCGCTGTTACTGACATAGCATACCAAATAACTAATAGATGGCGATGCTACATTGTTTATTCTCATAACTAAAGTGTAATACACTGAAAAAGGGTTATGATTTTCCTTACGGCAGCGGTGTAGTGTATTGATGGTAACAGCCGATGAATCCAGTCACGGGGGAATAATTATTTGTGTTGATAATGAAATAAATAAGTAATGTTGTTCCGATCAGTAAATTAATTATCCCCCTAAAGCGAATATTTCGTTTCCAACGTTAACATACTAAACCTCTGCCACTGCAAGTAAACTTTAACGCAGGTATGGAGAAAAAAAATTATATATATATATATATATATATATATATATAAAGTTCTTTTAGTAGCTGTATGCCGCATGCCATGGAAAGAAAAAAAGTGCTTCCTT
Organism: Locusta migratoria; assembly: GCA_026315105.1. Taxonomy (NCBI): domain Eukaryota; kingdom Metazoa; phylum Arthropoda; class Insecta; order Orthoptera; family Acrididae; genus Locusta; species Locusta migratoria. The sequence continues at coordinate 206,439,948 of CM048750.1, forward strand.
CTACGGGTATCATTTGAATTTCAAGCATAACGATTATTCCTTCACGTCTATTGATACTCTAATTTACATAAGAATTCTTTGCAATTAAAATGGAATTTATGTAGTTCCCTTTCTGGCTTCGGTGTATCCTCATTACATTTTGAGTGCGTTCTGTTTAGGAAAGCCTCGAAAACGCCATAGTACAAAGTTTATGCCAGACAGAGAATTACACACCCGAGTCTTAATTTTGTGAATACAAACTAACAATGAATATACATAGTTCCAGAGTACGGACGTAAATTAATTTCACTTTTTGTATGAAAAACTTTATGAACATTCATCGTTTTCAACAATGACTTCTACTTAAATTTGACATCTTGACTGGGAGAACAGTTTATTGACAGAGCAAACCAACAAGGATTCTGTTTTTGCTGACCTAGGTCCAGAACCCTAAAAACCATAATATACACAGGTCCCTCTTTAACAACCGTTGAGAAACACTGGCATATAAGTTAGTGACTAATAAACTACAGTGGCAGACGCTACAAAAGAGACGGCCTGTATCGCGGTAGGGGCTTTTGCCAAAGCTTCGAGAACGTACGTTTCTTGGTCAACCACTACGTGGCTTCCTCATACATATATCTTGTAAAACGACCATAAAGACAGGGCCCTCGCGCACCATTACTGTCGATAGTTTTTCGCGAACCATACGCGACTAGAATAGGCGGAGAAAGTGACAGTAGTACGCATGTTACCTTTAGGCGCCGTTCACACTACGGAGATATATCGTAAGCGATATATCGCGACGATATATTTCTAGCAAGGTTCACAACAGCAGGCGATAAATCGGTGCGACGTGGGCGGTAAAAATGTGGTGGGAACACAGTTTTTACTGCTTCAGTTACAGATATGAGCTCAAGTGAGGAAGAAAGGAAACACTGGGTAAATCCCTACAATGTAACCAACGTCCACCATAGCTCGGCTGTTGTTTCTCGAGAGCTGTCTCAGCATGAGTCAAAACTGAGAGAGTTTTATCGAATGTACCCTGAAAACTTTCATTTTCTGAAACATGTCATTAGTTTCTCCATCACCGGATGCTTGCTGTTGCCGCAACTGTGGTTCAAATTTTAATATCAGAACACATCAGAACATGCCGATTATAATGTTTTGGAATGTTAAATACGACACGCCCATTTTTCTCATGTCGCCATTGGGCGACAAAATTTTCAAATTCTCTGAGTTCTATTGTTGAAATTACTTGACGTTGCTTTCTCTGTGGCATAACGTAAGTTTCCTTCTGCTTCTGTACAGTACCTTTTTACATATATAACATTCTGTCTTGTACCATGTAATTTTTGTAAACTTATTGTTACACATTATATGCAGGTCTGTCACACTTGAAAATGGCCTAACATAGAGGCCGAAACCGGTAGTGTGGGCTTAAATAAAGCACCAATAAATGGAGCAACTGGAGCTGGAGTTTCATTAAAATTAAATTAACATCTTGTGTCCCCAAGCCTCAAAAAAAAAAAAAAAAAAAAAAAAAAAAAAAAAAAAAAAAAAAAACGAAAAACCACACGATTCAGGAAAACTCCATTATTTGTTAACATAAAATGTTAAATTTTCATTAACGAGTAAAAATTAACTCGTAGTTATATTTTGTCAATATATTCTGTCCAATTGAATGATGATTACTTTCTGAATTGTAATTGAGAAACTTATTTCGTGTGTCAGAGTTCTAAATATTTACATTGTGAGTTATTATTATGACAGTCTGATTACTTCATTGTCTTCTACATAATAACAAAATAAACAATACATATACCTGTGTCTTTCATTTCTGCTGCAATTTCCCTCCATGCGGCATTCGTCATATCTGCCTTACTGTAAGCGCCAGTGGAATAGTTCCAGAGGCACTGATGACCTTTAACTAAATTAATGAAAGAAAACACAGAATTGTCTTCTCTTCTTCCCTCCACGTTTACAGTTCGAAATATCGCTCGCGACTAATCGCTCAGAAGACCGGCAATCGGTACGTAAAGCGATATATCGCTTACGATTTATAGCGGAATCGCCCTAGTGTGAAACCTTTTTATCGCCTCCCTCTAGATTTCACGTATCTGACCATGCTTGTCGCGTATCGTATATCGCTTACGATAATTCGCTTACGATATATCGCCTTAGTGTGAACGGCGCCTTAGACGCACGACCTGAAGCAGCTTGCGCTGTTATTTTTATTTATTTATTTATTTATTTTTTTTCATAGTCTATGGGACTTAACTACGGGGTCATCAGTCCCTAAACTTACAAACTACTTATGAACTACTTACGAACTAGGACGGCACAAATATCCATGCCCGAGGGGGGATTCGAACCCCCGACCGTAGTGGCCGTGCAGACCGTGACTGTAGCGCCTCAGTCCCCTCGGCCACCGCGGCCGACACTTGCGAAGTATGAAGTAACTCTAGCTGTAGATGTAGAGAGTTTCTCACGGTGCTTTGCATTTTTGTCAAACTGTATGTTATCTTAAGTTTCAGAAGTGCAGTATGGAATACGCGAGAGAAGTAACACAAAGTTAAGAATATTTACAGATGCTAGGCTTCATACGCAATAAGACACTTATACCGGAGAAGGTTTTCACCTGCTACCGCCGCCTCGAGCAACTACATTGCGATGTTGAAGGACGTGAACAAACTACTTGTAAACTTTCCAATTTAAACAGGTAGTTTTTAAGTACTTGAAATGAAACAGAGGACACTTAAGCAGTACTTGAAATGACACAGAAAACACACAGGGCATACAATTGGTGTCAAGAACCCGTACACGAGGAGAAAGTGACCTGAACACCGCAATGCACGGCCGAGCATAACCGTCTCTGTTGCGTAACCCGGAGTTCACGGTCGTCACTACAGAACAACTGTTACGAAAGCGATAGGAAATAGCGCTAACACATTTATACGTGACCACAAACGCACTGTTAAAAATATCATTATCAGTGACAGCGTAATTGAGAAATTTATTTACACATTTTAAGCTTTTTTTACTACATAGACTATCTCCATCGCTACCTTTGCTGAAACGCCTCACCCAGAAAAATGTGAAGCTTTGCGAATAAAAGTATAGAACAGTATGTGATGATTAAAATATATGGTGATTAAAATGTAAACTAACCAAAAGAGAGGTATAATACGGCATTTAAAAAGACACTGTTAATTGTCACATACTGTTGGAATATACAAAAGGTAGAAGAAATTAAATTATTATTCAGCCAGATGCATAGCTTAACGTCTGTCACTGTTGATTGCGTGCCATTTACGAAGTTGTCAAGTACTTTATTTAAATGTTTGTACACCTATTGGATCAAACTACTATGGTCATCAGTCCCTACACCAAAGACCTTTTAAAAGATAACTAGACTCACTGCAGCTGCCGCGGGATAATTTGAAGCTTTGTCCAGCCGCCATGATAGTCGAAAGCTTCAGATAAATACGAATGTTGTTAGGAGATAAATTATGTATTGTATAGCTACTGTGGTATATATACCCAATTCATAGTCACGTCTGTACTATTTGACTATTGCAGTGTACGTGATGCACGATGGTGAATAGGCTGCTCAGCGTTTAACTGTGTAAATCGATTTAACAAAAACAAATAGCTAATACTGTCTTCCCACTTTTATTTCTCAAGAATACAAGTAGCCCTACTACTTGTGTTCAGAGATAGTTACTCTTGCTTAACAGCTTGTCAGTCAAGACGAATATCGGATTCTGAGTGAAATAAATAACAGGCTTTTACAATACTGGTAGCTCTTAAAAATGAGCTACTTTAGGCAGTACTGGTGGACGTGAAGTTCAAAAAGTTTAATTTTATGATGTGTAAAATGACTATTGGGGGCACGAGATCAGTTACCTCACTGCAGTTCGAATTTTTGTTTATGAAATTAATCCTAACAACTTGTAACACAGAATTTAAAGGTCATCTGCTTTACATATAGGTATAAACACTGAAAGGAGTTTGCAGAAATGTGTATAGTTCCATACACATAGACACACTGAATGTACTTTGTGAAGTTGAACTCTATGGTGAGGCAGTTGCTGACTTTTGAGCAGTTCACTCTACTGTATATGGTTTACAGCATTAAAAATGCTTATATTTGTGCTAGATACCCTAATGCTAATGTTAGATGCACTTAGTTAAGAAAAAGTTATGGCATAATTCGAGTTCTTAAAAGAATTTGATAGTGGTTGGTTGCTGAATTCACAAGGTCAGACGCTATTTTACAGTTATTCAGATATTTCATTTTTAGTTTATTTTTAACATTAGCTGTTTCAGGCAACTCTGTTTCATTATTTGATGGTATAAAATATATAATATTGGAGAATACAGCAGGCACTCAAAGACGTAAAGTGTTGTGAAACTCTTCAGAGATTAATTTTTGCGGAAGTTTGCCCCCATAATGGCCGCCTAGGCGCTCTTCAATTTGCCCGCTGTTCACAGTCGGTCGCTTACGGAAGTGTGGGGGCTTGCCCTAGACTTACAAACTATTTAAACTTACACCAAGGACAACACAGACGCCAATACCCGACGGAGGACTTAAACCTCCGGCGGAAACTGCCTCCCAGTCAGTAGCATGACGCCTTAGCCATTCCGCACGGCTGTAAAGTACTGAGCGATAGTTCACTATAACGGTCATTTTTCAAAGTGGGGCAAAATATAGTATGCGTAACTGCAAATGTAGAAATATCGGAAAATCTGCCCCACCTCCAAGCCAAAATCAGCTGTTTTCTTGGAAACTTCTTATTATTTACTCCCGCCCCTTCATTGCACGAGTAGCAGACATGTATGCCTATAAAATGATCGAATGTTTGTAAAGCTACTGGACTAAACTGAAATGGTCGTCAGTTCCTAGACTTAGATACTACTTAAACTAAGGCCAAAACACACACACACAATCCATGCCCAAGGAAGGACTCGAACCTCAGACGGGAACGGCCACCACTATCCAGTCCCTAGCGTGACACCTTAGATCACGTGGCTATTCGGCGCGGCCACGTATTTCTACATTTCTTTTTCTGTCGTAACGCCGTATCAGCCTGGTGTGTCGACCAAGCTTGGTAAGATTAAAAGGTAAGTCATGTTCATCCTATTTGACGTATTTCAACAAACCGTATTTCATATCTATTCCCGAAAATACTTGAAAATTTCTTATATCAACTATTTTGAGCTGGTACCGTTGCACCGTTGTTCAATTTGTACATTGGGCAGGCAGTGAAGAAATGGAAGTAGAAATTTGGAGAGGGCATTAAAGTGCAGGGAGAAGAAATAAAAACATTACGGTTTGCCGATGACATAGTAATTCTGTCAGAGACCGCAAAATATCTGGAAGAGCAACTGAATGTAATGGACAGTGTCGTGAAAGGAAGATATAAGATGAAGATTAACAAGAGTAAAACGAAGGTAACGGAATGTAATGTCAGAAAATCAGGCGATGCTGAAGCAATTAGATTAGCTAATGAGACAATAAAAGTAGTAGATGAATTTTGTTATTTGGATAGCAAGATAACTTCTAATGGCCGAAGTAAAGAATATATACAATGCAGAATGGCTTTGGGAAGAAAAGCGTTTCTAAAGAAGCGAAACGTGTTAACATCCAATATTAATTTAAATGTTAGGAAGTCCTCTCTGAAAGCATTTGTCTCGAGTGTAGCATTGTATGGGAGTGAAACGTGGACAATAAGGAGTTCAGGTAAAAAGATGATAGAAGCTTTTGAAATCTGGTGCTACAGATGAATGATGAAAATTAGATGGGTAGATCACGTAACAAATGAGGAGGTGCTTAACCGAATCGGGGAGAAAAGGAGTTTCTGGCATATCCTGACTAGGAGAAAGGATAGATTTGTGGGACACATTCTGAGACATCAAGAAATTGTCAACTTAGCATTAAAAGGAAGCGTGTGGGGTAAAACTGGTAGAGGGAGACCGAGGGATCAATACAGTAAGCAGATTCAAAAGGATGTAGGTTGCCGAACGTATTCTCAGATGAAGAGACTTGCACAGGACAGGGTAGCGTGGAGAGCTGCATCAAAGCAGTCTGCGAACTGAAGACCATAACACCGTTGCACAATTTAGGTGGGTTTAAATGTATTGGTTATATACGATGATACGGATATTTAAATCTGAATGACGGAACAACGTAAGTGTCTTATTATCATACAAATGTATTTTCATGTGTTCAGTAAAGTTGGTAAGCCACAGAGTATATAGCTTTTTCTACGAGTATTTATTTCTGTATTCGACGAATTTTTGCTCGCCACACACCCACTGCCAAGAACCGTGATGAATTACACACATAAACCTTCCTCGTGAATCACACGGTTTATTGGTAATAGTATGAAAGTTGGTTCAGTAGTTCTTGAGTTTCTCGAGGACAGACAGACATGCAGATGCAATGGGAGGACTTTGTTTTATATCTATAGATAGTATAAAGAGATGTGTTTCTGATGAAAGAAAGTGCCATAGCCTTCAAGAGGAAAAATAACAACAGAATGGGCACCCTGGCCTTGCAAAGGTTCATGGTTGCATGACTGTCCGATTGGTGGCGTCACGATTCATGTTACCTCTAGACGCCTGTCTCTGTTGATCACGAGTAAATGATTTATTGAGGGAAACGTGCTGAAAGATTAAAAAGTGATACATCTGATGTCGATATTACACGACGTCGTTTCTTGAGCGTGCTAGTATCGTATTATCATACAATACACGCATTTCTACATATACGCTAAAGTTCATAAGTCACGGAATATGTATGTCTTTGTATCTAATCAAACAATGGAGAGTCGAGGAAGGAACAACACAATATTGTTATCTTTGAGTCTATATTATTTTCTTATCTTTGTGCCTCTGTGGCTCACCAGTAAAGTGTGGCTGAGGAAAACGCGCTGAGAGATCAAAAACTTCTGTTTATGTTGTCAATATTACACGGCGTAATGCCTCGAACGTGCACGTATCGTATTATGAAACAATAAATACATGTTCACGTGTATGGTAACAAGGAGGTTAGAATAAAGGGAGATGGCATTATCTATGCTGAGCACATACGTCAGTTGAAGCCTGTCTGCCATCTTGGTCAGTTTTGGATAGCTATTTCTACGTTAAAACTATACGTTAAGTCGACCCTCTTACTGTTAATGCATTGAACTAACAATCGCTGCAAAGTATTTACTTTTAAACAATATACTTTCTTGATAAATAGTAATGAATACTCATCATAATATATTTGAAAACTAAATTTTAACGGCTAATTTGCACTATTTTAACACGTAGTACATCACGGCAAAACATTAGCTCTACAGTACGAAAACTTCTCCAAAACTTAGCAATATGGCGGAGGCAGCCTTCAATTTTTCAGTGTAAGGGCGTCTCCCTGCATTCTAACCTTCTTGTGTGGCAACGATCGTAAAACACAGAATATATATCTATTCCTAAGAGTATTTATGCTTCATATTTCTCAGATTTTTACTCGCCACACACACTCAAATAATTATACACCCAAACCTTATAAATATTACTGGTGGCTGTTTTCTTTTATAACCTATAAAAACACAGTTACTGCAATAGATAAAACATTTAATCTTACTAATTGATACCTTCACACGATGAAGGGCTGATTTTATTTTCGTTATTCATCACTATTAATGTGCAGCATCCAGTTTCGTCAAGTATTGCAACGTATTTCAAAGAGTCTTCAGACGTAAATCACTTTTTAAGTCATACATAGTTGCGAATGAAATGTAGATAACATGTCGAAATTTCGATCAAAATTGAGGGTAGAATGAAATATTATTTGGACACCCAAGGTATCGGTCTGTGCCCTATAACACGCGATACTAATATCTTCGAAAATACTATCTTTGAAGAGACGTGTCTTGGGGCGTAGCAAATGACTCAAATGTTATCTCTACGTTGTTTGGATGTCTATCTAGAAAATTCGTTTCCCATTTTCGAACATCTGTAAGCGTAAAACGATACGCAAGAAAATTCTTAATTTTTTGAGTCAAATGTACCAGATGTGAGACTGGGCACATTTACAGTTTCTAATCATGGCAAATCATTGCAGATTTTACCATATGTTCCTTCGACGATGATCCCATGAAATCTGCAAAGTTGTCTCCGTAATAATATATGCTATCCGTCGGTTCCAAGCTTCCATAATCTGTATATAAAATATGCACGTAACATTCTGTCTGACGTCTAATTGTATTTTCAAAACGTTCAAATGTTTGTAGAGCTTGTGTGTGTTGGTCTTCAGTCCGGAGACTGGTTTGATGCAGCTCTCCACAATACCCTATCCTGAGCAAGCCTCTTCATCTCCACATAAGAACGGCAACCTACATCTGTCTGAATCTGCTTACTGTATCCATCTCCTGGTCTTCCTCTGCGATTTTTACCCCACACACTTCCCTCTAATGCTAAATTCACAATTCCTTGATGTCTAAGAATGTGTCCCACCAATCTATCCCTTCTTTTAGTCAAGGTATGCCAGAGATTTCTTTTCTCCCCAATTCTGTTCAGTACCTCCTCATTAGTTACGCGATCCACCCACCTAATCTTCAGCATTCTTCTGTAGCACCATATTTCAAAAGCCTCAATCCTCTTCCTGTCCGCACTGTTTATCGTCCATGTCTCACTCCCATACAAGGCAACACTCCATACAAATGCCCTCAGAAAGGACTTCCTTAGGCTTAAATCAATATTTGATGTTAATAAATTTCTCTTTTTCAAAAACGCTTTTCTACCCATTGCCATTCTGCATTTTATATCCTCTGTATTGCGACCATCATTTGTTATTTTACTGCCCAAGTAACAAAACTCATCTACCTCCTTTATTGCTTCGTTTCCCATTCTAATTCCTTCAGCATCACCTGATTTTCTTACACTGCACTCCATTACCCTAGTTTTACTTTTTTTAATGTCCATCTTATATGCACCTTTCAGCACACTGTCCATTCCGTTCAATTGCTCTTCCAGGTCCTTTGCTGTATCCGACAGAATTACTATGTCGTCGGCAAACAGCAATGTTTTTAATTCTTCCCCCTGAACTTTGATTCCTTCACCAAATTTCTCCTAGTTTTCCTTTATAGCTTGTTCAATGTACAAATAGAATAACATTGGAGAAAGGCTACAACCCTGTCTCACTCCCTTCCCAACCACTGCATCCCTTTCATGCCCTTCAACTCTGACAATCGCTGTCTGGTTTTTGTACAAGTTGTAAATAACCTTACGCTCCCTATGTTTTACTCCTGCTTGCTTCAGAAGTTGAAAGAGTTTATTCCAATCAACATTGTCAAAAGCCTTCTCCAAATCTACAAAAGCTAGAAATGTAGGTTTGCCTTTTCTTAATCTATCTTATAGGATAAGCCGTAAAGTGAGTATTGCCTCCCGAGTTCCTACTTTTGTCCTGAACCCAAACTGATATTCCCCGAGGTCGGCTTCTACCAGTTTTTCCATCTTTCTGTATATAATTCGTGTTAATATTTTGCAACCATGACTTATTAAACCGATGGTTCTGTTGTTTTCACTTCTGTCTGCACCTGCTTTCTTTGGAATGGGGATTATAACATTTTTCTTAAAGTCTGAGGGTACTTCGCCTGTCTCATACGTCTTACACACCAGGTGAAACAGGTTTGTCATGGCTGGTTCTCCCAGAGACTTTAGTAGCTCTGAGGGAATATCATCTACTCCAGGGGCCTTGTTTCGACTTAGGTCTTTCAGGGCTCTGTCAAATTCTTCTCTCAGTACAGTATCTCCTATTTCATCTTCATCTACATCCTCTTCCCTTCCTACAATATTGTCATTTCCTTTGTAGAGCCCCTCTATATACTCTTTCCACCTTTCAGCTTTCCCTTCTTTGCTGAGAACTTGTTTTCCATCAGTGTCCTTGATATTCATAGAGCTGTTTTTCTTATCTCCAAATATTTCTTTTATTTTCCTGTAGGCTGTATCTATTTTTCCCCTATTTATACATTCTGCTACATCCTTGCATTTGCCTTCTAGCCACTCCTGCTTAGCCATTTTGCACTTCCTGTCAATCTCATTTCTTAGTCGTCTGTACTCCATTTTGCCTGTTTCATTTATTGCATTTTTATATTTTCTCCTTTCATCGATTAAATTTAGTATCTCTTGTGATATCCAAGGATTTTTTGTAGGTCTTGCCTTCCTACCTATTTTGTCCTCTACTACCTTCACTATTTCATCTCCCAATTTTACCCATTCCTCCTCTACTGTTTTATTTTCTCCTGTTTCTGTCAATTGTTGCCTAAAGCTCCCTCTGAAATTCTTAAGAACCTCAGGTTCCTTCAATTTATCCAGGTCCCATCTCCTTATTTTCCTACCTTTTTTTGTAGTTTCTTCAGTTTCAGCCTACAGTTCATAACCAACAAGTTATGGTCACAGTCTATATCTGCCCCTGGGTATGTCTTACACTGTAAAACCTGGTTCCGAAATCTATGTCTTACCATTATAAAATCTATCTGGTATCTCCCGGTGTCTCCTGGACTCTTCCACGTATACAACCTTCTTTTGTGATTCTTGAACCAGGTGTTTGTTATAACTAAATTATGTTCTGTGCAAAATTCTACCAGGCGGCTTCCTCTATCATTCCTTTTGCCCAGACCATATTCACCTACTATCTTCCCATCCCTTCCTTGTCCTACTACCGAATTCCAGCCGCCCATAACAATTAAGTTTTCCTCTCCCTTAATTGTCTGAATAATTCCCTTTAGCTCCTCATATATTTCTTCGATTTCCTCATCATCGGCAGAGCTAGTTGGCATATAAACCTGTACTAATGTTGTCGGTGTTGGCTTCGTATCTATCTTGACAATGATAATGCGATCACTGTGCTGGTTATAGTAATTTACCCGCATTCCTATTTTCTTATTCATTATCAATCCTACTCCTGTGATACCCCCAATTGATTTTGTATTTATAATCCTGTACTCACCTGACCAGAAATCCTGTTCATCCTACCACCGAACTTCACTAATCCCCACTATATCTAACTTCAACCTAACCATTTCCGTTTTTAGTATTCTAATTTTCCTACTCTATTAAGGGATCTAACATTCCACGCTCCGACCCGTAGAATGCCAGTATCATCTTTCCTAATGATCACAACCTCCTGAGTAGTCCCCGCCCGGTAGATCCGAATGGGGGACTATTTTACCTCCTTAATATTGTACCCGAGAGGATGCCATCGTCATATGTTCATACAGTAGAGCTGCATGTCCTCGGGAAAGGTAACGGCTGTAGTTTCCCCTTGCTTTCAGCCATTCGCAGTAACTGTGTGGCAAAGCCACATTAGCTGATGTTACAAGGCCAGCTCAGTCAATCATGCAGACTGTTGCCCCTGAAAAGGCGGCTGCCCCTCTTCAGGAACCACACGTTTATCTGGCCTCTCCACAGATACCCCTCCGCTGTGGTTGCACCTATGGTACGGCTATCTGTATCGTTGAGGCACGCAAGCCACCCCACCTCGGCAATGTCTGTGGTTCATGGGAGTGGTTGTAGGGCTTATGGGACTTAATTACGGGGTCATCAGTCCCTAAACTTACAAATTACTTATGAACTAGCTAACACTAAGGACGGCACAAATATCCATGCCCGAGGGGGGATTCAAACCCCCGACCGTAGTGGCCGTGCAGACCGTGACTGTCGCGCCTCAGTCCCCTCGGCCACCGCGGCCGGCAATTGTATTTTCAACTAACGTGAGGAACGAATAGCATGGTTTCTTGATTGGCTTAGTATTGGCTAGTTCATAAGTAGTTTGCAAGTTTAGGGAATGATGACCCATAAGCTATACAAATATTTGAATTTAAAAGAAAAACAGTAACTCTGATCAAAGAAGTTTCGGGCGTGCAGCCGCATAACGTTTTCTAACCTGGCAAACTTTGGAATAATGCCATGGTCACGACACCTCAATAAAAAGATTAAAGAGCTCAGTAATCTCGCTCTCAAGTCTCGTAACTTGTCCAATCGTCGAACACTTAAAACCATCTCCTCCCCGAAGAGGTACTTGATGTGCATCTTCATGTTTTCGCGGCGCAATGACTGTTCAAAGAAGTTTCGGGCGTGCAGCCGCATAAAGTTTTCTAACCTGGCAAACTTTGGAATAATGCCATGGTCACGGCACCTCAATAAAAAGGTTAAAGAGCTCAGTAATCTCGCTCTCAAGTCTCGTAACTTGTCCAAACGTCGAACACTTAAAACCATCTCCTCCCCGAAGAGGTACTTGATGTGCATCTTCATGTTTTCGCGGCGCAATGACTGTTCAAAGAAGTTTCGGGCGTGCAGCCGCATAAAGTTTTCTAACCTGGCAAACTTTGGAATAATGCCATGGTCACGGCACCTCAATAAAAAGGTTAAAGAGCTCAGTAATCTCGCTCTCAAGTCTCGTAACTTGTCCAATCGTCGAACACTTAAAACCATCTCCTCCCCGAAGAGGTACTTGATGTGCATCTTCATGTTTTCGCGGCGCAATGACTGAACAACTTAGTTGGGTATCTTTGCTCGATGACGGCGAACTCAAAATATAGGGACGCAGAGGTTGGGAAGGGAGTAAGACAGGGTAGTAGCCTTTCCCCAATATTGTTCAATTTGTATATTAAGCAAGCGGCGAAGTAATGCAAGGAGAAATTTGGAGAGGGCATTAGAGTTAAGGAAGAAGAAATAAAAATTTTGCGGTTTGCCGACGAGATGGTAATTTTGTCAGAGACTGCAAAGGATCTGGAAGAGCAACTGACAGTGTCTTGAAAGTAAGATATGATATGAACATTATCAAGAGTAAAACGAGGGTAATGTAATGTAAGGAAATCAGTAGATGCTGAAGGAATTAGATTAGGTAATGAGACAATAAAAGTAGTAGAGGAGTTTGGATAGAAAAATAAATTCTGATGGCCGAATGGCGAAACAAAGAAGATATAAAATGTGATTCTTCAATTTCTCCAAGCGTATTTCATGATGAAATAGATCTCGGGTGAACAGCCTGATGTATGTGTACAAAGGACACAATATTTCGGCAATCGACCATGTTGCCATCATCAGGTATGCTGCTGTGCAGTACGTCAGCACACCTGATGATGGCAACCCGAAATATTGTGTCCTAGGCTATGCACACATACACCAGGTTGTTCATCAAGATATAAAATGTAGAATGGCTATGGGAAGAAAAGCGTTTCTGAAGAAGCGAAATTTGTCTGGAGTGTGGCAGTGTATGGGAGTGAAACGTGGACGATAAGGAGTTCAGACAAAAAGATGACAGAATCTTTCTAAATGTGGTGCTACAGACGAATGATGAAAATTAGATGGGTAGATCACGTAACTAATGAGGAGGCGCTTAACCGAATTAAGGAGAAAAGGAGTTTCTGGCATATTGGTAGGACACCTTCTGAGACATCAAGGAATTGTGAACTTAGCCTAGAGGAAAGTGTGTGAGGCAAAAATCGTAGAGGGAGACCGAGGGACGAATATAGTAAGCAGAGTCAAAAGGATGTAGGTTGCCGAACGTATTTTCATATGAAGAAACTTGTGCAAGTCAGGGTAGCGTGGAGAGCTGCATCAAACCAGTCTGCGGACTGAAGACCACAAGAACAACATATATATATCCAATGACAGAGCACTGGATTCTCCACCCAACCTCGTCTGTGATGGTCAAAAAAGGAAAATACCGTTTTTTTTATTACACATTGCCTTTCTGAACGAAATTTTCACGGAGTGTGCGCCTATACGGGATTTGAACTCGGGACCTTTGCCTTTTGCGGGCAACCGCTCTGCCGCCTGCTGCACATAGTTTTAATCTGCCTGGAAGCTTTACATTCGTTTTGCCTGAAGCATTTGTATGGTTTCACCACAGTTGGCGTTGAGATAGAAGGAATTGAAATGGCCGCACAGTCGTAATTGAGATCTACTCAATGTCCCTTGTATATCTAGTGTCTCGTGGAACCCTGTGCCCATACTGTGAGCGTAGACCAGTATTTCATAATTTCTAGTTGGAAACGCCATTCACAACGTCCCATTCCTGCAACACTGCGGCCATGAAGCGAACTACGATGTGTCGTAACATGCGGTACACTGCGGCGGAGTTCACGTATCATCCGGATGTCGGACAGAATCCCTCTCAAGACATTGCAGTGCTTGCGCAGTGTTTATTGCCTGCTCAGCTACCTTTCATTTTCACAACAGACTTGTAAGTAGACGATTAATGTTGCAGTTAGAGAAAAAATTGAAATGATCTTGATTTATGGTGAATGTAAGAGAAATATTGAGGCTACTGTTACCTTTTATGCCGAGTGTTTTCCAAAGAATGTTCTGTACTATTTTTTCCAAGCATATATCTCTGATGGTAGCTAACAGACAGGAAACGAAGCCAACTTGTTACACGAGAAGCTGATGAAATAGCTGAAGTAGCAGCTGTTCATCACAAGCCACGGATAAGTGTTCGGCAGTTACACCACGATTCAAGTGTATCCATAGGTAGTACTGTCAAAATACCGCATCGTAATAAGTATCATCCATAGCACGAGTCACTGCCAAAGAACTTTATGCTGACGAATCCCGTTCTCGGTAAGTCTTTGTGAATGGGCACTGCAACAACTTCAACTTTTTCACTGATATACTACTTTCTGATACTATTTTTGTGATGAGTCTACATTCACAAACCAGGGTAGAATTACTCGGTATGTCATTTACTGGAATGTAGGCAGTTCCCACTGGTAGCTGGAAGTTGACTATTAAGGTCCTTGTATGCCAATTTTAATTCCTGCATTTAGTGCGTCAGTTGCAGAGAAAAGAAACAAAAGTTTCACGTAAAATGTATGAAATTTTTGCCGTACAACCGTAGTTTTCTAATGAAGAAAACGCGGGTTCCCACTGAAGAAGTGGCTGCCCGTCACCGACGCATGAGCTGGGGTAGTGTAGTATATTTTTATTGTCCCGAGCAAAACAAACTTGAATTAAAACTTTTTTCCGATGTGTAGTTTTCGAGATGTAGGTTACTGACAAGGAGAGGATCTGACTTGTTGATCACCGACTTCGACTGAATTTTGCATGAATGTTCTATATTGAATATAAAGAGACACGTTTGTCGGGATTTTGCTAGACACTCGGTTTTTTAAAAATCAAAGCCAAATGTGATGATGGGAAATGGCGTTCTCATTGTTATACATCGAAAGTTCGTCTAAGGGTGAGCATTTTCTACCAATATATATGCAACCAAAGTCAATGGCGTTCGAGTGGTTAACGTTTTCTTGCCGTAGCTTGGGTACTCGTAAAAATGAGCCTTCCTCAGGGCCGTCACCGATCTATCGTTCCAGGGCTAGGACTGTCAAACCGTAGATACAGGTTAGTACATCCATCATTGCAATTTTTGTTGGATTTTCTCAATGTATTTGATAATTTTATCATATCTGTAATACCTTTTCTTGTCTTATTTTGAACAAGGGAATCGGGAAGTGTGATTAATATTAAATTAAATGTATTATCTAATTACAGATGTTTTACATGTGATGCACAGTTAAAAACAATACAAATAATAAATACATAAAAACTTACAAATTATATTATTACGTAATTCCAATTAATGGACGTCTATTCGTCAGCATTCTCACAGCCAGTACGGTGTAACTTACCATAAAAACGACCAAAACACAACTACGAGGTACGTCCAGAAAGTAAGTTCCGTTTGGTTATATACAACAAACGTGTACAGATACAGAAAAAATATTTATTGTACAAAAATCTACAATTGTTAAACTACTTTTCTACAATAGGTGAAAGTGGCTAGGAGCGAGGCTCGGTCTGTACGGATGATGATCAAACACGTCCCAGTGAAATTCCCGTAAGAGTTGTTTGGTTACATTCCCACATGGGGTCGGGCACTATCGTGGAAACAAACACCACCTTTTGATGGAAATCCTCTTCTTACACCTAAAATTTGTCCTGTCAACACTTCAACGATGACGAGCTGAAAGAACATGCTACCACATGTCTGAATACAAAGGCGGCAACCTTCTATGAAGAAGGAATACAGAAACTTGTGCCACGCTATGACAAGTGCCTACAAAATTTCGGCAGCTATGTAGAAAAGTAGTTTAACAGTTGTAGATTTTTGTACAATAAATATTTTTTCTGTATCTGTACACGTTTGTTTTATATAACCAAACGGAACTTACTCTCTGGACGTACCTCGTATTTCTCACAGCAAGCACGAAACACGAACGTCGTTTTGCCACATTCACATGTTTTCCGAGATACCTTTCGTGGAAAGCATACCTGGATTGTATTTCTGATGACAGGGCTAGCAGATATTAATTTCTATGCGTACCAAGAGCATAAAAGTATATCTTGAAAGTCAGGCGCCGACATCTGATTATGGATCAAAGCAGGAATTTCAATAACATCTGCTCTATTACGATTTTATCTGCTCTCGTGTAATGTGGTATGATTTTGAAGTCTTGCGATAAAATTCTTGACCTGTCGAAACAAATAAACGTCAGAAGGTTTACGAAGAACTTCCGTTTCGGTGGTATTACCTTAACACTGTCGGTCAGTTTAGCATCATCATCGACAAAAGTCCTTTTGTAGTTCGTCAAGTCGGTTTGCCCATCCCATGAATCTAGAGTAAATCAAAATTTATTTTTCTGCACATGAGATTTAAGATCATGATCCAAATATCATACAGTTCAGAGTTCAGATTACCAGTTTTTTTTATTGATTTCGCAATGCATACCACAGAACAGCTGTAAACAGAGAATAAACTTGTTTGAATATTAATCACACTTCCTGATGCTTTACTACAAAATAACGCAAGAAAAGGTATATGAGTATATCATAATGTAGGTGGAAAAATCTGACAATTTTCCATGATGGAGGTTCGAAACTGGATCCACGGTTTGACCGCCCACGCCCTCGACCGCTCGACTGGTGACGGCGCTTGGAAGGTATTTTGTTCACGAGTATTCAAGCTACAGCATGAAAACACAGAAATTTTAATTACTTGAATGCAATTAACTTTTGACACCATATGTACAGGGTGGTCCATTGATAGTGACCGGGCCAAATATATCACGAAATAAGCATCAAACGAAAAAACTACAAAGAACAATACATTTCTAGATTGAAGGGGGAAAACAGATGGCGCTGTCATAGGTCAAACGGATATCAACGGCATTTTTAAAAAAAATAGGTACCCCCATTTTTTATTACGTATTCGTCTAGAACGTAAATATATATGAATGTTTTATTTGGAACACTTTTTCGCTTTGTGATAGATGGCGATACAATAGTCACAAACATATTGCTCACAATTTTAAACGAACTGTGGGTGACAGGTAGGTTTTTAAATTAAAACATGGAACATAGGTACGATTGAAATTTATTTTGGTTGTTCCAGTGTGATACAAATACTTTTGTCAATTTCAATGCATTTAGCAATATGCGTAAGGAAATTCCTTTCAACAGCGAGTTGTTCGCCTTCAGTAATGTTCTCACATGCATTGACAATGCGCTGACGCATGTTTTCATGCTTTGTCGGTGAATCATGATAACAAATATCCTTCATTTTTCCCCCCAGAAAGAAATCTGGGTATGTAAGATCCGATGAACGTGCGGGTCATGGTATAGTGCATCTACGACCAATCCACCTGTCATTAAATACTCCATTTAAGACCGCTTCAACTGCACGCAAGTCGTGTGCCGGACATCCATCATGTTGAAAGTACATCGCCATTCTGTCATGCAGTGAAACATCTTGTAGTAAATCGGTAGAACATTATGTAATAAATCAGCATACATTGGACCATGTAGATTGCCATCGATAAAATAGGGGCCAATTACCCTTCCTCCCATAATGACGCACCATACATTTACCCGCCAAGGTCGCTGATGTTCCACTTGTCGCAGTCATCGTTGATTTTCTGTTGCCCTATAGTGCGTATTATGCCGGTTTACGTTACTTCTGTTTGTGAATGACGCTTCGTTCACTAAACAGAACGCATGAAAAAATCTGTTATCGGCCCGTAATTTATTTTGTGCACAGTGGCAAAACTGTACACGGCGTACAGAGTTTTCGCCAAGCAAATCCTGTTGCAGAGAAATATGGTACGGGTGAAATTTATGTTGATATACATTTCTCAACATCGAAGTTTTTGAGAGTCCCGATTCTCCTTCAATTTGTCTGCTACTGGTGTGCGGATTAGCCGCAACTGCAGCTAAAACACTTACTTCGGCATCATTATTTGTTGCAGGTCGTGGTTGACGTTCCACTTGTGGCTGAACACTTCCTGTTCCTTAAATAACGTAACTTATCCGACGAAAGGTCCGGGCACTTGGATGATGTGTTCCAGGATAACGATCAACATACATAGCACAGGCCCGTTGGGCATTTTCATCACAATAGCCGTATATAAATACCATATCGACCGTTTCTGCAATTGGTGAACGGTCCATTTTAACACGAGTAATGTATCGCAAAGAAAATACCGTCCGCACTGGCGTGATGTTACGCGAAACCATGTACTTGTACGTTTGTGACTATTACACCGGTATCTATCAGAAAGCGAAAGAAGTGTTCCGAATAAGACATTCATATTTATTTACGTACTAGACAAATGTGTAATAAAAATGGAGGTACCTATTTAAAAATGCAGTTGATATCCGTTTTACCTATGACGGCGCGATCTAGCGAGGCAACCATATGGCCATCTGTTTTCCCCCTTCAAGCTAGAAAAGTTTTGTTCGATGCAATTTTTTCGTTTGAAGCTTATTTCGTGAGATATTGACCCGGTCATTATTAATGGACCACCCTGTATATGTAAGACATGATCATCTTTAGACGATCTTGATGTATAGCATTGAAAATGCTATTTACCATTATCGACTTTGATCTTGTTTCATTCAAAAATTATTGTCTATAAAAAAGCCGAAACACGTGTCTCTTTGTATTCATTATAGAACGTCCATTAAAAATGTGATTGAAATCGGTGACCCACATGCCAGACCGTCGCCTTGTGATACTCAGCTGCGGCAGGATCTAGTGTTTTTTAGATACGCCCCCTTGGGTTCCACAGTGACAAGCGTATATAATATGTCAGTGTTTTCAGTTATAATGAATGCCATATTTAAGAAGAAGTTGGTCATCGATACCTCCTTCAATGCAAATGCACACCAAATTCAAACTCTTAAGGCAATCGTCGAAGAGCCTCTAGTAATCAGGGAAATTGGGAAAGGGCGCTACGTCTGTAATGTGTAGATAAGTTGAAACCTTGTGTGTAACGGAAGGCGTGCGAGGGGAATCCGCGCATGTGTGGTGTTAACTCCATGTATAGGTGGCTTAGTGGAAAGTGCATAGTGAGCAGGAGACTCAGGATCGCATTCCGGTCCGACACAAATTTTCAACTTTTCCCGCTGATTTAATTCAATGCCCATTGGTAGTTAATGTGGTGTTTTCCTTTGTGTTTTAATTTTCATTGTCGATTAAATGGACAAATCCAGATTTTGAGAAACAAAAAAATACTGATACTTCACTTTTTAACTCAAAGCGCGGTGTCGTAGCTCATCACATTGACAATTTCGAAGTCATGTACGCAGTAAATATAAGCTGGTAATAAATTGCACTTTATCATACAATTACACTTAAATTGTATTTTGTAATAATTGAGAGATGCAGAAATTTTCTTAGCCACTAAAGTTTCTAGATGAATCATACAGTGATTAAATGTAATAAGACCATTGTTTGCAGATTTAACTTCAACAAGGGCTCAAACAATTCCTTCTGGCAATACTACTCCACCGTCGCTCGCAGCTTGCAAAGTGATCCCCATCATGGTCCGATAACCCTATAAAAACTTACATAACTCTGTGTTCACAGTCAGCATAACAACACCTGCCCTACGCCAACAGCTGCGAGAAATGAGAAGCATCAGTCGATTCACCTCTTCGACTCCATTCTTCGAAGCAGTTACAAAACATCAAAATTTGTCCAACTACAGTATCATTGAGCAGGGATAATTCATTATTATGGCTGCTGTTCACCTACTTTATGTGGTTTTTGTAGCTTTTGAAATTAAGACGTAGTTTCTTAGTGGATTACATAGCCCTTCGAAAACATTTGCAAGTGTATTTCAATGAAAAGAATAGAAGACGTGTTTTAAATTTTCAGAATGCGGCCTTTGATACTGTAAGCATTCATTATGAACCAAGCGGACAGTTCTTTCATCAGTAATTGCGTAAGTAAAAGGAAATCTATTTTCCACACAGTTTTCTCTATTTGTGCATACAAGGAGTACGGGAAGTGTACCAGTTATCACATCTTAAGGGGAATCCAACTAAATATCATGTGTAAACCACATATAATACTATACTATTGGTTGTAACAGAGAATGACATGCCACATTTTTCGTAAGGATATGTGCAAGTACTTGTAATTAAAAACGGTTCAAATTTAAATATGTACCAGTGATCGACAGTGCAAAATGTGACGATACACTATTAGCGGCACACAATTGTACTATTTATCGGCAATGCGACGTAAAGTGTTCTCAAGTCAAGAAAATTTTTATTTCTACTTCAAAATTACAAAAGTTTAATATAAACATTATAATGAAATACCATATAGAAATGTTTATTCTGACAATTATCATTAATTTCAGTCCTTAGATTACGGATTACTTTTCATTCATGTAAAACAATAACATCAAAATGTTTGTTCATTTACACAAGTAAGGCAAGTGAAAGTTGTAAGACTTCTTTTGTTTCTGCTACAGAATTCTTCATGAAAGCAAGTTTTACACTGAACACACGTACTATAGGTAATGTCATTTTCACACACTTTGCACTACCATGAATCTTCTGCAACTTCCGAAATTTTTCCCTTTCTCATCGTCTTACGAATTTCTTTACTTTGATGTCCAGTTATGTGATTGCTTCCTTTCTCAGTCATTCTATCACGAATTGCAATTTCTGGGCATTTTTTTCTTATCTTCTCGCTGTTTTCCCTTTTTGTCTTTGCTTTTTTCCTTGTTCTTTCTACGTTCCTCCTTATACTGTTTTATCGCTTTTTCTTCTTCCTTCTTTTGATAATATTTCATCCACTGTGCGTATGTAGCCACTGCTGGAATCTTTTCCTTCTTTCTCTTCTTCAAACATGATTGATCTTCTGGCCAGAATAGAGTGTTTTTAAAAGGAAAGTACCAAAGTCGTGGAAGGTAATGACTGGTTTTCAGAAATCAAATCACTGAAACTTGAGGCCGTGCACTTATTGGATGTTTGATTCGATATCTCCTGATTTGAACCTGTACCGTCTGTCACACTGTCTGCCTGAGATCATCTAACAGATTTTCAGAAACCGTTTCAGTAATTTCAGGATGCCTCTTAAGAAATGCCTGGTACTAATATCTACCTCGTCTACCATTATCAAAATAGGTTTCTTTCTGTAATATTCTGACAAGCATAGCTGCAGAATAACAAAGTCAGCAGTTCATATTATAAACGTAGTCGATATGTTTATGATCTGATTTGTTACTGATACGTAATGCCTAAATGTAGATAGAAAGTGACCCAGCAGTCTTAACTGCAACATTTTACAGCAGAATAGCACTTTGCATTTAAGTTAGAAACAACATTGAGAGGGTGATATATATATGAAGGCCACACAAGACAGTTTAGATAAATGATGAAAGGCAGGAGGTTAAGATGAGACAATCAATTTCTGATAAGTTAATAATATCCCAAATTTAGTAAACCAACTCTTTAAAATGCAAAGACAGAATGAACCCAACGATTTTAACAAAAGTGGAAAATTTTAATGAAAGGTTAGCCTTGTTTATACAATATTAATCACAAATGACCCATGACATTTAAATGAAAGAGCTCAGCTTAATTATCAAAATCACACTAAAGTGGCGCTCCAAAATTTAAGCGAACACAGCTCTTTATAACCACAATTACCAAAACACATTAAAGACGAGCTCAAACATTTTTAGTAAAGTCTCCTGGCAGCAGGAGACTGTGCTCAGTATATCACTAGACAAGAGGGCAATAAAACAACACACCAAAACTTACAAATGAGCCCTGCACTTTAAATGAAAAGATCTCAGCTTACTTATCAAAATCACACAAAGGTGGGGGGTCTGACAACTCGTTAATTTAATACACTCATGCAGGTAAACAGATGAGCTGACTGAAACAAAACAGGAAGGAGAGGAATAAGGTCCCCAACGGTCAACAAGAACTACATCTCTGACACGAAGGGGCTTACACAAATGGATAGAACGCCAAATTACAACCGCGGGGTGGCGATGCCTCACGGAGGGAAAAATTTCTGGAAGGAGAAGATAAAAAGAAAAGAAAAACAGAGCTATACAACTACCGCTCGTGCAGATGCGAGCTAGCAGAGGGGCACAAACCAGCTAAATCCCCCAGTTACGATAACCAAGTTAATGTATATAGAGTACTTGCTACTCAGAGCAAAGGGAAAAGAATAATACAATTGAACCGAACTAAAAGTGCGGTAAAACACATGAATAAACAACTAACGACGTAGACACAGGCAACGACGGCCCTGGGGAACGACCACCGATCCTGACAAATTCAGACGTTCAAATTTTCGAAGCAGGTTTTATCAGTTAGTTAACTTATTTATTTCTTACTCCACGACAAAGTTCAGGCTCCCTCGCGATGGTGTAGGAGGAGGATGTCAACCAACGCCCGGAAACATTTCATACATCCCAGACGCAAAAGCGGCTGAAACGACGCGAGGCGCAGCCGGGGCTGAGTGCGGAGTACTCTAGCAGCTGTTGACAGCTCCGATGCTGGGCGAGGGACGGACCACACAGCCGGGAGACGAAGTAAACAGCTAGCGACGAGGTGTTGTTATCACCTGACAGAAAACGCTCTCCGGGCCAACTTCAGCTCATGGCATTCATGGCTCCCCTCAGACAGAGTCCCACCTAGAACAAGTTCGATCACTCGACCCTGGCGATG
Organism: Locusta migratoria; assembly: GCA_026315105.1. NCBI lineage: Eukaryota > Metazoa > Arthropoda > Insecta > Orthoptera > Acrididae > Locusta > Locusta migratoria. Next base: position 206,462,961 of record CM048750.1, read on the forward strand.
CCATCCATCGTATCAAACTCACTACATTATCGACCAGTGGCGGCTGGTGACCAGAAAAGACGATAGTGCACTTTTTTTCACCAATAAAAAGTTCGGTCTCTCCAGATTGGCAGCTCAACGCATTCGGAAAAACTGCTATGGAGCCAAGATATCATAGATGTGTATCGATCAAAAGCAGACACACGACCGCTGTGACAATATCTAACATACGAGAATAAAAAAAAAAAAAATAGTCGGATCACTTCTCAACGATGTGAGCAGTCGCCAGAAACAACAACTTAAGAGACTTGCACCAGATTACCGAACCACACGGAATTATTATAGTTATAGGTACCAAGAAAACTATTAACTAAGAACGTTTCAGAAAGCAAAGAAATTACCTGATTCATTACTTCACCTGTTCACTTGAGCCTCAAAATTCACTATAAAACACGCTAAACAATGGACACAACGCACAGTTACTTCGCTGGCAGCTACACGTGAACTGGTAAGGAGGCGCGAAAAGCCCGTTTTGAAGGGCCGACGATTCCAGTTGTCTTCGGGAGAGTTGGGACTCTGTTTCTGCGGCTGACAGGGTGGCTCGGACGGGACGTTTATACACTCAAAGCGACTATACGGAAACACTGTTGTCAACCGTTGCCCCCGCACACCCAGCCGCAGTCGGCGATGTTCGGTCCACTCGGTAGCAGTCAGTGCGTAACAGCTCGGGCATTTGAAAAGAAATGGAGTGCTACTTCTCCCCTTGCATACAATCTTTAACAGCATACGAATAATATTATTATTCCTGGGGATAGCGAAAACCTGCAAATTTATACCGAGAGATCGATAGTGCTTGCACTAGTAATCAAATCAAGGACAGGGTCAATCGAAGAAACAGGAGCCGGGACCACTCAAATATCTTTTGTCAAAAACTTAATAAAAACGCACATTTCCGTGCCGTAGCGGACTATGTGCAGACCTAGGAGCGCGCAGTCCCTCAGAGACACAACAGCGCCAGCCAATGGCAGACCAGATCGCTTACTGTCCAACTTTACAGTTATTAACATTGAGTATTAGTCTTGCCACCTGAAGATAGTCGGACGTCTCTGGGCCGACATATCGTGGAGCTACTACAGTTTATGAATGGGGCATACATGTGCACAAAATCTTAAAATTAACAAGTCTCAAGTTTCTCTCCTGCAATGTGGAAATGTGTGGGATCTGTCATCTCTAATGAAATTAGACAATGGCACATTGAAAAAGACAGACTCAATGCAGTAGCTTACTCTCTATTTTTTAAAATTGCTCAAATGCTTCAAACCTCAGATTTTGATAAGCTGATGCGAATTTTAAACACTACTAAAAAAAAAAAAAAATACCAGATTGACTCAGAAGTACGTTTGGTATGAAATTAAATATAAACGAAAGTCTGGCTTCTCGTTCGCAGTTTTCATAGTGAAACTCACTGATGTAAAGTAATATTTTAGGCAGATGGCTCTGTTGAATAAAGGGTTAAAATACCAAGTTAAACCACGCATTACCGACAGACAGATCGTAAGTGTTGCTGCAGACTTGAAAACTGCCTTAGACAAAATCAATATTAGTAAGAGTGAGAAAGTGATTAACGAAGCTAAACTAAACCACCCTCATGAACCAGATGTTTCTGAGGTGGAGTGGCTTGCGAGCCTCAATGATACAGATAGCCGTATAGTAGGTGCACCCACATCGGAGGGGTACCTGTGGAGAGGCCAGACAAACGTGTGGTTCCTGAAGAGGGAATAGTTACAGGGGCAACAGTCTGGATGATTGACTGAGATGGCCTTGTAACATCAGATAACATGGTTTGTCATGCAGTTACTGCGAACGGCTGAAAGCAAGGGGAAACTACAGTCGTTAATGTTCCCGAGGACACGCAGATCTACTGTATGAGAACATGGAGATGGGATCCTCTTCGGTAACTTATTCCGGAGATAAAATAGTTCCCCATATAGATCTCCAGGTGGGAACTACTTAAAATAATGCCATCATCAAGAAAAGCAAAACAGGCATTTTACGAATTGGAGCGTGGAATGTTCTAACCCTTGATCGGGTAATAAGTAAGAAAATTTGAAAAGAGAAATGGATGGGTTAAAGTTCGATATAGTTGGAGGATGAACAGGATTTTTGGGCAGGTGAGTACAGGGTTATAAATACAAAATCAGTTGGTGGTAACGCAGGAGTAGGTCTGATAATGAATAAGAAAGCAGGAATGCGGTTACTATGAGCAGCGTAGTAAACGCATTATTGTAGCAAAGATAGACACGAAGCTAAAACTGACCACAATAGTACAAGTTTATATGCCTACTAGCTCTGCCAATAATGAAGAGATCGAAGAAATGTATGAGGAGATAAATTATTGAGACAGTTAAAGGAGAAGAAAACTGTGATTGGGAACTGGAACTCGGTATTAGGAAAGGAAAGAGAAGGAAATGTAGTACGTGGAAGGGACCAGGAGAATCTGGGAGGTACCAGACTCAGTGTATGACGGTAAGGCAAAGGTTTAGAAACCAGGTTTTAACTGTAAGACATATCCAAGGGCAGATATAGACTCTCACCATAACTTATTGGATAGGAACTGTAGATTAAAACTTAAGAGACTGAAAGAAGGAAGAAAATTAAGCAGATGGAATCTGGACAAATTGAAGGAACCATAGTTGTCAGTTTTGGAGGAAGCATTGGGCAAGGATTGTCTGCAATGGAAGAAAGTAATAAAGTCGAAGAAGAATGGGTAGCTGTGAGAGATAGAGCAGTGAGGGCTGCAGAGGATCATATAGACAGAAGGACAAGGCCTACTGCAAATCCTTGGATAACACAGAAGATACTGAACTTAATTGATAAAGGAGAAAATATAAAAATACATCAAGTGAAGCAGGCAAAAGGAGCACAGACGGCTGAAAAATGAGGTTGACATGAAGTGCAGACTGGCTAAGTAGTAGTGGATAGAGGATAAATGCAAGAACATAGAAGACTTTATAACTAGGGGAAAGATAGGTACCACCTACAGGAAAATATAGATTTTGGAGACAAGAAAAGCAACGGTATAAATATCAAGAACTCAGATGGAAAACCAGTACTAAGCAAAGAAGGGAAAGCTGAAAGATGGAAGGAATATATAGAAGGCCAGTACAAAGGAAATAAACTTGGAGGCAGGATTCTAGAAGTAGAGGAACATAGTGTACTGCGAGGGGAATTTGACATAGCACTAAAAGAGTTGAGTAGAAACAAGGCCCATAGTAGTCTGTCTGAAGTGCTATTATCGTTAGGAGAGCCAGTCATGAACAAATTCCTCCACCTGGTATGCAGGAAGTATGAGACGGGGGAAATTCAGACTTCAAGAAGAATATACTGATTCCAATTCCTAAGAAAGCAAGTGCAAACACATATGAAAATTACAGAACTATCATTTTAATACGTCATGGGAATGGAAAAATCTGGTTAATCCGACCTTGGTGAAGATCAATTTGGATTTAGGAGAAATATAGGAACACGCGAGGAAATACATTACGACTTAGATTAAGGAAAGGGAACCTATGTTTTTAGCATTTGCGTATCTGGAGAAAGCTTTTGACAGTGCTGACTGGGAATTCTCTTTTTCAGTTTATAAAGGTAGTGTAACACCACACCGCGACCATAGCATTAGAATCACCATATTCCAACATTTTTCATCGTTACGTAATTTTAATTATTTTTTTAGTAAATTCAAATTAAATCAGAGTAATTCAGAAAAACAGTATTTTGACGTAGGTCAAAATACCTCGTATATCAAAGATCATTTGTCAGGTTGCTATTATAAATAGTACCCAAAGCTGAATTATTCTCTCTCTACGTTACTTGCTCTCTACGTTACTTGCTCTCTATGTTAGTAAATCTCGAAGTGTGATAGAAGCTATTTGGTGATAGCTCTCCGTGATTAGTTTCGAAGTTTCATACGCGTTTACTTTCAAAAATAGGAAGAGACCGGGAAAAAGTATCTATTTATTAATATAAATTTTCATATCGATGATACGCGAATCCGTACATTATCTTTGGACTTTGATCGGGATAGGCTAGGACCAGTGATCTCTATACAAACTGGATGTATAACTCTGGTGTCAGAGCATTGAATTGCAGCGTGCCTGCACATTCATATGTTTTGCACACGATTTCGCATTGTCCGCCATGTTTAAATTTGGCAAACGAGTTTCCATCAGTTATTACGCGACTAAGAATTGGTTGCTTACCTCTTGACTTGGAATATAATTCAATTTTCGATGTTGTAGGCTGATATGGGAACGGAATCGAAACATATTTTCTTCTCTTTTTCTTTAAATGCTTCTTAGCAGCCATGTTTGAATTTGGCAAGAAACTAAATATGAATATCTATGAGTGACACGCTAATAAAACTGAAGTTCAACATCCAGAGAGTATAGAGATCAATGGCTAGGACGGAAGAATTAGAAACTTCTGTCTCCAGTAATAAACTGATTAACATTCGGGATTTTGGAATTTGAACTTATTGTCAAGTTTAATGAAATAACTTAAAAAAACGTATCTGGAAGTGTTAAGGAATGTAAACAATTTAACAGGATCCAGAGACTTTAATATAAATGAGACTTTGACGAAAATAATCACGCATTGTGAACTCATAAAGTGTTTTCTGTGAAAGTGATTTTGTTGTAAATATTAAATTCAAAATAGAGAATCTTAAACAATTAGAGTCTTAAACAATTATTCAAGTGTTTAGTTCCCTAATATTGTTCAAGAAGATTCTAAAAGTGAACATATATCTGTGAAACTCGTAATGAATCAGTTAATATGTGAAAGAAAATATCTAACAGTTTTGATTAGAAGAAACTTCTAATGAAATACTTTCTAAAGAATAATTCGATAGCAAGGAATCTGGTACAAATAATATCTTTTGTGACGGGCTTCAAACTGTTTGAACTACCGGGACTCAAAGATTCAGTTTTTCGGTTTATTAAATATCAGCCCCTGAGAAACGGAATTTCATGCTCAAACATTATAAAAGTCTTTAATTTTAATTGATACGCAGAACCAATATTTACAGTATGGAAAATTCAACAAAGATATAAATTTTATTAATTACGAAGAGGTACCAGGTCTACCAACTTAAATTTCATACTGAGGTGACAAATAAAATTTTGAACCCATCCATCCACTACAATTGTGAAAGTCAAGCCGAATCTACAGCTTACAAGTCACAAGCTAAAACCAAAATACAAGACAACCAACGTGAGGCCCCTCGACGAGTCACAGTAGCAGGGGTAAAATATAGAGAGCGAAGAGTTATATTCAACTTGTACAAAAACCAGACAGCAATTATTAGAGTCGAAGGTCATGAAAGGGTCACAGTGGTTGGGAAGGGAGTAAGACAGGGTGTAGCCTTTCCCAATGTTGTTGAGTCTATACATTGAGCAAGGTTTGAAAGAAAGCAAGGAGAGATTTGGAGAGGGAATTAAAGTCCAGAGAGGGGGGAATAAAAAAATTGCGGTTTTTCTGACGACATGTTAATTCTGTCAGATAGCAAAAGAGCCGGAAGGGCAATTAAACGGAAAGGAAGGTATAAGATGACCATTAACAAGAGTAAAACAAAGGTAATGGAATGTAGTGCCAGAAAATAAGGCGATACTGAGATATTGGGTAATGAGACGAAAAGAGTAGTAGATGAGTTTTTGTATTTGGGTAGCAAGATAACTTCTGATAGCCGAAGTAAAGAAGATATAAAATGCAAAATGGCTATGGGAAGAAAAGCGCTTCTGAAGAAGCGAAATTTGTTTAAATAAAATACTAATTTAAATGTTAGGAAGTCCTTTCTGAAAGCATTTGTCTGGAGTGTAGCAGTATATGGGAGTGAAACGTGTACAATGAGTTCAGACAAAAAGATGATAGAAGCTTTCGAAATGTGGTGCTACAGACGAATGATGAAGATTAGATGGGTAGGTCACGTAACTAATGAGGAGGTGCTCAACAGAATTGGTGAGAAAAGGAGTTTGTGGCATATGCTGAATAAGAGAAGGGATAGGTTGGTGGGACACATTCTAAGTCATCAAGGAATCCTGAACATAGCATTAGAAGGAAGTGTGTGGAGTGAAAATCGTAGAGGTAGAGCGGGAAATAAAAACAGCAAGCAGATTCAAAAGGTTGTAGGTCGCCATACGTGTTCTCAGATGAAGATGCTTGAACAGGACAGGGTAGCGTGGAGAGCTGCATCAAACCAGTCTACGGACTGAAGACCACAACAACAACAAGCGAAATTCCTCACCGGGCCAGGAACATAGGATATTAAAAACAATAACTAACAAAATGCAGCAAGAGAATAACATTCTTGTACGCGCAGATAACGGCAATACAGGTGTTCTTCTTTATAAGATAAACTACAGTGACAAAATTATGGCTTCCTTTAATGAAAATGGCAGCAATAGTAATGATTTCGATCCAACAGTAGCATACGACAAGACGCTAAAGGCATCTTTGACGGTTGCCTTTACATTATACCCCGGAAGAGTTGTCAAAGTTGAAAGTCATGAATGCTAGAGCGCCCTTCCTACGTTCCCAGATTAAAACGCATAAACAGGGCCACCCAGTGCACTTGGTTGTTAATGGGATAGGTAGCCCTGGACACCAAGCCTCTGCATTTTTACTGAATGAATTAAAAGACGTCGTTAGATAGTAGCTTCTCTGTACGCAATCGGCAGCACATTGTTGATTTACTTTAGGATCGATTGTACTCAGAGGGCAGCCAACTCCTCTCACTAGATATAAAAAATTTATATACCAGTGTACCCCTTCAGGAAACTGTCAACATTATCCAGAGTAATCTAATCCGAAAAGGAAAGTTAATCCCAGACGAAGTGAATGAAATTACAAATTTGCTGTAATTACTCATAGTCCATAATTATTTTTCTTTAGAGAATAAAATATATAAGCAAAAGATGGTTTGGCAATAGCAAGTTGTTTATCGGGCCTTTTAGCAGACGTTTTCGTCAACCACAATGAGTGCGAAAACTTCGCAAAAAAATCTGTCTTGTGCAACAAGATTCTGTTTTATAGGAGACATGTTGACGATATTTGAATTATTTTTCAAGGTAATGAAGTTGATATAAGCTCCCTGGTTAGTGAATTTAACAGCCTTCATCAATGGATGTACAGGGCATTTTGAATTATCTTGACATGTCACTACAGTTGATGGAAAATAAAATCGACATATTCAGGAAGCCAACAACGAGTGCTTCAAGAATGCAAATGTTACACTTTCTGCGAGCTATGAACATAGTTTATTGTATCATTTTCCGAAGAGTTATAGCACAAAGATATAATTTTTTAAATGGACGTTTTTTTTTCTATCGTGCATTGGATTGGTTGAAACCAGATGCGTCCAAATCAATTTAAACTACATTCCTGTCACTGTTAGTTTGGGAGCTACAACCCTTCAAAATTAGGGGGCGGAGGCTACGACAGCGTAGCTGACTGGCTAGTAGTCATGAGACAGTGGACCGTGCCCCAGGGGATAGCCACTCGGCCAGTCAGCTACGCTATCGCAGCCTCCGCCCCCGGAACTTTGAAGGGTTGTAGCTCCCAAACTAACAGTGTGAAGTGAAGTACTTAGAGAAATACATTGCCTCTTGTCACGTGAAGACGTTGCCACACTTGAGAGCTCATTTGTTGAAGACAGGCCGTGTTCAACGCCGCAAAGCGAAAGTCTCCCGGACCCGACGGACTCTGCGCTGAATTTTACAGGTATGTTTACCTGTAACCTAAAGTTTGCGAAAATCAACTAGACGATTAGCTACTGTGCTGGAACTATCGCAAGGTCAGTGCAAAGTAGTTTAAATTCCACGCTTATTACATGGATGAAGATCACCCAGACTGATGTCCCTCGTTTTTTTTAATTGATGCTTGACCGGCAGAAACATGAGCCTAATCCACTCATCAAAATTTTGTGATCTGACAAGACAAATTTTAAGTAAAGCGGACAAGCTAACAGCCGTAACTCCACTAACTGGTATACTGATATTCAAAATATTTTGCTAGAACAACTGAATCAAGTTTGAGTGAGTATTGCGCGGGGGCATAATCATCATTCGGCGTACTTGGATACAGTTCGGATACCGACACTTATGATGTGTGCACGAAACTTTCAAGTACTTTATTTTTACCACATTATAGTGGTGCCATCCGCGTTCATTTAATTGAAACTCTCCGAAGAACGTTTGGAGTGTTTATTCTCAAATACTTCCGACCAACGCTGAACTAAAAGGCTACATTCTCGACTCAATTCATAATTTAGACAGTGATACCACACTAAATGATAGAGTATGCAACAGTGTTTGAGAATGACTTCAAAGAAGCATTAATGATGACGGAAAACAATTTCAACATAAAAAAAGGTAGCAAGTTTTGTTTGTATTTGTGTTATACATAAAAGATTTTTTTTCCGCTTATGCAAGCATTTTGCAAAGATGTTACAGTACCGAGCAACCGTTCACTGATTATCACAGTCGTTGACTGGAGCAGAAAGAATATCTTTGGTGAAATTGTGAGTGGATGTTAGCCAATAAAAATCCAACGGGTCGCGAGTTCCGTTGGAAACTGCAGACTCAAGCCGGTTTTTCCTCGAAGCGGGAATTTCGCGCCATGTGAAAGAGACAGGTGTTATGCAGGACGCGGAACATAAAAACTTCACCCGTCTGAGTTTTCCCAGAATATTAGAGGGCGAGCGCATTAACCATTCAGTCCACAGTGCTGTCGAGTAAGTCTACACATAAAGTGTCGTTGGTTCAACCTGTTAGTATATCGTGTGCTAGCCTTAAGTGCTCCCATCTTCTGTGAGCACATCTCATCTTTCCTCTCTGTCTGTCCGCATCCTCCTCCGCCTTTCTCAGTTCATAAAAAAAAAAAAAAAAAAAAAAAAAAAAAAGTTCAAATGTTTGTAGAACTTATGTGACTTAACTACGAGGCCATCAGTTCCTAAGCTTACAAACTACTTATGAACTAGCTAAGACTAAGGACGGCACAAATATCCATGCCCGAGGGGGATTCGAACCCCCGACCGTAGTGGCCGTGCAGACCGTGACTGGAGCGACTCAGTCCCCTCGGCCACCGCGGGCGGCTCTCAGTTCACCTCCTGCGCCCCTATATATATATATATATATATATATATATATATATATATATATATATATATATATATATATATCCGACGATCTCAACAGTTTGGGCCCTTAGATTTACAAAAATTTAAAAGGATACACTCTTATGGTTATCTTTAGAATGGTGTCTCAGTTTATTGCAGGGTACCGTCCTCCATGCAATGTACGGTGGCTTGTGGAGTATAAAAAAAGTCACCATGAAAACATACATACATACATGTGCCCACGTTAATGGTGATCGGTGAAAGGGGGGGGGGGGGCGAATTGTGTTGTAAGCTTCGGCCGTCCATTCCCTTATATAGACAAATAGCTGAAAAACGGGCGCTGCCCGGGTATTTATTTATTTATTCCTGCCATTTTTCAGGTAAATATTCATTTGTATACGGGCTGTATTTCTGTAAAATCTGTTGGGAATACAATTGATAGTAAAGAAGTAATCGATTAAAACTTGGTGTGTAATGGGACGGTTTTCCATAAACATTCTGTTTATGTGCTCATATCTCATGAACTATGTGTCGTACTGTGATACAATTTAGAAGGTACATTCAACCATATGCGTGTATACTGTCTGTAAAATTTCATGTCGCTACAATTTGTAGTGTTCAAATTATAAATTGTAACGTCATACCGAGAGCCGTAGTTTTACTCCATAAACAGCGGAAAAGTAGTAAGCGAGAAACTTTTTTCCTTTCATGATTTTACTATGGTTGCCAGCGAGAAAAAGTTTAATAAAAGTTAGAAATTATGTTTGAAGTTTGTTGCAAGTCGCTAAGTATTGTCATTCTCATACAGTGTATTTCGAAAGTCTCGCCGCATTGTATAGCATTTTTTGCGATTTCTATTCCCTCACGGTAGGGAATGTGTGTACCAAATTCGGTTGAAATCGATCCAATGGTTTAGGAGAAAATGAGCAGCATTGTCGCAAAATGCAGCAGTTTTTCGCGCATCTCATTGTTTATGACGTCATATCTCGAACTATATATCGCATGTGATACTTACGGCGACCGTCCTCGTGGATTGAAGTTTACGTGTACAAAATTTCATAAATATTGGAACAAAACTGTAGATTTGTATGCAACCCGTACAAACATACGGACACTCTGCTTTATATATTAGATGACTTCCTCTTGATTTGAAGGTAGAGCGTATAGAATTTCATCAAGTCCGAAATCAAACTGTACTTATGTATGAGTTAAAGAACAAAGTGCTCTATTCGGATCATTTTCGTGTCTATTTGCATTTTTATCTTGTGTCTTTATTGATCGTCGGGAATTGTGATTGAAATTCTCTGAGAGATTATGTCTATTTTATAGTAAACGTCGTTGTTAAAGTCTGACTGAGCATCGTACAATATCGGAGAAATAACAGAATAAACTGATTTTCACATATGCTGTAAAGTTGGTAAGTAACAGAGCATATTGCTTTCCTTGAGATTGTTTATCGTTTCAAAAATGTTCAAATGTTTGTATAGTTTATGGGACTTAACTACGGGGTCATCAGTCCCTAAACTTACAAACTACTTATGAACTAGCTAGTACTAATGGCGGCACAAATATCCATGCCCGACGGGGGATTCGAACCCCGGATCGTAGTGGCCGTGCAGACCGTGACTGGAGCGCCTCAGTCCGCTCGGCCACCGCGGCCGGCTTTATCGTTTCATACTTCGTGGATATTTTTTCGCCACACTCGCAGTTTCCACTCGTTCCTAATACTAAACGTAAGTGTATACCAGATTTGGCTCAAATTCAAAGAAGTGGTATCGGCAGCAATTAGGTGCTGCTTATAGGTGCAGTTTTATACCAAATAAATAAAAGAAGGAGGTGATCCTCCTTGGTACACAAAACAGGTCAGGACACTGTTACAAAAGCAACCGGAAAGGCACGCCAAGTTTAAATACACAAAATCCCCAGGATTGGCGATCCTACACAGAAGCTCGAAATTTACCGAGGACTTCAATGCAAAATGCCTACAATACTTATCACAACGAAACTCTTTCTCGAAATTTGACTGAAAACCCAAAGAGATTTTGGTCATATGTTAAATATACTAGGGGCAAAACACAAACAATACCCTCATTATATCCTGCCGATGACAGCGCTACTAAAGCAGAGTTACTGAACATAGCTTTTAGAAACTCATTCACCAAAGAAGACGAAACCAATATTCCAGATTTCGAATTACGAACAGAGGCCGTAATGAGTAACGTAGAAGTAGATATCATAGGAGTAGTGCAGCAACTAAAATCACTCTTCAGTCTTCTGGTCCGGACTGTATACCCATTAGGTTTCTATCTGATTATGCTGAAGCGATAGCTCCTTACTTAAGAGGCATATACAACCGCTCTCTCAAAGAAGGATCTATACCAAAAGATTGGAAAGTTGCACAGGTCACACCTATATTCAAGAAAGGTAGTAGGAGTAACCCATTAAACTATAGGCCTATTTCTCTGACGTCAATTTGCAGCAGGGTTTTGGAAGATATCATGTATTCAAATATTATTATTTACCTCGAACAGAATGATCTATTGACCCAAGGTAAAGCTTCAGCACACTGCGCACCCAGTTGGGAAACACGTTCACTATTTAGATCTCCATATATTTATATGCCACCACTAATCACCTGAGGTTGCTACTTTAATGAAACGAAACCGGTTGTTGTAATAAATCATCCGTTACCAGCTGTCTGCGGTTTCATTGAATTTTAATTTGCATGAATTTAAATGGCTGCGAATGCTATCTGGGATGAAACGTTTAAACGGGACAGATAATATAGACTGTTCCACTTAAACTTTTCACTCCAAATTTCTTCGGATACCCAACAGTTACTGAAAAACGATTTTCACAGTATGAACGTGTGTCATGGGATTAAGTACTATGAGACAGTCTAAAACGAAAACAAATATTATTTTCAACACGAACTTGTGATTTTTTTAATTTTTTTTCCTTAAGTGGGACCTCGTGCTTAAGTGTGGACGCTCTAGCAGCGCGCTTTATTTATTTCCATCGCGAACTTCGCAGAGAATTATCTCCGAAAATAATTAACGTATTCATCAACATAGATACTCGGCAAATCACATTTAAGTGCCTGGAAGACTACTTTTATAACTTTTCTCTACCGTTCCATTCTCTAATAGAGCGCGGGAAGAAAGAAAACCTAAATCGTTCCGCAATTTAGTGACTTTCATGCTATTGATCGCATCATAAATAATATGGGGTATCCATTACAGCGTTGGAAATGATATTTGCTTACATATCAGACCGTCTCTTAGGACTAAAAGCCTCTTTGGAACGTTTGTCAATATAAATTATTGCCACAGCGGAGCGGCCGAGCGCATTATGGCGCTATGCTGCGATGCGCGAAGCCGTTCCCTGTCGGGGGATCGAATCCCCCCTCGGGCATGGTTATTTGTGTCGTCTTTAGTATAAGGTAGTTCATAAGTAGTTTATACGTCTAGGGACTGATGACCCCACAGTTAAGTCCCTTAAACTTTACAAACATTTGAACATTCATTTGTAAATTCTTGTTCCAGAAATATTTTCGATGGACGTTTAAGTGGGACACGTTGTACACAGAAGTCACAGATATGGATGGATGTAGTATTATGTGCACAACGTATAAAAGTGCCGTACTTCGGTAGAGATGTTATCTGAGGAGGACATGTTACTTGCTATCGACGCTGTCAGAATTGTGCGACGGCTGCTGTCAACGTTCCGGTGCTATTAAGAGTTCGGTAACTGTACGTCCAGGAGTAAGCTTTGTTGCTGCACCTGTTGTTGAAGACTCAGTAACTGAAAGCGCTTCGCCCACTAGAACTCCGCTACCCGCCGCCATTGTCGTCTCAGGGACCAAGAAGAAACGCCCCACCAATGAACACGCCACTAGAAGTGGACCAAAGGAGGAACACATTGATCATGCCTACCAGGACGGGAAGGGATAAGTCGTGACAGCTCCGATCTAGCCGCTGCTCCTGTTAGGAAGAGATGTCCTAAATATGGCCGATATAAAGTTCTAAAACCTTGAAATAAGATATGTTATCAGGAAAATCTCGCGGCAAACTATTGTCGCTGCCACAGCAGCCCTCAGCCCAATTACAATGGAACTTTTCCTGCCAGATACGACACACAGGTACTATATGCGTGTTGAATTCCATAGGCATCCACGCAGTACGGAGAATTCCGCCAGCTACTAAAGAATGAGTGCAGAAAGGTCTGTCTGGCGTCTGATACGTTCAAGCCTGGCGTCAGCGTTAGCGCCGTCAACGACACTGGTCAAAACAATTAGGAGATCAGTTGAGATTTCTAGGCTCTCAACTATTGTCATCGGTAGAATGGATGTCTTTCTGTCGGTTCTACGGAATGGAGACAACATTACGGCAACCAAGATTGTAGTAAAAAGAGAAAGTAGTTGCAGAGGGGGTTGGTGATGACTTGGTCTGCCTCTACCAAGCGAATTACCAAGCAGTTGGGTTCAAATGGTGTAGTGAGCAGGTAGTGCAGTGCAACAACAACATAACTTACCGGAAGCTATGGCATGGAGAGAGCCGGCCGCGGTGACCGAGAGGACTGAGGCGCTCCAGTCACAGTCTGCACGGCCACTACGGTCGGGGGTTCGAATTCCCCCTCGGGCATGGATATTAGAGCCGTCCTTAGTCTTAGTTAATTCATAAGTAGTTTGTAAGTTTAGAGAGAGACATGCGAAGGTTGGTTCAAATGTTCGTATATCTTATACTTTGACCTCAGAATTGCTTTTATATGTAAGTCAATAATTACTTATTGACAATAACTTTACAAAAGGATCCCAACCAATCAGATGATTTCAAGTACTTTATATAAAGCCTCAGGCAACTACTATGTTTTAGTAACGACTGTGAACATTCGTTCATTACAGGACAGGTTACTCTGTAACTTCTAAATTTTGGTATGTTTTTAATGTTTTTTAATGTTTTGCCTTTAAATTTTTTTGATATCATACTTTATAAATAGTAGCTTATATTCAGTTATAACATTTATTTAACAGATCTGAAGATGGGCAGCTGTCCCGAAACCGGTAATGTTTTAGAAAATATAAGCGATTTGGAGACGGACATTCAAGAAGTTTATTTTATTTTATTTCTTTATTTTTTATTTTTATTTTTTATTTATTACTGAGAGCTTTTAGCTTACTGATCGGGCACACTGAGCCACGGCTCCCGGCAAACGATCTAGGCCAGACGGCGGCTCGGCAATAAACATTTTATACTCATTAGGCACCTAAGAAACTTCGGATCGATTTTTCAAGTAGTGCGTCCTAGTATTTTAACCACGTGAGATGTTACGGGTCCTCTTTCACTACACAAAATGTCGGACAAATCCTCGACCGCACGGTCGTGCCGTCTCCTTGTCAGCTGCAGCGCACCCTCCAGGCATAAACAGGATGCGCAATATCAACACAAACAAATGAGACACCGTTTAGCCTGCAGAAACTGGGCGGAGGAACAGCAGGATACGAGGCGTGAAAAATGGCGCTGGGTTCTGTTCGCAGTAAGACTTCGTGTTCAGCCGGAAAATCGTCGTTCCATCATCTGGAGAGAACGTTGAACTCGGAACATTACCATATCATCATGATGGACGAATAGTGTGGGGACGAGTCAGTATTGTCGGACGTGCGGACCTCTGTCCTTCAGAACGCCGCTTTGTCTGCTCAGAGGAATAGAGACGAGATTCTTCGACTTTTGTTGTGCCCTTCGCTGGTTTTCTCTTGTTGGACGACAAAGTTCGTCCCCAGAGAGCTTCACTGGCGGACAACATGCTTGACGGAAATGAACGGCCGGCCGCAGTGGCCGAGCGGTCTGCGGCGCGCTAGTCACAGTCTGCACGGCCGCTACGCTCGGAGGTTCGAATCCCACATCGGGTATGGATGTTTGTGCTGTCTTTAGTATAAGGTAGTTCAAATGTTTGTACAACTTATGGGACTTAACTACGGGGTCATCAGTCCCTACTTATGAACTACATAAGACTAATCACGGCACAAATATCCATGCCCGAGGGGGGATTCGAACCCCCAACCGTAGTGGCCGTGCAGACCGTCACTGGAGCGCCTCAGTCCCTTCGGTCACCGCGGCCGGTTAAGGTAGTTCATAAGTAGTTTGTAAGTTTAGGGACTGACGACCCCGCAGTTAAGTCCCTTAAGCTTAACAAACATTTCAACATTTTTGGAAATGAGTGACCAACTTGTTCATCGGACTTAAACCCATTGAGCATGTCTGGGATGCACTTGGCAGACGCATTAAAG
Source organism: Locusta migratoria (assembly GCA_026315105.1). Classification (NCBI taxonomy): domain Eukaryota; kingdom Metazoa; phylum Arthropoda; class Insecta; order Orthoptera; family Acrididae; genus Locusta; species Locusta migratoria. The sequence continues at coordinate 206,478,398 of CM048750.1, forward strand.
CCAGACCAGCACGTACCACAACTGTTGCACAGTTGAATATTGCATTCGCGGAAGACTGGCAAAATATCATTCAAGAGCTGATTGATAATCTCATACTGTCCATGTACGCAGATGTGCAACTATACTGACCGTCCGAGGTAATCACACACTATATTAGGGGGCAACGACAATGACTTTTTCTCTATTATGGTGGCCCCGAAGTGTCTCACTTTAGACTAAGTAAACACGATCTAAACTTCACGTAAATAGTTGAGACAGCAAAGTATCGTACTGTATGACACACAAGTCACAATTGTAACCAATATCTGAATAAAATACGTAACATGTGTTTGTTGTATAATAATAATAATAATAATAATAATAATATGGGTTTCTATTCCGCAGGACCTAATTGAGGAGTAAGACTCCATAGTCATGGAACAAGTCAATACATGACGTTTTACACAGGAATGGTAATAGAACATTTTTAAGTAGTCCTATGCACACGACACTCTTAAGACTAAGTGAAAAGAATCAATAAAGAAAAAAAAATGAATTAGCTTAATTGCTTAATTTTTCTAGGAGTTCATCGACAGAATAAAAGGAGGGAGCCATGAGGTAACTCTTCAATTTAGATTTGAAAGCGTGTCGTGTGGGTTAGTGCTAAGATTCTTTAGTTCTTGTGGCAGCTTATTGAAAATGGATGCTGCAGAATAATGCAATCCTTTGTGTACAAGTGTCAAGGTGGTGTGATGCAAATGTATATTCTGTCTAGTATTCACCGAGTGAAAGCTACTAACTCGTGGGAATAAGCTGATATTATTAACAAACGACATTAAAGAAAAAAACGTATTGTGACGCCAGTGTCAAAATTTCCACATTACTAAAAAGAATTCGACATGAAGTTCGAAAAATTACACCACATATTGCTCGAACAGCCCGTGTCTGAGCCAAAAATATCATTTTTGTTTCAGTCGAGTTACCCAAAAAAATAACGCCGTACGTCATAAGGAGTGAAAGTAAGCGTAGTAGACTGCTTTTAGTGTTGACCACTTATTCCAGATATTGTTCTAATGGTAAATAAAGCAAAATTTAGTTTTGGAACAAGCACCTGAACATGGGCTTTCCACGACAGTTTACTGTCTATTTGAACACCTAGAAATTTAAACTGTTCAGTCTCACGTATCATATGCCCATTATAAGTAATCAAAATCTCAGCTTTCGTCAAATTATGTGTTAGAAATTGTAAAAACTGAGTTTTATTGTGATTTAACATCTACTTGTTATCTACAAGCCATGAACGTATCTCTTGAACTGTGTTATTTGATACTGTGCCAATATTACGAACATCCTTCACTACCAAGCTAGTATCATCAGCAAACAAAAATATTTTACAATCACCTGTTATACTCGAAGGCATATTGTCACGTTGCAATGGAAGTAGGCTTGACTTCGAAGGCAACTAAACACAGCACTTATACTGAAGGCACGTTGATTACTAACTCTACATACACGCAGCACTGACTGCCTCTCAGGCAGAGTGCTCTGCTATTTATACACAGAGAGAATTTACCAGAAATTAGAAGAACAGTTAACTTAAGAAACAAGTAGAATTTACAGGCGAACATGAGAAAGATGTAGAACCTTCTGGAATTGCAAATTACAAAGAAATAAATTTTTGCCAGTGGGTGGGACTGAACCGGCGACCTTCTGCTCCGCAGTCCGTGACGCTATCCCCTGCGCCACGTCGGAAGTTGGTGTTCGTGGTCTATCGCGGCATTGCTCCCTCTCCTGGAGAAACAGCGACCCGCTGTTATGATCCCTGTAGAGCCAGCTTTTGACCGTGTCATGGGTCCTCTGTATGACAGTTCAAGAGAATCCTTCCCTTCTCCGCGATTATCGACGACTGACGTTCTTGTCGTGGCTTCATCAGGAACATTACCATCGTTAAAGTCCTTGAACAAGAAGCCATTGTCGTCTACCTGCTCTTCAGGATCGTAGTAAGGCTTCATGCGCAGGACGTGAACAATGTCTCTTCGTTTTTGACGTTTCGACGACGGCTCATAATCCTCAACTTCGTATGTGACGTCTGACAGGCGGTGTATGACACGATATGGACCAAAGTATCGCTTCAATAACATTTCTGACAGTCCAACCTTCCGTACAGGGGTAAAAATTCATACCAGATCTCCTGGGCTGTACACAACAGGTCGGTGCTTGTCGTTATACCGCTGACGATCCTTCTCCTGGGCGTCCAGTGTCCGTATGCGAGCCTGGTGATGAGCTGTTTAACATAGTCATCCTGAGTGTCGTCCAGTTGGAACGGGAACAGCTTATCCATTGTCGTCTCAGCTTCACGGCCATGGAGCAGGAAAAACGGAGTGAAGCCTGAGGTGTCTTGTCTTGCGATATTGTAAGCAAATATCACGACTGGCAGAATTGTATCCCAATCCTTCTGCTCAACATCGACGTACATCGACAGCATGTCGGCTAACGTTTTGTTAAAACGTTCCGTAAGGCCATTTGTCTGAGGATGGTATGCAGTTGTCATTCTGTGGACAATGTTGCACCGTGACATTACCTCTGATACTAGTTTTGACTGGAATACTTTTCCACGATCAGATATCATGACACGTGGTGCTCCATGCTTCAGAATAATGTCTTCTACAAGGAATTTTGCGATCTCTGGAGCTTCCGCAGTCGGCACAGGTTTGGTGACAGCGTAGCGTGTGAGGTAGTCAGTGCAAACTATTATCCAACGGTTACCGGTTGTCGACTTCGGGAACCTCCCTAAGAGATCGATTCCAACTCGGTGGAATGGAGCTGCTGCCGGCGGAATCGGTACGAGATGTCCTGGAGGTAATTGCGGCACATGCTTCCGTCGCTGGCACTCTTTACAGTGACTCACACAGTGCTTGACAGACCGGTAGAGACCTTTCCAGTAATACCTGCGTCTGATTCTGTCTAGGGTCTTCACGAATCCCAGATGACCGGATATTGGAGCATCGTGGAAATATTTGAGAATAGCTGGCTGGAGATGAGCTGGAACAACAAGTAGCCATTTGGGGCCCAGTGGATCGTAGTTGCTCTTGTACAATGTTCCGTTTATAAGTTGGAACTCTCCATTGGTCGGTTCCCCTTTCTCCAAGGCCTCTATCATTTTTAATAGTGTTGGAGCTTCCCTCTGTTCAGCTGTAACGTCATCTAATTCAGTGAGAGCTGAAATTTCATTAATGTTGTGTTCCACTACTGGATTCCTCGAAAGGCAGTCGGCATCCTTGTGTTTGCGCCCGTTCTTGAATACCACTGTGACATCGTTCTCTTGGAGTCTTAGTGCCCATCTTGCTAGTCGACCTGATGGATCCTTCAAGCTAGTCAGCCAACACAAAGAATGGTGGTCTGTCACGACGGTGAATGGTTTGCCGAATAAATACGGCCGGAACTTGTTGATAGCCCAGATAACCGCGAGACATTCCTTTTCACTTGTAGAGTAGTTTATCTCGGACTTTGAGAGAACTCTTGACGCATAGGCTATCACTTTTTCGGCACCTTCCTGAACTTGTACAAGCACTGCACCAATCCCATAGCCACTGGAATCTGTGTGAAGTTCCGTTTCTGCATTCTCGTCGTACAAGGCTAGCACTGGTGCGGAAGTTAGAGCCTCCTTAAGTGCTCGGAAAGCCCTTTCTTTTGTCTCATCCCAGTAAAATTTGGCGTCTCCCTGCAGAAGTTCTTGTAATGGACGTGCCTTGTTACAAAAACCTTTTATGAAACGTCGGTAGTATGAGCACAGCCCGAGAAAACTTCTCACATCACGAATGTGCTGAAGAGTTGGAAATTCTGTGACTGCCCTTACTTTATCTGGGTCAGGACGGACACCATCTCCGTTGACTAGGTGCCCCAGGATTTTTATCTCTTTGGCGACTAAGAGGCACTTCTTTGGATTGAGGCGGAGACCTGCAGCCTGAACACACTTCAACACAGTTGACAGGCGACTCAGATGTTCTTCAAATGTTTTCGTGAAAACGACAATGTCATCTAAATAGTGGAGGCACGTCGTCCACTTATGGTGTCGAAGCAAGTTGCCCATCATGCGTTCGAATGTGGCTGGAGCATTACATAATCCAAATGGCATTACTTTAAATTCATAGAGACCGTCAGGTATAATAAAAGCCGTCTTCTCCCTGTCAGCTTCGTCAACCTTGATTTGCCAGTAACCTGTTTGCATGTCCGTAGTTGAGAAGTATGTAGCTCCTTTCAAGCAGAGTAAGGTGTCATCAATACGCGGCAATGGGTAGACATCTTTCTTTGTGATACTGTTCAGCCTCCAATAGTCGCCACAGAATCGCCACGTGCCATCCTTCTTCTTTACGAGGACCACCCGAGACGATCAAGGACTCTCCGAAGGTTGAATAATGTCATCTCGCAACATCTTCTCCACTTCCTCCCGAATTATCCGTCTCTCAGCTGGCGACACTATACGAACGCTGGCTAATTGGCGGATGGTCCCCAGTATTGATACGGTGCTTTATCGTGGGCCGTTTCGTCTGACTTTTCCCCTGCAGAGGTGTGAATGCACCCGAAAATTGGCATAGTATTCCTAACACCCGCTGGCGTTGTTCCTTGGTCAGTCCAGGCCCTATTGGCAGTTCCACGTTTGTTTCCTCCAGCGTGTTGTCTGTACTAATAGCAGGGCATGGGTCTTCATTGATGACGTTGAGCTCACCGTCCTGGGATTGGTTCAGCTGTTCCGATACACATTCCCTTGGGGATAAGTTGTGACTGCTCGTGACAATTTGTGATCCAAATCTCTCCTTGACCACCGGCAATGCTTATGATATCCGCTGGTATGTAAATTTCTTTTGTGAGCCTGATAAACTTTTTACTATCAACAAGCACTTCACAGTTAATCGCCGATCTGTATTTGTGACTGCAACTCTTCTCATCGTCAACGGCGGGATCGTCACATTGTCAACGGCAAATAACTTCCCAGAAAATTCTGTATTACGTGTATCCGTCGGAACAACTTCTTCAATTTGCAGCTCAGATTTTCCACAGTCAATGATAGCTTGGGATACCTGAAGGAAGTCCCATCCGAGGATGACATTGTGACTACATTGTGTTAACGCGACAAATTCAAACGGCTGGGTCCTGTTGTTGATCGTTATTCTTGCGACACACGTTCCTGCTGGATGGACGTACTTTCCATTCGCGACCTTCAGCACAGTTGCCCCCGTATCACAGAACATTGTCTTCTTTAGTGTGCGGCGGTAATTCTCTGACAGTACAGAAAAAGACGCTCCTGAATCAACAAGTGCCCGGACAGGTTGGCCGTCGATTATGACGTCGATGAGATTTCCCGACATCTTGGCGACTGTCGTCCATGGAGGATTTTCATCTGCGGCGGCCTCACCTCCGTAGATGGTCGCCTCGCTTAGTTTTCCTGGGCGCGGCGGCTAGGGGAGCGGCTGCTACCTCTGTACGGCGACGGTGAACGGCTGCGGCGCGTCGGGGAGCGACCTATTCTAGGGTACGGCGATGGGCTTCTTCCCGTAGGTCGACTGAACTCATCAGCAGATGACTGCCTTGGATAGAACTGCTCCGACGGCTGACGTCTTGCGGCAAAATAATCATCGAACACTCGCCTCCTCTCTCTGCAGTATCTTACGACATGTCCAGGGCGTCCACAGTGGAAACAAAGTGGTGTGTTGCCTTCTGTTCTCCAGACGTCTGTTCTTCTGCGGGGCGTCATAGTTACCGGGGGAGTTGGCTGTGGTCGCGTCGGCCGGTTCATGGGCTGCCGTTTGGCGGCTGCAGCGTAAGTCATAGCAGGGCGACGCCATTCTTCACGTCGGGTGCGATTGACGGGGCAGACAGGAGCTAATGTTTGAAATACCTCGTCCTCAGCGGCGTCGGCTACCTCGTGACTTACAGGGCTCACATCCATGGCCATAATCTGATGCTCGCTCGGTCTAATAGTCCCGGCTGCCATGCACTCTCACGATTTGTCGTATGAGAGAAGCCAAGTCCTGCTGGTCTTCCACAACGGCCATAGGGACTACATTTGGGAGTCTGTCATACTTCTTGCGTCCAACCCTCCTTTGTTGCATCTCTTCAATATGCTGGTACCACTTGATGAACTCTTCTGTCGTAGCGACGTCTTTTATCAGAAGAGCTTGGTACATATCTTCTGCAATTCCCTTCATCAGGTGCGTGATTTTGTCCGCTTCAGTCATGTTCGGATTGACTACGTTACACAGGGCCAAAACACTCTGTATATACGATTGTGTCGGCTCACCATGTCGTTGGGCCCGGTTTTTCAGTTGTTCTTCGGCCGAGGGGATTTGTCGCTGGCGGTCTCCAAACGCCTTCTTAAGTTCCTCCTGGAACGTCTCCCAGTCATTCAACTTGTCTTCGTTGTTTTCGAACCATTGCTGGGGTGTTCCATCCAGGTAGAAATACACGTTGGCCAAGCACATCGTATGATCCCACCTGTTGTACTTGGCGACTCGGTCGAACACTTTTAGCCATTTGTTTGGGTCCTATCCAGCATCTCCAGAGAACACCAACGGGTGTCTGATGTGCAGCTGGCTTGTTGCTGGTTTCGCCTCCATCGTTCTTCTAATAATACGGACTTTTGGAAGGATGTACTCGGTGTATCCCTTGTATTCCGGTTCCAGTCCGTGTAAGCGACGGCTTTTACGTTGCCTAATCGGAGCCACGGTAATGCAGCTGTTGCACAGTGTACCCGGCGCCTCCACCAAACAATGTCACGTTGCAATGGAAGTAGGCTTGACTTCGAAGGCAACTAAACACAGCACTTATACTGAAAGCACGTTTATTACGAACTCAACATACACGCAGCACTGACTGACTCTCAGGCAGAGAGCTCTGCTATTTATACACAGACAGAATTTACCAGAAATTAGAAGAACAGTTAACTTAAGAAACAAGTAGAATTTACAAGTGAACATAAGAAAGATGTAGAACCTTCTGGAATTGCAAATTACAAAGAAATAAATTTTTGCCGGTGGGCGGGATTGAACCGGCGACTTTCTGCTCCGCAGTCCGTGACGCTATCCCCTGTGCCACGTCGGAAGTTGGTGTTCGTGGTCTCTCGCGGCAATATTATTTATATAAATAAGAAACAGCAGTGGTCCCGAAACAGAACCCTGGGGCACTCCACACTTAACTGTGCCCCATTGCGATTGTACGTCATAGCCATTTTCAACACTACGGAGACTTACCTTTTATTATCTATTATTAAAGTTATAGGTGAACCAGTTGTGAGCTACTCCTCGCATTTCATAATGTTCCAACGTCTGCAACAATATTTTGTGAGCAACACAATCAAATGCCTTTGTTAAATCAAAGAAGACGCCTGATGTCCGTAGCCTTTTATTTAACTTGTCAAGTGCCTGTACAGTATATGACACCTCACCTAATCCCCTAATTGTTTTAAGCAGTTTATGTTCGCTTCAGGATGGAGACTCGCACGGAGGGTTGTGGCTGTCTATGTACGCTCCTCAGTAGCACGGCGGTGTCTCTGCAAGGAATGGAGACCACGCCCATCGCGGCCGAGCCTTCCGTTACCGCACTTTTTTGGCAGTCTGCAATCTCTGTCTCATACTGGCAGTAGTTTGGTCGCAGGTGATTTTAACGCCATGCATGCAGCATGGATATCTCGCATTACCAACAATTATGGAAGGAAAGTTCTTCGTGCAGTCAAACAGCACGGTACCATCGTCATGTCCTCAGGAACGGTAAACATATAAGGCACTGTAAAACAGATCGTCGTAAGAAGTAAAAAGCGATGCTCTCATCAAGGAATGTGATTCAAATAGAAATCACAAGATAGTGGTAGTGACAAGATGAGGTGGAAAAAGGAGGAAGAGATTTTTAAAATGGAAGTTTCATCAACAAATAAACAAAGCAGAATACCCAGCACTAGCAGCAGGGCAACAGCGAACAGGAAGGATGGGCTGGATCCTAACCAGGAGTTACCACGGCTCATAATAATTATTAATTTAATACATACAAGTTTCCAGAGAAGATCGCGTTTTTTATTCACGTATGTCCGGTTTCGACGTTCACAGACGTCATCTTCTGATTTCCTATACAGGGTGATACAGGAAGAATCTGCAATACTGTGGGAGGTTATAGTATGGGTAATTCTGAACAAAAAAACGTTATATGAACATATATCCGATATCCAATGGTTACCGAGAAAAATGTATTTGCAATGAAAACAGAGAAAATTATATGGAAAAGTATGTGTCATGTTTGTTTACAACTGAGAAGGGTATTCATTCATTTCAAACAATGTAAACACATGTAGGTTACTTAATTCGTAACTGTACGCTATTAAAAATGCTGTACATTGATGACATGATTCATGAAATTAAACTTTACCACGATAGCGTCTCTTGCGCTAAAGTGTAGCTGACGCTGAAGTTCACCAATGGAAACACAGATGGCAGCAATGTTCTTCACGCGCAGTGTTCCGTGGTATTCAGTGCTGCGTAGTTCGCGTGAAGAGAAGTTAAATGTGTCCTGTGTCTGTGTGAGCATTTTGAAGAAACGGTTGAAAATGCCGCATACATTTACGCATGAAGAGTATGCGGACATGCTTTTTGTGTACTGTTTGTGTCACGGAAATACACTTCAGGCTGTGAATGAATATCGGTACCGATATCCAAATCGAAGAACACCAAGCCGGGCAGTTTTCTCCAATGTTTATCGCACATTACGTGAAACTGTAAAGTTCCAAGTGCACAGGTGACTTCCGAAGGAGCTGCACTACAAACCTTACATGGACATGAACAAATAGTGAATTCTGTACAAAGAAGCCCGTCAACTGGTACACTTAAAATAGCCAGACGTATGCATGTTGCACAAAGTCAAGTGTGGCAAACATTGCATAAAGAAGGACTGTATCCATTCCATCGTCAAAAAGTACAACATCTACATCCTGACGATGAAGTACAAAGATTGGAGTTTTGTCATTGGTTACAACATAACCACAATGTCTTGCCATTTTTGTTATTTACAGATTAAAAAATTCACACGTGATGGTATTAATAATACCCGTAATTCGCATGAGTGGGATATCAATAACCCACATGCTACAGTTGAGTCAAACTTCCAAATACGATTCTCAATTAACGTTTGGTGTGGACGTCATGATAATCGGACCTGTAATTTTGGATGAAAGAATGACTGGTGAAAGGTATCTCCATTTCTTGAAAAATGAATTACCTGCATTATTGGAAGATGTTTCCTTGCATTCGAGGTGTCGTTTGTACATGCAGCACGATGGTGCGCCAATATATTACACAAGGCCCGTTATACAATATTTACATGCAGTGTACCCTTATCGATTGGATTGGTAGAGGAAGCCTCATTCGTTGGCCAGCACGATCCCCAGACCTAACACCGTTGGATTTTTGTTTGTGGTGGTGGCGGCTGAAGAATGAGGTTTATGAGACGAAAGTAAATACACGTGAGGAACTGCTTCGTAGAATCGACGTTGCCTGTACCAACCTCAAAAACCGGAAGCAGGAAATAAGACATGCAATACAAAGTACTACGGAATGAGTGCAGAAGTGCGTCGCAGTCCATGGAAGAGTGTTTGAACATTTGTTATAAAGTGTGTAGGATTAACAATGTTACAGTACATTTGGTTATTTACATTGTGAGGGGGGGGGGGGGTTGATGGCATTATTTACTTTTTCAATTGAATGTTAAACTGCCATTGTTGGGTTGCTACATGTAAATACACTTTTTAGTAGTAAAAATACTTACACAGATTTCAATAATAATAATTTTGTCCATTTATAGTAGTTTTTATGTTTTTCTCTGTTTTCATTGGAAACACATTTTTCTCGGTAACCATTGGAAATCTGATATATGTTCATATAACGTTTTTTGTTCAGAATTACCCATACTATCACCTCCCACAGTATTGCAGATTCCTCCTGAATCACCCTGTATTTTACAATGTCATATCTTACATGGTGAAGTTGAACATATCATTGGCTCTACAGTATCACTTAGTGACTCTTGTACAATCTGTGTGGACATGTATACTGTAGATCCAATGATATGTTCAACTTCACCATCAATGTTTGTATACAACTACTCCATGACAAATGCAATAAGAGGATGTAGGTAAAACCATATAAGATATGACATTGTAAAATATAGGAGATCAGAAGATGACGTCTGTGAACGTCGAAACCGGTTATCCATAAATAACGCGATCTTGGCTGGAATTGATTGATTCAGATCGCTCCAAAGAACAATGAGTTCCATACATTAATAAATATAATGTTTTGACATGCAAAACTCCCCATTGTACTTCTCCCCCCCCCCCTCAGTTTTAGTGACAAATTGGTGCACTAAAGCATGTTGTCTTTGTTATGCGGTCATGGTGGTGGACTACGAAGCTGGAGATCCGTGTTCAACATTCTGTCACGCTTTATATGTAGTGTTTTTTTTTTCCATAAATAATAATCAACTGTCCGTCCAGTTTTGACATATCTGTTCATTGTGTTCAATTTTATACCTGTGTTGTGGTGTAATGTCCGTATCGCAGAAGTGTTCTATTAGCAGTCGAAAGGTAGTGGCTTTTGAATGGGAACAACAAATGTTTGATGACAAAACGGCAGCCGTATCCTCCATTGGAAAACACGTCTGATCATACACAACATGTGTGACAATATGTGCGTCATAGGGTAGGAATCGCTTATCGGCGAACTTAACGTGTACGCCGGATGAGTGAGTGAGATATGCGTCCTTGTCCGATATACGCGATCGTATGGATGTAATGTGATCACTCCCAAAGAAATAATGAAAACATAACAGTTTTTTCACGTAAGTGCAAGAGATGAACGCAAAAATCACAAAACGTGTTTTTAACTGGTATAATTTCGTAGGCTTCCACGGCTTGTGTCATTTGGAATAAAACGATTCTAGGTATTAGGCCGCCTCAGTTTTTAAAACACTTAGCAAAGAGATTGCAGAGGTTCCGACATTATTCACTAGTTCTCTTCAGGGCGGCTAACTGTTGAATGCTGCTGAATATTTGCCCCTATATACTGTGAAATTTTCGGTCATCCGATACCGATGTCATACATCTAAGGTGTTTCGTTGGTAGTAGCAAATCAGTAGTCTTTTACGTTTACTAACCTGGTAAGTTATACGTAGGCAAAATATTATATCTGACTGTAAGGCAACAACCAATCAACAGAAGTTCCCAGGGGTTGGTGATTCCTGCTGATAACGTTTCGACGGCGCGTCAGTTCTACTATGGCCGCTGTTTATACTGCAGAACTGTTGGTGGAGCCATTGGCTGGCGCACACAGGCGGTCCGCTGAGCATGGATTACAGGCAGCCATGTCGAAGGTAATTTGTAGCTGTCCTCCCTATTCATGTTGTTAGGTCGTTTAATTATTACGATGGCTTCTATTATTTTGCATTGCTACATCAACGGTTCCCGAGCAAGCACGTAAAAACTGTGAAAGATAATAGTACCACCGCACTCATGTTCTGCCACAGCTGGCTTGTTGACTTTTCCCAATCGTATGTAACGTTCATGTTCTGAAACTAGACTGCTGCTGGGTCTCCCACTTTCACCAACATAAACTTCGTCGCATTCACAATGGAGTTAATAGACGCCTGCAGTGTGGAGGGCATTTATGGAATCCTTCGTGGGCCTCAACAGCTCACGGAACTTGCGGCCACTCTGGAAAGTCGATCTGGATCGTCCTCGGATAAGGACCTCGCCTAGACGTTCGCTGACGCCTCTCACATAAGGTAGATGGGCTATAGGAAGATTGTCTGCTGCATCCTTGCCTGTTTTGTTTTAGTTGTACCTCAAAAATGTTCAAATGTTTGTTAAGCTTATGTGACTTAACTACGGGGTCATCAGTCCCCAAAACTTACAAACTACTTATGAACTAGCTAATACTAAGGACGGCACAAATATCCATGCCCGAGGGGGGGATTCGAACCCCCGACCGTAGTGGCCGTGCAGACCGTGACTGGAGCGCCTCAGTCCCCTCGGCCACCGCTCGTTGTACCTCATAGCTTGCCGTGTGGCCCCTGTCATTGTATCCATTCGCGCTGCATGTTATCTTCAGGTCACTTAGTTCATGTTGTAAGTGATCAGCGTCGCTAATCCTGTGAACTCGTTCTGTCAGCCTACGTAGTGCGGCGTTCTTCTGTGTTGGATAATTGTGAGAATCCACATTGATGTGCGTCGGTTTCTTGTAGAAGCTGTGTCCTAAAGTACCGTTATATGTTCCGTATACTTCCACATCCAACGAAAGGAATAGCTACGGTAGTTTCCATCTCCATCGTAAACTGTTGCGAACTGTTGAAGTGTTGGTGGAATATGTGTAATGCTGCTTCTCCATGACGAAAGTGTCGACCACATACCTCAGCCAACACCGTGGGCGTAGCAGTACAGTGTTTAGTGTTGTCTGTTCAAAGGCTACCATAAATATGTCAGCTGCTACAGGTGGAAGGAGAGAAACCATTGCCTCTCCGTCTGTCTGTCAATAAAGTTTTCCCTGCCAACTAAAATATGTTGAACATCAGCACAATTGCACCAGGTCGAAGATGCCTGGTGGTATTTGGTCCTGTAAGATGATGGTTTCCGCTACAGGCACATTGGTAAATAAAGAGTGTATATCAAAGCTAACATAAGATCTGTACGTTGCACCTGCTGGATGAAATGCGTGGAATTTTTAATGTGAGCGTCCGTGTGACAAAACAATTTTCGTAACTTGTGCGCCAAATGTTTTGCCAGAGAATTTGTGGGAGAGTTTATCACGTTCACAAAGGGTCTCAAAGGACACCCTGGGTACTTGCTGCTGATTGGCTGTTGCTATCCAATCAGATACATGATTTTGCTTACCAACCACTTACCAGGGCTGCACACATAAAGAGACTACTGATAACGTACTACCAATGAATCACTAGCTTAGACGTAGTTATCAGTAGGTATGACGTAGGTATCAGTCCATTGCTAAGTGTTTTAAAAAATGGCACGGCCTAATACCCAGAATTGTTTTATTAAAAATATTTTTAAACGTTTTTGAAGTTTTTGACATTGATACCATCGAATTCCGCAGATATCCAAGTTAATCAGAACATGTGCTGACATTACAGAGAGCGAAGTTAATTGTGTTTATTATTTATTGTTTCAATTTCTGCGAGAGGTCTCGCCTACATTTACTTGCGACGGTAATATATACTTACCACATGAATTATATATTACATGACAAGTTCCAAGGCTATGAAAAGAGAACAGAGATGTCAATGACCGACCGGACAGGTGACAATTTTGTGAAAACCGAAAAGGAAAAATACATAGATTTAAGGGGGATTGAACACGGACCTCCAGCATCAAAGTCCGTCACCATCATCGCAGAACCACGACGCCACGGCTCTATCACTATGCTCCATGTTGTACACCTAGCACTTCACCCATTAATTGTTTCTATTTTCCTTTTTTATTTAACATTTCCTGATTTCGACGTCTACATCTAAATGGACACTCTGCAATTTACATGGCAGAGGGTTCAATCGAACCCCTTTTATGATGTTCCATTCTCTAATAGGTCACTGGAAAAAGAAACACCTAAATCTTTCTGACCTGATTTCCTTTATTATTATTTTTTTAAATTATGATCATCTCTTCCTACATGGGTGGGTGTAAACAATATATGTTCACATTCGTGATTTTCTTACGCTACATTTTGCTGCTCTTGTATTACTACCGTTAATGCTCATTTTATACGCTTTTTTTTCAAGACGCTGACTATCCCTTTCAACTGCTCTTCCAGGTCCTTTGCTGTCTTTAACAGAATTACAATATCAACAGCAAACCGTCTCCAAATATATCCTTGCTTTACAGCTTCGTCAATGTGCAGATTGAAGAATAAGCAATGTACAGATTGAATAACATTGGGGAAAGGCTACAACCCTGTCTTACTTCCTTCCCAACCACTGCGTCCCTTTCATGCTCTTCGTCACTTATAACTGTCTGGCTTTTATACAAGCTGAATATAACTTTCCGTTCCCAATTTTTACCCCTGCTATCATCAGAATTTATCAAGATATTTATCCAAATATACTAAACCTAAAAACGTAGCTTTTCCTTTCATTAACCTATCTTCTAATGGAAGACATAATGTGAAGATCGCTTCGCGTGTTCCAACATTTCTCTTAAATTCAAACTGATCTGCCCCAAGTCGTGTTCTTCTATTTTTTTCCATTCATATGAAAATAATTTGTGTTATTATTTTGCAACCAAAGTGATAATTTTGTAATTGCCACAAGTCTGTAGTTGCAAACACAGATTTTTTTTTTTAAATCCGAAAACAAGTTACGAAGCAGAATAAAGTATATAAGTGACATATATTTGAAGAGACAATAATAAGCTTTATTCCTGTCTAAAATACATAATTCTGATTATTACTGAATCTGTATCGAAGGATCAATTTACTGTAAAAATGGTCAGCACTGAGTGAAGGAAAATGAGAGAATGGTTGGTACTGGAGTGAGTATATTTACATTTTTGGTTGGCACTCAGCGTAAAACTTGAAACGACTTTTCGAGGGGTGTCACGGCATTAATGATGAGCATATGTTACGGTTCCCCGACCTTGATTTTGTGTGCAGCACCTTATACTGGAGTTGCACTGAGGATGCGGTTTTAGTTTTACCTCATTGTCAAATTAGAACGAACAAAGAAACGTCTTGCACCGATTAGAGGAATGAGAAACCGTAGACCTTTACAAAACCAATAACTGTGCTAATCGTGAGAATTGCGCAAATCTTTTCTATTTTTAATTATTTTGCAGTTTAGACATGCTGTTCATGGTTCAGTAAAGATTATGGTAATTGCAATCGAGTGGGATTCAGCATCCTTGACACTATCTGCTGTCTTAATGCGTAGTTTCGCTGTCCGTTCTTACAAACAATCCTCGCTTTACAATACGATGTCAGTAAACTTCCACAAGGTCCGTGATGTTTGTGTGCTCTCGCCTGTGACTCTGTCAAGCATTCTACATGTCATGCTGTGACGCCCCAGGGTGCTGCTGCTGACGTCAAGGATGCGAGCTCGTTAAGCTGGTGTCTTGTTGGTTCTCTCGTGTGTGTCCCGGCTTTGTATGCTGCGGAGATGTCAATGACGGGCACCTCATGGGTACAAAAAACTTTTGAAATCCATACGGGTGCCCTGATGTTGCACCGCTCCAGCGCTCGAGAGTTTCTACCGTTCTGTTCGCGAGTTACCACATATAAATTTCCACTATAACGCTTGTTTTTAGCCTGGCATTTGCTGTTTGTATTTCAGTATTTGTCTTCTCCAACACTTTTTACCCTCAACAGTTTTCTCTAGCACCACGGTTGTTGGTCCCTGATGTCCTAACTTACAGATATCAAAAAGTGTTCATCACTTTTTGACCAACGACGTTGATTGTTTATATTTCATCAATAACACAACTCCTTACATAGCCCATTCATGTCACTGAACCCGCACAGAGTTGTAACCAAATACACATGTCTAGTGCCGTTGCGACAGGGGAAATAAGACGGCCAATCAGCTCCAGTCGTAAAACGAGGAAGGAAGTTTACTGCTTATCTTTACCGTAGTTCTGCTATCCGTAGAAAATTTCCGAAGTTCTATCCGCATTGCTACTACACTACCAGCCATTAAAGTTGCTACACCAAGAAGAAATTCAGATGATAAACGGGTGTTCATTGAACAAATATATTATACTAGACCTGACATGCGATTATATTTTCACGCCATTTGGGTGCATAGATCATGAGAAATCAGTACCCAGAACAACCACCTCTGACCGTAATAACGGCTTTGATACTCCTAGGCATTGAGTCAAACAGAACTTGGATGGCGTATCAGATGTCCATGCAGCTTCAACACGATACCACAGTTCATCAAGAGTAGTGACTGGCGTATTGTGACGAACCAGTTGCTCGACCACCATTGACTAGACGTTTTCAATCGTTGAGAGATATGTAGAGAATGTGTTGGCTAGGACAGCAGACGACCATTTTCCGTATGGAGAAATACCCGTACAGGACCTGCAACATGTGGTCGTGCATTATCCTGCTGAAATGTAGTGTTTCGCAGGGATCGAATGAAGGGTAGAGCCACGGGTCATGACACATCTGAAATGTAAAGCCCACTGTTCAAAGTGCCGTCGATGCCAACAAGAGGTGCCGAGACTTGTAACCAATGTCACCCCATAACATCACGCCGGATGATACTCCAGTATGGCGATGACGAATACACGCTTCCAGTGTGCGTTCACCGCGATGTCGCCAAACACGGATGCGACCATCGTGATGCTGTAAACAGAACCTGGATTCATCCAAAAAAATGACGTTTGGCCATTCGTGCACTCAGGTTCGTCGTTGCATATACCACTGCAGGCGCTCCTGTCTGTGATGCAGCGTTACGGGTAACCGCAGCCATGGTCTCCGAGCTGATAGTCCATGCTGCTGCAAGCGTCGTCGGCCTTCGTGCAGATGGCTGTTCTCTTGCAAATGTACCCATCTGTTGACTCAGGGATCGAGACGTGGCTGCACGATCCGTTACAGCCATAGGGATAAGATACCAGTCATCTCGACTGCTAGTGATACGAGGTCGTTGGGATCCAGCACGGCGTTCCGTATTGCCCTCCTGAACCACTGACTCCATACTCTGCTAACTGTCATTGGATCGCTAACAACACGAACAGTAACGTCGCGATACGATAACCGCAATCGCGATAGGCTACAATACGACCTTTATCAAAGTCTCAAACATGTTGATACATATTTCTCCTCCCTACACGAGGTACCACAACAACGTTTAATAACCCGGCAATGCCGGTCAACTGCTGTTGTTGTATGAGAAATTCGTTGGCAACTTTCCTCATGTCAGCACGTTGTAGGTGTCGCTACCGGTGCCACACTTGTGTGAATGCTCCGAATAGCTAATCATTTACATATCACAGCATCTTTTTCCTGTCCAATTTCGCGTCTGTAGCGCGTCATCTTCGTGGTGTAGCAATTTGGCTGTATATCGTTCAGCCAACATCGGACCGATACTGAAAACTGTTAGAATGTCGGCAGAGTTTTACCGTCCATCTTATAGACTAAGAGTAGCAACTCGACGGCAAGGATGTATAATCTCCATTGAGATTATATACAATCATAATCTATGGTTAACTTTGACGACAGAAAAGTAGAAAGCAGTAATGCCATCTATGGAGAGCAAATGTAATCACTGTGCCGTTGTCTTTGATTGCATACAGTGTGAGTGCCGTATTCCAAATTTTATCAAGAAAAGAACCATCATCCCGATTAATTAATTTACTCATCAGCCGAATTTCAATTACTTCTCTAAAAAGCGAATCCGAGAAGAACGATAAATTAAACTAAACTTCGACCCACACAGGGAACGTGAGGGACCAACGCGTACCGACTGGCCCCCATGTCAACCTCCGACCTAAGGCGATATGGAGGGCGATGTGGTCAGTACCTGGCACTCCCGACCGTTGTGTCGCTTTTCCAGTGCGGAGCTGCTATTTCTAATCAAGAAGCTCTTCGGTTGGGCCCCCTCAAGAGGGTGTTTACAGGCCTAGTGAACCTCGGGTTCCCAAGCTGCGTCCCGCCAACAGTCCTCTCCACCGTAAGCTCTGAGCGTAGTTCAACGACCACTGTAACGCGCGACGATGGAACGTACAGAGCCTGAGGGTCTTAGCTGTTGCCGGGGTCGCGAGGAAGGAATAAATCTAAAAAAAAAAAAAAAAAAAAAAAAAAAAAAAAAAAAAAAAAAAAAAAAAAAAAAAAAAAAAAACGAACCTCAAGCTGAGTTGCCTGCTGAGGAGATGCATAGCTTTTCAGTTGGAGCAGCGGATATCCTCTGGGGAACCTGAAGCAGCCCTCTAGTATTTGGCTTATCCAGGAGAGCAGGGCTCTCCCTGGGTGGACGTTTATTTCCCTGGCTGTTCGTGGAAACAAAATTAAACGAGCACAAAATAACATTGGGGGACGTACAACCGTCGTAACTAAGATATGATCTCCACTCGTTTCCA
This sequence comes from Locusta migratoria, assembly GCA_026315105.1. Lineage (NCBI taxonomy): Eukaryota > Metazoa > Arthropoda > Insecta > Orthoptera > Acrididae > Locusta > Locusta migratoria. Next base: position 206,496,495 of record CM048750.1, read on the forward strand.
TCCCTGGCCAACTTTGGGAGAAACGTTGGGCTCAAACTGAAGCATACTCACCATAGTATCTGGTATGTACGCGGACGGGCGGGGAATCCTTTTCGAAGACTAAACGACAGTTCTTCGTCGAAAACCTTGAGGACTAGTTTGGAGAGGTGGTGAGTCTGTCGGAGATGTGTGGCGGGACTGTTATCATACAAAATCATCCATTATCCATACTAGGGCATTACTCGCCTGTAAGAAACAGGGCGATATTCCTGTCTCTATCACTCCCCTCAAGACCCTGAATATGGTCCAAGAGATTATATCTCATCGTGATCTTTTACTGCAGACTGATGATGAGCTACGTATGACCTTGGAGACGAGGGAAGAAGGTGCACCACAGACCCACAGAAGGTTTTATTGGGTGTAGCTTACAGTTCGCCACTTCCACCCATTGAGCCACCCACCATAACATGGCTGTTCGTGTCACAAATGTTGTAACATAATGCAGGGGAACAGAACAGCGTGCGATAGGTGGGAATATGGTCCAAGAGATTATATCTCATCGTGATCTTTTACTGCAGACTGATGATGAGCTACGTATGACCTTGGAGACGAGGGAAGAAGGTGCACCACAGACCCACAGAAGGTTTTATTTGGCGTAGCTTACAGTTCGTCACTTCCACCCATTGAGCCACCCACCATAACATGGCTGTTCGTGTCACAAATGTTGTAACATAATGCAGGGGAACAGAACAGCGTGCGATAGGTGGGAGGGAGCAAGTCTCCTTGGCAGTCGCACCAGCCTGCTCGATTCCTTGGATGCCCGTGTGCCCTGGAACCCAGCAGAAAATTCCTTCTTTTTAGTGCATTTGTAATGCGAGGGGAGGAGCGTCCTGTATTTCCCGCGACATCCTATCTGCTAGGTACATCTGGCCCACAACAAGAAGGGCGCTTTGCGAATCGCAACAATATGGAAAGTTTCATACCACGACGTCATTTGCACCCGTGCCCTCATCATAGCAAACAGTTTCGCATAATAAGCGAAAAATTGTATTGGCAGACCTATACGCAGAACAACGACAGTGGACACGACAGACTGGCCAATACGATCGTCTTGCTTGACTCATCTGTGTAAACTGTAAATATCTGAATGGTGTTTTAAAATGTCTGAAAATTTAATTTGCGAAAATAGTTTGAGGTGCAATTCCTCTTGTAATCAGTCAGATCTAAAAGCAGGACCTATTAATTATCCAGAGAGATCGTCTATTTCCCCTCCCCCTGGCGTTGGATCTTAATGCCTTGCACTTGTAGCAACTCAAGGCATTCCTTCGCTCGGGGGCCTAAATGGCCTTGCTACCTGTTGACAGTTACGGAACACAATGGATGCTGCGCAATAGGAATGGACAAAACGAGTTAGAGCTGACAGACCAGTATGACTGGCATCCCACCAGCCTCCAGCCTCTGCACACAGGCTAACCACTGGACTCGTGCGGTATGCATCTATCGACAGCCTGATAACTTGTGGTGCACTGGAGCCATCCATGTTCAAGTGGGCACGCAAAAGCCTCAAAGGTGAAAAAGACGTGCCCTGCCAGGACCTATGCATCTTAGTTCCTGATCATGTCTCTTTATGTAGGTGGGTGCTAACAAAAATCTGTTCGCATTTGGAAGAGAAAGTTGGTGAATGAAATTTCGGAAATATATCTCATCGCAACGAGTATCACCTAACAGAGGAGCTAAAAATTAGAAAGTTAAGCACCAGTGTTATTCCACACGTCAAAAAATACCTTATACAGGCTGCCCTCCGTGAATCAAAACTTGAAGGACAAATCATTGAATTGAGAAACGAGAACAAAAGACTCAATAAGGCCCTTGAAATCGCCAATGTGCAAATATCAAGACACGATTTGGACTCAGCCGAAAGCCTGCAACTTGCCAGACTGGAGGGTCAAATCGACATACTGAAGGAGCAAAACAACAAACTGATCGGCGACCTGGATTCGAAGGATTTGGACATGATCAGTTTAAAAGTTCAGAATGGAAAACTACAGGACGAAATTCAAAAATTACAAGGAAAAATCACAGAAGAGGAAGAAGTTGCCAAGCTGGAGGCAGAGCTACGAATATTAAAAGAAGAAAACAAGATAATCAGGACGACCAGTCAGACACCCACGTATGCAATGATGGCAGCAGCCCCGTCGCAAACACCGAGGCAGTCGTCGGCCATCGAAACTAGAATACAGAGGGCTAAAGAAAAACAGGGAAACGTCCTGTTTTTCAAGGTAACAGATAAAAAATCGACTAAAGAGGTGATGGCCGAAATAACCAGAACAATCAATCCAAAAGAAGACAGGGTCAAAATCAAGGGAATCAGGTCAACTACCAACACTGTAATCGTGGAAACGGCTACTAAGGCTGACGCTGCTAAGGTTGCTGAGAAGACCGCCACCCTTCGAAATATACAATGCGAGGAATCTAGAAAGAGGAGACCAATGCTTATAATCCATCAGGTTCCAACATACCTTAAGGATGAAGAATTTATGGAGCAACTATACGAAATAAATCTCAGAGACCACATCCCCAAGGACGAATTTAACAAAGAGGCATGTCTTAAATTCAAAACCGGACGGAAAACAAGCAATAAGGCCAACAATGTACTTGAAGTTAGCCCCAGAATATGGTGCATTCTTATCAAGGCCGAACGAGTATATATTGATTTTGAATCGCTAAAAGTTAAAGACTTCGCTAGAGTATCAAGATGTTATACATGTCAAGATCTGGGCCACTCAACTAAGCAATGCAAGTTAAAAGAACCTGTGTGCTACAGATGTGCCAAACCAGGGCACGTCAAAGCTGACTGTCAAAATGACGAAGTCGCATGCATTCCGTGCATGTACCGCAAACGAACATGTAGCCACAAAGGAGGACCAGACTGTGTAACACATAAGCACCTCTTGGACAAGATAATAAATAACACCGATTATGGATTATAACCAACAACAAGAGTTACCAGGAAGCCACTACAACCCACAACCTCAACAACACCACCCCCCTCAACAGAGGAAGAAGTCACCGTAGACCAGGGCACGCTCATGGCAGCGCGCCATCGCGTGGCGGCGGCAGATGGGCTTCATTCCACCGCCGGTCGGTGAACTGGACCTCGGCTGCATCCCGTCCCTGGTCGCCTCAGACGTCGCACAACAGCAGTTCCTGTACGCTGCAGAATACGTCGAGGACCTGAGTAGGCGCGGCGCCATAAACCATGAAGACGCCAGAATAATCAAAAGATGCTTTCTTGATAGTATGATTGCACAAATTAACCTAATGTATAGAATAGAAGAATTAGAAATAGATCTAACTCTTACTAACACTGTAGATATAGGTTTTGTTAATAATGAACTAGATGTAGATTTAGGTAGTAATGAACTAACACCACGTGAGGATAAACAAACAGCCGACATGGAAACTCAAACAAATATAACTTACAACACCCAAAGTCACAATATACCTAAGCATAGGATCACTGCCAACCTAAAAAACCTAGCTAAGCAAGTAGAAGAAATAGAAAATGGTATCGAGATCCTTGAAGTAGACATTAAGGAGGATGAAAAATCTAAAAGCCTCAACACCAAAAAACCAGAACCAACACTACACACAGACAGTAACATAGATTACATAAAAACAAAGGATCTTTTCGCAGTCAACCTAAACAAAGTAGCCAAAAGAGTAGTGGAAATAAAGGAAGGCCTAGACATAACAGATGAGAACATACAGGAGGATGAAATAAATAGTACCCCTAAAGAAATAACAATCACTAAAAAAAAACTTCACTCTAAACGCTTCCACACCAAAAATATATAACGTAGACAAATGTAAACACAAAATAAGACCGATCGCCTTTGTGTCGGGGGGTGACATTGACTCAAGTGGTAAATATACACCTACACAAAACAACACAAATACACACCAATACACCAACACACAACCAAACCTGGATGCACCAACAACGACAACTAATACAGAAATTACTCACAACGACATAACCCATACTGACAAGGTTGACACCACTGTATCTGACTCTAATACCACACAACCTACAAACTTAGTAATAGAATTAGACCTTGACAAACGACGACGAGCTGAATATGAACTTGACTACCGGACAATGGAGGAAAATGCAAAACTATCAAGACTGGAAAATCCACATACCTTTCAGGCAGCCCTAAGACAAGTGACAAGACAAATGCACCCTAAAGGAGCCAATGTCTGCTACCCAATAGCAGAACAAACTGACAGACTAGTCTTGAAGGCACTCAATCTCCCCACAGACGGACTTGGACTCTGTGACATCCTTAGAAAGGCTTGCTCCAGGAGAGGCGAAAGCTTCAACCTGGAGGAAGCCTACCGAGACATGGCTAGGGCATACGGGAGGGTGTACCTAGATCTTACACTTGAGGGTCCCAGATGCATGGTTTGGACCCACTACCCATGAAAATTCTACAACTAAATGCACAAGGTAGTACACTCGCCTGTATGGAACTAACCAGGTTAATAGAGGAACAGGAAGTGGACATTGTGTGCCTCCAGGAACCACACCTAAGAAACGGCAAAATTACAGGAATGCCTCACAAATACACAACCATTCACCATACGGACGCTAAGGCAGCCATAATCGTCACTAATCCGCAATACACCATCACACAGATATCTCACCTCTGTACCACGCACCTTGTCACTGTGGAGATAATCATAGGAAGGACTAAGTGGGTAGTTGCCTCAATGTATGCGCAATATTCGCACGACATTGAGCCCTATCTACACTACATAGACTGCCTATCCAATATTACTAATAACAGGCACTTAATCATTGCCACGGACATAAACGCCTGGTCCACTCGTTGGTTCTCTAACACAACTAATGTCAAAGGAGAAATGGTCAACCAACACCTTGACCTCAATAACCTATTCGTGGCTAACTCACCCAACCAACCGCCTACTTACAGAGGACCAGGTGGAACTAGTAGTCGTATAGACATTACAGTTGTCAACTCCAAAACCCTTCCACTAGTGACGGGGTGGCGGGTACTTGACGGTGCCATCCATAGCGACCACAATCCCATCATAATACACATAACATCTACACGTACACACAACGACGAGACACAACGACGACTGTGTTTTAACAAAGCGGATAGAAGCAAATTACAACATATAATAGAGGACGCTCATATAAATGAATTAATGGGATCGGTGGACCTAAGAGCTCATGCTCTGACGACTATATTACAGACAGCGCAATATTCCTCCGTACCGACTGCAAAACTGAACAAAAATAGATCCCCTTGGAACAACAGACTAACTGCACTAAGACAGGACTCAAGACGTAAGAGAACATGGTACCAAAGGGCTAAAACCGAGCAAGAAAAACGATACTGGCAACAACTCTATTTGACAGCCAAAAAGACTTACAAAGACGCACTCTTGCAGACCAGACAACAACACTGGAACACACACATAAAACAACAGATACAAACAAACATATGGGGAGAACCTTTTAAAATTTGCACGGAACGCATCAAAACACCTTTTGTTCTATCGACACTGAAACGTGAAGACGGCACAAACACCGAGGGATGGAGAAGTTCAGCAGAATATCTGCTAAACAAACTCCTACCTGACGACACCAACAGAGATGATGATGCGTTCCACACAACACTCAGACACAACACCAACACTGAATATGACAACAATGCCGTCACCATTCCTTTTGCTCAGGAAGAGGTTGCCATTGCAATCTCCAAACTAAAAAACAGGAAAGCACCAGGCCCTGATGGAGTTTACTCGGAAACCATCAAAATGGCCGCACCACAGATCATACCCTTCATGACCAACTTATTAAATGACGCCTTACGGCTGGGACGGGTACCTGCTCCCTGGAAACTGGCAAATGCAGTGATCATTAAAAAAGCACCTGACAAGGACCCACTGAACCCCAAATCCTATAGGCCAATTTGCCTAATTAACAACCTGGCTAAGATCCAGGAACGTCTCTTGTGCGAACGTATACAGTCGCACAGGGAGCTACTAGGACTTAATCCTACGCAGTATGGTTTCAGACGAGGCAAGTCAATTGATGACGCCCTACATGCGGCAACTGATATGGTCCACTCAACAACACTCAAATACGCTTTGGCCATTCTTGTGGATATTGCTGGCGCCTTTGATAATCTTTGGTGGCCGGCACTGTTCACAAGACTACGGGAGCTAAGGGTACCTAAGGCCCTTTATAACAGTATTTTAGACTACTGCAAAAATAGGGCAGTCGAATGGCGTAAGGACTCTCAAAAGGTAGTAAAGCAAATCACCAAAGGGTGCCCCCAGGGATCGATCTATGGACCCGTCTTCTGGGACATAACCTTTGAACCACTCCTGAACCTACTGGGGCAACAGGAGTTGGTCAAAGGCACTGTCGCGTATGCAGATGACCTACTTGTTTTGGTTACAGCTGACTCGAGAATGCAATTAGAACACAAGGCAACACATGTCCTGGCAACTATAGGACAATGGTGCACACAGAACAAATTACAGATGGCAGCACATAAGACAGTCTACATATTACTAAAAGGAACCCTAATCAGGGACCCAACAATAAAACACAACAACATCAAAATACGCAGAAAACACAATACACGTTATCTTGGCGTCCAATTGGACGAACGCTTGACCTTTAATGTACATATACGACTGACGACCGACAGGGCCACCAAGATGACTCAAAAACTTGCCAGGCTAAACACCACAACGTACAGACTACCTACACAAACACTACGTACATATCACATAGCCCTCTTCGAGTCAGTAATCTGCTTCGCGGCCAGTTCATGGGCACAGCGTCTGGCACTACAGACCAACATTGCCACTGTTAGGAAAGGTCAAAGAAGTGTCCTATTAAGGCTAACTGGAGCCTTCAACACTACCTCAGACGAAGCACTCTGCGTGGTACTGGGGATACCACCAATAGACCTTACCATACGACTAAGAGCTGCTATGTACTGGCTGAAGGCGGGGAAATACGACAAGGTCCACGAACTTGTTGGACAAGAGATAACAGAACGGAGGCAACTAATTAAATGGAGAATGGACACATGGCAAAGGGAATGGGAAAACTGCGAGAAAGGAAGACGTGTCTATGACTTTTTCCCGAATATAAGGGAACGTCTTCGAATGGGTCATATCAATCCCAGCCGGGGTATGATCCACTTCCTAACGGGACACGGCCCCTACCCCACACACCTCACACGTGTAGGTCTCAGTGACAATCCATGCTGTACGTGTGGAGAAATTGGGACCCCAGAACACACTGTCATATACTGTCAGCTCTACAAAACACACACTCACACTATGTTTGACACGACTAAAGACCTAATCGAACTAATACGAGATAAGAACGGATGGGACATAATGAACAGGCTGACGGACGAAGTCTCACTACAAAAAAAACACGAGTACACACAGAACGTAAGACGTAATGCAACACGAAACGCCCACAACAGAAGACAAAACACTTACGATGAATCTGACACTGAAAGCACAAACAGTACAGATTACACCACAGATGACAGCCCCGACACAGAGGACGTATAAATACTTGCGAAATATAACCTACAGATATAGCCAATCATAAGAGTCTCAAAATGAGAAAACTCCAGGATGGCAGGGCTCGAAGTAAATTCCGAGGCCTCCCACCCTGGACTTTCCTCTCTTATTCTTCAGACTGTCACTCAAAGCAATCTTTCCTATCTTCTATTATTCTCTTCTTAAAATAGTTGATGTTTTTAAGTTGCCTTTCTATTTTCCTTATGATAAGTTTTTACGATTTTCTTTGTATTATTTATCTAATTACTGTAAATGTATAAAGAAAATAATGTATCATAGTCGCATAAATGTATCACATAAATTTTGTAATCACGACCAGCTATATACCCAAAGGCAGCTGGTTCGCAAGAAGGGTAAATAAATAAATAAATAAATAAATTTCATTTATTGATTTCCACCTCAACTAGTGCATCATTTCCGCGACACTCTCTCCCCTATATCGCGATAATACAAAACGAGCTGCCCTTCTCTGTACTTTCTCTAAATCTTCTGTCAATCCCACTTGGTGGGGATCCCACAATGCGCAACAACACTCAAAAACAGGACTCACAAGTGTGGTGTAGGCAGTTTCTTTAGTAGAGCTGTTGCATCATCTAAGTCTTCTGCCAACAAAACGTAGCCTTTGGGTCGCTTTCCTTACAATATTTTCTATGTATTCTTTCCAATTTAAGTTGTTTGTAATTGTTACTCCCAGATATTTAGTTGAAATTACAGTCTGTAGTTTTGATTGATTTGTCGTGTAAATGAAGTTTAATGGGCTTCTTTAGCGGTCATATGGATGACTTCACACTTCTCATTATCAAGGGCCAATTGCCATTTTCTTGCACCATGCTGATATCAGACCGCTGTTTCGGAAAATTATCCTTCAGATTACGATAAGACGGTTGCAGGCCGTTATAAAAACAACCGTGATGTGTCATGCTCTACGTGCAACTACTTTCCAGTTACGTTGAGCACAAGTTTAACATTCTGAGTTTAATTTTCTAGACAAACGAAAGCTTTAAGACAGTCCGTGTAGTCGCTTTTTCTGCTACACTGTGTTAGCTGAGTGGTCTAAAGCGCCTACCTAGTAAGTAGGAGGTCTCGGGTTCGAATCCAGGCAACCTCTCCTTCTCTTTAATACCTTTGGTATAACGAGACAATGTTGTCTCAAGGAAATGTATTATTGTTGATACTTTGAAGTTGATTTTGATCTACCGGTGACTTTACTAACCTATAACTGACAGAATCATCCGCGAACAGTCTTAGGGAGTTATGCAGATGGTCTCCTAAATCGTTTATAAAAATAAGGAACAACAGATGCCTTCCCTGGCGAATGCCAGATATCGCTTCAGTTCTACTCGATGACTTTCCGTCAAATACCAAGTACTGTGACCTTTCTGACAGGAAATCACGAATCCAATTGCACAATTGTGACGATATTCCATAAGCACGCAGTTTGATTAGAAGACGCTTGGTGAGTTACAGTGTCGAAAGACTTCTGGAAATCTAAAAACACGGAATCTATTTGACATGCCTTGTAGATAGCATTAATCTCATCATGTAAGTAAAGTGCTAGCTGTGTTTCACAAGCATGATACTTTCTTAAACCGAGGTAGTTCATTAAATTTGAGGAAAATATATGTTCTAAAATCCCGCTGCATACCGACGTCAATGATATAGGCCAGCAATTTTGCCGGTCACTCCTACTGCCTTGTTTGAATATTGGCGTAATTTGTGTAACTTTCCAGTCTTTGGATACGGAACGTTCGCTGAGCGAGCGGTTCTATATGATACTTAGGTACGAGTCCTTTGCATCAACATACTCTGAAATGAATCGGAAATAATTCAAATAATTCTTTTAAACCAATATATATATTATTACGTCAGTCATACTTCAGAATATGAGTATTGAAGAAGCTTTTTCCTTTCCTTTCCTTTTTTTCCTTTTTTTTATTTTTTATTTATTTTTATTATTATTATTATTATTATTATTTTTTTTTTTTTTTAGAAGATGAAACTCAGAATTTTAAGCTCGTGCTTAAATGGCTAGACGTAACGTAACTGCTGCTAAAAAGTAGTTACACGTAGAGCATGACACATTACGGCCTGCAACCGTCTTATCGTAATTTGATGGATAATTTTCTCAAACAGCAGTCTGATGTGCAGAATCCAATTTACCATACCAATTTTCAATGATTGTTGAGAAACATGTGTTAACTACCCTTTAAAAATAAATAAATAAATAAAAATCTCGCAAACATTTATTTCCGTAGAAATAAAATTTCCCTTGTGCGAAATTTCGCCTTTCTATTAATTAACTCAAATACTAGTTCGTAATTCGGGCTACTTTTGATTGGAATAAATGTGCAAATGTTCATAGAGTCTATGGGACTTACCTACGGGGTCATCAGTCCCTAAACTTACAAACTACTTATGAACTACTTACGAACTAGGACGGCACAAATATCCATGCCCGAGGGGGGATTCGAACCCCCGACCGTAATGGCCATGCGGACCGTGACCCAAGCGCCTCAGTCCCCTCGGCCACCGCGGCCGGCTGATGGGAATACAACAGTTTTCGTTCAGTTATCGAGATACCGGAAACCAAATCTTCAAATGTTTGTAGAGTCTATGGGACTTAACTAAGGGGGCATCAGTCACTAAACTTACAAACTACTTATGAACTAGCTAATACTACGGACGGCACAAATATCCATGTCCGAGGGGGGATTCGAACCCCCGACCGTAGCGGCCGTGCAGACTGTGAGTGGCGCGTCGCAAACCGCTCGGCCACCGTGGCCGGTGACCACAGTAGAGTAGCATTCATGCACATTCGCATGTTTTGAACTTGATTTTGCATTGCCCGCTATGTTGAAATTTGGAAATCGAATTGGCATCAGTTTGTACTCAACAAATATTTGTCAATATGCGATGTAATAGACTGGTTTGGGAGCAGAATGGAAATATATTTCCTTTTCTTGTTAAAGCAACTTTTCGTAGCAAACATGTAATTTTGCGGCGTGCCTACACTTTCATATTTTTTGCCCAAGATACAGCATTGCTCGCCGTATTTTAATTTGACAAACTAAATTACATAAGCTATTATCTCACAAAAATTGCTTTCTTAAGTCTTGATTTGAAAATGATGTGCATATTCTATGTGATAGACTGATGCGGGGGCGGAACAGTAACGTATTTCCTTTTTGTTTGCTTGTGATACTTCATAGCAGGCATGTTGAAATTTGGCAAGAAAGAGAAAATGAGCATCTATGGCTGGTACGCTCAAACAGAACTTAGCCTCCAAATAAAACAAAGCCTACTCAGCTTACCTCCGATGAGCAGTGTCGCCGCTGTAGTTCAAATGTCTTCCGCTGTTGGCGCCGCAAGTCAACCTCTAGTTCAAATGTCTCCCGCTGTTGGCGCCGCAAGTCTACCTCATTCCGTGTAGATTCTTGTGGAAGCCGAATACGAAATAAGACGAAAAATATGTTCGTATAGCACACCGGTTCAGTCTGATCACTGCTGTCGAAAACGTTTATTGAACTTCATGTTACTGTCTTCATTTAACAATGATAACATCGATTATTTCTTGTTATTATCATGTACACTGATTTTTAGGCGTAATTGATTGGAATTGTTTTGCGGCTTTTCCTAGATAGTTTCATTTCTAAATTTTCATTTTTTTAGTAAACTGTTTTCTGCATTCCTGGACTGTCATATTGTTCGTGAAAGTAGTTTAGTAGAGCCGCAGAAATTTTTCCTCAGGAACTGTGCATGTGAATCCTTCCCGCACTGTAACATGGGGTTACGTCTAACATGAGGCAGTAACATATTTAACGGTGTGGATAGTACTTTTCGCTTGTCTATGACTGACTCCCGCCGGCCGCGGTGGCCGAGGTGACTGAGGCGCTCCAGTCACGGTCAGCACGGCCGCTACGGTCGGGGGTTCGAATCCCCCCTCGGGCATGGATATTTGTGCCGTCCTTAGTATAAGGTAGTTCGTAAGTAGTTTGTAAGTTTAGGGACTGATGACCCCGTAGTTAAGTCCCGTAAGCTTAACAAACATTTGAACATTTGACTGACTCCAGTCATTTTCTAATCTTGCCAGGAACATGACGAATGTAGGTTTATAAGGCCATCATTGGTGACGGAGATTGTACACTGCTGACCTTGTTGACACAGTCCTCACAATGCATATTTTCTTCGACGACACGTAAATATTACGAGGTTGTGATATATGGCTTTCTTGGCAGTTGTTCGATTACATTTCCCTTGCCTGTAGTGATTTTTATCGTCCTTCCGTTTCACAATTTTTGTCCTCGATCTTTCAATGTATCTTCTCCGTTCTTTCAATTTAATTCGTTTCCTTGGCGGATACATTCCAAAACACTAGGAACTGCATTAGGATCAAATTTCTATACTTTCAAGCCGAATTTATAGTCTGTGGTAAGAAAATGGTTACTGCATACCACAGAATGTTTCCCGGTCGGGGGCTCGAACCCACCCTCGGACATGGATGTTTGTGCTGTCTTTAGTATAAGCTAGTTCATAAGTCGTTTGTAAGTTTAGGGACTGATCACCCCACAGTTAAGTCCCATAACCTTAACAAACATTTGAACATTTGAATGCTCATTGGGCTGCCATAACTTATCTTTTGTATTGCTTACGTACCAGATAAATATAAAAATAATTAAGGCAACAATGAAAATACGAGCACTAATCTCTAAGAAATTCTCATACCATGTCAACTTATTGATTTTATCCATAATTGTTTCGTGGATTCAATTCGTGACAACAAACTCCAGTAACTTTATTTCGGGAGCCTGATTGCAAAAATATACCATTTTCAGCAACACACGGAAAAGTTGTAGATTCCCACGTAAAAACAGTAAGTTACACTCTTTTAGGATGCACAATGAGCAATACAACGTATTGTAGCAGAAGGCACTTTACTCAAGTTGCGCGGGCGTGAGGTTGTTATGTGCGCCTCTAACGGCCGCTATTTCATCCAGAGCGGCGACATATGTTTACTCGTAGAAACGTTGGCGACAGGAAACAATCCCTCACCAAGCCCCACCCATTTGACCTATATCTAACTTAACTTTCACTTTGAGAAAAGTTATCTGTAGCTTAGCCTTAAGAAGGTCAGGCACAGGTTAAAAAAGAGCGCCCGAATTTACTGTTTAGGAAAACTAAATCGATTTACACTTGTACGTTCGATGTATCAACTTTGCTTTAAACCCTAGAGGCGGGGCTTGGTAAGGGATTGTTTCCTAGCGCCAACGTTGCATGTTTACTCCTAATGATAAGGCTTTTATATTATTGGAAGGTAAGAACAGAAGTATTTGTACATCCAGGTAGTACAGACCAACGAGGTAGGAATACAGGGAGACGCTCTTACGCTGAAAAAGTGAAGCCTGCCTCCGCCATTTTGCTAAGTTTTGGAGAAGTGTTCGTATTGTAGAGTTGGTGTTTTATGTCACTTAAAATAGAAATAAAACGTCCGACGGTTTTGCCGTGATGGACAACCTGTTAAAATAGTGCAAATTAGCCGTTAAAATTAAGTTTTCAAATTTATCATGATCACTATTTATTACTACTTATTAAAGAAAGTATAGTGATTGAAACTACATACTTTGCTGAGACCGTCAGTTCAATGCATTAGTAGTAAGAGGGTCGCCTTAACGCATAGTTTTAACAGAGAAATACCATTCCAAAACTGAGCAAGATGGCGGACAGGCTTCAACTGACGTATATGCTCGTATATGCTCGTATATGCTCGTATATGCTCGCCATCTCCTTTTATTCTAATCTCCTTGGTATAGACATCAACGCAAGAAATGAAATATGAGCATCTGTGGTCAGCACGCACAAACAGATGAGCGTCAACATTGGGTAGTATAGAGATCTGTGGTCACAACACTCCTACTGATTTTTGTTTTATACTGCGAAAACAGCACTATAAACGGCTGGCACGCTACATTTGTGAATTCTATTTCGAATGAGTGCAAATAGTACCGTTTATATTGTTTTGTAGCGTAGTTTTTCCGATAGAGAACCTTTAAAGTTCCATAAAAATCGGTAGCAACTAACAAATCCACATTCGCCTTTCCTAAGTTTTCTAAGAACCCAGGGAAGGTAGGAAACGGGGCATTATTTACTGTACGATTCTCTTGTAGCCGACAGGTGTTTACTGAATAATATCATTTTGCTTAAAGAACAAAACAAGGCTGGTAAACCACAGGAGATCTGACATTTTGTAGACACACGTCGCTCTCCTAGACAGAGACATTTAGGTATCTTCACTGGAACTGCAGCGGGAGTGGGTGGTATCGGGTTAAGAGGAAGACACACCAACAACGTTACTTTCTTTATTGAATCTAGCTTTGACATTCCTTCAAGGATAGCGCAGGCTGCTTTCACATGGAAGCTCATTAGGCGTAGGAACCTAAATTATACTAGGCCTTGTGTTAACAATCATAGCATCAACAAATAAAACCACAGTATTACTTAACAAAATTTATCCATTGCTAGCAATAAAAATCAAATAGATGCAACCATTTATCAAAGACTTGTGAAAACCAGATCATCAACATTTAAAGGACCAAGAAGACTGTATCACAACTTTATCACATTATTGCCAAATTAAGGTCACAACAATATTTACGAGTTCTCTCCGTATTCACAATAACCCACCCACTAAAATTCCACACAGTCTTACCAACGTTCGACAACTAGAGCTGCCACATTATTTAAACATAGCATACGGTAATCACAGGTTTGCCAAATGAGATCTACAGTTACATAAATTTAGACTAAGTGTCTTAATATTTTGCCAATACTCGAAACGCAAAAATTATGGTAATTATTCCGCTAATAACGTAGAAAAATACCACACATTACTTTTACGGCGGCTTACCTACTGCTAGGAGTGTAGTTAACAACTATCAGAGCAATGAGTGTCGAGAGACGTGTATGTTAGACTGTGCTCTTACCACGCATGTAGCTTTCTCGATTATCATTATCTCTGGCACATCGCGGAATCGATAATTCTCGAACGACAACGAGGTAGCAGGATTCCAGTGGCACGAATCTTCTGGATCCCGGATATCCAGGGTGAACATTGTGTGCTAGATATCGGGAGAGTAACAAAGATTTTAAAATTATTTAAATTATTTTTAAAGTAGATATTTTATGTGGATTTTTTTCAGTTACCACCATCGTTAGTTACAGGCTACTGGCATATTTAAGATTATGTTAAAATTCTGTATGTTATTTTATACAATTTCCTGTGCTAGATTTATTCTGTCCTTAGATGTAGATAACAGATTGATAGAAAATAATAAAGAAACAAGGCCAACCACATATGGCGCAATGCTCTGTGGTGTTGGCTGGATTTGGCTGCCTTTCATTTTTATTACTGTCTTAGTCACGGCACTTTAATAATGAGTAAGGGCCATAAAACAGATGCCTGGAGGACTTGGGTGCTGTAGATTGATTCTTGTCGTGAATTTTACAATCCAGTTTTATACTGCGGTTCTAGTAAAGCAAAAACAATAATAGAAATGGCTAATGTCGTTCACCACGTGTTTAGAGCAAGTTACTTTTTCAGAGGTGCGTCTCAAGCATCTGTAAGAGACCCCAACAACCTCTTGTTTTCTTAATAATTACCTTCATATAGATCCACAGAATTCAGCTAATGATTAGGTAGTACTGCTGTGAAGCTGGTTAGGTCGCAAATTCTTTGTTATTGGTCATGTACAGCGTGCTCTCAAAAATAACGCGTTTCGGAATTACCATAATCAGATTAGCATCTCTTCCCTGCTTTTGTATGTAGATTGAAGAACATCTTGCATCTGTTCACGTGTGCACATGGCACGGATGAGATGCTAATCTGATGATGGTAATTCCGAAACGCATCATTTTTTGAGAGCACGCTGTACATGAAGTGTGACCAATAACAAAGAATTTGCGACCTAACCAGCTTCACAGCAGTACTACCTAATCATTTCATCATGGTCGCCTGCCTCCTTAGTGACTTTATGTCGCATTTACAATATTTCAGCTAATGACTTAACAACTCCAAATATGAGGGAAAGGTTGCAGCAGCTACGTTGGGATGAGGTATACCAGGAACACGATACTAATTTAAAACATAACTTACTTAATTATACATTTGTAAGAGTATTTAAAAACTGTTTCTCCAAGGAAAAAAGTTAAATGTAACTTACTATAAGAAATCTCATTAAGAAACAATCGTTTACTACGGGAGTAAAAATATAGTGTAAGCGGGAAAGAAAACTGTATCTAACAGCAAGAAAGAGTATTGATCACAAAAGTCAAACATCTGGACTTTTTCGACTTTTTCATGTTATGAAAATGTCCAGAAGTATATGTATCACGTCTGATACTAACTTTTCTGCCAAGAAAATAAAAACAATTAGAAATATTATTTAAAGGAAACAAGGCAAATAAGAGCACAGGAAAGCTGTGTTATTATCAAACTGAATAAAGAGTAGGAAGTTGATAATGTTTTTAGTAATTAGTTTTTTTAAATATTGTGACGAAAACCGGATCTAGATGTTCATTATAAGAGGAAAAGCTATTAGTGGAAGCGATCATACGTATGCAATTGCATTCAATTGAAATGCAACCCAACCTTTGAAATTAGGAAAAGCAAAATCTCGCCTGAAATCGATGGTATTTCCAGTAGAATACTGACAGCTTCTTCCCAACAGATGTGTAGGATTATGAGTCACATATGTAAAAAGCACTCGGGACATTTCCCAGATAGACTGAAATGCGATATTGTTAAGCTACTTCATAAAAAAGAAGATAGGTTTGATGTCAACAACTTTCAGAAAGGCTTTTCAGGAGAAAATGATCAATTCGCTGATGAATTATTAAATGCTTGAATAACAGGACATCACCCTTTGGGATTTTTAGTGACCTTTCTAAAGCTTTCGATTGCGTAAGTCATTCATTGCATCTAGATGAGGGATGTATGAGCGGCATGAGTGGGACAGTACATAAATGACTTAATTTACACTCAACTGGAATAGTGTCAAAAGTTGAAGCAAGCGGTTCCAAAACTACGCAAAAATCAGCATATTCCTCAAAACGTGGAGCTAAATCAAATGTTTGGTAAGCTTATGGGACTTAACGGCGTGGTCATCAGTCCCTAAACTTCCAAAATACTAATTAACTTGTACTAAAGAAAACACAAACATCCATGCCCGAGGGAGTATTCGAGCCCCCCCCCCACCCCGACGGTTCGAGCCCCCCCCCCCCCCGACGGAGAACGGCTTCGCTCATCGGAGCATGGCACCTCAATGCGCTCGGCCACTCCACCGCGGCAAACGTGCAGCTATCAAGGCTGGGGTGTCACAGGATTCCGTCTAGGAACTTTTGAGGTTATTAATATATATTAACTGCTGAATTTATAAATGTTTTTCAGAAAATTGTTAACTGGTTCTCTGCAAATTGGCTCGCTTTACATTTTAATAAAACACAGTACATACAGTTCCGTACAGTAGTGGTACGACACTACTAGTAAACGTACATTTCGAACAGAAATGTGGAGGCAGAATATTTGTAATTTTCAGGTGTGTGCATTGATGAGCGATTGAATTGAAAGAAACACACTGAAGATCAGTTGAAGCTTTCGAATTCGTCTACTTATGTTTGTGATAAACATCTCAGTTCAAAAATGTTCAAATGTTTGTATAGCTTATGGGACTTAACTACGGGGTCATGAGTCCCTAAACTTACAAGCTACTTATAAACTAGCTAACACTATGGACGGCATAAATATTCATGCACAAGGGGGGATTCGAACCCCAGAAGACCGTGACTGGCGCGCCGCAGTCCCCTCGGCCAACTCGGTCGGCAAACATCTCAGTGACGTAATTAGATTACTATGTTTATTTTCAGTCACTTATTTCTTAAGGCATTTTTTCGGTTGTTGATCACTGAGCAAGAAAGTATTAATTGCAAAAATTTGCAATAATTTCTGCAGCCCAAGATCTAGGGATATTCACAGTAGCTTCACGATATTTATATTCACTGATGATATTTGTTATTAATAATCCAACCTAAATCAAAAGCCGCCTCTAATGAGCACAATGTCGACTGGACGTTAACCCTAATCTTCATTCCTTCCAGTTCAAAAGTAATAGGAATGTGTGTAACGATTATCTTGATTGTTCAAGGTTAAAATTTGGTACGGAAAGGGGTGAGTTAAGCTGCCACAAGCTTCTTTGGTCAGTTAATAAATAGCATTAAAAGTCTGAAGATGAATTTTAAGATATATATATTAAGTATTTTATAAAAAAAAAGTAAATGAATAAACTATATAAGATTAAAAAATAATTTTAAAAAAATACAGTGCCATGTAAAGTCAACGTTTTCTAAACTAACATGTTCCACATCGAATTGCCGTATCGATGACCTATGGAAGAACTATTAATCTTATGTAATCTAATCTAGTGCTGAAAAGTTTGTGGTTGGTTAAGTTATATTTATACACATAATTTCTCTTTGCCACGGTTGAATAGCCGTGTTCACTAAGGCACCTTCCTCCGATCTGCGCAGATGTTCGCCGTCGGAGGTTCGAGTACTTCCTTGGACACGTGTATGTGTGTGTCTGTGTGTGTGTGTGTGTTGTTCTTAGGATAAGTTCCTTTAAGTAGTTCGTAAGTTTAGGAACCAATGACTACTGCATTTAGGTCCCGTAATTTTACAAACATTTTAGAACATTTAGAATTTCTCTGTGCACGTGAACACGGGGCGTTTAATGGCCACTTAAACATCATAAAAATATGTTCGCTTTATTTATTTATTTTTCTTTTCTTTTTACGTGGGGCCGAAACTAATTCGTAGCGTGGTCGAAGACAACAAGCAAACGGAAACTGTATTCCGAGATGTACTGCGTCATAAACATATCATACACGCCAGCAAGTTAGTATAATTTCACCATCTGAGATTGAATGAACTTTATGAGCAGCTTATTATAAAGTATAATCTGTGTTGCTGTTCAAGCTACCATTCTCATTGCTACGGTTTATCGCCTAGATGAGAATTTTAGCATTTCTGCTTCAGTCATAAAATTATCGTTAATTCAGTGTGTGAACCGGCGTTTACACCATCAACAGACTGAACGCGTCATTTAAATGAATGTATGTGACAACAAAACAGAAGAAAATACATATTCAGAACACTCGAGCTCTACCATCGACTGATATACGAAATCGTCTGCGGTCCGACCGATTTGGTCACGAGCCCAGGAGTGGCTCGTGCTGCTAGCAGCATCAGTCACTCCTCTGTCTTAGCCCATTAACGACACATTGCGCCACTCTTAACTGATGCGTCGGCGAACATCCTACGTTGATTTCTTCGGCTACTTTTTTTTTATTCTTTATTATGGCTTTTGGTTACAGTGACCATACAGCCAGCGGTTATTGCAGTGACAACATTACAATAGAATTGAGATTCTTACAACGTATAGCACAATATTAATAAGTATCTCACATCATACAGCCTTAGAATAAAAGGAGAAAAATCATATGTACAAGACATAAAACAATACATATTTAAAAGTACGAGTGACATATAATACAACGAAAGTGCAAACAGCATATGACCAAATGAGAGGTGAAAACACAAATAAAAGTCAAAATATAATATAAAATTACTTATGCAGTTTCACGCTGTGCCTGTTCAAGTTAGACACACTAGCTCTAAAATTATAGCTGTATGCCGGTGACTTTGAGGTAGTCCGTCAGTAAACTGTATTTAAACTTGTCGAATCCATGAAGGAGGACAGTGACACTTGTGGGGAGGGGGTAACCCCTCGCAACCAGCGTGCGGTAGAATACACTTTGTGCGGCCGTGTACTTGGTGCATGCCAGTATGATGTGGTTGAGATCCGCCACTTCCGTTGCATCTTTGTCGCAATGCCGAGAAGCGATGATTTTCAAACGGTGTAGGTGGGCAGGGTAACATCCATGTCCCAGTCTCATCCGAATGATGGACGTTGCATGACGTCTACTAAGCGTCATCGATGAAAACCATGGTCGTGAGGAGACATTTGGTTGTATAACTGCCAGGTGTCCTCCCTTAAACGCTTGAGAGAGGTGCCATTCGTGGTCCCAAGTGCGATAGGCAGCTTTTCGAATCTTCGTTCGGAAGTCTGTATATGGAATCGGCGTGGGGCAGTGTTGTCCTTCCGTAATACTTCTCTTGGCAAGACGGTCTACTGTTTCGTTATGGGGTATACCTTGACGTCCTTTAATACAAAGTAAGTGGATGTCTATACCCACTGTCTGTGCATTTGATTTGGCCTCCAAGACGTCCAATATATATCTATTCGTTTGTTTGTCAAACGTCGGATGTTGTAATTTTTTCAGTACGCTTTGAGAGTCCGTGAGGATCAATATAGAGTCAAATGTCTGTGTGCCGTAATAAATGGCCTCCCTGATGGCCAGTAACTCTGCCGTGTAAATAGATGACGCAGGCGGAAGCGCAAACATTTGGTAGTTGCCATTGGAGGGGCAAAAGAAGGCGTATCCCACCCCTGCTTCAGTTTTAGAGCCGTCAGTATAGAAGTGAGCATGCTGTGGCCAGTTGCGGAGAAGAAACTGTTCCACGTCGAGAGTGATGTTGGTCCCCGTTGTGTAGTCGGATGGCAAGTGTGTAACCGGGACTGGGTTGAAAAACAGATGATACGAATAACGGAAGCAAGGAAGTTTGGTGTCCTGTGTGATGAGTGGGAAGAGATGTATCCATTTCTCATAGCTGCGAACCAGTAAAGGAACTCGGGTCATGCCTCTTCTGTGATGCATTTGTGTAAGGCTCCAAAATTGGTGCACCGTTTTGAGAGAGGCACTATCACATATTGACGCTCGGCTGAGGAGGAAAATATCGGACAGCATCTGTCGACGTATAGTTAACGGCATTTCAGACGCTTCCACGAGCAAGGCGTTGGTGGGTGTTGACTTCATAGCTCCGAGAACAAGACGAAGCATTCTGTACTGGAGGACATCAAGTTTGCGCAGGGTCGATTGCGCTGCAGTAGCGTAGACGATACTGCCATAATCCAAAACGGAGCGGATCAAGACCTTATGTAGAGTAAGGAGTACCGTCGGATCGGCTCACCACCAAACTCTGGCAAGCATACGCAGGATATTTGCAGTAGTGTCCACTTTGTCCAAGAGGTATTCAACATGGCGCGTCCACGTCAGTTTGCTGTCGAAGTAAACACCAAGGAACTTAGCATATGACCGAACAGGCAGTTTGTATGGACCGAGCTGAAGGTCTGGAGAGAAATAATTCTGTCGTTTCTTCGTGAATATCACCACAGTAGATTTTTCGGGCGACAGCGTGAGCCCGTGTTCTAACTCCCATTCAGCCAGTTTTTCACATGCAGTAGTAAACCATATGTGTGTCACCCAAAAGCACGACGAGTGGGCGTATATACAAACGTCGTCCGCGTACTGAAGCACTTTGACAGTAGGATGAAAGATAGAGTCTAAGTCGGCAACATACAAGGCGTATAGCAAGGGGCTTAATATCGCACCTTGCGGGAGGCCACGGGAAACGATTCGTGGGCCATGTAACACATTGTCCTGGTAACGGATATAAACAGTGCGACAACAAAGTAAATTGTATATAATTCTTAACACCTTCAGCGGGAGATGCAAAAGTTGTAATTTATTTATAAGTTTATGTATCAAAACATTGTCATAAGCCCTCGAAAAATCAAGAAAAAGAGCCGTCAAATACCTATTTGTCAGGAACATTTTTTCGATGTCCATAGCAAGAGATGTTATATTATCGTAAGTGCTCTTCCCCTTGCGAAAACCGTATTGTGTCCGTGGGAACAGGTCGTGATGCTCTAACCACCATTCTAACCGGACCTTGAGGAGACGTTCAAAGGTCTTGCACACACATGCCGACAATGCAATGGGGCGATACGACGTTGCCTGACCAGGGTCTTTTCCAGGTTTCAGTATAGGAACCAATACCTGAGTGGTCCAGTCGGTTGGAACAGACCCCTCTCTCAAGATGTCATTAAAGATATTCAGAAGAATAAGTTTTGCATCATTAGACAAATTGCGTATCATGGAGTAATGTATCTGGTCATGCCCGGGCGACGTATTGGCCGAGGGCGGCAGCGCACTGTTGAGTTCAACGAGGGAGAACGGTGAGGTGAGATCATCTTGAAGATCTTCAACGTCGACATTTGTCGTGGGATCAATGGGTTCTGGCATGGCCGTAAGAGGTGCTACAATGTTGGCAAACTCGTCTATCCATGTCTGTAACCGCTTGGGAGGCGTTGGTTTTCGTTTGAGTGAGTTCACTTTTGACCAAATCCCTCCGACAGGAGTATGCAGGGATAACTGTTCACAAAATTTCTTCCAATGTTCTTTCTTACAAGTCTTGAGAAAGCGTTTGGTAGTCGCATCCATACGTTTGTAGGCGAGGTAGTTTTCCCATGTGGTTTGCCGTTTAAGACGGCTACATGCCAGTCTCCTTTGCGCCACTCGACGCGAGCACTCTTGATTCCACCAGGCAACCGACATACGTCTACTGCCATTTAACACCCTCGTCTGTGGGATTGACTGCGAGGCTGCTACGTTGATGCAGTTCCTATAATGAGCGTACCTTGTTTGCGGTGACAACTCAGTGGGGAACGACGAAAGTTGTGTATCCATGGTGGCACCATACCAATCTGCCCTCTTGAAATTCCATTTGCGAGACGGCCGACAGACCGTGTTCGGTGACGAGGTTGGTGAAGAGAGCAGAATAGCATAATGGTTGGAACCCATCGGATAGGAAAGTACAGACCATGTAAAGAATGAAGAAACAGACGCTGAACACAAAGTCAAATCGACGGCTGATGGTCTCTGTCCGGGTAATGGAAGTAACGTAGGAGATCCATTATTGAGGATGATAAGATTGAACTCGTCGATAATATCAAGAATGCCATCACCCAGTCTATCGTTATATGCACACCCCCACAATCTGTTGTGTGCATTAAAATCCCCGCAGAACAGAAATGGAGATTCCAACTGTTGTACCAGAGCGTACCACTTTTCAATGGTAATGTATGACCGTGGTCGGCTGTAGAGGGCCACAATAGTTATTCGACCAATTGGAGATGAGAGGTTTACTGCTATCGCGTGAAAGCTTTCAATATCGTCATGAGAAATCAGAACAGGGGTGTGATACAGCATATTATTGATGAAGAGGGCGACTCCTCCTCGACCATCATCTCTGTCTTGGCGGTAAACGTGGTATCCTTGGAAGCGTACGATGGTATCTGGTTGAAACCATGTCTCAGAAATGGCGGCCACTGCTATCTTCCGCATCCAAAGTTCACGTTGAAGTACACCCTTGTTGGCAATCGCAGATCGCGCATTCCACTGCAGTATCTTAAATTCCGCCATTGTTGTTAGAAGTAAGGAGAGTCGTTAATAGTTGGCGAATAGGCTGTATCTGTAAAGTTCCAGGTGGCGTTGTTTTCGCGTCTTCTATGAGATGAAGGATAAACCAGATAATTTTTTCTATGATGTATTCACTATTGTTACGTGGTGGCACTGCTTGTTGTCCGTACTGAGGAGGATACGGGTTGGGTGGTAAAGGGGCCTGTGGTAGATGTTGGGAGATAGAATATCCGTGACTAACGTCTGAAAATCCCTGACGCCAGGCGGGTCTGGAAGTTTGTTTTTCCCCGTGCCGCTCATAACGGAGCTGACACCCGATCTGTCTGCTATGGGAACATCATTCCGTTGATACCTGTCTTCCTTAGGGGGTGAACGCAACTGGGGCACCACTGGCGGCATTGGTGGCCCCATAGAACGCTCTTGTACGGCGACTTGCGGCTGCTGTAAAAGCCTTGGAGATAGGGGCGGGAAGTCCGCAGAACTCAGAGGGCTAGGAGGCTTCCATACGGCCGCTGAATATGTGGGGTGCGGGCCACTGAGTGCCCTTCCTGACGTGGCGTACGCCCTTGCGCGTTGCAGCTCTTGCTGGTGGAGAAAAATGGGGCATGACCTCTCAGTGACAAGATGTTGTCCAGAGCAATTTAAACAGGTCGGATTCGTCGCCGGGCAAGAATCAGCTTGGTGCTGTCCGCCGCATCTGCTGCAACACTGGTTCGCCCGATGATGGAAACACCAGCAATTTGTGCACTGAATGACTGGGGTAACGTACGGTACCACTGCGCAGCGTGCCCCCAGAATAGCAACATGAGAGGGTAATGTCTGAGAGCGAAACACCACCATGCAGACTGGAATGGGTACTGTGAGCTCAGGATTGGAAGGATTTTTCTTCGTGTATCGTTTTATACTTGTTACAGGATAGACACTTTCCATGGCATCTATTATCTCTTTGTCCGTTAGGCTGGTCTCTACGTCATGGATAATGCCATACGTATGGAGTAAAAAGTTAGGGATGTAAACATCGAACTTATGATCTTTGAAAGCAGGGACATTTAGTAAGTTATTAGCAGCTGCAGCAGTTTTCAGTTCTATCTTAACTCTGTTCTTGCCTGAGGAACTAATGTCAACAATATCGTGCTTGAGGTGAGAGCTGTAGGAATACAATAGCTTGCCCACTGACATGGGGTGGAGTTTGCCAATGTTTCTATCTAAGCTCTCCGCTAAGACAATGTAGGGGCCTGCATCTGTCCGACTGTATCGGTTATTGATACTTGGTCGAGTAACGGTGGCAGGAGAAGCAGATGTTTGTACCTGCGTGCGTTCTGTGTTTGCCTGTCCGGTGCCGTCGGTAGAAGACGCGTGAGAAACCGGTACCTGGCTCATTTCACAGTCCGTGACTGAAGGAGAATCGACACACAGTCGTTTACTATGGGGACCACTTTGTTGCTGCTGTTGTGCAGCTGTATCGCCACTAGGTAAAATGCTGGAGGGGTCGCAGGAATAGCTGAGGTGTTGACTAACCTGTTGTAACTCATGTTGTTAATGTTGTTGCTGGAGGAATTGCTGGTTTTGCTGTTGTTGCAGCTGCAGTAGCTGAAACTGTTGCTGCTGGGCCAGTTGCTGCTGGAATTGTAGGTGTTGGTGGTGTAGAAGCTGCGTTTCCTGTTGCTGCTGTGACCCTTGTTGTTGTGCATATTGTAGGTCCTGTGTTGGTAGTTGACTCTGCTGTACGTCAGCAGGGTTGTCGGACATCACCGGCAGCGGGATAGCCGTCGCTGCAGGTTGATTACATATTTCCATGGCGGACTGGATGACCTGACCCGTATTAGGTGGGTCGGCCATTTCGAAGATACACTGAGTAGTACTGCTACCACGAACGTGTGGTTGAGACAACACACACAATTCCGGCGCGCACTACTCTGCACATAAACGTTTCTCCCCGAAAAAGCAGATACGAGTATACAAGCGCACGGAAGAATAAGTACGTCACACCACACTCGTCCGCGAAACGTGAACAAAGCGCGACCGCACAGAGCGCAGCAGCAAACGCGTCCGAACTCCGCGGGAGGCGGAAGTAGACTCCTTCGGCTACTTCATCCAGCCGTGCTTGTGTGTTAGCGCTGACAACACTACGCAAACACTACTGCTCACGGTCATTAATCGCAGGCCATTCGCCACTGCATTTTCCGTGACAAGAAGTAATTCCCGAAATTTGCTATTCTCGAAACACTCGTGATACTGTGGATTTCGGAATGTTCAATTCTGTATCGATTTCCGGGCAATGTTCCAAGCGCCTAGCCCAAACTACTATACCGCGTCCTATGTCTATTAATTCTCGTCCTGCGCTCGTAAATACGTCAGAAATCTTTTCTACGTGAATCACTAGTCTAAAACTGACAATTCTGCCAATGATGCGCGATTTTGTACCCAATGTAGACGATTCTATCGTCACCTGCATCGATGCCTTTGTCAATTCCGCGTAGCCGGCCGCGGTGGCCGAGGGGACTGAGGCGCTCCAGTCACGGTCTACACGGCCACTACGGTCGGGGGTTCGAATCCCCACTCGGGCATGGATATTTGTGCCGTCCTTGGTCTTAGTTAGTTCATAAGTAGTTTGTAAGTTTAGGGACTGATGACCCCGTAGTTAAGTCCCATAAGGTATACAAACATTTGAACATTTTGAATTCCGCGTATATTCACTTGAGGAGGAATACCACATTAGGAGGTTAAAAAAACTCATCTTGTTTTTGTATTGCAGAGGTCGATTGCTTAATTAACCAAGAATACTCTATCAAAGTTTCAAAGTGAAATTCGAATCCGTTAAGATATTACGTGCTGGTGCGAATGACAGAAACGAACAGCCCTTGGAATGGAGCATGAATCGCTTCCTACTCCATTGCACCCTGACGCACAGAAGAAATTTTTTCCAATCTATCAAGATTTATCAAGGGCCGAATTATGTTTAGGTGGCCACAAACAAAATGGGAATGGAAGTTTTAATTCCACTATTTGATGTTTAGTTAAAAAATGTTCAAATGTTTGTAAATCTATCGGACCAAACTGCGTGGTCATCAGTCCGTAGCTTACAAACTACTTAAACCTAGTTAAACTAACTTAAGGACAAACACACACACCCATGTCCCAGGGAGGACTCGAACCTCCACGGCGAACAACCGCGCGCTCCGCAGCGAGATGCTTTAGACCGCTCGGTTACTCCACCGCGGCGACGTTTAGTTCCTAAACACTTTCACTCCGGACTACAAGTTGTTGAACTCCCATCGTATTTGGCAGCATGTGTAAACAATTAAGGTAATTCATCCCTTTTAATGGTGATGAACGAGGCAGGAATTTTAATAGGCACGCAAAGCTTCAATTAAGCTGAAAAAAAAAAAAATGCATAACCATCGCGTGAGCCGGCAGAATCGACGCAGTTCATTGGCATTGAAGGAAGGTCAACGAGCTCGGAAAGCACTGCCGCAAGCGTAAAACGAAGCCTATGACGAAGACGAGGGGCTACTGTATGGTGCTGGAATCGCAAATTAATCGATAAGCGTGGTCATTGGTTTTAATGATCAAACGTGTTTATCTCGAAATGACGTTTCACACATACGAACGATCATTATGACAACTGATAGTATGATTATTTATACCAGTAACGAATTATAGGAACCAACTTGTGAGATGATATTATGATTTAAAGGTCTTGTCATTTTCATAATTAGAGACAACGTGAATATCGAAGTAAACTGTTTCAACGCCCGCAACATCTGTACTTCTCATTATTTTAACTTTCACTGAGGTTCATATTCTTAGAAAATACGTTATATTTGTAAACCCGAAACCTTTCTGATTTCAGATGAAGCTCGGAATGGCTACACAGTAAGCAATTGGAGACCTATGCTCACGATCTTCGGCAAACATCACAACGTAACGTTGTGATATGTGGCTGAAATTATTCACATAAATTCATACAAACAGAATGAAGAGTAAAATGATATCAGAATGTGAGAAAATTCTCATTACTTCTTCTCAACCAAAATAAATCCCACAAAATCAGTAAAAAAACAGTCACCTAATGTGGTCTCCCTCCTTAAACACTCCAAACAGTTGAAATCACTCCACTGATACTGATATAGCAAACGTAATGAATATTTTGGCAAAAAAAAAAAAAAAAAAAAAAAAAAAAAAAAAAAAAAAAAAAAAAAAAAGGTTTGGTTGCACAAATCAAATATCTCTCCTTTTCACATTTATCGTGTTCCGCCGGTTGTGAGCATCATCAGTCGTTCTGGGAGAATGACAAACTTGTTTAAAAAAACATCGATTGACTTAGAAGTATATAAAATGTCCACGTGTAAGATAAACTAGTCACAGGGAAGACTTCAGCTGGTTAAACTACAGTTCACATGGCCACATTCACGTTAGAGGGGAAGATGTTGGGTATAAAACATAACTTGTAAGACACCAGTCAAAACTGTGTCTTAATGAATAAAATCCTTGACATAAAGGATTTCTGGGTGTTGTACCGCGTCATGATGTAAGACGGCTATTACTTAAAAAACCGACGTTTCGGCAAACGTTACAGTGGCCTTCATCTGGGTATACCCAGATGAAGGCCACTCCACATATACCCAGATGAAGGCCACTCCAGATGAAGGCCACTGTAAAGTTGGCCGAAACGTCGGCTTTTTAAGTAATAGCCTTCTTACAACGTGACGCGGTACAACACCCAGAAAACTTTTATGTCATCTGACTCTGGCCACGGAAGCCTACGTAATAATAAAATATTTGTTACTTAGGAAACAAGACGTCAGACTGACTTAAAAAAATCGAATAAAATATTATCATTATTATGGTTTTTACAATGTGAATATATTTTCCCAGCACCTACATTAGATTACATTAAATTACTGACACTATTTTTCCATTCCTCTCTATTTGTCCATAAATCTTTAGGAATGTTGTTCTTCCTCTCTGCTGCTTCAACTCCATGTGTCCACGTGTCCACGTGTCAGTGGTCTTCCCTTTTTTCTTCTTCCATTTGGTATCTCATCGATTTTATGTTTTGTAAACCTTTCTTGTTCTATTCTTCTGACATGTCAATACCATTTAGTTGTTTATGTTCGATGAAGTCAATAACCGAGGTTTTACATTTAATTTGGTCTCTGATTATTTCATTTCTTATTTTTTTCTCTTCTTGATATTCTTGCTGAACGTGAGCAGAAATCCATTTATATTGCCGCCAGACACCACGTACACCAACTGCAAATAAATAAATAAATAAAATAAAAAAATCTACCGGCGTGGCGCAGGGGATAGCGTCACCGACTGCGGTGCGGAAAGTCGCCGGTTCATTCCCGCCCATCGGCAAAAATTTATTTCTTTGTAATTAACAATTCCAGAAGTTTATACTTCTTTCTTATGTTCACTTGTAAATTCTACCTGTTTCTTAAGTTAACTGTTCTTCTAATTATTGGTACATTCTGTCTGTGTGTAAATAGCAGAGCACTCTGCCCGAGAGGCAGTTAGTGCTGCATGTATGTTACGTTCGTAATAAACGTGCTTTCAGTATAAGTACTGTGTTCAGTTGCATTCGCAGTCAAGCCTGCTTCCTTTGCAACGCGTCAAGAATGCTAATCATTTTGTTTTCAGTTGCCATTCCGGATTCAATTTTTTTGTCTTGTATTCCATCATTTGTAATTTTCACACTCCTCAATATGTATATTCCTCAGTAGCTGTTATTGTCTCAATCCCTTCTTCTAAGACAAAGTCTTCCTTTTTTCGCCGGCCGTGGTGGCTGAGGGGACTGAGGCGCTCCAGTCACGGTCCGCACGGCCACTACGGTCGGGGGTTCGAATCCCCCCTCGGGCATGGATATTTGTGCCGTCCTTAGTTGTAAGTATTTCATAAGTAGTTTGTAAGTTTAGGGACTGATGACCCCGTAGTTAAGTCCCATAGACTCTACAAACATTTGCACTTTTTGAACATTTCTTCCTTTTTTCCACCAATTACCATGTACTTTGTTTTATTGATGTTTGCATTTAATCTTGATTTCTTTTTTAAGTATCCCTGGTCATATTCTCTAGATCCTTATATTCTTGGGTACAATCAGTTGGTCATCTGCAAATTGTAATGAGTATATTGCTGTGTCATGTGTTAGTATTCCCATGGTTTGACATTTTTTCTTCCAGTTCTGTAAAGTTATTTCGGTGTATATTTTATACAATGTAAGTGAGATGCTGCAGCCTTCACGCAATCCTTTTGTGACTTGGGAGTCCAAAATGTTCAAATGTTTGTTAAGCTTATGGGACTTAACCAGGGGGTCATCAGTCTCTAAACGTACTAACTACTTATCAACTACCTTATACTAAGGACGGCACAAATATCCATGCCCGAGGGGGTTTCGAATCCCTGACCGTGCAGACCGTGACTGGAGCGCCTCAGTCCCCTGGGCCACCGCGGCCGGCGACTTTGAGTCCAGGTGATAACTACTTACCAAGTTTTATTTTTGAAGTGGAATTTTTATATGATTGCTTTTATTATTGTTCGATTTATTCATATTAATAATGTAATTCCTATTAATCGATATATCTTTAAAATAAATGTGGCAGTTATTGCGTAAGAGTGGGAAAGAGCAGCGAGGTCACAGCTAAAACCGAATCTGCCTGCTAACCACACGATGTTTACCTGCCTACGCAGGAGCCGCTCCCTGGCCACAAGTTTGGTCTGTAAATGCACACGCTGTCATGCCGGCAACTGAACAACCCAATGCCTGCGGAGGTGCGAGAAAATCTGGGTCGTTCAGTCGCCGGCATGACAGTTAGTGTACACACATATCTTATGTACTTTTAAGTCAAGCGGTGTTTTTTAAACAAGTTTGTAATATCCTCAGGACGGCTGATGATGCCTGGAACTTGCAGTCGAGTCACGTGTAAATAAGGAAATGTATTTCTGCAACCAAGACTATTTATAGCCAAAAAAAGAAACCTCTAACAAGTTTGGACCGAGCAAGGTGGCGCAAAGGTGATTTCTCTAAATCACTCCAGACAAATGTCGGGACAGTTCCTTCGAAAGGGAATTGCCGATTTACTTCAACATTCTCACCCAAAACATCCGAGCGTGAGCTCCGTCTCTAATGACCGCGCTTAGCTTCAATCCTTCCTTTCAAAAAAAAAAAAAAAAAAAAAAAAAAAAAAAAAAAAAAAAAAAAAAAAAAAAAAAAAATCGAATAACTTGACGAAGAATGGCTCGCCAGGGTTATTTGATCAAACCAATCATTGTTCTAACAATATAAATATTAATTCCAGACGAACCACAATGAAGACAGGTGTCCGCAAATCGCAATCATAGAAATTCTGCAAACTGGTATATAACAAGTCTTGGAAGTTGGCTCAGTTGTCTTCCAGATTCCATGTCCCCGTCACAGACTACCACCCCCCTCCCCGGCCCTCATTCCTGTCAACATCATAAAGAACTCATATGAGGCAAAGTCTCTGAGCCCTCATCGTCGATGTCCGCAGGGTTGCGGGGGGGGGGGGGGGGGGGGGGCATTGGAAGTTGCTCATGCACCATTGCCCTGTTGTCATTCTGACCGATAGCTCCCGTTACAAAAGTGAAGACGCTGTAGTTGTCAATTTTCCAGCTCGAGCCCGGACGAGAGAGATAGTGGTGAAACAGTAGAGACGCCTGGTTTGCTGTCTGATGATGAAACTGATTGTATCTCTAGCGACCACTATGGTGACGAGACGCTATACCCCAGTCCTCTTTTAGAAAAGATGTGCTGTAATGAGCGTGGCCAACAGAGACGGAGCACAAGCGTCAATTGTTTTGATAAGGATGTGAAAGAAACTTTCCCGGCATTCACCTGGATTCTTGTAGAGAAATCACGGGAAAACCAAATATGGATGGCCGCAGGCTGTTTGAACCGTCGTCCTCCGAGGTGCGAGTCCAGCGTGCTAACCAATATTCAAACTAGCTGGATGAAGCTGGTTTATACGCATGTTTGCGTAATTGTACGAGGTGTTTTTTTTTTTAAGTAAGTTCCGTTTGAACATAAGTACACAAAGAAATTTTATTAAAAAATTGTTTTCAGAAATTGTTTTCACTCTCTTTTCCGACATAGTTGCCAAGTTTGTTAAAACACTTGTTATACCTCTCAAACAATTTTAAAGTACCCTCTTCATAAAAACTTGCCGCCTGCTCCGATTACCAAGAGTTCACTGCCGTTTTCACGTCGTCGTCATCCTTGTAACGGTTGCCACTGCTTGAGGTGCAGCGCCTGTTCTCAGGAATCTTCACTTCAACAGAAGCCACCAAACCGTCTGTAATCGAAGATGGGCGATCGAAGCCGTCCGCATCATGGACGTTGTCATGGCCATCTTTGAATTCTTACGCACTTAGCTTTCACTCGTAACAGTACAGCCGTACACTTCGCAAATCTGTCGATCCATTTGTGCAGCAGACAGGTTTTTTACTGACAAGAATCCTATCACTGAACGAACCTCACACGCGGCGGGCGAGTTGATAGTCTTAAACATTTTGGAAGCACAGAATAGAACCGTACAGGTTAGCTACAGAAACTGAGCACAGTTGTTACAGAAGCATGCCGTTATACGACGTACGCGCTCGCTGCGGTGTGCGGCGTTGCAATGTTGCACTTGTTATTTTACACCCCAATTAATTAATTATTAATGTGCAATCTTGGCTTTTCATTTTCAAAACTACTTGTGTGAATGCTCTGAAAAGCTAATCATTTGCATATCACAACATCTTCTTCCTGTCGGTTAAATTTCGCGTCTATAGCACGTCGTGGTGTAGCAATTTTAATGGCCAGGAGTGTAGTTAAAATTTCGTAAAAAATATATATTTTACAGGTAGGAAATAAATGGTGGAATTAGTATAGATATTTTACAGATTTTAAAGCTGAGTATATGTTGGCGGCAGTTACATTATAAAAAGGGACGGAGTTTATCTTACTTCATTTATCAGATCCGCTCATTCCGGTTATGTACCAGTAATAAAACGAATATTTTTGAAGGTAAATCACCCTCATGAAATGTTTTTGGTCTCGTTACGCGATGTGTTTCGTGCAGCTGACCATGAGTTAAGTTTTAGTTCAGTGTCAAGTGGTACGTTACGGTGAAAATCTCAAACTGAGAATTATCTGATTTCGTATATTTAACGTGACATGAGAAAACGCGATTGCAGTTTCTAAAATGCTAATTAATTTTGAAAGAGAATGTTTTTGTTGAAAGTTAGTAAATTTGGCAACAATCACTGCACGAACGTCGGTTTAACAAATGATTATAGTATACTCGCTTAGAGAAAATATGGATAACAAGAACCGACATATATACGTCTAAACAGTTCGGAAGTTAGGAACAGACAGATGAAATGCAACGCTGTTCTCTCTCTCGCGTTCAGAAAAGATAAGGGAATACTGTTCAGGATTTAGAGATAGATCAGAGAGAGAGAGAGAGAGAGAGAGAGAGAGAGAGAGAGAGAGAGAGAGAGAGAGAGAGAGAGAGAGAGAGAAACGCTCCGGGATAAAATATATCATTCGTTAATTTTTAAATTGTATCGTAAATATACATTTCGATCTATTCCCAGATACACATAAAAATCGGTTGAGCCGTTTCGGAGGAGTACGAACACAAACATCGTGACACGAAATTTTTGTATACAAAGAGATTTATGCATATGCGGAATAGCATGTGGTTGAGAAAACTGGTGCAATTCCAGAGTTCAAAACTGAAGTCTACTCTCGGTTACAGTTGCTTCTGGACGTTCGTCAGTGCTTGTACAGTCGACGAATTTGGAACAGCTTGCAAATTGTGTGCTATGTGACGCATCCCGGATGCACTAAGGTATGTTTCATCACTTCCACTTGAGACATAAAAACTGTGCACTTAGGCCAGCACGGGCAGAACGCCGCTGGCAGTTTGCCGCCACCGTTTGTGGGCAGAGACGGTGCAGTAATGAGCCGTGCAAAGATGCAGTCTGGCCGCGACAGTCCAAGGTCATATTACGTCCCGCCATGACTCGTTCTGTCTGCACAGACCTCTATCCTTGTTGCATTTCAGGTTCCTGGCGTTGTTTCCCATGCTTAGTTAAGTAATAGGCAGTTTCGGGAAATTCCTGATTAACCTGCTCAAGACAATGTTGCCGTCACACTGGATGTTGCGAAAGGCAGGCTGTTAAACTCTAACAGTACAATTGGCGTGGGTACCACCGAGATTCGTTCGGACTCCGTACGTATGCCTCCTGGTAATCAGTCTGTATGAATAATTGTATCCTGAACAATTGACACACCTCTGAAATGTTCAGTTTTATTGTTAACACGGAAACTGCATTACCGGTGTTCTCATTGGATTAAACGAAACTGTATAATTAATTGATTGAACAGCCGATTTTGGATTCTCTTTAAAGCCATATTTACGTCCCTAAATCAGAATGAGTCTCCGTAATTTTTCTCTTTTTTTTTTTTTTTTTTTTTTTTTTTTTTTTTTTTTTTTTTTTTTTTTGTGTCGTGCGCCAATAATCCCAATCCATCCATTCATCCATTTTTGGCCCACTTTAGGTTACGGTAGTAACACTAAAAGTGGGCCTTTGCCATCGTCTTTTGACAGCTCGAAATTTAAATGAAAATAATGGCTTAACCATTCATCTGACACGAAAATTGAATTACCGAATTTGTAGACGAGAAAATTCTCTACAACTTTGCTCTGTTATGTTTTTTCATACCTTGCCTCATTTCAGAGATATTTGCAAAAATAAAGGCGATTTGACGATGCCTTTCTGTCTGTAATGTGTTCCCACTTTTTAGGTCGAACCGTACAACCGATCGGTACCAAATTTTACAGACATAACTGTTGGCTACCAGAGACCATCACCTCGCTTCTTCAAATATTTCGGACAAGAAATACATTACAACACATTACCTTGTTTATTTTTTTCGAAGCGTTTATTCACTATTTGTGGAATATATTGAAAGTCATTAATTAGAATCAATGCATCTACGCCAAATGTACGCTGTGTTCCAATTCAGGCTATAGTGACTCGTCCGAACGCCAAATGTACGCTACGTTCGTTCCAGTCTATAGTCATTCGTGACCAGTACAGGCAAAGAAAATGAACTTAGAACAAATTACCAAAGCAAGACAGGTGATAATATTTTAACGTAAAAAGATAATGAAGATGTGGGAGAGATTTTAAAATAATAGTTTAAAGACGCAAAGTTCAAGTATGGTTGTCAAAGTTAAACTTAAACATCATATAGTTTTGGCTGTTTCATAAAATACGGCCAGAAAGAATATTACGTGTTTGTTGCATAGATATTATCGCAATAGTAAAGTCGTAATCGTATCGTCCACTACTTCTTATTTTTTATGTTTCTTTTTTTTTTTTTTTTTTTTTTTTTTTTTTTTTTTTTTTTTTTTTCGAAATGGTTGCAAAAATGATAAACTACAACCAAATCTAAAGTGGGCATAAAACACGACAGTGCGAATTTTTTTTTTTCCCTAAAGGATAGTAATAGACTTGTAATGATACACTGAACTTTTTATTTATTTTTTGTTTATCTTTGATCAGCGATACTTATCGCCTCCGGTTCCCTCTGACTCGCAATGCAACTAATTTAATTTCGTTCGTCATTTTTTACTCCCAAACAAGCGAGAAGACGGAACCGTGATAGTAGTTTTTTACATACTCTCTTGTCTATGTTCGTTCTGTACGGACGTCTTCCATTCATGTATCGATTTAGTGTAAGTGATGCAAGTTATTATAAAAATATATTACTTAAATTTAAAATCATTCCCTCTCTTTGGGTTTTATTTAAATGAATCCCTCCACGTCAAATAGTTATTTTCTATTGTTTTCAGTTCCTTCGCCTCCGTAATAGTTTAATGTTCAGACGCCATTACAATCGCTTCACATTGTCTGCAAAATTTCAATCAATCAATCATCCTTATACAATACTTTGCTTGATTTTGGAACCTGCAGTCATTTCTTTTGTAATTTCACGAAGTCCGATCATTTTTTTTATTATTATTTTATCATTACCAGTAACTTCATGTTCCACCCACGGTCACACAGCAATGAAAAGCGAAGTGAAGAGTCTGAACATTTATCTACGGAAAGTATCTCGAACATTCACTTATTAAATAAGATATAAAAGTTATTATTTCCAGCTTCTACAATACGAAGTGCAGGATCCAGCTAGATGCTTTCCGTAAGTCTTATAACGTGCTGTTGCTTGTATGGTGCCCAACTTTAATATGCAACCCGCGGTTTATTTGCTTTAATGTTCATTTTGTGCTGTACTTTAACTTATTTCAAATTCAAACATACGGTACCATCAATTCCTTGTCCGAAAAATATAATCGCGGAGTCTACTTTAACAATTATGGCATCATACGAAGCAAGGACAACGTTATAGACTTCAAGTGGTGTCGTGGATTCCTTCTTATACGATGGCTTTCCACGTGCCAGCAGCATCAACTCGTCGCGAAGGGGTCGCGTTTGCAAAGTAGGATGCTCAGCGGGAGAAAGGCAGTATGCAATAATGTTGCATTAGAGAGCGCAACTTTGCAGCCAGGCGAGATCCACAGAAGAGCGTCGGAAGCAGCTACGTTGACAGAGCGACTGGAGGGCTCCCAACAGGAGGTCAGTGAGGGCAACACAGGGGGATGCCGGCTGGAGCTGACAGCGCAGTAGGATGTGCACGAGTGCGACACTGTGGAAGCTTCTAGAAGGACTGATAAGCAGATCGGTGTCGTCCCCGCGGCTATATAATGGCGACAGCCGCCGCAGCGAGGCTTCTCCGTTCACCGAATGGCATAGATCGAACCTGTGACACTCTAGGCCGCAAGTAGGGCTTAGGTGTATAACGGTACGAGCTATTTGACACTCAATTCTTAGTACCCGATACCACCCTGCTTTATTGACTCGTTCGATAACAGTCACTTAATATCCAGAATATTTCATTTCATCTTCAGCAAAGCTTTTAAACGATGTTTTAAGAACCTAACCTATTATATCTTGGGGACTGACACATACCACACACACACACACACAGTATATTTTCACTTAAAATATAGATAAACAGTTTACTTACGTAATTATGTCATGTTGTAGATGTAGCACTCTTTTGTTAATTGTTCATTAAGGTAAAATTCACACTATAAATCATATGTGACGCACTGTTTGTGATCTGTTTATTTACGTAAAAGATGTTTAAGCCTATTATCTCACTAGGAAAATAACTAAGGATTGATTCAGGTTGAAACAGTCACATATTTGGAAAATTGAAATTTTAAATAAAATTTTATGTTCACGACTTTAATCAAGATTGATACTATTAAGAATTGTTAAATCACTCGTTTCATACTATCAAAATCACTACTCTGTTCGTATTCCATTATATACCTTAACGTCGTAGTGTTCTGTTACCTTGAAATTGTGTATTTGTATAATTACATGGAAGAATGGAGAATTATGTATTAGTCGCAGCTTTTACAGAGAAATTATTTTAGATTTTTGCCGTTGTATAAAACTATGTGGCGTAGAACGCCTTAGGCTCTTCGGATTTTGGCTTGGTGGGGAGAGGACGCATTGACAGTGTAAGTCTGCTTTGTGTATAAACAGTCCAAAGGACTTGCTTGGAGAGATATGTCAGTGTAAAAAGGGCATGTTATAAGATGGCGACGCAAGGAGATGTATCCATTACTTGTGTTTACTGAAGTGTTTTGAAGTTTTGTTAAATCCAGTGCTATTTTCAAAAGTTCATCGTCTGTTTCATTTATGAATTAACAGTGCTTCCAATGTTCCCGCATTTTAATCGCAAGCGAGAATCATACTCCATAGACCACGGTGCCATTAACTTGCCATATCTCGCAACTAAAAATAGCGAGATATTGTAATAGGTCGACTCTGCCAATCAACATTAAACAGTTTGGCAGCTTACAGCTGACACCATCTGGACATCATTCTACGATTCATCAGGCGGAATTCTGCGGGAATAAATGCAGAATTAAGTCCTGGAATCGGTGGAGTTGTGCCCCTGTTACAGGTGGTGTTGCATCACTCTTAGCCTCACCGTTGTACTACCTGTCTAGGGCCTGTAGTAAAGCTGAATGCTTTCAGGATGGGACCGCAACGTGGCGCACCTCCCAGATACACTCGTTTAAGCCTGTCTTCGTGAGCTGTATTTTCATACTGTATTTCTTCTCCTGAGTTCTCATTAGCCAATTTCCTTCCGAGTTCCCTTTTGCCAGAATTCTTTTCAACTCGCAGTCAAAC
Organism: Locusta migratoria; assembly: GCA_026315105.1. Lineage (NCBI taxonomy): Eukaryota > Metazoa > Arthropoda > Insecta > Orthoptera > Acrididae > Locusta > Locusta migratoria. Next base: position 206,533,847 of record CM048750.1, read on the forward strand.
TCCAGAAGACTTCAAGTTGGAGACGGATCCACTTCACAACCGCCAGGTTAGTGCAAACTCCCTCTCCTCCTGAACCGCTCACAGGAGTACCATCAGACACGACAAACTGTCAAGGATACACAACACTAGCTGTAAAGTTCTTAATACTTTGTGGAAAGTTTATGCAGCCTCCGTTTGGTTTCCCGTCTGGAGGAAGTCGTAGCTATAGTGCTGCAACGAGCTATATCCGTCTGGTTACTACTTGCCTGCTGAAAGAAGGACAGATCAACTCGTATTTGGCCGGCTGGCCTCGCACGATGCTAATCAGCCACGAACTCGCTCCACGCGTTGTCCGCACCCTGCCATGCGAGTAACTGAGAATGACCAGTCTTGGCCGAAGTCTAACCTCGCCTCGCCACGCTACACTGCTCGAATCAACGTCTCTCCCCGCCCTCTTTCTTTCCTTCTCTCTCTATCTCTGTCTATATTTTAATACAAAACAAACGCTCCTCAGCAAGCTTACGCGGCACAATTGATCAGGGTTTACAATAGCAAGTCGCTTGCAGAAGTTATTGCTTTAAGTTATTGCGTTTCACTTGCTGATGCGTTTACACAACATTCGCAAGAAGTAAGCAAGAATCTTCCGCAAGTTCTTTGACAAGTAATTTGCATCAATAGCTTGCAGACACCGTTCACATCTACGTTTAAGCCCTTTCCATACGAGACGTGCCACACGCACAAGGAAGTCGTTGTCAGCTGCAGCGCCCCTTGCGATAGACCGTCGAACTACAAAGAAGCGTTCCAACGGTAAGCATTTGCTGAGTCTTCTGCTTCACGCGTCTACTTCGTTTTTTTGACAACTTACTGCAAATGAATCGCCGCGTTAACATCACTTTTCGAAACTGTATGATATATTGTGATGATTAAAACATTTGTTTTTTAGACTGCCACTGTGAAACTGTATTTGTTTTCGTGGCCGGCCGCGGTGGCCGAGGGGACTGAGGCGCTCCAACCACGGTCTGCACGGCTACTACGGTCGGGGGTTCGAATCCCCCCTCGGGCATGGATATTTGTGCCATCCTTAGTCTTAGCTACATCATAGGTAGTTTGTAAGCTTAGGGAGTGATGACACCGTAGTTAAGTCCCATAAGTTCTACAAACATTTGAACATTTGATTTGTTTTCGTGCAGTTCATCCGTAACTGAGTCGCTCACATGTGTTAACGCTCAGGTGTCTATACATACCCCTTTCACTTTAATTAAGCTTCAAATAATGCTCTCCAAAAACAAATATTTCATCTGTTAACTACAGCATGTTTCAGGAAAAACAGCAAATACTTTAGAAGATGGTAATAAAGACGATTTGCAGTTAAAATTTCATATAACGTGTGCCCAATTTTTATTGGGTACAGAGATACAGCTCTTGGTATGTACAACAAACTGATTTGGATATTTTGACTGATTCTTTCGTCGCTTCTTGGTAGATCACCATATTGACTTTTATTTAAATAACAGGTTTTAGACGTAGTTTACAGTCTGAATATGTCCTATTAAGTCGAAATTCGGGTAACTAAGTGGAAATGAACGTGTAGAACATACACAAAATACTACTTTTAAGTAAGTGTGAAGTTTTACTACCAATAACCGACGGATAAAACAGTGAAAATTTCTTGATTTACATTTGTTTGGATTTCATATTAACAGCTGTATCTCTGAATTTAATAAAAAATTTACCCAGGTTATTTTAAATTTTTAATGCAATTCCTCTGTAGTATCACCACCTAAAATACTTACGACTGAGTCGAAGAACTACGTTCCTCTCAGGACATTCTCAAACAAATTCACGAATTACCTTCGTTTGTCAGCTGGGTTCCCCATTCGGTCGTCTGCGCATGCGCGAAGCACTTCCATACGCGTGAGAATAGGATCCATCCTATTCCGTTTACTAGCAATCGTATGCGTGCATCTTGTGCAAGTGGACACGCCTACACTGTACGCGGACGGCGTGACCGGTGAATCATGGGTAATTAGCATACTTTTGTCACACACTAAGAATTTCCCGCTTTTCATTTGTGTCCAACATATTGACATCACGGAAAGAGGTCCATAGGAACTTAGCTGTTCAGCGGTTTCAAGTATTGCAGTAGTATTTAAGTAGTAAAGTTAGCGTTCTATTTATAGTTTATTGTATTTCTTATGTAAATAGAAAACTTTTAATCGGCCTATACGTTAAGTGTGCAGTTGTATTACAAATCTATTGTTTTGGTGAATCATAATGATACAGTATTTGTAATTACAGAAATTTACATAACAGTCCGTATACATATAATTCTTTCCAAGATGGCAAAGGGCCTGGAAGAGCAATTGAAAGGAATGGACAGTGTGTTGTAATGAAGGGTACTGGAATGCAGTCTTAGAAAAACAGGCGATGCTGAAGTAATTGGATTAGCTAACGACACTAAAGGTGGTTGACGAGCTTTTTTACTTTGGCAGTAAAATAACATATGATGGTCGCAGTTCAGAGGATATAAAATACAGAATGATAATGGGAATATACAGGGTGTTACAAAAAGGTACGGCCAAACTTTCAGGAAACATTCCCCACACACACAAAGAAAAAAAATATGTTATGTGGACATGTGACCAGAAACGCTTAATTTCCATGTTAGAGCTCATTTTAGTATTTCTTTTTAAATGTAATTGAACTAATTCGTACATACAATTGTCAAAATACCCAATTGTTTTGTTAGTATGTACTGTACTTACTCGATTCACCGTCAGTTGGCCCAATTGAAGGAAGGTAATGTATGGATTAGCACGGGGCAATAGCAATGGCGCGGTACGTTTGTATCGAGACAGATTTCCAGAACGAAGGTGTCCCAACAGGAAAACGTTCGAAGCAATCCATACATCATATGGGCATCTGCCAACTCCGCATTTGTAAACATTGCACTGACGGCAAAACCACGTTCGTGTTGAACACTAACCAAATGTTCAAATGTTTGTAAAGTCTATGGGACTTAACTACGGGGTCATCAGTCCCTAAACTTACAAACTACTTATGAACTAACTAAGACTAAGGACGGCACAAATATCCATGCCAGAGGGGGGATTCGAATCCCCGACCGTAGTGGCTGTGCAGACCATGACTGGAGCGCCGCAGTCCCCTCGGCCACCGCGGCCGGCCATTACCTCCAATTGGGCGGTGAATCAGGTAAGTACAGTACATACTAACGAAACAATTGTGTATTTTGACAATTGTCTGCACGAATTATTTCAATTTACATTTAAAGAGAAATACTAAAATGAGCTCTAACATCGAAATTAAGCGTTTCCGTACACATGACCACATAACATATTTTCTTTCTTTGTGTGTGAGGAATGTTTCCTGAAACTTTGGCCGCACCTTTTTGTAACACCGCAGACAGGGTTAAAGTGCGGTGGCTTGCTTGTCCAAGCGATACAGATAGCCCCGTACCATAGGTGGAGGGGGGTGTCTGTCGAGAGGCCAAACAAACATGAAGATTGTTTGTTTCAGTAATTGCAGAGGCAACAGGTTAATGATTGACAGAGCTGGTCATGTAACATCAGCTAATGTGAGAACGGCTAAAAACAAGGGGGAAACTAAAGTAGATTCTTTTCCCGAGAACTTTCATCTCTACTGTATATAAATTTGATGATGACATTCTCTCGTCCAAAATATGCCGGGGGGTAAAATAGTGCCCCATTCGGATCTACGGGCGGGGAATATTCAGTAGGATGTCGTCATCAGGAAAGATTGTGGATTGTTAAATTCCTTAATCGATTAAGGAGGTTAGAAAATCTGTAAATGGAAATCGATAAGTTCAAGTAAGTTATAGTGGGAATTAGTGAAGCTCGGTCGAAAGATAAACAGGAGGTCAGGTGAGTATAGGGTTATAACTATAAAATCAATTCGAGGTATTACAGGTGTATTTTTAATAAAGAATAAGATAATAGGGATGCGGGAGAAACTACTATGAGCAACGCAGTGATCGCATTATCTTCGTCAAGAAACCAACACTGAACACAGTAGTACAGGTTTGTATGCCAACTAGCTCTGCCGATGGTGAGATTGAAGAAAAGTATGAGGAGGCAAAGGAAATTGTTCAGACAGTTAAGGGAGAGGAAAACTTAATTTTGATGGGGGACTGGAATTCGGTAGTAGGAAAGGAAACGGAAGGAAAAATAGTAGTTGAATATGGACTGGTAGTCCAGGCGGCAGGTCGTAAGGAAAGGGGATTACCTGGAAAGTACTCCGAACTTAATGAAATTTTAGTATGTTGTGTGTAAGTGCTCTGTGGAGTAGAATCTGAGTTTTCGACCTCGAGGACCCTGTGCTAACTTTTCAAGACCCGAAAAACCTCGAAATTTTTGGCCTTTTTTCACTATTTCGCTTATAACTTCTAAACCATACGTTTTCCACGAAACATACCTCTGAACAAAGTTGAAGAGCATAAAATTTCCTACACACTGCACTGGTACAAAGTGTTTTTGAGCCACTATTGTCTGAGATAGAGATGTTGAAAAACACAGTAGTTTTCTAAAATTACCAAAAATAACTCATTTTTTGCATTATAAGTTTTATTTATTTACATTTTGTGTAACTTTTGTTTGGTGCCCATGAATTTGAAGTGAAATGCCGAAACGTACGCTGGAGGGTATCATAGCGCACAATGCAGCAACATTAAAATCCAACGCACGATCGACTTGATATGTAACGTTCTGGAACTACCTCAACGAACGTCATTGTTGTGAAAAATCCCAAGTAAGGACAGTATTTTTCGAACTTCTTGGAGAGCATCTTTCGCGATACGCTCCACAGCTGAATCATTTATGGCAAGAGATGAAAATTGATACAATCGCACAAAGACATTGCGAACAGATGAATTGTAACTGCTCAGCATTTTGCAAACACATGCTATGAAGGCTTGGCAGCAGCGATCGTGGAGTAAGAAGCAGAATACGCGGGCTCCATGAATATTATTTGCTTTTTCATCTTTTTGCATTCTAAACGCTTATCTCCTTAATTTCTTTGACAATAGAAGCCCGTCATCGAAAGGCAGTTTTATGTTGTTAATATGACAAACATAAACAAAATAATTTAAAAAATTGCTTAACGCAACCGCTGGTCCGAAGCGGGAAATCCGGGTTCGTATCCTGGCCCAGTAGAAATAAGGGAAAAATATCGATAAGGGTGACTGGAGGTCCGAAGAGGAAGTTCCGGTTTCGACTCTTGGCCCTGCATAAATTTAAAAAAAATGTTTGTAATCTTATAGGAGTCAACGACTTAGATTATCAGTCCTTAGACTTACAAACTATCTAAACTAAGGACGACAAATACACCCATGCCCGAGGAGGACTCGAGCCTCCTACAAGCAACGGCCGCGTGGCACCGCAGCAAGGCGCATTGGTGCGTTCGGATATTCCGCCGCGGCAGAATATAATACACAGGATCGTATCCCGGTCTGGGCACAAATTTTCAACTGGTTCACTGAATTCAATGCCCACAATAAGCAGCTAAAACGTCTCTGGTATTCTTGATTATATGACACTCGTAGTCGTTTTCATCGTGAAGTTGTCATACAGCCAAAGAGCACTAAACAAATTTTAATGTTTTTGTTTTCACCCACTAATTAATCCGTCTATTAAATTGTTTCAAGAAATCGTTAATTCTACCTGGAAGCTCATTGTCACAAACTCGTAGTCTGTAAGCAGATTCGTTTCCATCATGAAGGCAGTAACTTCATTGTAGTTATATGTGTAAGAGCTCTACCGTGATCTATAATTTGTCCCAGTATATACCGACCAGTAACCTATATAAATCCTGGCTGTGTAACCCTGCTCTCTTGCCGTATCACTTCAGCGTACCTACACAATGGTTTTTCATTGTCCGACATACTTTAATTTGGCAAAAAAAAAAAAAAAAAAAAAAAAAAAAAAAAAAAAAAAAAAAAAAAATCCACCGGTCAGTCTTTGACAAAGAATTTCTTAATACTTTTTATTTTCAAATTTATTTCAATATAAGATGTAATTTCCTCGTATGGGAGTGGAATTTAAACATATTTTCTTTTCGTTTTCTGGTAACATTTCGTAGCAACAACTTTGTAGTTTGACAAGAAGCGAACCATAACGTATGTGGCTTGCATAGTCAAACTTCTGAAGTTCAACATTCAACCTCTTGTTTCGAAGAAAATATCAAAGATAACCGTAGACTACTTTACACCATGTAGCATGCAATATTTTTGTAGTATGTATTATTACTGCAGTATTCTAGGAATCATTCAACAAAAAGATATCTTCATCCAAAGTGTGGCTGTTAAAAATATCAGCAGCTCAAAAGATGCTTAATTGTATCCATAATGGATGTGAGGTCGCGGTTGTATTACTTTTGTCAAGTAGGCTCCATATTACATTAACTTGTTCTTTGACTGCTATGTGTATAGTAGAAGGAAGTACAATAACATCGGGAACTTTCAATTGCACATGCGTACACCTGGAACATCTTGGTCTGGAATTGATATTCGAAACCTTCAGGAAAAACACCATCGAAAAGTAACACTTTTTGCATGTGGTTGAGCCTACTTGACAAAATAATCAAAAGATGCATTCGTGATTTGCCAAAGTTTTATTGTTTGATACCCTAGACGGTAACGAAAATTATGCAATATGTCCGGCGATATACTTTAAGCTGCCCTACTCTCTTCCACCTCTTTTTATTAATATTTCTTCCCATCTCCTTAACGTCCTGGAATTTGGTTATAATAATTTATTTTCAAGAGACCAATCCTTCTTTATGTAATATGGTGATAGATAATCCTTCAAACTGTGTGAATCAGTCCGCATGTAAACTGTAATTAATGACTTGCAAAGCGAGGTAGTCTGCTACTCCATATTACATTAACTTGTTCTTTGACTGCTAAGCGTATAGTACAAGGAAGTACAATAACATCAGAAATCTTGAATAGTCCACGTGTACACCTGGAACTTTCAATAGCACATATGTACACCTGGAACATCTTGGTCTGGAATTGATGTTCCCCGGCCGCGGTGGCCGAGGGGACTGCGGCGCGCCAGTCACGGTCTGCACGGCCACTACGGGCCGTCGTTCGAATCCCCCCTCGGGCATGGATATTTGTGCTGTCCTTAGTGTTAGCTAGTTAATAGGTAGTTTGTAAGTTTAGGGACTGTTGACCCCGTAATTAAGTCCCATAAGCTATACAAACATTTGAACATTTGAATTGATGTTCGAAACCTTCAGGAAAAACACCATCGAAAAGTCACACTTTTTGCCTACACTGCAACACAGTATCAATTGTTTACAACTCTCATATCCCTGAAAGGTTCCGTGTCAGTGTGGGATTCCTCGCCGCGGTGGAGCAGCCGAGCGGTCTAAAGCGTCTCGCTGTGGAGCGCGCGGTTGCTCGCCGTGGAGGTTCGAGACCACCTTGGGGCATGGGTGTGTGTGTGTGTTGTCATTAGGTTAGTTTACCTAGGTTTAAGTAGTTTGTAAGCTACGGACAGATGACCACGTAGTTTGGTCCGATAGATTTACAAACATTTGAACATTTGTGGGATTCCTCACTTCTTTAGTTGTTCCTGAGTGGATAACAAACAATGAAGAGCAACTTATGCAGCGTACGTTTCCGATGAACTTGCTGTTTTCGTTTAAAACTACAGAAATCTTTTTCATATTTCGGCTGTTAGATACACACTTTTCTTCAATGTCAATTCAATGGTTTGTGGGTTATTCACTGGCTTTATCATATTGAATGATTACAGTCACATCGATTATGAGAATTTGTGCAGTTGTTGCTCAACGAGAAAGAAGCGTTTAACGCTTTTCCAGTCAGACATTATTTTGGCTTAGGTCATGGCTTTTATATTTCGTCACGAAAACTACTAGGGGCAGTCTCTTCAGTCAGGCCTCTCTCATCCATGTCGCCTTTTGTTCTCGCTTACTGGGTAAAGTAGAGATCTGGTGCCAGCAGGATGTCTGCTGTCCGGGAGTTGGTGGCGACACAGTGGTAAAGGCCTGGGTTTGATTTTCAGAACTGCCAGAACCTTACCTTGATGGATTGCAACAGCCTCGTGACGCTGAGGAGGTATTTGACGACGCGGCTGACTGATGGATGAACTGGCAGTCAGTCGTTCTTGATAGGCAGAACACTAGTTTTTAGATACCGTAGATAACAAATGGAGGAGCTGTTGGCGGAAGTAAAGATGTGAGGAGGACCTTGAGGCATGCCCGTGTAGCTTAGACGGTGTGTTTGTTTGTAAATCTATCGGACCAAACTGCGTGGTCATCAGTCCGTAGCTTATAAATTACTTAAACTAAGGTAAACTAACCTAAGGACAACACACACACACACACACACACACACACACACACACACACACACACACACACACACACACACACACTGCCCCAGGGAGGACTCGAACCTCCGACGGTATCTCAGAGCGTTCGGTCTGTAGAGGCACTGAGATTCAGTGGAAGATTTTGGGGGAAAATAATATGCTAAGATGAAACAGGTCAGATCAGTGTTGCAGAAACAAAGGAAAACGCATGCAAAATTTAAAAAGACACAGAATCCGCAATACTGGCAATCTTTTACTGAAACTAGCAACCTAGCGCGGACTTCAATGCGAGAATCTTATAGTTGTTTCCACAACGAAATCCTGTCTCGTAATCTTGCAGAAAATCCAAAGAAATTCTGGTCGTATGTGAAGTACACTAGCGGCAAAACACAAACAATACCTTCACTACGCGATAGCAATGGTAATACTACCGACGACAGTACTGCTAAGGCAGAATTACTAAACACAGCTTTCCGAAATTCTTTCACCAAAGAAGACGAAGTGAACACTCCAGTATTCAATCCAAGAACAGCTGCCAGCATGCGAAACTTAGAAGTAGATGTTCCTGGAGTAGTAAAACAACTTAAGTCACTAAACAAAAATAAATCTTCCGGGCCAGATTGTATACCAACTAGATTCCTCTCAGAGTATGCTGATGAAATAGCTCCGTACTTAGCTATAATTTACAACCGATCACTCAGCGAAAGATCCGTACCCAAAGACTGGAAAGTTGCCCAAATTACTCCAATATTCAAGAAAGGCAATAGGAGTGATCCCCAAAATTACAGGCCTATCTCATTGACGTCGATTTGCAGTAGGATTTTGGAACATATACTTTGTTCGAATATTATGTACTACCTCGAAGAGAACGACCTATTAACCAATAGTCAGCACGGATTCAGAAAGTATCGCTCTTGCGAAACACAGCTTGCCCTTTATTCACATGAAGTGTTAAGTGCCATCGACAAGGGATCTCAAATCGATTCCATATTTCTGGATTTCCGGAAGGCTTTTGATACTGTACCCCACAAGCGGCTTCTAATGAAATTGCGTGCTTATGGAATATCTCCCCAATTGTGCGATTGGATTCACGATTTTCTATCAGAAAGGACACAGTTCGTTGTAATTGACGGTAAGTCATCGAGTAAAACAGAAGTGATATCTGGCGTTCCACAGGGAAGCGTTATTGGTCCCCTACTCTTCCTCGTGTTTATAAACGATTTAGGAGATAATCTGAATAGCTCCCTTAGACTGTTCGCGGATGATGCTGTCGTTTATCGGTTAGTGAAGTCAACAGAGGATCAAAAGCAACTGCAAAGCGATTTAGACAAAATTTCTACTTGGTGCGAAAATTGGCAATTCACACTAAATAAAGAAAAGTGTGAAGTAATACACATGACCACTAAAAGAAATCCGCTGAACTTCAATTACGCGATAAATCAGTCAAACCTTAAGGTCGTAAATTCTACCAAATACCTAGGAGTTACAATTACGAACAACTTTGACTGGAGAGAACACATAGAAAATATTGTAGGGAAGGCGAACCAAAGGTTACGTTTCATTGGCAGAACGCTTCGAAGATGCACCAGCTCCACCAAAGAGACTGCCTACATCACACTTGTGCGTCCTCTCTTGGATTACTGTTGCCCCCTTGTAGGACCCTCACCAGGTGGGACTGACGGAAGATATTGAGAAGGTTCAGAGAAGGGCAGCTCGTTTTGTTTTATCACGTTACGGGGGGGAAAGCGTCACGGAAATGTTGCACGAATTGGGGTGGAAATCATTAAAAGAAAGACGTTATTCATTGCGGCGTGATCTGTTTGCGAAGTTTCAATCACCGACTTTTAGTTCTGAATGTGAAAATATTTTGCTAGCACCCACCTACTTAGGGAGACATGACCATCCCAATAAAATAAGAGAAATCAGATCGAAAACGGAACGATTTAGGTGTTCTTTCTTCCCGCGCGCTATTAGAGAATGGAACGGTAGAGAAAAGTTATGAAGGTGGTGAATGAAACCTCTGCCAGGCACTTGAATGTGATTTGCAGAGTATCGATGTAGATGTAGATGTAGATGAACAAGAAGGAAAGAAAGAACATTTGGGTTTATCCTGATTAGATACGGAGCACAAACTCGGTTTTTAAGTATGAGAAAGGTAAGTGACCGTGCTCTTGCAAGAGATTTTTCCGATCCTTTGCGTAAAGTGTTGTAGGGAAATTAACGATAGCTAAATCTGTATGGCTGGAGACAGATTTGAACAGCTGTCGCCCCGAGTGAAAGTCCAGTGTACAAAATACTGCGTCACTTCACTCTGACTGAAAATAAGGGTATGGCACAGGATATGAACTTTGTCCTCAGTTCCCTGATCCATTTGTTTTTCTGTCTCTCCTACTGTTGTCCAATAAGCAACTCTTTATTGCTCGCAAACCAGTTTTCAGTATTTCAATAGTTTTGCCATTTAAAGTCCGTGTTTTACTAACGGAACACGGGTTACGATAAGAGCTTGGGGCTATATTGACTTTTATGTTTATTTCTTTTGTTGTCTGTCCAGTCTTTCTCTACAACTGCGTTGAAACATTTTATTTATTTTCTTTTTTTTAAGTGTCGTAAACTGGTTCTATTATTTCATTATTCCTTTGTGGTCTTGTATATGACCAAATTAAAGGTTACAAAGCGCAAAGGTTTTGACCAGATGTAACTTACAGCTTGGTTAAACAATGGTTAAACTCACGAAGATATGTAGAACGAGGCACTGTTTAAAGCGAGGAAAATGCGTTTTGATGGCATCAATGTTCCCTCATTTCGTTTATGTCTGAGAGATATGGAGCGTGAAAGCTGATGACAACAGCTTACTCTATGTCTCTAACATTTCGTGTTATCAGGTACAGGAAGGAGTAACAATGCAGAGCTTAGCACCTCAACAAATTTATTTTCTTGTCTCAGTTAACGATACTACCGTGTCAGACGACACATATTTGAAAGTGAAGGCAGAAGACCATGAGGTGGAGCAATACGTATATTGCTGCATCAAGTGAAGATTACCTTCCTATTTAACAATATATTAACAAGAGATGAAGATCACTGTGAACGGAGAATCAAATACTGTATTAATAATTTTATCAAGGTTTATTTTAAAAAATCAAATGTTTGTAAATCTTTGGGACTTAACTTCTTTGGTTATTAGTACCCAGGCTTACAAACTACTTAAACAAAGTTAAACTAACGCACATACCCATTCCCGACGGAAGACTCGAACCACTGACGGCGAGCACCAGCGCGCTCCGCATCAAGGCGCCTTAGAGCGCTCGGCCATTCCTCCGCGGTTAGGTTTGATTTCATATTGGATCACAGATCTCAGCGACTGTTGTGGTATGCCAACGATGAGCAGCAATTAGTCGCAAATATTTATTATTGCAAATCAAATTCCGGTCTCTGTGTGATCATTATAAATACTTGAAAAATGGTGGTGGTTTAAAACACATAAAAGTGTGAACGTAATTTTCAACAAAAACGGAATGTATGACATTAAATGCGAACAGACCTCTAGTCAGATACAGATTCTCAACTTTACACTGCCTAGAGGTAATAAAAAACAAACACCACATATATACATAACTTTCACAAGAATATTGAAAATCTATATGTTTTAAACCACATTTTTAAAGCTTCTATAATTGTCACACAATGATCGGAATCTAGATTTGCGTTAATAAAACAATATTTGCGACTGATTGCTGCTCATCGCTCGTACTAAATAACTGAATAGAGAAATTAGGTCGCGATACTTCTGTTTCACTTTAAGAATGTGAAGACTTCATCTAAGTCTGCTGAAAAAAACTTGTGTGATAAGTAATGCCCTTCCGTAATTCTTATTTGATTTCTGTGGTGTCGTACAAGTCTAAAGTGCGCGCCACGTACTTTCGCCGCGCGCCGCCATGTACGCACGGCGCGGCGTTCTTACGACGTCGGCCACGAGCGCCCTCTGCTGCTATCCCGCTCGTGGCCACCACTGAACGACATTGTTCACTTGGGACTGAGATCGGAACCAGTTAACACTTGGGAATCAGATAGGCATCAGTTAAGACTTGGCTATCGGATAGGCACTAGGAATCATCAGTAGGCAGGCCTCTATCTAAACAATGTATCAGCATTCTGCAGTCAAGAACTATGTAAAAGTTAAGTATTACGAAGTCTCTCTTCGAAATATATCTTATTCTAATCTAGTTTAGTGTTTCTAGTTTCTGCTGTCCCACTGGCTGGTCACCTCCTTACCTGAACACGCGTGCATCCTTTATTACTCTGTCGGTCTCATTCTACTCGGCCACCGACACCTACGACAACCGGTGGAAACGAGACACAAAAGTGGCGACGAGGCTGGGATACAAAAATTTCTAAATTTCTCGTTACCTTGATAAAAATACAATGGAAGCTTTAAGACTGATGCGTATATACTCTGTCGCACCGTACTACAATAAGTTGAAATAATTACCATGTAGCTGCGGTGGAGTAGCCGAGCGTTCTAAGGCGCCTCGCTGCGGAGAGCGCGGGTGCTCGCCGTGGGGGTCCTCCCTTGAGCATGGGTGTGTGTGTTGTCCTTACCTAGGTTTAAGCAGTTTGTAAGCTACGGACAGATGACCACGCAGTTTGGTCCCATAGATCTGTAAACATTTGAATTGCCATGTAGCAGCACGGTGGTTACTACCTCGGCTGAGAACAGCGTACTAATTACATGAGCACGAAGTTCAGAGCAAGGGAATTTTACTTGGTTCAGACATTTATTGTAAGATGTAACAGAGTTTAATGTTTATCTAAAAGTAAGAGAAATATGACTTTTGTAATATTAATATATCCTTCTGTAAATGGTTAAATAAACCAGTCTACTTCATAGAGCCATGCAGAAAGTGTAGTCACGTGTAAAGTGCTTGAGAGGAAAATGAGGCTGTGCATTATATATTGAGAATATGTCGGGTTATAAGTCAACCCTTTAAGCCATAAATCTGAAATGAGTGTCATTGTGTTTGCAATTTGAGTAGCAATGGTTGGCAGGCAGTGCAGACATGATTGCATCAAAACAAACGCTTGAGTTACCAGAGTTAATTGTATAATGACATATCATTATTTCTTAACCTGGCAGATCTCTAAACAAATCTTCCCATTTAACACTACTTTATGTAATCTTGCATTGATTTCATACCCTATCCTTTGGCGCATATGAAACAATGCATTGCCTTAGTGGCAGTTTTCTGCGCCCTACAGATTGCATAAACTTTCAATTGTGAAAATTACTGCTCCAACATGATTGATGGCATTTGCCTCGTTCGTAGGGTTCTGAGACGGCACGTGTAAGTCCGACAGCTAACGCTAATAATAATAGAGGCTGTAACTGCTTACACGCTGTATGCTGTAATCATATGCATTTTCGCCAGAGCGGAAACCGCAACCGAAACATGAGTAATGAAGTTTTCAGGTACATTTACATTGCACCAAAAATCACTAGTTTTTCCACATTTCGCAAGATATCCTGCCTGTATTAAGCCTAACAAGGAGACCGTAGAAGATGGCATGGGAGGCGAACAGCTACAGACAAATCAACTCTACTTTTAGTAACGGAACAATAAAGGAGGTAGATGAGTTTTGTTACTTGGGCAGTAAAATAACAAATGATGGTCGCAGTACAGAGAATATAAAATGCAGAATGGCAATGGGTGGAAAAGCGTTCCTGAACAAGAGAAATTTGTTAACATCGAATATTGATTTAAGCCAAATGAAATCCTTTCTGAAGGCATTTGTATGGAGTGTTGCCTTGTATGGGAGCGAAACATGGACGATGAACAGTGCGGAGAGGAAGAGGTAGAGGCTTTTGAAATATGGTGCTACAGAAGAATGCTAAAGATTAGGTGGGTGGATCGTGTAACTAATTTGGAGGTACTGAACAGAATTGGGGAGAAAAGGAATTTTTGCCATACCTTGACTAAAAGAAGGGATCGATTGGTAGGACACATTTTTAGACATCAATGAATTGTGAATTTAGCGTTGGAGGGAAGTTTGTGGGGTAAAAATCGCAGAGGAAGGCCAAGAGATGGATACAGTAAGCAGATTCAGACAGATGTAGGTTGCCGTTCTTATGTGGAGATGAAGAGGCTTGCTCAGGATAGGGTATTGTGGAGAGCTGCATCAAACCAGTCTCCGGACTGAAGACCACAACAACAACACTTCCAAATTACATTCTGTTCTGCTCAATGTGACGTTTTTATCTAAAAATATTGAAGTAAGTTAAAGAAGTAAACTGAACTCGATACAGTGGAGTGTCGATAATTCTAGTCTCGGAATTACGAGCTTCCCATAAATCCGAGCGTCATAAAACGAAACAAAAACAGCGGGCACATTCTGTCTTCACCGAAAAAGGCATTCAACCATTATATCGCGAAGTAAATGATTCAGAGACTTTAGAAACTTTAGTTTGCCAATGGAAATGCCTATTTAAAGACATTGTTTAAAAGAGTTCATATTTTTTGACACATGTATTCCTTTAAAGATCGATTTGCTTCTTTTTCGCACTTAAATTTCGATAGTTTCAGATGGTACCAGTCCCGTTCACTTCGAATTAACGATACTCTACTGTAAAGTCACCAAAATAAAAAAATAAAAAAAAATAAAATAAAAAGAATTCTCTACAGTCCTACAGTTCTGCAGATCTTCTTGCAGGAAGATACTTTATGTGCAGTCAAACATGTCACGTAGATACTACGAAATTCTAGAGCCTGGGCATGACTTTCGAAATGCAAAATATGCAGAAAGTAATAATTTGTTTATTTGTTTGCTTCCATAAGCAGCCTTTTTAAAAACAATTCTTGGGACAGTTAGATTTTTATTTTATTTTTTTGTTTTATTTATTTATTTATTTATTTTTTTGCCATCTTCATTTCCGTTTGGGCAATCGACATACGTATCTCCTTTTTGGAATTCCTAAATACATAATGCATATAAGTTACAGTCATTAATCAGCTTCAATCAGTTCTTCATAAAGTATTTCGGGGAAAAAACTATCACAGTTCCGACTAACAATATGATTGTTGTCAGTATAAATTTACGCATACTGAACAGGAAAAGCTGTGTACCATATGATCAATGTTTCCTAAACTCATAGTAGTTATTAAAAAAGTCGTCGCTTTGAAGGAAACACATTAATAAAACTTTTCAGCATAACAATATTATAACCAATTCCATTATGTGCAATACTGAATGAGTTAAATTGTAAATAATTTAGTCTGAGAATATCACTATAAGATATAATTGCTTTATATTGTGATTAACAACAAGATTCCCACAATTTTTACGCCGGGCGAGAGATTCTTAGTATTTTAACGGCGAGTTGACTGCATCCATCCCTAACGCGACCCGACTTCATCAGTAAATTCAAGAAACCCAGTTTCGGCAAAGTCGAAGATTCGGCGGATCTTTAGCCGAAAGCGAAACTGCGGCCTGAACAAATATTTTCGCGAATCTTTACGAAATGTTTGCTTCGAACAACTGCATAGTTGGTTTTCGTATTATTTAACACAAATGCAACATAATTACCCGAAAAACGTATTTGGCAATAAGCACAGCGTTTGAGCTAGTTTTCAACATAGTGACCAAAAGAATTACGACAACCGACTGTTTTTAACAATCGATTGGTCAATCGGTTGTTTTTTCGTTCAGTCGGTTTTTTCAGTCGAATGAAACAACCGAATGAAAATAGTCTCTGTGGCCGTATGAACTTTTTCACTCACTGGCGGGGTTTGAGTGGTTTCAGTCGATGCGAAACAATCGAATGAAACCAGTCTCTGTCGGTTGCAGCCGCTATACGAATGTTTCACTCATTCAGTGGATTTGAGTAGTTTCAGTCGACGTGCGACCAACATAGTAAAACTACGACCGACTGACTGTTTCATTCGGTTGCTCCCACTGACTGGTTTCACTCAAAAGAACTAATGAAGAGACCAACGTACTGTGTCAATTTTTTCATTCGGTTGGTCCCATCGACTGATTTAACTCAAAAGAAAAGGAATGAGTGGTCCAACCGACTGTGTCGATTTTTTTATTCGGTTGTTCCGACCGACTTATTTCACTCAAAAGAAGTAATGAGTAGTCCAACCGACTGCGTCGATTTTTTCATTCGGTTGATCCCACCGACGGATGCATAGTCCAACCGACTGAATCGGTTGTTTCATTCGGTTGGTCCCATCGACTGGTTTCACTCAGAAGAATGAATGAATAATTCAACCGATACGAGAAACTACAACCGAATAATCGATTTTTTTCCAACAACCGAATGAATCGATTGTTTTCATTCGATTGTTCCCATCACTAATTACGAGACTAGAAAAATCGTGGAATCATCTTTTGTATACCTGTGTCGTACAATTCTGCCGCTTGTCAAATCAACCACTGTGTGACAGTTGTCTTCAACTCTTACTGAGAAACAATTCGGAGCCATTCCGAATAAGGGACGTGGAATGTAATTTTATCAAGGGTTATGGTGGCACTTGTGCTCAGCGACTGTTTATTTGATTTGCAGAAAAATTTTCAGCAATGAGTCGTAAATATAAATTTATGCAGATCTACATTCGATCACTGTGTGGTCATTATCAGTGCTTAAAACAAAACAAAACAAACAAATAAAACAAACGTAAAACATTTCGACCTCAATGTTAGAGGTTACGTTCATGAACGTAACTTCCAACAAGGAAGTGAAATTTTTTACGTGTTTTAGCCGTTTTGTTTTGTTTTAAGGACTGATAATGACCACACAGTGGTCAAAATCTACATCTGCATAAATTAATATTTACGAGTGATTGCTGAAAAATTTTCTACAGACATGGAACGCTCAGTGCAGGTGTTGCAGTGCTCCATAACATTGCTCGTTCCCATATAGTCGGCCGCGCAGAAAACATTTTTTAGAAGTTCTGATTGAAACGTTCATCATCCACCACACAGTCATTATCTGGCTCCCAGCGATTTTAATCTTTTCTTCCACCTTAAGAAAATCGTTTACGCCGGACAGCGTTAATAGAGAAAATGCCTTAAATGAATGCCATGTCTTTGACATTAAATGAGGTGTTCTCCACAGAGCAAATAAAGGCAGAAAGCTGACATTGCTTGAAATCCTCTCTATCAACAAACACTAAGCTCAAAAACCGAACCTAATCCTCAATGATGAGACCGAATTCCAGTATTCACCATTATTAAAGTAACCTATTATGTATAATTCTGCTTCCATGCTTGTCGAAATTGTGTAATGTCTCCCACCCACATTCCAATTTTTTCCTTTCATGTGTTATACCACTCTCTTGAAAACCAGCGAATTTTAACGTAGGCTATATACTTCAATATTCTCACTTATTCCATATTCACAGACTCCAAACTTATGTAATTGTTCCCCACCAACAATTCATTTTTTTTTTAATTTCGTCACTCACCTGTTCCCCTCCTACTTTTGTTCGTTTATATAAATTAATTTAATATACAATTGTATTTACTATTACTCACCAAACCATTGTTTGTTTCAACCTAATTGTTGAAAATTAATGTGCAGTTATGTCTTAGTTACAGTTTTGTTTTAATTAGTTGGACGTCTCTGTTTATAAAATACGTAAAGGCTACATAGTCTATGACTGACAGTTATCTTTGTAAAATCTTTGAACTCGAAACACAGCATCTGGTGTGATGTGGATAATCAGCAGTATTAAGTTGTCTGAAGATGGCCTAAGAAGCCGAAAGCTACTTCACAACAAAAATAAATATTATTGTGGAACAAATACACAGTGTATACAGTTATTTAATACTTTAAGTTATTTAAGTTGTTTGTAAGCCTTGGGACTGATGACCAATGATAAGTTGTTTGGACACTCACATTTCTGAAATTGTCTACAAGTATTGTGTAGTACCAAACCGTACAAATATTTCTACAAGAGCTCAAGAAAAATTGAGTATGTATCTTAAAAATCGATGAGAAATACACGAAATGTGGTTGAAACTCGCCCCCAGAGATGAAAATTACATAGCGGTCATTTCGTTTGTTTTTGTGAAGATCTTTTTGATGTAAATAAACACTTCGTACGATAATTTTTATTTTATTGTTCACTAATGAGTAGCTTTCCTCTGCTCCTGCGTGTGAGTAAAGTATTATTACGTACAGATTAGTGAGCTGATGTTACATTTGCGTTACAGCTGTTCACGATTCTAACATAGTGAACGTGCAAATTTCATGTCCTTGGTCAGTGTTCAGTATTTAATGCAGTATCTCGTAACTTACTGAGGCAAACACAGTTAGTGAAACCACTGTATGTCGTGAGAAGCAAAAGGGGACGAGAAGTGTGGAACGCACGAAAACAGTGTATGGAGACAGCACTTGAATTTAGAAAAAAGAAATCCCTGCAGCCTGTGCCTTTATGTTTGCCTCGCCAGACGTGACCGGTGTGTCCAGTTTTATGACAGTGGCCATGCAACGATAGCTCGAAGGCACACGCTCACACGCACATGTGGAGGAACAGAGTCAACAAGGTGCAATGTTTTCACGCTAGAAGACGTACGCTGAGGTACTGCGTCATTCTTCCGCGAACTACTGTGACGTCTTTCTGAGTGGCTCCTTGTCTCGTTTCACGGGCTTCGCCGTCGCCAAAGTTCAGTTCACTACGAACAACACTCTGCTTGCTAATTGATGCGTGCCTGCAGAGTGAGTAGGTCCCCAAAGCTGAGACGAGGAATTTTCCGTTATTTTCGACCTAGGCTACCTCTGAAACTCTAAGCTGTTGAGGAAAGTACATCGGTAGGAATAATGGGAAACCGTGTCCATTCATAATAGACTCTTTAAACAAGAGAATTCCTTAGTACAACGGTAAGCATGAACAGTGGTGAACTGGGGTAACAGTAATATAAAGATAAGTAATGTTAATTAGACAGTTTTGATGCTCATATTCATAGGATAATTTGCGCTGAAGCCCCTTTCACTTTACCAAGATCAAGCTTTTTATTGTTAACATTAAATCATCAAAATATAGTACCTTAAAAAAATGACACGAACTTCACATCACTGACAGCTCCCGTCACTGTCTACCATGGCGCTGCCTTAACGTATCAGTGATTAAAATAATTCAGATAGCGTATTTCTTTCTATATACAGGGTGTTACAATACAAAAAGGTTCGGCCAAACTTTCAGGAAACATTCCTCCTCAAGAAAATATGTTATGTGGACATGTGTCCGCAAACGCTTAATTTCCATGTTGAGCTCATTTTATTACTTCTCTTCACCAACAATTCCTGCCCAAACGTTCACAGAAAATCTGTGTTGATGACGTGATTGCACAATTCCGTGCGGATTCTCGTCAGCCCACATATGTTGATAGTGAAAATTTACAATTTGATCACGTTGGAATGAAGCCCTATCCGTAAGTACAACATTTGCACTGAAATGAAGAGTGACACATTGTTGGATAAACCATTCGCAGAAGTGTACCCGTGGAGGCCAATCAGCTGCTGATAGTGCCTGCACACGCTGTACATGGTACGGAAACAAATGATTTTCTCGTAGCACTCTCCACGCAATGACGTGGTCAACGTTATCTAGTACAGCATCAATTTCTCTGACGCTGACATTAGGGTTATCGTCAACTGCACGAAGAATTGCCTCGTCCGTTGCAGGTATCCTCGTCGTTCTAGGTTTTCCCCAGTCCCGAGTCATAGGCTGGAATTTTCCGTGCTCCCTAAGACGCGGGACACCTTCGTTCTGGAAATCTGTCTCGATACAAACGTAGCGCGCCACGGCTATTGCCCCGTGCTAATCCATACATCAAGTGGGCATCTGCCAACTCCGCATTGCCCTGACTGCAAAACCATGTTCGTGATGAACACTAACCAGTTGATGCTATGTACTGATGTGCTTGATGCTGTAGGGCAATGAGTCGCATGTCAACACAAGCCCTGAAGTCAACATTACCTTGCTTCAGTTGGGCCAAATGGCGGTGAATCGAGGAAGTACAGTACATACTAACGAAGCAGATGGGGATTTTGACAAAACTAAAAAAATGTTCAAATGTTTGTACAGCTTATGGGACTTAACTACGGGGTCATCAGTCCCTAAACTTACAAACTACTTATGAACTACTTACGAACTAGGACGGCACAAATATCCATGCCCGAGGGGGGATTCGAACCCCCGACCGTAGTGGCCGTGCAGACCGTGACTGGAGCGCCTCAGTCTCCTCGGCCACCGCGGCCGGCTCTCTGCACGAATTATTTCAATTTACATTCAAAGCGAAATACTAAAATTAGCTCTAACATGGAAATTAAGCGTTTCCGGACACATGTCCACATAACATATTTTCTTTCTTTGTGTGTGAGGAATGTTCCCTGAAAGTTTGGCCGTACCTTTTTGTAACACCCTGTATATTCATTACTTATGACAGAAGAGCCGTCGTCAGCCTAGTATTATGTAGCCTAGTATTACACTCATTATTTACAAAATTAGAATTATAAGTGGTGTAGTACATCAATCAGAAGGGTTGTTATTTTGCTTTATTTAACTTTTATTAGAGTTTTAGGTGTTACATTGTAGTGTCTCATATATTCTTTTATTTTTATGTTTCTGTCAGCCGCGAATTTCCTTCAGTTATTTGCTAGCGCCTCAGAATACTGTATGTTTACAAATTATTGTCGTAAAGAGAATATATAGAAGTTAATGGAGATGGCGTAATTGTTGTTATTTTTTGTGTCTGATGTATTGTAGGGAGTTTGAGTTGATTATGTGTATTGTTAATTATAGATGGATATAAGACACACTGTTTTTTTTTTTTTTTTTTTTTTTTTTTTTTTTTTTTTTTTTTTTTTTTTTTTTTTTGGTTGAATTTAGCATTTTACTGTGATCTTTGATCAGTGGTGAACTTTTCCAACGTTAAAGTATGAATGAAATTGTATATAAAAATGTTATGTTTAAAATAGTTTTATCATTTAATATCTAACATAAAAAAATCGCACTGACGTGTTTTACGGCCCACTTTAGATTTGTAGTTTAATAAGTTTTTGCAAACAATTCGCACCAATCTAGTAATCTAAATAATAAAAATTATGATGATATGATTACGACTCTGCTATTGTGGTAATACCTATGCACCCATCACGTAATATCCTTTCTGCAAAAATTATATGATATTTGAGTTTAGCTTTGACAAACATACTCTGTTTTGAACTTTTACCTCTTTGAACTATCATTTTAATATCTATCCCACATTTTCATTATATTTTTCCGTTAAAATATTGTCACCTGTCTTGCCTTGGTAATTCAAAGTTTATTTTCTTTACCTGTACTGGTTACGACTGACGAGCGTACATTTGGCGTTCGGACGAGTGACTATATAGCCTGGATGGAACACATTTAGCGTTCGTAAATCAATCACGTGATATCCCTCGCCCGAAAATTTCTTTAGCTTAGGCCATCTTGATTTCTCTACAATGATGATTTTCCTATTATAACTCAAGCGTTGTCATTGCAAACCAATGGCGCACTGAAAATTATCAAAAACACGTCGTTCTTAGGGTAATGAATTATAATCTATTGTTGGTTTGTTTGTTGATACCTGCCGTCGATGGAATCACGGATTACTCTCGCAGCTGTTCGCCATAACGTAATAGGCGAGGAATTAGTTTGTGATGTACGAATATGTTGTACGGTGGTTCGGAACTTACTAGGGCGCGGTGGCTCAGCGCGTTCGGTCAGAGGGTTGCCGGCATGGTAGCTCGACGCCCTGTGTAACGAGAGAACTGAATTATCCGAAACGATCAAAATAGGTTAAAAACCAACGTCCACAAAGTACCCGTTCAAACCGACGAACCAATAAAAAGCTACGCGATCACGAGCTACTCTGCGTGACTTGACGTGGCACGGCAGTGCACAGGCCTTCTCTTCAGACGGTGTTGTTTCAACGCCATCTGTAATAAAAAACAGAGTAAAATACTCAACGAACCACCCAGAACGAATATGAACGACTGACCGCAAAGCATCAATCTCACTGAAGAAATATACTACCACTGCCAATTGTTTTGGCCCACTTTATTTTTCCTCTAGCTTCCTACAAGGTTTTCGCACACTCTTGTTAAATGAACACAACTATATTCTGCAAGATTTCGAGTTGTTCAAAGGTAACAGCGCTTTATCTGAAAAGTGCATTTGTTCCGTTTCGAGAACATGCCATGAAATACATAGCAATGAATTGTAAACATAGACTTCTTTATTACACGTACATAAACTGGGGAGATACTGTTACAATGGATGTTGTAAATGACCTATTGATTGTACTAACTTTGTATATAAATATTAAGTACTAGAGTTATGAGGAATTCAGTAATACCATGCTTCGTTTGCGATTTTAGCTGTAAAAGAAAACGTAATAACGGTTTGAAATAGAATATGTGCTCTTTATTTTAGCGCAGAGCAGAGTAACATAAACGAAGTCATATCTGAACAACAGGAAAGCTAATACCATCTACGTTAAAAGCGTGCATAGCAACCATGTCAAAGACAAACATTTTAGTAGATACGTTGATTCTAATTAATGACTTTCAGTATATTCAATAAATAATGAATAAACGCTTAGAAAAAAAAAACAAGGTAATTTGTTGCAATGTATACACTTCCCTTCCGTTTCATTAAGGAACTACACTTGCCACAGTTGACGTGCATACGCTTCAGAAGACCACTGTTCAGTTCGTTGTTACGTAATTCACGGCCTGTTCACGAAACAGAACAAACAGATATTTTAGAGGGAGTATTCTTACATATGCACAACTATAAACATCGAATAACAATTAATTAATAAGAGTGCCAGAAACCCTTTTAGGAAAAAAAGAAGAAAAAATATTTTCGGTAGTGGCGGTTTCCGAACCACTAACCATGAGCATTAAAGTCCAACACGCTGCCCACTACACTTTTTTTAAATATTTTTATTTTATTTTTTTCCTTCCGGTAGATCTATGGTTTCCGGTCTTTTTCATTGTTCGTACTTGGTCGTTCGTTGCTCATTTGGCTCAGCTTTTATTATTATTATTATTATTATTATTACAGAGGCCGTTTAGGCCTCTGACCGGGCGCGCTGAGCCACGGCGCCCGGCACATTACTACTAGGAATTGCAACATGCGACCTTTAATCACATACTCTTGAAGGCAGTTGTTAAATGATGCTATTATGGTATTTTTAGGCACTAAATTATCATTTATCGTACGAAAAACGTCGTGTTTTTGTTAATCTTCAGTGCGTCATTGCTTTAAAATGACAACGTGTAAGTTACAATAAGAAAATCATCAAATACGCAATGCAAGATGGCGTATGCCAGAGAGTTCTGGGCGAGGAATATCACGTGACATCTCCGAATGGCTGGTTTTCGTTAATTCAATGGAGGGTGTCAAATCTCCGTTATTTTTGCAAATATCTCTGCAACGATGCAAGATATGAAACAAAAAACGTAAGAGAGGGAAGTTGTAGAGAATTTTCCCCTCTACAAATTAGGTTATTCAATTTCCATGTCATATGAACGGTTCGTTTGCAGTTACAATTACATTACAAACGGATGTCTTTGTGTTATTAACGTATTTTTCGTTCGAAAAATTTGAAAAAGAGAGGTTCTGGCCTCTGGTGGTCTACAATTATGTCTGTAAGATTTGGTGCTAATCGATTGAACGGTTCGACTTAAAAAGTGGGAACACGTTACTGACAGACAGACAGACAAACATCCCAAAATCGCCGTTATTTTTGCAATTATCTCTGAAACGATACGAGATACGTAAAAAACATAAGAGAGAAAAGTTGTAGAGAATTTTCTCCTCTACAAATTCGGTTAAGTTAAAAATCAATCAGAGAACTGATTTTTAACTTAGTGACCACACTTTATTACAGGATGTTGATGATCATGTTTTATTTATATGTTGAGAAGCCAACAATTAAGTTGGCTAGTAAATGTGTTTTTAAACGCTTTTAATAATAATGTTGTGAAGACTGAAATCTAAGATCCGAAGATGGCAGTTAAACTGCCGAAACCGGTAATCTTAATAAAAAAATAAAAATCGTCTTGGCTCTTGTCTTCAATAAATGTTTAAAAGATTGTCCTCAAACATTAAAAAGTAAACGATTTGAATTGGTTGCGACTTCAACTTACCTTCGATATGTTAGCAAGAAAAAGCATGTTCAGAACCGGGGACAAGTATAAAACATCGCCCGAAATTGTAATAAAAGCATTCTCCGAAAATTATCTCGAGCTGTTAGTTCATGAACCCAAAAGAATAGTATATGATACTTAACCAACTAGCAACAAATCATCCGGAACTAACGAAGAGCATTGTAACAGCCACATGGATTAGTGAAAACATAAGTTAGTAGCGAGACTAAATATTTAGTTTCCAAAATCCATCAAACTTAAAAGAAAAATACATTTATTCAAAAAGCAGATAACAATTTGATCAACGCTTTCCTGAGTGAAAATCTCCTGTCTTTCGAAACTAACAATGTCAGCGCAAAACAGATGTGGCTTACATTCGAATCGACAGCAATTAGGAAATTTATACCAAACAAATTAACAAAACAAATGGCTGAACAGCTGTGGTACACAAAAAAGGTTTGGTCACTCCTACAAAAGCCAAGAAAAAAGAACGTTAGTTTGAAACAGACACAAAGTGTACAAGACTGGCAATCTTTTCGAAATTTTTCTCGAACGTCAATGTGAAAGCTTATAATAGTTCCCACAACGAAACGCTGAATCGAAACTTGGTACGAAATCCGAAGAAAATATTGTTGTACGTAAAGTAAATTAGCGGGAAAACAAAATAAATACCTTCACTATGTGATACTAATGGTGATGCTACTAGTGCCATTTATGCTAAATCAGTATTCCTAAAAACAGCTTTTCGAAATTCCTAAACCAAAGGAAATGAAGGAAATAGTCGTGAATATGAATCAAGAGCACCTGCTTGTATGCGTAATTTAGAAGTAGATATCGTTGGAGTATTAAAGCAAATTAAATCAATTCACAAAAGCATTTCTCCAGTTCCCGACTGTACAGCAATATACTTCCTTTCAGAATGTGCTGATGCAATAGCCCAATTCCTAGCTGTCATTTACTACCGCGCGGTAAGTTGACTAGAAAGTTGCACAGGTCACTGCAGTATTCAAGGGAGGCAATAAAGTGATCAGGAGAATTACAGGCATACATCATTGACGTCAGTTTGCAGCTGTATTTTAAAACATATACTTTCCTCAACCATTATCAACTACCTCGAAGAAATCAATTATTGACCCATAGTCAACATGTATTCAAAAAGTTTCGTTCTGGTGGAACACATCTTTACTCATATGAATTAATGAGTGCTCTCGACAAAGGATGTCAAATCGATTCCATACTTTTAGAGGTCCGGAAGGCTTTCTACACTGTACCTCTTCTAATGAAATTGCGTGCCCTGATTATGGAATATCGCCACAGCTGTGCGAGTGAATTCGAGTTTTTCTGTCAGAAAGGGCATAGTAGTTGTAATTAACTGAAAGTCATCTAGTAAAACAGAAGAGATATCGGGTGTCCATCAGCGAAGTGTCTTAGGTCCCCTACGGTTCCTTATTTCCAGGAACGAATTAGGTAGCACTTTGAGCAACTCTCTTTGACTGATAGCGGATGATGCTGTCATTTATCGATTAGTAAAGTCACCAAAAGATTAATAGCAACTGGAAAATGATTTAGATGTCTTCATGGTGCACAAATTGGCAATTGAATCTGAATAATTGTAAGTGTGAAGTTATCCAAATGAACCCTAAACGTCATTTACACGATAAATCAATCAAATTTAAAGGCTTGAAATTCAACTAAATACCTAGAAGTAACAATTACAAATAACTCAAATTGAAAAGAAAACATAGAAAATATTGTAGTAAGGCGAACCAAAGGCTAGGAGTCATTAGCAGAACACCGGAAAGATGCAATAGTTGCACTAAAGAAAAAAGTTGCACTACACTTGTACGCTCTATTTCGTAGTATGCTGCACATTACAGGATTTGCATAAAGTAGGCCTGATAGAGGATACAGAAAAAGTTCAGATTGGGAGCTCGTTTTGTATTATTGTATGATTTAAAGAAAAGGAAATATCGAAGTGTTTTCCTTTTCTGTGACAGGGGCGTGACTTATTAAGGCCCGTTCCTTAAGTACTCTTGAGTGCGAATTTTCGTCCCAAGAGTTGATGGCCGGAACTGTTCATAAAACATTTCAATTGTGCTGTCAAATATTCAAGCTGGTGACTGCGTTATGCAGCATGATGGAAATAATTGAACGGGATATCTTCTTAAGAACTGTAAAACTCCTTGTTCTGTTCCTGATATTTCTACTTGACTACCTTTCACGTTTAAGACGCTGATTGTGGTTAGTTTGATATTTTATTTTCACATCACCTGCGTCTATAATAATATAAATTATATTTATATTACAAAAACTGTTTACGAATTTTCAGTTGTATATGTCTCCTGCATAAGTGAACTTGTTATAAACCTATCTCCTGCATCTGCGAGTCTGTATATTTTATGTATTTTCTGCATGGAAACCTGTTTCAGATTCTGAATTGCATGTAGTAGCTTTCAATTTTTAATGGCAATGAATTGGTAAGATTTAATTTACTAGTATCGAAAAAACATCAGTATCATTTCTTTTTGAGGATTAGGATACTTCCTGAACCGAGCGTTAAAAATGTTAATAAAAAGCTCTTCCTACAAACAGCCTAATTTTATATTTGCCAGGAATGACGATTTTCGTAACACCTGCAATGATACCATTGGACAAAAAATAATAATGGAAGTTGACAGGCATACGGAAAAAGTAAAAGTGAGAATTTGTATATTGATGTAAATAGATCCCAATCAGTTTAATGCTGACAACGCGGTACTCAAGATATGAAACAGGCACAGAGATTTGTCGAAAGTGGTGATGAATTAAGTTACATGAAAGAGTTCCTGGTGAACTGATTTGAACACGATCTCGGCCAACTGCCTACGCAGGATTTTGCTACTAATCTAGTCTGGTTAGCAGCGACCAAGTCAGAGATTAATCTCGCACGGAACTCGCCGAAACAGCGTTGCGTTACGTCGCCTCCAGTAAAATTTCTTTAACTCGATATATCAAGACACTGGACACTGGAAACAGTTCGACGTATATTACATCGCGAAGTAACTGTAATTTGGCTCTGCACCAATATCAGTGACCATGGCGATGAGTGACCTGTATCCTGCTATTTATTACACGTCACATCTTTCTTTATTTTGTTTCTTTTCTTTTTTACTTTTCAGGAAGACGGAATTGTACATGACCCCTTTACACCAGAAATATGGTCATCGACAATCATTGCTAAATGTGTTGTTATATTTATATGTTCTAAAACGCCGTGTGCGGAACTGCGATTCTCTGGGCCTCATATCTCTAGTTCTGTTGATCACAGAGATAAGGCATAAAATATTTTGGATACCCGATAGCATTGTAATCATTAGTATAAATATCAGATATATCGGGATGTTGCAGCTGCCCTAAAGTACTGTGTAAAAATTAAAATATTACACACTTTCTTCAGACCAGGCAAATTGAGAAAAGCGTTTGGTTCTTGAGCATTACGGCTTTTAAAAGTACCATTTGTCCATGGGTGGGACCTGACGAAAACAAGAAAAGCTATGATTTTTGCGTACATACTCTACAATTGCGTGAATGGCCGATTCTTTACTTTTTATTCATTGAAAATCGTCGTACTTTTTACCACATGTTCTTAGGATAAAATTCTAAAACTACTTTTCTTCACTTTTTTAAATGTATTTATCCAAGTATTCAAAGTTAATGCAATTACGTCCAATATCACATAAATCTGTTTTCAGCCGTTTTTGTTTTCTGGAACGCTACTTTCTGAGTATCCAACAATACAATATGACTCAAAGTTTAACAATATATTCTGTAGACATTTATCTAGAAACGACATTTTCCCGTTCACGAAAATCTTTTTCCATTATAAAAATGCATCCGAAAAAGTAAAAGTGTCAATATCACTGAGATACGACGTTCGGAGCACCCTGGAACTTACCATCCGATTTAAAGAAATCTACTCTGCCGAAAAAAATGTATAATTTTCAGTTTAGATTTGCAGCTCTACCATTTTCCATGTTTGCAGCAAAATCGTTTATGTAATGTACGCTTGATATGCAAAACATTGTTTACTGGTTATTTAAACATGTTTCGTCACCTCTTTTGACAATAATAAGTGTGCAGAATATTTTTCGTTTGTATGTGCCTGACGAAAATACGGATTTCATCATTTATTTGGAACAGCTAATTTTATTACAACAGCATTTAATATATGATCAGATAGTATAACTATAGACTAAACACCATTTCTTTTTATCAGTTGTAGTTACAGCTTTATTATTATTATTATTATCACTACTATTTCTAGCAGGAGAAATTACCATATTATTAACTTGTTATAGAAACATATTTCGTCACCTCTTTTGACAATAATATGCAGAATATGCATTTCGTTTGTGTGTGCCGACGAAAAAGCGGAAGAAGACTCGCGTGGTTTTCACAGACATGTCAAAACCAACTATGACAAAGCTACCAATATTAGATGTTATAGATATGTTCTTACGTGATCACACAATGTAAAACCAAGTTGTAACCTAATACAAAACACTGATGATGTCACAGAGGTACTGAAAAATGTAAGCGTAATCAGAAAAACAATGTTTTGCATATCACGTGGACCTTATACAAAAATAAATAAATAGGTAAAATAAACTAGTGATATTTTCGTATCTTACTGTTTGGTATCTTGATTTCGTTACCGTGTAGCATCAGATTACGTTAAGTTTAACAACATATTTTAAAGAGTTTGCCTAGGTAAAAACACATTACGTAGACTTTGCGTCTGGTTGCGTTTAGGTCATACGCAGCAGCGTATGAAATCCAGAACAGATATCAAAATTTTATTTAAAATTAAGAGCAGAACAACATCTCAATGTGTTATCGACAGATTGGTGAACGAACCCACAGGGTTTGCTCACTTCCGTGGAATCCGAATGGCGGCCTTTAGGAAATACATATCGTTTCATTGTAAGAAAAACTATTCTGTGAAGGAATTTGGTTTTGTACATTGTTCAGCCTTGTATCCTTCTGTTTATTTTTTAATTCTGCACACTGTGTATATAAATGTGTCCAATCAAATAAGGTATCAAATCCTTACAGATCTACAACTGATTCGAATTCGGGGAACGGCGGTTCAAATCTGCCTCCTGATTTTCTAGAATCTTACAACATAAATTCCGAGTGATTTCCTTTTAAAGGAAAGCCTTATAAAACAGTCCAATCTGTCTTTAATGAACACGTTGTTGCGGGGACCTAAATTCTAAACTTCCATCCTTTCTTCCCTTCTGTACACTTCTGTAGAATATATCTGTAATAAGCAACACATCCATCTGTAGCAAGATAAGGATAGGAACCAGCTGAAAAATGGCGAAGAAATTGGAATGAGCTGTGAGACAGCTCGTTCCCCACTTTTCTGTCAGAAAAACAGGTGATGTCTGCCTAATTTCACTTCATACGTTGTATGGGTATAATTTGTCACACGCAGTCGGTGGTTCCACGTCCAACAGTTGGCACTACAGTTCGCTTTGCGCAACACCATACGTCAAATCATATTGTTTGTGGTGTGTTATTTTTTCCTCACCTTTAAACACGTCACAGGCACGTCTGTGAATCTTGTAAAAACATTTAAGCCATGAAATGAGCTGAAATGTATGCTAATACAGACTGTTATACTAATTGGTGACGTTCGTGAGCGTACATTGTTTATTGGCCTTAACTGTCACTCGAGTATGCACTGGAACTATTCATTGCGGTGTCTTTACATTCGAATTACACATTTGAATTTTATAACTCGCGGGTTAATGTCCTTTTGTCACTGTAAACTCGCGTGGTTTTCACTGACATTTTACCTGAATGCGAGCCGTTACACTAGCAGGTTCCATGCTCGCTCATGTCGTTAATGTATCGGATTAACTCGTTTATTGCATTGATTATACAGATATGGAATTTAAAGTAATGATCTACTTGAAAATTAAAAAACAACGCAAAGATTTGGTCATTCCTTCTCTTACAAATTATACATTTCGTTATTGCCTTTCTGCATTCTTTAAATATTTTTCAATTTATTCAAAGTGGTGTTTCTGGATTTAAAAAAAAAAATGAAATTTACTATTTACACATAAATAACTTGGAAACAGGTATGGAACACCAAGTATAGGTGTCTAACGTATAATCTGCATTAACTTCCTGACAGATTAAAATTGTGTGCCGGAACCGGGACTCGAACCTGGGACTTTTGCCTTTCGCGGGCAAGCGCTCTACCGACTGAGCTATCCCGACACGACTCACGATGCCGCCTCACAACTTTACTTCTGCCATTACCTCGCCTCCTACTTTCAAAAACTTTACAGAAGTTCTCCTTCGAACCTTGCAAGACTAGCACTCCTGGAAGATGGGATATGGTGGAGACATGGCTTAGCCCCAGCTTAAGGGATGTTTCCACAATGAAACTTTGCAGCGGAGTGTGCGCTGATATGAAACTTCCTGGCAGATTAAAATTGTGTGCCGCAACCAGGACTCGAACCTTTACCTTTCGCGGGAAAGTTTGGAAAGTAGAAAGCGAGGTACTAGCAGAAGTAAAGTTGTGAGGACTGATCGTGAGTCGTGTCGGGATAGCTCAGTCCGTAGAACGCTTGCTCGTGAAAGGCAAAGGTCATAGGTTCGAGTCCCGGTTCCGGCACACAATTTTAATCTGACAGGAAGTTTCATATCAGCGCACACTCCGCTGCAGAGTGAAAGTTTCATTCTGGAATCATCCCTTAGGCTGTGGCTGTGTGCACCATATCCTTTCTTCCAGGAGTGCTTCTCTTGCAAGGTTCGCAGGGGAACTTGTGTGAAGTGTGGAAAGTAGGAGGCGAGGTACTGGCAGAAGTAACGTTGTGAGGACGGATTGTGAGTCATGTCGGGATAGCTCAGTCTGTACAGCGCTTTCCCGCGAAAGGCAAAGGTCCCAGGTTCGAGTCCCGGTTCCGGCACACAATTTTAATTTGCCAGGAAGTTTCATATCAGCGCACACTCCGCTGCAGAGTCAAGTTTCATTCTGTAATCTGCATTATGTTAAATATCCGAAAGAGGTGATGTGTAAGTGCCGCGAAATTGTTTGAACTGGCGTGTCAAACACGAAAATAACGCCTCTAACAATCTTCAAGTTCCACTAAACAATTGCCTATTATTAACTATACACGTTATGGCAAAATACACACATGAAAGTAAAATCGAAGGAAAAAAAAAAAAAAAAAAAAAAAAAAAAAAAAAGAAACTAACTACGAATAATACTTGGCTTAAATCTATAGGTAGCTGTCCCACGATAGACTTTGGTGGTTTTAATGATTTGGTTTATGACACAGAAATTTTTTCAATGGTCAAAATACGTGATTATTATTGCTGGAGGGGGGGGGGGGAAGGAGGGTGGAGCGCGGAACTTTTCGTAAAAGATATCCATTCCGGTATCGGAAATTATAGAAATTAATCACCGGATTGAATACCATTTTTTAAGAAAAATGGTGACTTAGAATGAATAAGTAGCAGAAACGCTATAGCCTCTTTATGTAGGAAATACCATGATATCACATAAAATGGTAAAGAGAAACTAGTAGAAACCTTAAGCTTGATATTCATTATTGGCGGTTTCTTGTATCAGAGTCATACCTCCAGTGGCTAAAACAGAGTAAACGGTGTGTGGCACGGATTCCCCATTTGCATCAGTTGTAATTACCTGTTTCTCAACCAAAGAGATGTTTTATTTAGAGTGTCACGGCTCTTCGGGTTGCAAGCACACCTTGTAGAGGCGGAATGTGTCAGCCACACCTGTCTGGCACCGTACTGGTGGAAAACTCCACCCAGGTGGTTGCACAAGTCTGGCAGGCTGCTCGGTGGATAGAGGCGACACGTGTTACTGCCTCGGTCTGTAATTGTGTACCACAGGTCTTATATCTGGCATTAAAAATCTCTTCTTCTGCAACAGCACAGAAAACGGCACTGCTGCACCTACTACATTCCAGAGTGTTATGCCACGCCGATTTCTTTCTGACCTCCACTGCTTTCACATTTCATTAGTTTCGCAGATGCTCCATTATCCGCCAGGACGTGGTGTTGCGTGGTGACATTTTGCACTGTACATGAAAAAAAATGATATTTTCTCACTTGCCCTGTTCTTAGACAGGAATGAAGGAATTATAACATTATAAACACATAAATGTGTTTACATCAGCACAATTCTAGGGGTTCATTACTCTTTACATAAAAATGGAATCTTTGTACATAAAGCAGGGTGTTCGTGTGTTTGTGTGTACGTTTGGCGTAAAAATCTACAGTTTTGATCCAATCTTTTTCAAATTATGTGCACGTAAGCTTCAATCCATGAGTACGGTCGCCGTAAGTGTAATTATCACGTACAACACATAGTTCACGAAATATGACGTCATAGTGAGATGCGCGAAAAACTGCTGCATTAAACGACAATACTGCTCATTTTCTCCTAAACCACTGGACCGCTTTCAACCACATTTGGTGAACCTATTTCTTACGTGAGATAACAATCGTTTTAGGAGTAAGAACCACATATTATACATTTTTCAGAAGATATACCGTCATAAACAATAAGAGGTGGAAGAAACTGCCACATAATGCTACGAGACTTTATAAAAACACTATATGAGAATGACACCACTTAGTTACTTGCAACAAACTTTAAACATAATTTCATAACTGTATTAAACATTTTACCACTGACTATCACATTAAAATTGTGAAAGAAAAAAACTTTCTCGCTTACTACTTTTCCGCTGTTCATGGAGCAAATCTACAACATTCAGTACGACGCTACAGTAACGTCTATAATTTCTACACTACAAATTGTAGACGTAGGAAATTTTGCAGAGAATATTCACATATACAGATGAATGTACTTTACAAATTGTATCACAGTACAAGTTCAAGAGATATACGGACAATAACAGTAACGTTAATGTGGAACCATTCCATCAGGAATCAGGTTTTAAACTATTACTTCTTTCCAACTAAATCTGATCGCAAGGGTTTTTACCAACATACAGCACTTATACAAATGAATATGTAACTGCAAAACGATACTATTGTACAACATATAATTCAATAAATATCGAAAGTCCAGATTGGAATTAATAACATAGTAAGGACAGTTTACAACTCACCGCAAAGACGTGGCATCGAGCTGCGACAGGAACATACAAAAGACACACACGTACAACGCTTTCAGCTATCGGTCATGGCCTTCTTCAGAAAATAGAACACTCACACAATCACACAGGCACACAACACAGTCATATAACCATCACCTCCGGCTGCCGCACTTCGAATCAATAAATATGAGATCATATATAATGCGTTGGGTAAAAACTTGTCACATCATACAATATGTATTGCAGTGAGCTTAAGGAAATTCCTGGAATGCTGACAGTAATGTTGACAACATTGAGCTCTGAAGCGCACACGGATGCAGGCGAAAGCAATAGACTTCTGTAGTGTTATAAGGAATGGAACGAATTGAAGCGTCGTACATCCAACGAATCCCCATTATTTACGACAGATTAAGCTTTTAAATTTTAGAGACTACAGTTTCCAGTGAGACTAGCATTTTTATTACGATTAATAAACCACAGAGCAATCTATTCAGTACTGTGGAGTGGATTTGACATAATCATGTTTCTCGCACGGACAACTTCATATCACTTGCTCAGGAGTCGCCACACTAAAGAAATTATTCATAATAGATCCTGAACAAATCACAAGAAATATTGTTCATCGTAAGGTTGTGAATTAAATGAATATATGAATGATAAATATCATTCGTATTTTTATTACTATCTGTCTTTGTTTGGATATTGCAGTTACAGTTTTGTACATTAAGCAAGACAGCCTTATTTCTTATATATTCTCTGATAAATGTAACATGTTATTAAAAAAAAAAAAAAAGAGACGAACAAAGATAAGGCATAGTAGAAGTACTAACTCAAGGCTTGAAGAAATAAATAAATACCCGAGCAACGCCGGGTTTTCACCTAGTAGAGATACACAAAAAGGACATTTAAGTCCTCTCTACTACTCAAGAAAAGAGATTTTTACCATTTGTAGGACAATAACATGGGCATTCTGAATTTGTGTTCCAGATAGCAGCATACACCACTACCTCTCAATCCCAGTAACACGTCCTCCTACACTGATAGATGCCTGTATTTGTCGTGCATATGGTTCACTAGATCGTCAAGGGACTGTTGGTCCAGATTATCCCACTCCTCAACGGCGAATCGACGTGGATCTCTCAGATTGGTCAATGAGTCTTTTCGTCCAAAAACAGCCATTTGTAATGTCTGCCAGGCATGTTCGATATTACTCATATCTGTAGAAAATGTTGGCCATTCTAATCTTGCGATGTCATTGCCATGAAGGAACGCATATATTGCTGCGGATATGGTAGAACTATACGTCGGAGGATGTTACCCCTGTTAAGAATAGCAGTTTGATTGCCTTCCACGACTACCAGAGCTTTTCTTGTTGCCACCACAGTCTAACATACCAGTCACGACACTCGAGCGAATTTTTGTTACCCACCGCGACAGCAGCGCACCAAGCGGCCAGCAGGGGACATTACTGAGTTGGCGGTATTTCGTGCGTTCTACGTTGAGTTACTCGTAGCGTATATTCATTTTCGTGATGCTTTCCGAAAATGTAAACGCTTGTAGCGCAATAAAATGTAGCAATAACCAGAAAAAATATACCTCATTTGTCTGTTTTCAAATTTCCTAAGGACACTGAGAGGTATGTATCAGTCATTCTGATGAAAAGTTTCCGTTACGATTCACCTGAAAATTTTATATATTTATATATAATAGTGATTGTTTGACCTTTTTAGGAGAAGAAAACGTCTCATAATGTACATAGACAACTATATACTGCAGTCTGGATGTCAAAAA
Organism: Locusta migratoria; assembly: GCA_026315105.1. Classification (NCBI taxonomy): domain Eukaryota; kingdom Metazoa; phylum Arthropoda; class Insecta; order Orthoptera; family Acrididae; genus Locusta; species Locusta migratoria. Next base: position 206,569,333 of record CM048750.1, read on the forward strand.
GAACAGAAAAGAGCGTATGATTGGCCTAAGATATAAAGAAACATTCTGAAGAATATGCTACAAAACTCTGAAACCTTAGCCTATATTTTAATAGAAAATTGAAAGTTTGGAAAATAAGATTAAAACCATCTAGGAGATAGGCAAATACGGATATTTGTAGAAAATATCAACACCAAACTTAAATCTGGGCGTCAGTAGTCATACTCTGCCTTTTTTTCCGGAAATATGCACGTAAACCTAAGGAGGACAGTTCATAAACGTTCAACTAAGTTTTCTAGGTATTTCAATTGTTAGTTGGAAGCATGTCGTTCGACACAGAACAATAAGAAAGGCGAAAGTCGTAGTTATGCTAACAGTTGTCCTAAAAGTTAAAACACAAAAGTAAATGAAAATAAATTGTGTGTCAAACGCGTTTACTTTGCAGCTACACGCTACGCTTCTTAGGCTTACATTACTTTCGTTTCAATGGGGAAAACTGCAAGAATATTCGGAGGCACATTTTTCTGCGTGAAGAGGTTCTAGCTTTCATCATCTGGTTTAGTTCCACTACTGTTTAATTATGAATCATCCGTTTCGTCTGATATTAGACTAAAACCTTCGTATCTAAAATAAAACAGTCGTATCATGAATTACGTAGAAAAGAGTGCATGAATAAAGTGTTATTCATACGATACATACGATGTTAACAGGCGGCTCCCTTGCTCACCGCTTGGAGCGCTAGTGTCGTCTTAGCTGTCAGGAGGTAACAGGTTTTACACCAGTGAGTGTCGCGACTGGTATGTTAGACTGTGATGCCACTCCAAAACGTCAGGGAACCACCACCTTGCTACACTCGCAGAGTGGTGTGTCTAAGACGTTTAGGCTGGCCGGGCTGCCTCCTCTGCTTGAAGAAAGAAGCGAGTCTGATCTGTGAATAGCACTTGATGCCAGTTGTGACGAGTCCATTCAGATTACCGTTGGGCCCTACCGAACAATGCTGCTGCCGTTGCAACACTACCAGTTTCCTAATTTCCATAGTTATCGCCGATATTCGTCTGTGCTCGTTTCAACAGTAATACTGTGACTATGACACAAGAGTTTAGTGCAGAAACTGAGGTTATAAAATGGACTTGCAAACCTTGAGCTAGCAAATCGAAGTAATTGATTATTGAAGTTATGGTGGTCTCGATGTCTAGATGTCGATTCTCGCTGAAATGATGTGTTCCAGGTATTATAGCAACTGGTAATGAAAATGCCAGCAAACGAGTTAATTATGTTCACTGTATAATTTTATTCACTTCGCAGGACAAATATAACTGCACTCAAATAGGTGCCATAAGTAAAGAAAACTGTGAGTGATTTCGTCACGTATATCTGATTGTTTATTAAATACAACCTAATACGTCCTCCGCAAACAACATGGCACCAGCAATTGAGCGTGAGACAGTAAGGGAAATTCCTTTTATACGATCGTCAGAAACTCGTGTACCATCTTTGGATTTTTCACTAAATTGAAAAATACAATTACAAAATAAAATCATGAATTTATAAGATAAGCAGTGATATTTCAAGTAGATATTATGGCATGAAAATATGAAGTTATAAACATGCAGTAAAGTGAAACGTGTGTGTAAAAATGCTCTATTTGGCAACTCGTCAAAATGTTACACTTCTTTTATTTTGTACATACGCTAATATTAATAAAAGTGTAATTACATAAAATTACGTGTGAAACATTCCAAAACAATAATGAAATCAGTATGCATCCACCCTTAGTGTCGTTTATTAAATGTTTCAAAGAAAGAGCTAGAGTTTTAGTTCATTACAGGAAATTCATTAACTGTGCAACATGTGTGGTAGGACAATGCGCATCAAGAAAGAAAGGTAACCCTTTTTATCTTTTGAGACGTAGAAAACATAGTTCATTGAAAAACGTTATGGCAAAAGGCTAACAAATGTTTGTTCTATTTTTCGATAGATTCACCAAAAGAATGGAGACAACCGAAATATCGTGGCATCAACTTTTGTCTTACTCTGTAGTAGAAGTCGGGCGTCTGTGAATGGAATAAGCGTGTGGCAGTCGTCATCAGCTCATCGTCGCTGTCAAAACGCAGGCCGGAGGACAGAAATTTCTTGAGGTGTAAGAAAAGAAGCCACTGGTAGGTCCAAGATAAGTTCTGTATGCTGGATGTTCAAACGTCTGCAGAACAGTTGCTCTAGGCCGAGCCACATGGGGACGAGCATTGTCATGGATCAGCACAACACATGCACTAAAATGCGTTCCACGACCTTTCTGAAGGGCAACGTCGAAGAACTGAAGACGACTGTGACACACTGATTTCATTCACAGGCCGCAAACTTCTACGACACTGGAATACCAAAGTTGATACTACGGTATGAGAAGTGTTTAATTCCTTTGGTGACTATATGAAAAAATAGCCCAATCGTTGCTGTACCTTTTTGAAATAAAGTTTTTCGTATAACTATGTTAGCTTTGTTTTGAAACAATAGGGAGATTTACTTTATGAATACGTCTATAAATAATAGGTTCGTTCGAGTGCCTGATAGTTTCTGATAGTTACTAACGGTTTGGAAGGCCTCCACTACGCATGCACGCTTTTCGACAGTTTGCAACTCAGAAGCCAAATCGAACGCTTCTTTCACCTGTTTCGCAGTTTGGCCACCAATAGCGCTAGTTGGCACCTTTGCTCTCTTCGGCGGTCGTCCAACGTGTTTGTCTCAACGTACCCATCTGTACTTTAAACCATGCAGATAGTTTTTTAAATTTTTGATACTGCACCTTACTTTATAAATCATTTGAATGTGAAACAGCAAGCCACAGTATTTCTCAGTAACATTTCCCTCATTTACAAATAATGTAGCTAATTGACAAACTTTTATTGAGATGTGATTCAACAGCCGTAAGATATTTGAGAAAATGCATACTGTAAACCACCAGCTGTTTATTATTTTTCAATCTTCTACCAGTTTCGGTTATAAACCATCTTCACGGAAGAGAACTACACAGACTGATCAAACAGGTACATTATATGCCCCCTTATGCATACTCGCATGCATGTTACACAATAAAAATAAATAAGACGTCACTAAGCGTCAAGTCTTAATTAAAAACATAAAATCAATGCCAGGCTGTGTGATGGTGAACCACGGTCTATTGTAAGAGAACCTAACACAACTATTCACAACTATTAGTTGACACTAGTGACGCCTTATTTATTTTTACTGTGTGACATGCATGCCAGTATTCATAAGGAGGCATATAATGCACCTGTTTGATCAGGCTGTGTAGTTCTCTTCCGTGAAGATGGTTTATAACCGAAACCGGTAGAAGATTGAAAAATAATAAACAGCTGATGGTTTACAGTACGCATTTCCTCAAAAGTAGCTAATTGAACCTGACAAAACCACATACAAAAATGAGGTAAATTAGGATAGTGGGGTGTGAAAGGAATTTTAAGTAACATACAACTTCAAATGCTTTTTGTCCCATTGTTATGAATTAGAAAAAATTAAAAAATGAAATATATACAAATTTATCTACAACTGCATCTAAATAGTTTGCAAATCACACTTTAGTGCCTGGCAGAGGGTTCATTACCTTTCTCTACCGTTCCATACTCCAATAGCGCGCGGGAAGAAAGAACACCTAAATCGTTCCGTTTCAGATCTGATTTCTCTTATTGGGATGCTCATGTCTTCCTATTTTGGTGGGTGCTAGCAAAATATTTTCACATTCAGAAGTAAAGGTCGGTGATTGAAATTTCGCAAATAGGTCTCGCCGCAACGAATAACATCCTTCCTTTAATGATTTGCACCTCAAATCGTGCAACATTTCCGTGACGCTTTCCCCCCTGTAACATGATAAAACAAAACGAGCTGCCCTTCTCTGAACCTTCTCAATGTCTTCCGTCAGTCCCACCTGGTGATCACTGCCAATGCCCGTTGTGAAGGAAATACTGCCCAATACATTATTTTCATGTATCAACCACTCATTATTTTGTCTTCATTTTCAGGGTAATATATCACAGTCCAAACTGTGAAAACATCTACATTCACCTTTCAATTCGTATGTTATGAAAAGTCCACAACTCACTGTCATGTATAATCTGTCTGGATGTTATAAAAAGTGGATGTACTGTATTGGGAGGCCACATAAGTTAAAAGAAGCATGTCTAATATACAAAACTCAGTTTCTTACAGATATTTTATACTGTGTAAACAGAAAAAAACTATAAACTCTTCGCAAATGTTCAGGCTTGTCTTTTGGAGCAAGTTTGTTAAACGCTTTTAAGTCAGAAAACGGTTTGACGAAAATCTGGGTACTTGAATAAACGATTTCAAACTATCAGCTCCGGCACTCGAACACCTGATTGGTCGGTCAGATCTCGTCAGAAAGAGTCGAAAGAACCACTCGAACGCCTCAAACCGTTTCAGATCGTTCGGCGCGCCACTCGAAGGAACCTAATGTATTGCATAAACACAGTTTTAAAACCATAGATAAAAGTGTCGAGTATTTTATGACAACATATTTACATATAAATTATTTACGACGCAGTTAGAAGCTAGGAAAAAGAGACGTTAGAGCATTTCATTCATTATGGCAGTGAGAAGCATTTGAAACGCTCCATTATTGTCATTCAAAGAACTGTACGTCTATTCGACACAACTGTCGACCCAGACAAGTCATTACCATGCAGTGTCGTTAATTTTGCAGTGCTTGCTTTCGGAGTTTATGAGTATTTGATCTTGATTTCGATGCAGCAGACATTACTTCATCTCCCGCTACTACGTTTCATGGAAAACTGCCAAGCGCGAGCAATTAATAGCACTTGGAAACGAAGAACACTTTGTTATTGATTGCGAAACACTGAGAAAAGTTTATAACATCTACGAAGCCAAATTAAAACGTTTTGCTCCAATCTTTTTGCGCAATTATGGCTGTTAAAGAAAAGTCGACACATCCATTCCCAGCATTGGACGTTTCTTGGTTCGGGCAGGCATTATATGCCGATAGTGCGCCACGTGGCTCTGCTATCAGAGGTTATAAATGGCGGTTGTGCGAATCCCCACTCGGACATAGATATTTGTGTCGTTTTTAGTATAAGGTAATTCATAAGTAGTTTGTAAGTTTAGGGACTGATGACCCCACAGTGTGTTCAACTAATCTTTAATCACCTTGATTGGAAAGTTAGTTATTGTGAGTGTTAACTACCAGCTGATGACAATTATTAATGCTGCATTTAACACCAGATTAGTTTTGAATGAGTAGCTTTTGAAATAGACCGCCTTTAGCTGACTCAGTATTGCCAAATCCTTGTAGCGACCCTGTTTTTCCAATCAATAGAAACAGCCTTACCTATATCCCACCAAATAATATATAGTTTTAACAGAAATAAACGGCAGTTTTAACTCCTGAAATGACATACTTTGCTTTGTGTCACATAACCTCTTGTGCGTTAATATGGGGAAAATAGTGTCCCTTTTGTAAAACTACGAAAGAACCGTTTCTTTTTTTTTTTTTTTTTTTTTTTTTTTTTTTTTTTTTTTTTTTTTTTTTTTGAATGTAAACACAGTAAAATCTCCTGTATGCCGATCAGTTTTAACCACTAAAATTATTAAGAAGATTCTTGTATTAAACAGCTGACGTAGTGCTCCGACCACACGATCTCTGAAGCGCTACAGTGTGTGTCCAGAGCACCAATGTTTGGAATAGCCTGTTTTGGAGTAGGTATAGAACAGTTACCGTGATTCGAGAAGTCAAAAGAAGTTACGTTGTTGCAGAAATGACACTCTAAAAATAATTTTATCATTACATACCACGCTTTTAAATACTGCTATCTGCTGAAAACTTTAATATATGCGGATGCGGATAACGAACTTGCGGATGCGGTTGCGGATATGGGCCTTGCGGATGTGGTGCGGATGCGGACAACACTTTTCTTGAAACTTCCTGGCAGATTAAAATTGTGTGCCGGTATCGGAACTTGAACTGCGAAAGGCAAAGGTTCCAGGTTCGAGTCTCGGTTCCGGCACACAATTTTAATCTGCCAGGAAGTTTCATATCAGCGCACACTCTGCTGCAGAGTGAAAGTTTCATTCTGGAAACACTTTTCTTATCCGCGCAGACCTCTACTTATGGGCTGCGCCTATACGGTACGGAAACTTGTTTGATGCAGCTTCTCACACTACTCTATCCGGTGCAAGCCTCATCATCTCCGTAAATTGCTACAAAATGTGTAAACAACATAATCATGTACGTAATGGGGCTATCCATGTTTGCGTGTTCCGGAAACAAGCAATTTAAAACTAATCGCGCCGCCTACTACGTGCTGTTCAAATCAAATGTTCAAATGTTTGTACAACTTATGGGACTTAACTACGGGGTCATCAGTCCCTAAGCTTACAAACTACTTATGAACTACCTAAGACTAAAGACGTCACAAATATCCATGCCCGAGGGGGGATTCGAACCCCCGGCCGTAGCGGCCGTGCTGACCGTGACTGGAGCGCCTCAGTCACCTCGGCCACCGCGGCCGGCACGTGCTGTTCCTGTTCTTCTACTACCCTTGGCCCTCTAGTCATAGGTTTTCTTTTGCGTCCTTCTCTTTCCAATCACTGTAGATTAACTTATTTATGTTCAGCGATATACAGTTGAGATGCGCGTCACAATGGCTATGAAACGACTCAGCGCAATCAGTTGTAAGAGAAGAGTAGTAGTACATTACGTGAAACGTCTATCTATCCTGTGCACATGACAGGCGTAAGGAGAAGTAAAAAGAGCTAACGACGTAATTCAGAAACCAGATTTAATAAAACATTTTGAAATTCCATGACAAAATAGGAAGAGGGAGCTATACTAGCTCTACTGGCGAAAGTAAATTTGTGAGGCGGCATCGTGAGTCGTGTTGGGGTAGCTCAGTCGGTAGAGCACTTGCCCGCGAAAGGCAAAGGTTCGAGTCTCGGTTCCGGCACACAATTTTAATCTGCCAGGAAGTTTCATATCAGCGCACACTCCGCTGCAGAGTCAAGTTTCATTCTGTAATCTGCATTATGTTAAACGTCCGAAAGACGTGATGTGTAAGTGCCGCGAAATTGTTTGAACTGGCGTGTCAAACACGAAAATAACGCCTCTGACAATCTTCAAGTTCCACTAAACAATTGCCTAAGTTTCATTCTGGAAACATCCCTTACGCTGTGGCTAAGCCATGTCTCCACCATATCCTTTCTTCCAGGAGTGCTAGTCTTGCAAGTTTCGCAGGAGAGATTCTGTGAAGTTTGGAAAGTAGGAGGCGAGGTACTGGCGGTGATGCTGCACCGTGAGTCGTGTCGGGGTAGCTCAGTCGGTAGAGCACTTTCCCGCGGAAGGCAAAGGTCCCAGGTTCGAGTCCCAGTTCCGGCACACAATTTTAATCGTCCAGGAAGTTTCATATCAGCGCACACTCCGCTGCAGAGTGAAAGTTTCATTCTGTAATCTGCATTATGTTAAACGTCCGAAAGACGTGATGTGTAAGTGCCGCGAAATTGTTTGAACTGGCGTGTCAAACACGAAAATAACGCCTCTGACAATCTTCAAGTTCCACTAAACAATTGCCTAAGTTTCATTCTGGAAACATCCCTTACGCTGTGGCTAAGCCATGTCTCCACCATATCCTTTCTTCCAGGAGTGCTAGTCTTGCAAGTTTCGCAGGAGAGCTTCTGTGAAGTTTGGAAAGTAGGAGGCGAGGTACTGGCGGTGATGCTGCACCGTGAGTCGTGTCGGGGTAGCTCAGTCGGTAGAGCACTTTCCCGCGGAAGGCAAAGGTCCCAGGTTCGAGTCCCAGTTCCGGCACACAATTTTAATCGTCCAGGAAGTTTCATATCAGCGCACACTCCGCTGCAGAGTGAAAGTTTCATTCTGTAATCTGCATTATGTTAAACGTCCGAAAGACGTGATGTGTAAGTGCCGCGAAATTGTTTGAACTGGCGTGTCAAACACGAAAATAACGCCTCTGACAATCTTCAAGTTCCACTAAACAATTGCCTAAGTTTCATTCTGGAAACATCCCTTACGCTGTGGCTAAGCCATGTCTCCACCATATCCTTTCTTCCAGGAGTGCTAGTCTTGCAAGTTTCGCAGGAGAGATTCTGTGAAGTTTGGAAAGTAGGAGGCGAGGTACTGGCGGTGATGCTGCACCGTGAGTCGTGTCGGGGTAGCTCAGTCGGTAGAGCACTTTCCCGCGGAAGGCAAAGGTCCCAGGTTCGAGTCCCAGTTCCGGCACACAATTTTAATCGTCCAGGAAGTTTCATATCAGCGCACACTCCGCTGCAGATTGAAAGTTTCATTCTGGAGTAGTGAAAGCTGCTTACTCTGGAGAATAACAAAAAACGGCATTAAAGAAAATACTTACTGACATTCCAGTGTCAGAATTCCCAGGTTATTGAAAATGGGTCGACAAGAGGACCGCGAACGCTGCCAAAGATGGACCGTTGCCTAAGTTGGACCACCTATGTATTTCACTGTGTCGGTAACGTAAAGTTTTAAGTTGACTCAACTGGTGAGAGACATTGTCGACGTCACGTGGCTCAGTCATTGGAGTGGTAACAGTTTCCATTGTAGCGTTTTCTTCGTTGTCGCAGCGAGTTTTCTGCTACAGAACATAAGCTCTCCTCTGCTGTAAAAGTAAGTAGAAAAATCATCAGCACTATTGTTCATAAGTTCCGCCATTCATTGGCTAACAATGCAATATCGAAAAACTAGAGTTTAGCGATGTGTGTTTCTGCAACGTTATCTTTACTTATATGGCGTCGAGATGTCGAAATTAATTTGTATTGGTCCAGTTTAGGAGACATAACGAATAATACTTAAGGTCATTTTTAAGGTAATAGGTACATGTTCCGTTTTTAGGTTTATTTGCCAAGGCGGCAAAACAATTAAAACATAAGTAAAAGGTATGATAATCTTCTTAGGTTTGCAAGATGGCAGAAAGAGGAATGTATGGGAAATGGACAGAAGATGACCTGAAGGTCGCTATGGCAACATACAGAAATGGTTACCATGGACTTTACGAGTGTGCTCGTATATACGGAGAACCAAACGCTACAATAAAGAGAGATGCTAATAGTAAAAACACGTTCTCAAATGTAGTTAAGTCATTCGGAAGACAATGAACCTTTACAACTGAGATGGCAAACATTGTCGTTGATCACTTTTTTTTTTATTTGAAGAGAGGTTTTTTGGGATTCACAATCAATGTTCATAACTTGCATTCGACATAGTAGAGAAGTATAAAGTACCCCATTCTTTCAAAAGTGGAAAGAAAATGGTGGTTAAAAAGTGGTTTTATTCACTTATGAGGCGAAACCCACAGATTTCCTTTCGTCAGCCAGAAGGGACATCAATGGCCAGAGTAAAGGGGTTTATTAGAGAGAAAGTGAATCAGTTCTCCAGCCTGCTTGAGACAACTGTCGTGAGAATGGGATTACCGCCAATAGATTATTTTACGTCGACGAATCTGGACTTACGACGGTTCAAAATAGACAAACAAAGTCATCGTGCAAAAAGGCAAGCATCAAAGTGGAATCAATTACAAGCGGGGAGCGAGGCGTTAACACCACCGTTGTTTGTGCTGCTAATGTTTCTCGATCCTTTATACCACTATGATTATATTCAAGCGTAAGAGGAGGCAGCAAGAACTTGAAATCGTTGCCCCAGCAGGAAGTGTAGTTGAAGTCTCAGACACTGGCTACATGAATTCTGAGTTATTTGTGTCGTGCCTGAAACACTTAAAAAGCATGTGAACTGTAGCAAGGATTCACCTGTGCTCCTGCTACTTGACGGCCACACAACACACAGCAGAAATTTAAAGGCTGTTGAATACGCTCGTGATAATGGTATTACTTTGTTGAAATTACCTGGACACACTACATACTGGCTGCAACTACTTTATGTTGCGTCTTTTGCACCTCTTCAAACCTACTTTATTCAAAGCTAAGATAAGTGGTGGTGTGAAAACGTTGGTAAAAACTGTAAAACAGTTTGAAAAATCCCAATTCTCGAATGAAGCCACTGGCCGAGCAGCAACAGTTTGAACAGCAGAGAGTGCCTTTCGTTCAACAAAAATTTGGCCTCTGAATTGGTATGTGTTTTCAGACCATTTGTCATCAGCTGATTGCTTGAAAAGTAGGCCTAATGATAATTTACTAGAGAAACCCAGGTCTATGAAAGTTACAAAGAAATCTGCTACAGAAGACATTCCAAGTGATAACGAGTGTAGGCCTACGACACCAACAGAGAAATTCAAGCCGATCGTGAACAAGGTTATACCCCTTCCAAATTCATGCAAGAAGTCTGCTATTAGAGGTGGAGGAAAAGACAGAATGCTACTGTAATCACTAACAGCCCTTTTAAACAACAATTAGAGAAGTCGAAGTGTCAAATTAAGAAACAAAAAGCTGCTAAGAGAACTTTATTTCCCAAAGAACAAAAGAGAAACGTCTCTGTTGGAAATTCTAACTCGTTTTGTCTTTTGTGTAAGAAGATTAATGAAGATGACATAATACAGGGAATGGATTGTAAATTATGCGTTCATACACGATGTGCCAATGTGAATTCCAGCGTAAAAAATATTGTTCAGACTGCAGTTAGACTTGTTATTCATTATTCCAGTTAACAGAATAATTGGTTTATCTCAGTGTGTCAATTTTTCTTAGGTCTTTCTGAGCAACAAGTTTCCTAGTTGGCTATTAGACTTGATTTCAAGAATTTCTAGCTATGAGTATGAACACATTTTATTAATTTCCTAATACTGTATTAACATGATAGTGATGATAAATATTTTTAAACTCGTTGTTTTGTACATTTTGACGAAGCACCTAAATAATATGTTGAAATGAAGCTTTTTTTTTAATATTACCGGTCTTATTTCCTTTTTACCATATGGTTCAATTTAAGCAATTGAAGGTCACAATTAGGAAACCGCTTTTCTCATCCTGAGCGTTCACACATTTTTAAATTTTGAATAAAACCCATTTATGCTTTGTGTTTATTCGAAATATAACACTAGCAAATGAAAGTGTACAACATATAGCTTCTTTTACAGTATATTTTTTATTAGATAGATAATGTAGGCTTGTAATAACAAAATAAAAAAGTGGTCCACTGTCGGCAATCTTCCCCCTATTGCTCGAACTTCCCGTTACTGCGTAGTAAATACCATTTTTGAATAAATTATCACCGGTTAACAATAAGCAAAGTAAGATGATAAATAACACAGTAGTTAGTTTTCGAACAAGATCCTGAAGATGGACTTTTCGTGAAGTTACCTATCTATCTGGGCGCCTGGAAGCTTAAACTTACTATATGTAATTAAAACGCAAGTTGTTGAATTTTGTGTTAGAAACTGGATAAACTGAGTTTTACTACGATTTAACATCACGCCATAAACTTATTTCTTTAACTGCATTTTTGTATATGTCAATAGTGCAAATAACATCCTTTATTACCAAGCTGGTGACATCAGCAACCAGATGTCTTACAATCACTTGACACCCTAGGAGGTATGTCATTTACATAAATAAGAAATAACAACAGTCCAGAGCAGACCAATAAGGCACCCTGCCGTACCTCCCGCAGTTAACTGATCCCAATTGTGAGTGTACATCATAGCCGCATTCAAAACTGCAGAGCATTATTTTCTGCTACCTGTTACCAAAGTAAGATTATCTCTTAATTATGAGCTACTTCCATCATTACATAATGTTCTAGCTTCTGCAACAATACTTTGTGATCAGAAAAATCAAACACTTTTGTTAAATCATAGAATTCACCTAGCTTTCGCAGACTTTTATTTAATCTGTCCAGTGTCACAGAGAATTTAGCATTTGACAGCAAATTATGGGAACTGACATGACGAATTATCTAGAATTCATAGCTTTTCCAACAAGTTAGGGTAATACCGATGGTATAGAAATAGTTCTAAAGTTGTCCACATTATTCCTCACTTCCTATTTATGAAGCGGTTTCGCTACTGTGTACTTTAATCTGTCAGGAAACCGACCATTCCGAAAGATGAAATTAAAAAGTATGGATAAGTACTGTATTAATTGAGGCACAACAATACTTTAGCACTCTGCTAGATGCCATCCATGTGTCCTTTCTCTTTAGTGAATGTAAGGAGGAAGTCTAGGGTTTAAAGTCCCTCCGACAGCGTGGTAATTAGAGACAGAGCTGACACTTGGTTTTTTTGGGTAGGTATGGGGAAGATTAGATTAATACTTTTTGCATAGATCACATATAAGACATTTCGTAATGATGTGGAACATGTCAGTTTAATAAATGGTGTCTATACCTGATAATCAACATTTGAAGGACTTTTTATTTCCACTTCATTATTATAATTTTTATTTTATTTTAAGTTTCATCTAAAAATGATCTTAAATTATGAAATTCCTTTAATTTCTTTTTAAATACTAGCTGGCTATCTGTCAGATTTTTGATGCTTCTTGTTAAGTGACCGAAGTCTTTTGTGGCAGCATAATTCACCCCTTTGTGTGCCAAAGTTAGATTTAACCTTGAATAGTTCCTAGTTTCAAAATATTCATGTTGGATACGAGCTGCAGCTGTAGCGTAAATTAACGATTTATTGTCATTAAAAGAAATACGACCAGCTGCCTTTATGGATGTTTTTTTTTTTTTTTTTTTTTTATTCCAGAACTTGTTTTCGAGCCACTGCAGGCTCATCTTCAGTGGATACTTTACAGAAACATTTATTATCTTCCGCCAAGTGTAGGTTTACACTGTTGTGGTGGTTCTGGTCAGTCACATAATTGAACTTTAGTAATCGAGAACAGAATAAATCGGAATTAAACGTAAGGTTATTACATTTTATGTACTTACTGTATTTTTATTGTACATATACCTACAATAAATACATAATAAGAACATATAATATAATATAATATAATATAATATAATATAATATAATATAATATAATATAATATAATATAATATAATATAATATAATATAATATAATATAATATAATATAATATAATATAATATAATATAATATAATATAATATAATATAATATAATATAATATAATATAATATAATATAATATAATATAATATAATATAATATAATATAATATAATATAATATAATATAATATAATATAATATAATGTTTATTCCGATTTATGGATGTTTACAGTTCATAATCACAATATTCATATGGAGCACAAACATATTATATGCAAATATACTTACAAACTGTAAAAACAATGGTAACTAAAATACATCTTATTGGAGATGACTAACTAAAATAAAAACCGCCATCGTGGATGTCTAGTGGAGGTAAACCACGATGGTGGTTTATATTTTAGTTAGTCATCTCCAATAAGATTTACATTAATTACCATCGTTTTTAAAAAAGTTTGTAACTATATTTGCACATAATGTGTTTGTGCTTCATATAAATATTGTGATTATGAACTGTAAACATCCGAAATGTAATTTATTACTATTGTTTGTGTCACAGATCTGATGATGATTATCGAAACGCATAATGGTAAAATAAAAAACAGTGGGACCAGGACATTTCAAAAAACTTTTCATGCATGCCAACGTATGGTCGCTTGTCCGCAAAAAATTGAAGGTTTTATGAACTAAGTGATAAAGTTCAGTTATGTGACCACAACCACCATGACAGTGTAAACCTACACTCAGCGGAAGATAATAAATGTTCCTGTAAAGTATCCACTGCAGATGAGCCTGCAGTGGCTCGATAACTAATTCTGGAATAATAAGAAACATCCATAAAGGGAGCTGGTTGCATTTCTTATACTACAATAAACTGCCAACATTCTCCTAGGGTTGTAGCTATGCACTCTGCTATTACCTTTGAATTGGATCGGATTGTTAATTTCATGAGTGAATATACATATTGTGAAGCTACATTGAAGATCCCTAGATCCTTAAATAAATGTCTGCAGGATGATTTTGGGTGGGCTCCAGCAATTATTCTAATCACGCACTTTCGTCCAATGAATACTTTTTTACTAAATGTTGAATTGCCCCAGAATATGATCACATATGAAAGCAGTGAATGAAAATACGCATAGTAAGCTAATTTTCTGAGGCATATATCACCGAATTTTGCACTGACCGTGATAGCATAAGTAGTTGAACTCAGACGTTTCAGCGGATCTTCAATGTGTTTCTTCCAAATTAAATCCTTTTCAATGCAAACGCCTAAAAATTTTGACCGAGCGATTTAGGTTCAAAGTCTAAATTTATTAACGGTTTCATGCCATTTACTGTATGAAACTGTATATACTGGGTTTTTTCAAAGATTAATGAGAGTCACTTAATCATTTCCTGAAAGACATCATTTACAATTTCATCAGTTAATAATTACTGTTTGTCATGCGTGATAGCTATATTTGTATCGTGTGCAAAAAATAAATTGCTCAGCATCTTCGTGAATATATAATGGCAAGTCATTAATATATGTTAAGAACAGCAAAGGACCCAAGACCGAACCTTGTGGGATCCCATTTTTGATAACTCCCTAGTTAGAGGAATTACTTAAATACCACATTACTTAAGCTTATCTAGAAGAATCCCATGATTTATACAATAAAAAGCCTTTGAAAGATCACAAAATATCCCAACTGGTGATGTCCAGTTATTCAAAGCATTTAATATTCCATCAGTGAAAGTACGTATAGAATTTTCTGTTGAAAAGCCTGTTTGAAAACCAAACTGACATTTTGTTAGAACTTTATTTTTCCTAATATGTGAAGCTACGCAAGAATACATAACTTTTTCAAAACTTTGGATAAATCTGTCAGAAGTGAGATGTGGCGTTAGAGGTTGACATCCGACGTATCTCCTTTTTTATGCAAATGTTTAACGATAGCATATTTCAGTCTACCCGGGAAAATACCCTGCTTTAAAGAGCTATTACATTTACGATTAAGAATCATATTTATCTCTTGGTAACAAGCTTTTAATACCATGCTGGAAATGCCATCAATTCTATTTGCTCTTGAGAGAGTTTGTTATTTTCTTAATTTCTGAAAGAGAGGTGGGTAGAATTTCAATTGTATCTCATTGTGTAGGTATGGACTCTTCCATTAACTACCTTGCTACTTCTAATTAACATTTAGATCCTATATTATCTACAACATTTAAAAATAATCATTAAAAATGTCTTCACCTCCTCACTTTTTGTTACTAAAGCTTCCATTTGTTTTGATGGTAATACCCTCTTTCTGTGTTTTTGATTGCTCTGTCTCCCTTTTAATAATATCCCAAATTGTTTTAATTTTATTATCAGAGGAACTAATCCTAGACATGATGCACATGCTTCTGGATTTCTTAATACATTTTCTTAATGTAGCACAGTAGTTTTTACAATATTTGATTATTTCTGGGCTATTACTCTTTCTTGCAGATGATATAGTTCCCTTTTTTGGTTAAAAGATATTTTTATTTCTTTAGTAAGCCATATTCTATTTTAATTTATTTTAACCTTTTTCTTTTTTGCATGGTTTCCTACAATTATATTTAACTAATTTCTTGGGGAAACAGGTTTCAAATACCCTTACAAATGTATCATGAAATAAGTTATATTATAAATTGGCATCGTGTTCCTTATAAACCTCATCCCAGTCTAACTGCCGTAGGCTTTCTTTAAAATTTGTAGTTGGTAGGTCATTAATCGAGCGCTCAACTCCGGAGGACTGTTTCGAAATACTGAATGGAGCTATATTATTACTGTTACTAGCTGTGCACCATGATCAGAAAGACGATTCTCAACAGCACAAGCATTTACGTTGTTAAACTTTTCTTGGTCTATCAATGTAATGCTGTCCTTTATTACCTGAGTCGGAAAATCAATACGGATGTCAGACTGAACGGACCAAGTATAGCTCATTCTTCCTATTACACTCTTTCAGTGAATCAACATTGAAATCACCACAAATAATAATTTACTTCCCCCTATGTGACAGATAGCACAACAAGGCAACCAAGTTTTCCAGGAATAACGAAGTTTCCTGAAGGGGACCTATATACTGTTACAATTATAAGAGAGGCATCATTGAGTTTAAGCTCAGATGTACATGCTTCACTATGCTGCTCTACGCAAAACTGTTTTGTTTCTAAACTTTTTATTTACACTGTGATAACTTTTAACATATATGGAAACTCTTCCTCTTACCTTATTATCTCAACTTACATTTGCAGCTAATTTATACTCACTGGCATTCACATTTTCCAAACAAATGACAATGTGATGCTTAGACAGGCATAGTGTATCTGTTACATTATCAGATTATATATCAGCTAAACAAACCAAAAGCTCAACTACTTTATTCTTTAGTCCCTCAATATTCTGACGAAAAATGCTGACATTGTTTTTTATTTTACTTTTGTGAGAATCATTTGCTTTTTTAACATTTTGGGGACCTGCATGCCTGAGCTTCTCACTGGACACTGAACTTAGCCTAAAAAAGAAGTACTTCCATGAACTGCAGCGTTCCCCTTAAGGATTTTGCTATCAACCCAGCCAGTTTCCCCTTCCCTTTCCTATTGAGATGTAGGCCATGCCTAGTGAAATCCCACCTATCAATGGAATCAACAGGAATCAAACCTATCAAACAGAGTAGCCGCCCTAAGCAGTTGATCAATCTCCATATTGACCCTCCTGACAGAGCGGTTCAATTGTGGTCGATCATACCGCATGAAAGCAGGCAACAGTCCAACATTTATGTGTCGTTTCAGAAGCTATTTTAAACAGGTACCACTAAATACTGTAGCCCTGATTCCTATCAATTCTGTTACCCGCCCCACCATCACAACATGATCCTGTTTTGTGAAACTGTTGTACAGGCAACCTATATCCACCTGGTTAAAACCTGTATTGGGCTTGAAGAAGTTTGTGACCTGGTATCTGTCGCCTAATTTTTCGCGCAAAATCTGGCCCACACCTCTTACGTGGCTACTTCCTGGCAACAGAACTTCCCTCCTATTTTCTGCCTTTTTTGAAACCGTTGGTTTCATAGTGAAAGTCTGTTATTTCTTAACTGCACCTACTTCTAAACGAGCCTCTTTCTCACTTTGGCAGCAAGGCAAATCTGTTGGTTGTGCCAATTGTGATATTGTCAGAAACTATACTCTCTCTGTGGCCCCTGTTCCTCGCTACCATTTCCCACTCCTGCTCACCCTTCTCCCACCTTAACATCATAAGTTCCTCCCTAGCTCTATCCAGTTCAGCCTAAAGGGCTCTAATCTTCCCTTCCTGTACAGCTATTTTTCTGTCCCTTGAACAAACTTTGCGAAACAAAGAAGGAGACTCGTTTGCTTCCCCCTTTCCCACACCGAAGGAAATCGGCCGTGCTCTTTCATAGGAGCCACCCCACCATTTACCTGGACTGATTTGGGGAAATCAAGGAAAACGTAAATCTAGATGGCCGGAGGTGCAAGTCCAGTGTGTTACCGCTGCAAAACACCGCTCTTTATTGATTTAATTATGGACCCAATCCAGACGACTATTTTAAGTAACAGTCTCGGAATGCTACACGAACCAAAAAGCTGTTGCATCACCACGAATCTAGGGGTTCATGACCCTTTACATAGAAATGAGATAAAGATACACAAAACTAACATTTCAGAAATTTTTGTCATGAACGCAGAAATTGAGAAATTCAGACATTATGAATTTGTGTTGCAGATTGCAGCATACACCAGCACCCATTTGTCGTGGCATACTGTCTACTAGATAATCAACGACCTACCTCACTTCTCGACAGCGGTTTGGCATAGATCTCTCATCAGATTGGCTGGTCGGTCGTCTCTTCCAAAAACAGCGCTTTGCAACGTATCGCAGACATATTCGATTGGGTTTACTCCAAGAGAACATCCTTGCCGTTTTAACTTGCGATGTCATTATGATGAAGGAACGCATCCACAAAATGTGCATGATGAGCGCGAGAATTGTCGTTCATTAAGACAGATCCCTCAGTGAAATGCTGCCGATATGGTTGCTGTATATGTCTGAGAATGTCATCCGTGTACCGAACAGCCGTTTGATTGCCTTGTAATATCACCAGTAGCGTGCGATGGCCCACATAATGCCACTCTAAAACTTCAAGGAACCACACCTTGCTGCACTCGCTGGACGGTGTGTCTGAGACGTTCTGCCTGACCAGGCTCCCACCAGAAAAGGCCTTCGACGAATGTCTGATACAATGTAGATAAGAGTGTCATCTATAAAAAACTTGATGTTCCAAGCAAAAATATCTTTCCCTCCAATGAAATTCGCTGTTACATTAGTCAATGAACGACAACTTGCAAATTGACGTCAAAACGATATTCACTTGTTCCATGTCACAGACGCCATCTTGATTTGCCGTATATCTTACAGTTTTTGTTTTTATTACTCGCAGTACACCGTTTCAGGTCAACAGCGAATTAAAGATGAACTACAAAATCATTATAATTTATTATAACTAAATATAATTAAAATCATATTAACATTGAGAAACAAACATGTGGGAACAGATATATAAAATATGAAAGAGTTATTGACGTTGAGTTACCGTATCGGCCGGGCGCCGTGGCTCAGCGCGCCCTGTCAGGAGGCTCAACGCCCTCTGTAAGAAAAAAGCTGAGCCACATATTCAACGAACAACCATGGACGAATTGAACCAAAGACCGCGAAGCATCGCCGGCCACGGTGGCCGAGATGACTGAGGCGCTCCAGTCACGGTCAGCACGGCCACTACGGTCGGGGGTTCGAATCCCCCCTCAGGCATGGATATTTGTGCCGTCCTAGTTCGTAAGTAGTTCATAAGTAGTTTGTAAGTTTAGGGACTGATGACCCCGTAGTTAAGTCCCATAAGCTTTACAAACATTTGAACATTTGAACCGCGAAGCATCGATGTACACGAAGAACAAAAAATAAATAAATAAAAATAGCACAATGGGTAGAGTGGTGGAATACCAGGCGAGAGGTTCTGTGTTCGAAACTCGCCCCATGTAATTTTTTTTTCATCTTATCGTTTGTAACACATTGTAGGAGTTATTTAACCACAACACTTTGTGGGATTTTCTTATTCACATAACAGTATTATGTTGTCCAGTACTCTTATGTGCTTTCTGAGGAGTTAGTTAACATCAATTTGGTGATGCATGTGTGACTGAAGAACGGGGAATGAAATTGTTGCTGCAAGTGGTACGATTAGTAATGACATTTATGTTCTTCCTTCTCACAAATATTTGACCATTGTTCCAAATATGTTGCGATTTTCGAGAATAAGGTTAGAGACAAAACTATGGGAACATTTAAATTGCTGGTAAGTGAAATGAGTATCAGTGACATTTAGGCCTACACTATTCGCTAGTCAGAAAGATTTGGCTATTTATCTCGTGATTTCCAAGGATATGGAAAGGCTTATTTTTATTTATTTATTTTATTTTATTTATTTGCTTGTTTTTTTTTTTTTTCAGCAAAATTTTGCTGCGTAGATTCGAATATGTCGCAATTTCCGAAAGTGAGCTTACATCGATATTCCTTACTTGTCACCAATATTTGGTAGTTTGTTTCTGAATTTGTCAGGATTACAGTGTGTGTGGTTAACTAAGATCCTAACAGGATAACTTTAATTACTATTGCAAGTGTATATAGAGTACTCAGAACAGCTGCGTTTGCTGGCATCTCTACGTCCGTACTGCATGAACGTTTTAGATGTTTGTCTAAAGCCAACAGGTAGTATCTCTGGAAATGTTTTTTTTTTTTTTTTTTTTTTTTTTTTTTTTTTTTTTTTTTTTTTTTTTTTTTTTTTTTTTTTTTTTTTTTTTGCTTGGGATATAAGCGCACGTGGCACGTGTCAAAGCGGGACTTTGCCATGGATGCCTGGAACGAAGTCGCATGGTATGCAGCCAGTTACGTGCAGTTTGAGTCGAGAGAACAAACTGTGGCTGTACGAAAATCAGCGTAGTGGATTACCTCTCAGCGATCCCCTGAGCTGAAATCCGTAATTAGCGGTCATCAACTGCTGTGGTTGCTTCTGAGCGGTCAGTCAGGCACTTCCTGCACTCTGTACCTCCTCCACGTCTGAACCACGTTACCATGGGTCGCTACGTCTGGAAACTGCCCTTGAAGAGAGTCCCTCCTAACAGAAAGTAACATACAGATAAGGTAAAACTTCTAAATTGACCTTTTAGGCATGAAAGAAATACAGTCAACACAATAAGTGTCCTTCCTGCTAGGTCAAATGAAATGGGTGATTGTTATTATTTGTTAACATAGGTTTAATAAACTTCTCTTGAACATAATGTTCTTAGGATTGGAAATACATATGCTTGAATTACGACTACTGCTGATTCTAGAATTAATAGAATTATTTCTCCAATAATTAAGATTAATTTAATTCTTGTTGTTAGTGATGGTCCTGTATTTCTTAATAGTGTTAATAATAAGTGCCCTGCAATTATGTTTTCTGCTAATCGTACAGCTAATGTACCTGGACAAATAATATTTCTAATTGATTATAGAGGTAATCTGTCTTATGCTGACTGCAATTAAGAGGTTTATTTTTAAACCAGACGCGTTTCGCTTTTTTATTTTAAAGCATATTCTGTGGTGGTGTTGATGTCTCTTCTCTACATGTAACTACTGCTTCTCCGTCTTGTTGGCTGGAGTTCGTTTTCTCCTGGCGAGTGTTTCAGGGCTGTGTACAGCACTTTTCGTGTGTTTTTGTTACGTTTTTTCCTTTTCATCTCCGCACATCTCAGCACTTCACTTTTAAATGTATACTGATTAAATATCGCCTATTATATGTGGAATGCCTGTCTGTTCATTTCTAATTGTTTCAATTAATACTATGAATGATATTAATGCAGTTGGTTTTCCTTGAGGTACTATGTGAGTGAATGTATGGTTGGTATTATTAATTCATCCAAATAGTATAAATCTTATTCAAACTGATAATAAAATTGTGAATGTTAATGTTATATGTCTAGTTGCTGTAAAGATGTATGGGAATAGTCCTATAAAGTTATTAAATTAAAATGAATGTTCATCCTTGAAATGATTTTTTCCTTAATAAGTTTTTAAATTAATTGTGTAAATTTAAATTTAATTTATTTCATAAAATATTAATTCGTGAAGGTATTAGGCAAAAAAATTAAGTCTTCTAAATACCTTTTAATCATTTGTTTAAAGATAAAATCTTTTAGAGTTAATTTGCCTCATGGTCTGAATGTTTGTAAATGTAAGGGACTTAACTCCGTTGGTCATCAGTTCTAGGCTTACACACTACTTAAAATAACTAAAACTTATGCTACGGACAACGCAATAACACCTATGCCTGAGGGAGGACTCAAACTTCCGACGGCGAGCAATCGCCGCTCCGCAGCAAGGCACCTTAGAACGCTCGGTCACTCCACAACGGCCTCATGGTCTGAAAGACCGTTCGCTATTCTACTAACAGTGTGTCCTTATAAAGAACTGACAAAAATTATCACATTTATGAGAGTATCTGAGACATTAGGGGCTATCTTTCTTGTTTTTTGAAAAATGCTACAAATAGGTTGTCCAGTATCGTTTTACAATAACTTCACTACCGGTTGCGGAAGATCAAAGCTGTCGCCTTCAGGTCTTTCATATTATCAACAGTTCGTAGCTCACCTTTCACCACTGATCTTGTAACATAATAGATAGGTTGCTAGGAATATCACGGTGTCAAGGATAAAAACAACATCAACATTTTACTGGTGTCTACTTTACTGAATAACTGTTACTTTTACCATACAATGGGGGTTTGCCTCGGCAATGGTGCAATAAACGACGGACGTGGACAACTGAATGGAATGACACTTTCTTACTAACAAATCTCGACTGTAGCATCCCCATCATGATAGTTCCACTAGTGTGCAGAGACACCGCGGAAAGAGACTGCTGGACTTGTGTCTTATGAATCGCTATACTGG
Organism: Locusta migratoria; assembly: GCA_026315105.1. Taxonomy (NCBI): domain Eukaryota; kingdom Metazoa; phylum Arthropoda; class Insecta; order Orthoptera; family Acrididae; genus Locusta; species Locusta migratoria. The sequence continues at coordinate 206,591,312 of CM048750.1, forward strand.
TCGAGCACCCAGTACTATAGTTAGAGATTGGATCGGATAACACTCTCGAAACCTCTTGGTTCGCACTGCCGGTACACTAACCAGCCAGCGTTACATCTCTCAATTGTTTGGGGCCTGTTGTCTACCCATCGCTTGGAAACTTGCCGACGGACAAATTGCAACAAGGTAATGTTCAAACTCGCGTAACACACAATGTTAAAGACTTTTCGTCACCCAACGGACTGGATTTCTGCCTTGGGATTTCAGTTCTTACCACTTCACGCCTTTCGTAAACATCTTGTCGATCATTACGGAACGCCTACCCTGGGATCCACCTCTCGCTGCTACACAAAATCTACTGTAACTTAAGCAATATGTGCAAGCAGCACTGTTTGTTGTCATCCAACAACACACCCATACACCCTTTGATTCAATGCCGCAGCGTGTAGCAGCAGTTGTAGCCAACTGTGGCGGCAGCACTGAATACTAATGCGAACGGCCGCGTCGCACTGGATTCCCCGGTCCCCGTTAGATCGCCGAATTTAAGTACCGTCAGGTTTGATAGCACTTGGATGGAATTATATATTTCTGACGACGTTACAGCGTTCATTTTAATAAAATAAATCGCAAATTGCGATCGCTTATGGCATCACTGTACTAGGTATAGATGGAATACCAAAGTACGGCGAATGAAAATTTGATCCGGCCGGGATTCGAACCCGGGATCTCCTTTTTACTAGGCAGACGCGCTGACCACTCCACCACCGGTGACACAATGACCAACCCAACTGCAGAGGACTCTTCCCTGCACGTCTCCCGCAACACCCAAATCTCCATTCGCCACACTGTATCTTCCTATTACCACAGCCTATTTTGTTCCGTAATGCTCGCAGCCACAATACTGTAATCCCGCATCAGGGAGAACAGACCATGAGGTTTCGAGATACAATTAATTGTCGTCAGGACCCCAGTCTCGTCTTGTATACAATTATATATTTTTGATGACGTTACTGCGTTCATTTTAATGGAATAAATCGCCGGGCACAAATTTTCATTCGCCGCACTTTGATATTCCGTCTATACCTAGTACAGTGATGCCATAAGCGATCGCAAATTGCGATTTATTTCATTACCACTTGTATGGGTTACCGTTCGGGTCTGCCAAGTACTGTTGGCGATCGGAATGCACTCAGCCCTTGTGAAGCCAACAGAGGAGCTACTTCACTTCGATACCGCATCCGTTGGCGCCCTCAGTCTGAGGATGACACGGCTGCCGGTCAGTACCCAGTGGGCCTTTCGAGGCCTGTCGGACGGAGTTTAGTTTAGTGTTACTGAATACTAATCTCATCATCCTCGTCACTTCAAAGTGGCCTGAAAATTAAACCATGTGCTCTTTGTACAACATTTTGCCTCCCAAATAGATCTGGCTGCGAGAACTCAGGTACTTCTTGGTGTTTCAGTCTGGATGGAAGGCCAGGAGTGTTTATTTAGATAGGGTTCCTCATAATCGATCTGATCGGTAAAATATTGCATTATCTGCAGTTTTACTTGTTTTCAGCTTAACTGTGTCGAAGTCTGCTTTTACCTAGTGAGGTGGTGCAGTAGGTAGCACACGGGACTCGGATTCGGGAGGATGGCGGTTCGAAGCCGCATCCTTCCATCTAGATTTACGTTTACTGTAATTTTCCTAAATCACCCCAAGTGATTGCCAGGGGGGAACCATGAAATTTTAAAAACTGGAATCTATGAGAAAACTTTACTACAATAATTTTTGGGAATTATTCTAAAAAATTCTGTAATGTTACAAATAGTGTTATGACACTTTGTATTCCTTTTTGTACAACAATATCGATGGTGATTATTGTAAAGAGGAGATGACATTGTATACATGCGATTTCACTAAATTCGAGTCATGCAGATCGACTCCTGATAAGGTTCTAATTATGACCTTTAATTTAAATATAATTACGAAAAAAGTGTTCGAATTTCTCTCAATAGACATAAACTTAACATTAACATTTATATGTGGAAAGAAATTTTATTTCCGTCATTTCAGTAATAGAATGCAGTACGTTGTTCTCGACGGTGAGTGTTCATCAGAGAAGAGTGTATCGTCAGGCGTACCCCAGGGGAGTATGATAAGTCCGCTACTATTTTCTATCTATACAGGGTGTTACAAAAAGTTACGACCAAACTTTCAGGAAACATTCATCACACACAAAGAAAGAAAATATGTTACGTTGACATGTGTCCGGAAACGCTTAATTTCCATGTTAGAGCTCATTTTAGTATTTCTCTTTAAATGTAAACTGAAATAATTCGTGCAGATAATTGTCAAAACACCCAATTGTTTCGTTAGTATGTACTGTACATCCTCGATTCACCGCCAGTTGGCCCAATTGAAGGAAGGTAATGTTGACTTCAGTGCTTGTGTTGACATGCGACTCATTGCTCTAGAGTACTAGCATCAAGCACATCAGTACGTAGCATCAACTGGTTAGTTTTCATCACGAACGTGGTTTTGCAGTCAGTGCAATGTTAACAAATGCGGTGTTTGCAGATGCCCATTTGATGTATGATTAGCACGGGGCAATAGCCGTGGAGCGGTGCGTTTGTATCGAGACAGATTTCCAGAACGAAGGTGTCCCGACAGGAAGACGTTCGAAGCAATTGATCGGTGTCTTAGGGAGCACGGAACATTCCAGCCTATGACTCGCGACTGGGAAACACCTAGAACGACGAGGATACCTGCAATGGACGAGGCAATTCTTCCTGCAGTTGACGATAACCCTAATGTCAGCGTCAGAGAAATTGCTGCTGTGCAAGGTAACGTTGACCACGTCACTGTATGGAGAGTATTACGGGAGAACCTGTTGTTTCCGTACCATGTACAGCCTGTGCAGGCACTATCAGCAGCTGATTGGACCTCAGGGGTACATTTGTGCAAATGGTTCATCCAACAATGTGTTACTCCTAATTTCAGTGCAAATGTTCTATTTACGGATGAGGCTTCATTCCAACATGATCAAATTGTAAATTTTCACTATCGACATATGTGGGCTGACGAGAATCCGCACGGAATTGTGCAATCACGTCATCAACACAGATTTTCTGTGAACGTTTGGGCAGGAATTGTTGGTATGTGTTAATTGTGCCTCATGTTCTTCCACCTACGCTCACTGGAGCACATTATCATGATTTCATACGGGATAATCTACCTGTTCTGCTAGAACATGTGCCTTTACAAGTACGACACAACATGTGTTTCATGCACGATGGAGCTCCTGCACATTTCAGTCGACGTGTTCGTATGCTTCTCAACAACAGATTCGGTGACCGATGGAATGGTAGAGGCGGACCAATTCCATGGCCTCCACGCTGTCCTAACCTCAACCCTCTTGACTTTCATTTATGGGGACATTTGAAAGCTCTTGTCTTCGCAATCCCAGTACTAAATTTACTCATCATGCTCGTATTATGGACAGATGTGATACAATACGCCATTCTCCAGGGCTGCATCAGCTCATCAGGGATTCTATGCGACGGACGGTGGATGCATGTATCCTCGCTAACGGAGGACGTTTTGAACATTTCCTGTAACAAAGTGTTTGAAGTCCCGCTGGTACGTTCTGTTGCTGTGTGTTTCCATTCCATGATTAATGTGATTTGAAGCGAAGTAATAAAATGAGCTCTAACATGGAAATTAAGCGTTTCCGGACACATTTCCACGTAACATATTTTCTTTCTTTGTGTGTGAGGAATGTTTCCTGAAAGTTTGGCCTTTGAAGCGAAGTAATAAAATGAGCTCTAACATGGAAATTAAGCGTTTCCGAAGTCATGTCCACATAACATATTTTCTTTCTTTGTGTGTTAGGAATGTTTCCTGAAAGTTTGGACGTACCTCTTTGTAACACCCTGTATAAATGATCTGATTGACATAGTAATTTGCGACTGGCCGCCCGCGGTGGCCGAGCGTTCTGCTCAAAATGTTCAAATGTTTGTAAATCTATCAGACCAAACTGAGTGATCATCAGTCCGTAGCTTACAAACTACTTAAACCTAGGTAAACTAACTTAAGGACAAACACACACACACCCATGCCCCAGGGAGGACTCGAACCTCCACGGCGAGCAACCGCACGCTCCGCAGCGAGACGCTTTAGACCGCTCGGCTACTCCACCGCGGCGAGCGTTCTGCGGCGCGCCAGTCAAAGTCTGCACGGCCACTACGGTCGGGGGTTCGAATCCCCACTCGGGCATGGATATTTGTACCATCCTTATTATTAGCTAGTTCAAAGTAGTTTGTAAGTTTAGAGATTGATGACCCCGTAGTTAAATCCTATAAGCTTAACACACATTTGAACATTATCGAATTTGCGGCTGTTTGCTGATGATGCTGTGGTGTATGGGAGGGTGTCGTCTTTAACTGACTGTAATACCATACAGGATGACATAGACAAATTTTCTAGTTGGTGCGAAGAATGGCAGCTAGCTCTCAATGTAGAAAAATGTAAGGTGATGCGCATGAGTAGGAAAAACAACTCTATAATGTTCGAACGCAGCATTAGTAGTGAGCTGCTTGATGCAGTCACGTCGTTCAAATATCTAGGCGTAACATAGCAGAGCGATATGAAATGGAACGAACATGTTAGGCCGGCCGCGGTGGCTAAGCGGTCTGCGGCGCGCCAGTCACATTCTGCACGGCCACTACGGTCGGGGGTTCGAATCCCCCTCGGGTATGGATATTTGTGCCGTCCTTAGTATTAGATAGTTTATAAGTAGTTTGTAAGTTTAGGGACTGATGACTCCATAGTTAAGTCCCATAAGCTCTACAAACATTTGAACCTGTAAGGACAGTTGTGAGTAAGGCGGACAGCCGACTTTGGTTTATTGGGAGAATTTTGGAAAGATATACTTCATCTGTAAAGGAGATCGCGTATAAAACACTTGTACGACCACGTCTTGAGTACTGCTCAAGTGTTTGGGACACGCAGCAAAATTGTTCAAATGTTCAAATGTTTGTTAAGCTTATGGGACTTAACTACGGAGTCATCAGTCCCTAAACTTACAAACTACTTATCAACTACCTTATTCTAAGGACGGCACAAATATCCATGCCCGAGGGGGGATTCGAACCCCCGACCGTAGTGGCCGTGCAGACCGTGACTGAAGCGCCTTAGTCCCCTCGGCCATCGAGGCCGGCGACACGCAGCAGATCAGTTTAAAGGAAGACATAGAGGCAGTTCAGAGGCGAGCTGCTAGGTTTACTGGTAGGTTCGACCAATGCGCGAGTGTCACGGAAATGCTCCAGCAACTCAATTGGGGATCGTTGGAAGAAAGACGACGTTCTGTTCGTGAATTTCTGTTGAAGAAATTTAGAGGTCTGAAATTGAAGCTGACTGTTGTACGATCTTACTTCCGCCTACTTGCATTTCGTGTAGTGATTAGAAAGACAAGAGAAATTAAGGCTCGTACGGAGGCATATAGACATTCTTTTTTTTATTCCTCGTTGTATTTGGGAGTGGAGTAGGAAAGGAAATGCCTAGTAGTGGTACAGTGTACCATCCGGCACACACTTTACGGTGGATTGCGGAGTATGAATGTAGATGTTCAACGAATGATTGGCCACGTCATCTATCTCCGTACAACGAACATTGAAGCCGGCATTTTGTGAACAAATTTTATGTATTTTAATAATGAACGTATTTTCCAGGGCTGTTAAAATAGCTCAAAGAAATTTCCTTGATAGTATGATTTAAGTATTATAAGTGTTAATATAAGCCGCGCTGTAATTGCTGGGCTCAAAAGCGCCTTGCTGCGAAGTGCGTGGCTGTTCTCCGTCGGAGGTTCGAGGCCTTCTTCCGCCATGTGAATGTGTCTTACCCTCACCATAAGTTTTCTCAATTAGTTTGAAGTCTAAGGACTGATCACCATTGCAGTCCCGCCCCCCTCCCCCCTAGCCTTACAAACATTTGAACATTTCGTTAAATTGCCTGTATTTCAAGGACTTGAAGTAAATTCCAGATAGTGTAACGGAGTCAAATGTTCAAATGGTTTGTAAATCTATCGGACCAAACTGCGTGGTCATCAGTCCGTAGCTTACAAACTACTTAAACCTAGGTAAACTAAACTAAGGACAACACACACACCCATGCCCCAGGGAGGATTCGAACCTCCACGGCGAGCAACCGCGCGCTCCGCAGCGAGACGCTTTAGACCGCTCGGCTACTCCACCGCGGCTAACGGAGTCATATTTGGATTTCATGAACACACATATTGCAAAAATAATCATTTCTCTTTACAGCAACTTATTTCATGATCCAGATAATAATTATATTTTTATTGTGTGTGTGTGTGTGTGTGTGTGTGTGTGTGTGTGTGTTCCGTAATGAGCTGCGGGGATCCGACCACGATTCTATTGCTGGATCTTGTGCCGGTGTCTTCATCATGTTAGACGCCCGCAGTATGACATAAAGGATCATATCATCTCATAAATTCTTAGTATAGTCAAATTTTAATTACTCATACTTGCATAAAGTTCATGAGAGAACTTTTAGTGTTTGAAGAACAATAGAAAACCCAAACACACAAAGGCATGTTTTTTTTCTTTCATTTCGTTACGGAAAAATTGCTTTGAAAGGGCTCAACCCGATTTCTTCTCCATCCTTAAGAAATCAATCCGATCTCGTGCTTCGTCTCTAATGACCAACACGTTGATGGCTCGTTAAACCGTAATGTTCTAACCCTCCTTTGGAAGACTATTATTCACAAACATACCAGCTTCCACACTTATGTTTATAGATACATACTGATGTATCATGTAGTGCCCACCCCGATAGCCAATGTGTCTTTAACGGTTTCAAACGTCCCACTATGTGAATAACGGACTGATTCCTCTTTCCTCAGTTACATGTTACGCTTTTACTCTTTCACAGCTGAAGACATTTCAACCTATATTTCCTCCACGGAGTGGGGGAGGACGTTTATGGCGTGGTCATTGGAAGGGCATGTGATCACCTCTGAAAGCAACGAGGTCAAAACACACACGTGGAAAAAGGCTGGCATGAAGAAGATTTACGTACATATATACCCCATGATCGTCCGAGTGTTTACTAGAATATTGCATAAAAATTTGAAGCAAATCGGGAAGAGTTTTGGTGATTTTTGGTAACAGCGTCGCAGTAAATTCAATAATTCAAAATTCAAAATTCAAATTCAATAATTCAATAATTACTTATGTAAAACTTTTAATGGCTAGAGGCAAGTTATGATAAGTGTATGTTCTAGACGCATTCCTGAACCAAAATAGGTGACTACATCTTTCGAGTACGTTTCTATTGAACAAAAAAAAGGCGTTTATTTTTGAAAAATTTCCTTAAGTAATACATAATATGTCAGTTTAAATACTTCGTATTCCCAACTTCGACGGTTATTCTAATTATTTTCTCCTGAAATGAAGAGTTTGGTGCAGAGGACGAATTCTTGAGAAGCACAACAAATACGTCATAAGACTGATATCTTCTAATGATAAAATGGATTAAATCCACAATACTAACGTACGGTATAGAATGTCCATCAATTCTCGACAAAAATAGTTCATATTACATTTTTTTGGACTCGGAAAAACTGATATCTACTAACTATACGCGTAAAATTAATTTAGAACACGTTTTAAATTTACAACACGATTGTGTCATTTTGATATAACTTAAAAGTTATTTATGTCGTGTTTCATTATAGATAATGCCAATAAAGCATACGAAGCAATGTGTGATTATGTTAATGACGATACTGGTGTCCCTGAGCTCAGTAAAAATTGACTACCATTCTTCTTACAAAATTGCTCTGTTGCAAAATCCTACAGGTTACCTTTTGTAGCCTGTGTTGTGCTCTTGCAGGAATATATTATCTATCGGCTAATGCACGTTAATAAAGAGTTTTATAGTTCCTCTCAGCTTGTTGTAGGGGACATTTCAACACGTGGCGAATCCAGTGTAATAAACAGTTGTGGCCTCGTGGGATGGAATCATAAGCTACTGCACCTGCAGGAAGGACTTACTCAATCGTGAAGGCCAGACGCCCATTCCTGCCATTACAGATGGGAGACACACACGTGGCTGCTCTCCCCACCCACTTGGCACTTCTATGCACTTCTTGGCCGTTTGATCTCGAGTCATGATGTCCTGGAGGCTGCAGTAGGTTCAGGTCCCAGCTATGAGGCCACGCGCCTACTCCTTCACGAAGAAAAGGGAAAGAAGGAAGAATGATCCGACGACTCTTTCCGGGCGAGATAAATTGTCATCATTTATACCCTACGACAGGCTGTAAAGTGCGTAATTGAGTCCAACTTTCATTGCACAACATATAACACTTCTTTTCGTCCCATACACGAATGGAACCTGGCCAGAATCTTTACTTGCACATCTTTGTTATTTACTTAGTTTTGTCTACAATGTCATATTAGTGAACTTTTTACTGTAGCCGTACAACATATAGAAATTCCTTTCCGTACCACAGACGAACGGAACCTGGAAAGGAATCTTTAGTAGCACATCTCTGTGCAAGAAAAAGTTTATTTAATTTTGTCGTCACTTTCCCTGTTTAATGCACAGCTTAAATAAAAAAGAACGTTTCTTTATTTGCCCTAAACAGATTCTTGAAAAAGTCATGGCGTTTTCCGTATCCAGAAAGGACCGTACAGGTCCTGCAACATGCGGTCGTGCATTACCGTGCTGAAATATAGGGCTTCTCAGAGATCGAATTAAGGGTAGAACCACACGTCGTAACACATCTGAAATCTAACGGCCACTGTTCAAAGTGTCGTCGATGCGAACAAGAGGTGACCGAGACGTGTAACCAATAGCACCCCAAATCATCACGCCGGGGATACGCCAGTATGGCGATGACGAATACACGCTTCCAATGTGAGTTCACCGCGATGTTGCCAAACACGGATGCGACCATCATGATGCTGTAAACAAACCTGGTTTCATCCGAAAAAAAAAGACTTTTGCCATTCGTGCACCCAGGTTCGTCGTTGCGTACACCATCGCAGGCGCTCCTGTCTGCGATGCAGCGTCAGGGTAACCGCAGCCATGATAGTCCATGCTGCTGCAAACGTCGTCGAAGTGTTCGCGCAGATGGTTGTTGTATTGCGAACGTCCCCATCTGTTGACTCAGGGATCGAGACATGGGTGCACGATCCGTTACAGCCATGCAGATAAGATGACTGTCATCTCGACTGCTAGTGATACGAGGCCGTTGGGATCCAGCAAATGTTCAAATGTTTGTAAATCTTATGGGACTTAACTACGGGGTCATCAGTCCCTAAGCTTACAAATTACTTATGGACTACTTACGAACTAAGATGGCACAAATATCCATGCCCGAGGGGGGATTCGAACCCCCGACCGTGGTGGCCGTGCAGACCGTGACTGAAGCGCCTCAGTCCCCTCGGCCACCGCGGCCGGCTGGGATCCAGCAAGGCGTTCCTTATTGCCCTCCTGAAACCACCGATTCCATATTCTGCTAACAGTCATCGGATCGCAACAAACGCTACCAGCAATGTCGCGATACGATAAACCGCAATCGCGATAGGCTACAATCCGACCTTTATCAAAGTCGGAAACGTGATGGTACGCATTTCTCCTCCTTACACGAGGCATCACAACAATGTTTCACCTGACAACGCCGGTCAAATGCTGTTTGTGTATGCGAAATCGGTTGGTAACTTTCCTCATGTCAGCACGTTGTGGGTAACGACATCGGCGTCAAGCTTGTGTGAATGCTCCGAAAAGCTAATCATTTGCATGTCACAGCATCTTCTTCCTTTCTTGTATGATAATACTAGCAGATCTGATTGGTCGTTTCTGGACCTCTTTTTAAATATCTGTTCTGAGAGTATATAAAATTACTCATTAGAAAACGTTTTACTTGAAAATTATTGTAAATAAATAACACGTGATACTTGCATCAGAAAAAGTGTGAAAACTACATTTATCACTTGGACGAGATTCTGGAAGAGATGGAATTACAATTTAATATCTACATGTCTTCCTAATGTAATATCTGATCGTTTTGCGTAAAGTACTATAGGGTTTATGATCGATTGATTATTATGAGAACGGTGCAACGTAGAAGGAATTCGGCCTTACCTGCGAAGCGCTGAGTGAAACGTTGCCCTTGGCAACTGCCTCGCTCTTGTAAGCAATTACGCAGTCGTTCGTAATTGCTGGTCATTAAAAAACTAATGAACCACGTGTAACGTAATGGGTACTCAAATAAAGGGAATGCATTTTTGAGTGGCTTTATTGTCTGCTTTTCAGAATAATGACGCACACTCTTACTAAGAAAGCTGTTCATCATCGCATCCACATGGTGCAGAGACTTTTGTTTGCCCCGCAGAAGAGTCTTGTGAAAGGTCCCAAGAGCTCTTGTTAGCTTCTTCGGAGAAGGAGAGGAACAGCAATTATGTCGATATCGATGTTGTTAAGTGCGGATAACTTGTTAAGCTGGACAGCGATAAGTACGAAATGCATGTTGATGTTTTGTAAGGAAACAACACTGCATTGATCTGAGTCGATTTAGGGAATTACAGAACCCAGATATCTGTGCGAGTACTGGAACTCTGGGCCTTCCCAGTGACATGTCCAGAGTTTCACTGCAACGCCTAATTAACAGGAAACGTTCCTGTAGCAACGCTGGTTTGCTTCCAGTTACTATGTAACAATACATCAGTGGAGTTATTAATTACACGTTATTGTAGATTACCTAGCTGGTGAAAATAGCCTTAAATTTTTATTCCATTTCATCTGGTTTAGAGCGTATTACACTTACGAATAAAAATGTTACCTTCTCTTGTATGTCCCCTGTTTTTAGAAATCTGTAACAATTAAAGTTACTCCATCATCATACCATTCTTAAATAATCTCATTGTCTCAAAATGTTATCAATATGTAATATGTTTTGAATTATATTTGGAAATCATACTTGATAAAATGTATTAACTATTTTTTTAAAAAAAAAAAAAAAAAGAAAGCTGTTCATCATCGCATCCACATGGTGCAGAGACTTTTGTTTGCCCCGCAGAAGAGTCTTGTGAAAGGTCCCAAGAGCTCTTGTTAGCTTCTTCGGAGAAGGAGAGGAACAGCAATTATGTCGATATCAATGTTGTTAAGTGCGGATAACTTGTTAAGCTGGACAGCGATAAGTACGAAATGCATGTTGATGTTTTGTAAGGAAACAACACTGCATTGATCTGAGTCGATTTAGGGAATTACAGAACCCAGATATCTGTGCGAGTACTGGAACTCTGGGCCTTCCCAGTGACATGTCCAGAGTTTCACTGCAACGCCTAATTAACAGGAAACGTTCCTGTAGCAACGCTGGTTTGCTTCCAGTTACTATGTAACAATACATCGGTGGAGTTATTAATTACACGTTATTGTAGATTACCTAGCTGGTGAAAATAGCCTTAAATTTTTATTCCATTTCATCTGGTTTAGAGCGTATTACACTTACGAATAAAAATGTTACCTTCTCTTGTATGTCCCCTGTTTTTAGAAATCTGTAACAATTAAAGTTACTCCATCATCATACCATTCTTAAATAATCTCATTGTCTCAAAATGTTATCAATATGTAATATGTTTTGAATTATATTTGGAAATCATACTTGATAAAATGTATTAACTATTTTTTTTTCAAAAATGATATCAATAATCAGTTTGATGAACTATGTAAATCAAAGTAGGTATAAACTGCAATAATGTATAAGACTCATTTCTCCTATATCGTACTAGTAAAGAATCTAATCCAACCTCTTCTCCCTTCCTCCTATTACATATTTGTGTGTGTGTGTCTAATCTTTCTCTTGTTAATTAATAACTCTGTTTTTTACTTCCCACCCCTCCATACTCAGCATTATGCAGATACTCCTCTGTATTTCTTTGGTTTACTAATGACGTGGCTCAGCATTAATCATGCAAAGTCTCTAAACACCATATACTCCCATCCTTATCTCACTGCTGCGGTGTAACAATCGATTTTTCTTTTATATTATACGTCAAGAGTAAATTTTTGATCCAATTTGATTTAATTGAATTTCGACCCTGAACATTCCACTACAATCGCATTAAAAAACTCCAGAGTAAAAAAAAATCTTTTAAATGTTCACTGCAAGGTTCATGTGCTAGATATTAGAAGAATAAAACTATTCCAAAGAAATACTGCAAAAGTTCAAAGTCTAATAAGCACTTCCGTTCGATATTCTCAAAAAAATATGTCTTGTTCAAAATTCCTAAGATAATCTTTTCCCATCACAGATATTGCTCACTGAATCCGACGTAAAAGATATCGATTAATGGAAGTTATTTCACTGTCTTCCAGTTAAATAAATTATTTCTGAGTCCCTACACTGTTATAAATCGGAGAAATTCTTTCAAAAGTTCCAAAATTACAAATTCGTTTCAGTATATAGATACCTTCTTTCCTTATTGGATGTAATAATTACTTTTCACACACTGGTACTTGAAGTAAAAGTTTACGTTTTATTACGAAAGTAATAAGTCTATGTAATACAACACATATAATCAGATCGTTCTAGTAGGAGCCGCGGTGGAGTAGCCGAGCGGTCTAAAGCGCTTCGCTGCGGAGCGCACGGTTGCTCGCCGTGGAGGTTCGAGTCCTCCCTGGGGCATGGGTGTGTGTGTTGTCCGTAGGTTAGTTTACCTAGGTTTAAGTAGTTTGTAAGCTACGGACTGATGACCATGCAGTTTGGTCCGATAGATTTACAGACATTTGAATTTTTCATTCTAGTAGGAGCTCAACAACAATGCTCACTTTCTTTTCTGAACATACAATACTGAACAACTCATGGCAATACATTTTTTCTTTTATTTCTATTTATTTCATTGTGACGGTTGGCATCGGAGGTCTTCAAACAGGATCTTCTCTGAGCGTGTGGCTGTCGACCAGCGACGTTTGGTGGCCAGGTACCTCATCTTTGGCTCCAGCAGAGACGATGCTATTTTCATAGGTTGCTCCGTTGTCACCGCACATGAATCATAAAAAACAACACACATTTCTTTTAAGAATGAAATAAACTTTTTAAGACTCAACATTATTAACAACAACATATATAAACATGTTCTTTTACCTGCGAAACTGAGCTGACGTAAAGGTAGTAGCAGGGAATAATATTTCGTTCCACTACATACCCCACCCACAAGTTCAGTTTAGCAGAGAACAAAATAGAAATAAATGTAAGATGAATTGTAAAAGTCTTGTCTTCTTTTAATATAATTAGTCAAACAACTTTCTTCACAGTTCTTATGTCACCATACTCTAAATAATATTTCCTGTTTTCATTTCTGTCTAAATATAGAAGAGTTCATAAGTTTATTACGTATCAGTTCATCCCTTATTAGCCTTTGAATAGGTTAAGGTTTTTTTATTAGTACTAAATTGTTATTATATATCGTAAAATATTATATGACAAGAGTTTCATTTATCTATTTTAACTCATCACTTAGTGATCATTCTTCCTTTTTTTAGAAATGTCTTTTATTGTATTTTTGACTTAATAATTCATTTGGTCGTAATGACATTACATCTTAAATCGAATATTTGTAATGTATCAAGACAGAGCATTCACTTTATAGTGGGTGAGAGTCATTGTCAAACAAACTTTCCATTGTTTATCGAAAAAGAAAATTTCAATTACCATTTCTTTAAAGTGAAATTTCCTTTCCTTCTGTAAACGGGCTTCTCTCAATACATATTCTTATAAATTATGTAACATTACCTCATTTATAGTAAAGGTAAAAAAAATCAATTGTATTTACCCGAAGTGAACTTGGTACAACTCCTCTTGCCTACGAACTTTAACGTTGGTTCATGGAAGTAACATTTAAATACCTATGGGAAACCTACGTAAAAAACCAGTTTGTTCTCATGCAAACCTCCATAAAAAATAACTTCGCTATTTCCCGTGAGCATAACTCCTGACACCCCTTAGTCCAGATATTCATCAAATATTATGCCTAGCAACCATGCCCTTTTATATCTACGATCCAAGTTCCTAAACATATTACAAGTATATCTCTGTTATTCATTATTAATAATAGAATGCTAGAAGTAATCATAAAATACACCTAACATTCGTTAATCTGCGTGTAAACGTCATAAGTTCTTCATTAATTCTAGATTATTACAGATCAGTTGCGCCAACCTAAATTTTAGCATAGCGGTCCTGTAAGTAAAATTTAACGTTGAACGATGCCTTAAGTAACATTTCAGGAAGGCGACACCTTAAAATTCTTAGCGGGCGATTCTTGAAATATTTCAAACTAGTATTATGTGACAGAACAAACTCTTCTGCCACATAATACTAGTTTGAAATATTTCAAGAATCGCCCGCTATATATATTGCGAGGGTGAAGGTCGGGGTGAGAGTTTAAATTAGAGAAAGTTTAATTTTTGAAACTCACAACCACCAGCTGCGAACCAAATTCCTAAACATGCAAAAACACTGGAACTATTATTGCGACTGTTTGACTCGTTTTCTAGGGGATGATATCACACGTTCGCAGCTTTCCTTCCCTGCAAATGATTAACAAAACAAATTCATAATAAATTCAAGTTCATGAGAGAAAAGGGTCTACTAACCACTATTTTTGAAAACACGTGAAAGTTCACTTTATGTTGTTTATTTCACAATACTTGAACCCTGTGGCTGATACGTCTGTACGTTGGCACATTTATCAAATAAAGTTATAGCTCGAGAGCCCCCAGACAAAATGAATATTTGTCGCGAATTGTTTTCACACCACGTGGCTGTCTCAAACACCGTTTATGTTCATGCCTATGCGACGACACGTGTTACATTAACAAATCACAGTCACTTTAATTCAATGCGATGCACACCTTGTTCCACCTGCTAAATATTCACAAACACACAGTAGCACTCGATTTAACTTGGTGCAGTCTACGAGGAGCAACCACACGTGGCGATTGCCACAGACAAATCTCAAGTCACCACCTCGAGATCCACATGCCGACTGAGTGCAGAGCGACGCCGCCCGGCCAGTTCTCCCCGTGGTCCCGAGTCCTCACTTCCTGCCCAGGCACGCGCGCGCCAAAAGCTCAACTGCCGGGGTTTTTTCCCCTACGTCATCAACTTCCCCATGTGAACTGTTCTAACCGATTTGCCAACGTACAGCGCTCAGCCAATACATTTCTAAAACTTTACTTAAAATCAAAATAATTACACTACACATTAAACGAATTTCTTATTATGTTTTTATATTGATATAAACATTTTTGCACTATTTGTTAAAATCGTGCAATTTCTTATATCACAGATAAGTGATTTAACTGAATACTTCAAGATAAAATACAAAAGATTGATTGAAAATAAAATGAAAAATAGTTAATATATTATTTTTATAAACAAACATTGCCATGCTAGTTCTGTAACTGTCTTGTCTTCGTTGGTAATTTATTACTTTTCATTGTCTATTTTGTAATGAGGGCCTTAAAGGTTCCTAACTGCATCGTATTACTTCAAATGCCAGTAGTATTACAATATTTGTGCATTGCACTGTGCCTGGCACTCGCCATTGTCCCTCTCTTCCCTCACCGGAAACGAACTGTAAAATCCTAAGCTGGAACAAGCCACCAACGTCGGCCTGCTCGCTGGCCTCCCGTCAGCTACAAGCACACAGCAAATCTCAACGTGGAGAAATTCTACCTTTTGCCTAACTATAAATGTTGTCACCCAACTGCGTACATACATTGCTACCATAATTAATAAGATTAAAATTGTGTAACATTTAGTGCATTGGCATGGTCAATGTTTGCAGTGAACTTCATACTGTTTAATTATCAAATGCTATTAATTACCAGTATTTCTATTGGGCTGTAATATCACAATATATATATATATATATATATATATATATATATATATATATATTAAATGGATCTCCAACACACCTTAATTACATACTCTTGCATATCATTTACATATAAATATATAAAAATTATTCTATGGGAAAAATAATACATAGTAAAGACCTTTTCGTTGTTTTTTTGTTTTTTTTTTTCATGTTGCCACCTTTAATTATCAATTTATATGGTTACTCTTTACTTAAAATACATCTTACGACATTCGCTTCCGCTATTTAAACAATGAAGGTCATTTCAATAACTTCTATACAAAGCATCTGTTCTTTCTTTTTACATAGGAAAAACTCTTTAAATATAAGTCATAATCTCTAGTCGCGTCTTGAGTTGTCACTCCCGGGCAGTTCTTTAGTGTAAAACTGTATAATAACGGTTCAGATTAGGGTAGGGTTCTGCAATAGAACTATTGAATATGGAAAGAGGGCTGGATAGATCGGTACTCCCAGAAGGATAAGTAAGAAAGGAAAAGAGGGAAAATGGATTTGTTGCGGCCGAAGAAAAATAGAAGATAGATTCCCAAAGATTGGGACCCTTCCCACCCCCCACCCCAAGGAACCCCTGGTCCCTTTAGTACTTCACTTATGGAACCGGAGCCAAAAGATGGCAGGCTAGATGTGAGCCTCCCCTGTACAGAACGGACGACATAGTTTCACATCCAGGACCCCCCGAAAAGTGGTCTCAACAAATCCCTATGAAAGCCCTAAGGATAAGAGTACAACTCCAAGTCATGCGTTATCCGTCATTCGTCACAGTCAATATTTATCCAGTCAACTATCCTGCTTTAATAACTTCATCACATTCTCAACACATTACTTTGCTTTCGACAAGAATGGTTTTACTTGATAATCCTTTAATATTACCTGATGAAGGATACTGAATCAACAAAGCCTTTGGATGCGGTCTCTTACAAACTACAAAAGGACCTTCAAAAGTAAAGACGAACTTTTTACATTGTTTATCAATCTTATAACTTTTCGGATGAAATCGTACCCAAACCAGATCTCCAATTTGGAATTAAGGTTCAATGGAAACTTTATTACGAAGTTTAGTCCTTCTTTCAGCTTCCTCGACAATTTTTCCATAAACCTCATTATGTGAAACATGTTGCGTTTCATTCACTGCCGGCCAAGGCAGTAACGGTTCTCCTATAATACGCTTGCCTAAAATTTCAATAGGTAACAAACCGGTTATTAAATGCAGTAATTCATTTAAAATCTTTTCGAATTTCGGCATTGTCTATCCCATTTAGTATGCCTAGACGAACAATATGTTCGGCATAATCGTCCTAGTTCTTTCATGACCCTCTCAACTAAATTACTTTGTGGGTGGTATTTAGATATTGAAATATGTCTTATGTTGTATTGGTTTACCATTTACTTAAACTTATTACTGATAAATGCACTACCATTATCGGTCATTAATCGCTTAGGAATACCCCAGTTTAAGAAATAATCTTTAGTAAGACACCGTATTACACTAGGAGCATTTGCCCTTTTCAGAGTATATAATCATACATGTTTGGACCAACATTCCATAACAACAAACACGTACGTGAATCCTCCTAAACTTCGAGGAAGGGGACCAAAGGAATCCAACGAAAGGAGATCCCATAACCCTCGAGGAACTATAGAATATAACTTATATCGTTTAGGATTACTACTTCTGGCATATTTCACAAGATCTTATAATAGCTTTAACATTGCGGGGCATATTTCTGAAATAATAATATTTCATAGGATGTTTAACACATTTATGTATTCCAAAATGTCCATAACACTCATGAATATAAATAACTTAATCATTAATGACAGATTCAGGAATACAGATTTTCCATGTCGGATGTTCCGCCTGTGCTTTCCAGTATAGCACATCGAAACAATATAACCAATTACCTCGCTTATTAACAACCTTCTGTCCATTATTAAGGTTTCGAATAATCTCACTAAACTGGGGATCGTCCTTCTGACCTGTTTTAATGGCCCTTACTGTATTCTTAAACTTTTTATTTTCCTGAGTAATAAGAGCTGCATGGAGAGCTGCATCACCCCAGTCTCCGGACTGAAGACCACAACAACAACAGGAGTAAAACTCTAGATCTTTGTACAGTCCAAACAGTTTGACACACTATTTTTAAACTTAACTGAATACCAAACGACGCCCAGGTATTTATTTATTCCAGTCTTAAGTTAGTCCACATCCATCCCTTTTACCTTTCTGTCCACCTTCTAGTTCCTTCTCTCTCTCTCTGTTCATCTCATTTCCCGTCTCTCTGCCCATCTCCCCAATTATCTGCCAATCACCTCGTCGTCTCTCCTCCACCTCCTCAGTCTATGCTCTTCACCTTTGAAAAATTATATAACTCTATAAAAGTTCATGACGATCAGTTAAATGATGTCTAAGTTACATGCAAGGTACCTTCCGCCATCATAGGTAGACAGTGATATTCCTCTTGTACATAGAGTACCGACCAACAAGGACCATAGAAAAAATTACGTAAAAACTGACTTAACGTCTTGTTCTGGACATAAAGTGTGCAAAATTGCAAGAATATAGGAATAAAACTGTACACTTTGTCGAGGTCTGCATGAAAAGTATACTCCGCCATGCACCATATGAAATTTTTTGTAGCTGGAGCCCTATCTTCCTTTTTCATGGTCGAGTGTTCAAAATTACATGACAATCGGAAAAAAACCGTTGATTAGTATGAAATTGAAACACACACACTTCATGTACAAGGAAAAGAAGAAGACTAGCAATGTCTGAACGTTATCATAGACTGAGACTGTAATTACTGTGTGCATAACATTGGTTATAATTGTAACACCAATAAAATTGTGCTGCACTATCTCTTGCACATTGTTTGAATAAACACACGCACACACACACACACACACATTATGGACATGAATGTAGTGATACAGGAGACATACAAGAGACGGTAATATGTTTATTCACAAGTGTAAAACGGGTTAAACCAGATAAATTGTAATGAAAATTTAAGCCTATGTTAACCACCTACGTGTAATTAATAGCTCCGTCCATGTATCGTTACATAGTAACTGGAATCAAACCAGCAGTGCTACAGGAACATTTACTATCAATTAGGACTGCAGTGAAACGCTGCATGTGTCTCTGAGAAGTTCCAGAGTTGGCGTCCTCGCACAGCTATCTAATTCTATGTTCTGTATTTCCCTGATCGATTCAGGAGAATGCCGTATTAGTTTCTTATAAAACAATCACCACTCACTTCGTAGCTCTCGTTGCGCAGGTTAACAAGTTATCCATATTTACTAATATAGATATTGACATGACTACAGTTCCTCTCCTTCTGCGAAATAGCTAACGAGAGCTCTTGAGACGTTTTAAGTGAATGCTTCTGAGGAGGTGACTAAAGTCTGTCCCACGAGGCCACGAGGATGGAGTGTGCTTTATTATTCTGAAAATCGGACCATAAAACCACACTTGTATGAATTTACTTTATTTTAGTACCAAATGAGTTGTACGTGGTTCATTAGTATTTTAATGACCAGCAATTATGAACGATTGCGTAGTCGCTTACAAGGACGAGGCAGTTGCTAAAGGCAAAGTTCGCTCAGCGCGACGCAGGTGACACCGAAGTTCTTCTGCGTTGCACGTTCTCCATCACATAACACCGAATCTGTCATAGACCCACCAGTCCTTCACAGAAAACTTGTACATTCGGAAGACTGATAGACGCTAAATTTTCATTCCAATTTCCAGAAACTCATCCTAGTGATAAACGTATTTTTCACACTTGTTTGTGATACCTGTATCCAATTTCCGTTCTTTCAACCTTATACAGGGTGAATCTAAATTCGCGCACACGGGTTTCGCATCGCGTCTCCTCACACACTAGCAATAAAAAAATGTCTCTCACAAAATTTCGCCCTGCGAATATTTCCGGCAGTAAATGGACGTCGGAGATTGAGATCGGTGTGTGTCCCATACGTCAGTGTGTTTCAAAATTAGACTACTACACCAACAAACATCTAGGGGATGTGAGAGGTGTCTTGAGGGACAAAGTGAGCTTGGAAACCCATGCCCGGAAACGCCATTAAACGACGCTACGGAGAGTCCAAGTTACAGGCATCAGCTCCTGCCGATAGACATCCCTTCCAGCAACTTCGACGCTCTGTTGCGTCATTGGATGATGTTTCCTGGCATGGGTTTCTATGCTCACTTCGTTCCTCAAGACACCTCCTACGTCCCCTAGAAGTTTCTTAGTGTATAGTGTAATTCTGAAACACACTGACATATGGGACACACACCCATCTCAGTCTTCGACGTCCATTTACTACCGTAAATATGCGCAGAACGAAATTTTGTGAGATACATTTTTTTATTGCTAGCATGTGAGGAATCGCGCTGCGAAGCCCGAGTGATCGACTTTGGATTCACCCTGCATATTCTTATAATTGATATTTAAAAAGAAGTTCAGGAACGAAGAATCCGAGGGCTGTTTATTGTATGATACGAGAAAAACACTAGTAGGTGATTGATTAGATGTACATTCTACTAGCTGGAGATCAAATACACATAATGATGCAGTATGTCCTGAGAAATTTACGAATAAGATATTGGGATAGACGGGTATCATATGGTATCTACTAAAACAGTTTTATTCACTCTCTTTGAAAGCGCGACCCCTTTCCTAGTAAAAATGTCCGGCTACCCCCAGGCCTGTAATAAAACAATGTCAGTGATTCCAAAGGCAAAGTATTTAATTTTTTGTGACCACAAAGGTTTACCCGGCGTAATAACTGTTTGTAATCTTCTCGGGTCTGCAGCCGGATACTAAAGTCAACTTGACACAATATTTCAGCGGCGCAGCTGCCCGCCATCCTCAGGTGAGCTTGCTGATAGACAATCTCGCCGGAACTCGCCGGCGAGATTGTCTATCAGCAAGCTCACCTGAGGATGGCGGGCAGCTGCGCCGCTGAAATATTGTGTCAAGTTGACTTTAGTATCCGGCTGCAGACCCGAGAAGATTACAAACATATTTAATTTTTTTTCTTAGACGTATGTAGGATCTGTAAAGCCATTCACGTCTGGTGAAAGTTGTAGTAGCGGAAACGAATCGAAACGGCAAAAAGACTTTATAACTACTATGAATATAAGTATGTGATTAATGGTCTTTCTGTCAGGAATAATAAATCTCAATGCATAATTTATAGTGACGTGTTGTAATGTGCGAGTATGAAAGCATCAAAGCTGATGCATCACTTCTTAATATATCACGGAGGCTCATAACCTTTGGATTTCTTTGAAAGGATACTGAAAAATCTTAACCAGCAGCAAACTACTATAAGCCAGTAGTAAAAAGGCATTGTTATGAATTGATGAAAAATAATAGTATGTTATTGTTATTTGTTTTCCTGACACAATAATATCTGAAGATGTCTCGGTCATACAAGAAGATTGCGACCATCGTAAATAACTGTAGCAGTACTGCACTAACGCTGTCAAGACGCTTAATTGACAACTAATCATGATGTAGGAAAATGGTTACTGTGGTGTCGCACAAGTACAAAGTGCGCGCCACCTACTTTCGCCGCGCGCCGCCATGCACGCACGGCGCGGCGTTCTCACGACGACAGCCACGAGCGCCCTCTGGCTGCAACGCCGCTCGTGGCCACCGCTGAAAGACATCGGGCACTTCGGACTGAGTTAGCAACCAGTTAGGACCTTCGTAATCAGATAGGCACCAGTGAAGACTTTGCTATTGTACAGGCACTAGGCAGGCCTCTAACAACTATGTATCAACATTCTGCAGTACTATGTAAAAGTTAAGTATTGTTACATTCTGTGCAATATATATCTCTTTCTAATTTACTCGAGTGTTTATAGTTTCTGGCTGCTCCCCTCCGTACCTGCACCAGCGTGTCGGTCTCATTCCACTCGGCCACCGACACCTACAACGAGGCTGGGACACAAAAGCGGCGACGAAGTTGGGACACAAAAGCTACACTGTTACGAGTTTCGGTCGGCCCATCATCAGAAATCAAAAGGGCCATAGGTACACCTAGTATGTGTGACATTTTTGATGCCTGAATAAAGACCTCGCGAAACGTGTCACAAAAAAGACATTTTTCCACCTACGCATGACTTGTTAATTAGGCGACTTTCACGAAAGCCTATCACTTGCATGTGCACCTCGTAATACCGCGATCCCCGAGCGAGACTTGCGACCCCAGGGAGTCGCGACGGACAAGTTTAAAAACACAGTACTAGAACAAAGAGGGCATAATAATACTGAGAGTCAAAGAACCAAGCGCTCCATTCAAAAGGGGGTAAGACAAGGGACATTCCATCCCTCCTAAAAGTGAATAAGAATATCGATAAATCATTTTTGGAAATAAAAGAAAGAGTAAAGACTCAGATAAAAATTCAAGTTAAAATTATACCAGCGATAAGGTTTGCTGTTGAAACTGTCATCCTCAGTGGAAGTGAAGAACAACTACAGGAGCTGCTGAATGAAAGAAAGTCTAATTTCTAATAGGTACAGTATATAACGTGAGAGTAAAAAATAAATAAATAAAAATAAAAATAAGTCGGGGAAATGAACATAGCGGGAAACTGAAGATCAGAATTGGTGAACACAAATTAAAATGGACTGGTGAAGGGGAAGAGGCATTCATGTTAAAAAAGATAGTCTCTAATGTGACGATTAAACTTCTGACAATGCAAGTTTGAAGTACATCATTCAAAATTTTCAAATGTTTGTTAATGCAGGGTGAATCACCTTCCGGCCGTGGTGGCCGAGGGGACTGAGGCGCTCCAGTCACGGTCTGCACGGCCACTATGGTCGGGGGCTCGAATCCCCCCTCGGGCATGGATATTTGTGCCGTCCTTAGTCTTAGTAGTTTGTAAGTTTAGGGACTGATGACCCCGTAGTTAAGTCCCATAGACTATAAAAACATTTGTGAATCACCTAACACTTGCACCGCAAATATTGCGGAAACGGAAAGTGCGATTTATGTGCGGTTTTCACAGAATTGAGTGATAAGCAGGGGCTCATATGTTTAGCCAACAAACAGATTGCAATATTACTTAGAAAGTGTGTTTCTTTTGCAAACATACATTTTTTAAATGGAAAAATGCCTGTAGACATAAAGAAACTAAATGTAGGGTGCGCTAGAATATCGTTTACGAGATATCGTCTTTTGAAACGTTCCCACACCGACATTTGCGTGTGCCAGTCAACGCACATAGTTGCTAGGTACGATGCTGTTATGTTAGTTTACAGCGTGCTTGTGTGTTCCTTGACTGCACTGCGGATCGCTATTCAGCTTGTAACAGTCGAAACGGTAGGTCGTGAGTGTACGATGGGTTTTACCAATGCAGAAAAAGCCGAAATGCAGATGCTGTACGGAGAGTGTAGGAAGAATGCCGTTCGTTCTTGTACGGTGTATGCGGCAAGATATCCCAATAGACGTCATCCATCTTGGCAATTATTCATCAACCTCTTCAACCAGTTACGTGAAAGTGGTAGTGTAACACCGAGACAACGTAACGGAAGGAAACAAGTGACGACAGACAAGGGGAAAATTGATGTTCTTGCTGCTGTTGCAGTTCATCCGCATGTCAGCTCACGCGCAATCGCACGAGGGAGTGGCATGAGTCAGGCAAGTGCCCTACGCATTCTCCATCGACATAGGTTCCACCAGTATCACATCTCTCGCCATCAAGAGCTGCATGGAAACGATTTTGAGAATCCTGTTAGTATCTGTAGATGGGCTTTACGACAGGATACTCCAGATATATCAGGTATCTTGTTTAGTGATGAAGCCATATTTACCAATCATGACCAGGTAAACATGTGCTATTGGTCTGCTGACAATCCCTCTTGGCTTCGACAGGTGGACCATCAGCGTCCATGGAGTGTAAACGTGTGGTGTGGGATAGTGAACCAGCAGCTCATAGGTCCGTATTTCCTAGACGGAATACTGACCGCGCACAAGTATCGCAGCCTTCTAACAGACCATCTTCCACGGATGCTAGAAGAAGTTTCTCTGCAGACTAGGAGGAATCTATGATACCAACATGATGGCTATCCAACCTAGCCCATAGTGCACGAATTACTTCAGCATGTCTTCAGGAATAGTTCCCAAATCGATGGATTGGACGCAGAGGACCTGTACCTTGGCCCGCCCGTTTCCCGGGTTTGACGCCTGTGGGGAAAGCTGAAAGTTGCTGTCTACAAGGACATACCAACCACACCAGATGATATGCAACGACTGCAGCCTGCTGGGACATATCCGCTGTAATGCTAGCACGTGTGTAGCGGTCGTTCGGTACCAGACTCACAGCGTGTATTTTTGCTGCCGGTGGTATTTTGAACACAACCTGTGATGGTCATTTGCGCGTTACTGGTTGGAATCCACATAACTGTGTATGCACTTGTGTTGTTCATTAGTGTGTGTTACCACAGGTATGATACAAGAGTCGTTGTCGAAACGTTACAAAAGACGATATCTCGTAAAAGACTTGCACTAGAGTCTTGGAGCAAACAATACTGATATTCTAGTGCACCCTACTTTTAGTTTCTTAATGTCTAAAGGCATTGTTCCATTTAAAAATTTTAATAAAAAATACACTTTCTACGTAACATTACATTCTGTTTGTTGGCTAAAAATACGAACCCCTGACTTCTAATCCACATTGTGAAAACTACACATCAATCGCACTTTCCGTTTCCGCAATATTTGCGGTGCAAGTTTTAGGTGATTAACCCTGTGTATGGGACCAAACTACTGTGGTCATCAGTCCATAGTCTTACAAACTACCTAACCTGAGTTGAACTATCCGAACGACAACACTCACATCCAGGCCCGAGGGAGGTCTCGAACCTTCGGCGAGAGTGGCCTCGCAGTTCCCGACTTGGAGCGTAGAACCTCTCAGCCATTCCCGCAAGGCGTTAAATAATTGTATGGATGTGAAACATGTTGTCTACGGTTATGAGAGACAGGTCAGAAAGGAATTAAATTATTTGAGATGTTGTACCACAGAAGACTGTTGAAAAGTAGGTGATCTGATGAGAAAACGAATGAGGAGGATATCAGAGTTACCAAAGGAAGAAAGACAATGAAAACATTGATAAGAAGAATGGGCACGAAGGTATAAAACGTGCCAAGACACCGGGGAATAACGTTCTTGGTACTGGTTGAAACTGTTGAGGTTAATAACTGTATTGAAGAACAAAGATGATATGTCAGCTTGATTCTGGAAACTTGCTAACTTATTGTGTACGTGGATGGTGAATAAACTGACGCTTAACCAATTC
The DNA here is from genome assembly GCA_026315105.1 of Locusta migratoria. Lineage (NCBI taxonomy): Eukaryota > Metazoa > Arthropoda > Insecta > Orthoptera > Acrididae > Locusta > Locusta migratoria. The sequence goes on from CM048750.1 coordinate 206,616,559, forward strand.
ACCAGGAATTTTTGTGCACATGAGTAATGAATAATATGATGCTTAACCCATCCGCTATGAATTTTATCCCATAGTAAGTTCTCACAGTAATTTGTTTTTCACTTTATGAGTAGATTCTTTGATCAATTCGTTTATATCTATTACTTGAGCTTCGGTTAAGATGAAATGTTTGGATAAATATCAGTACTGAAAGTATATACTTGACATATGTCTCATTTGAATAACACGGGTATTGGTAGGCTGCCAAAACTTTGAATGTGTAAGAACATTCTTCTGAATGAGACAGAAAAGGATATCAAGCACTTTCTTTTTTTGGTGAGTACTGGCTTGGCGCAAAGTGGCAGGATTTCTCTCATGCGACAATCTCCTTGTCTCAGGGAAGGTCTTGTGCCCTGGGTCCTCAGTTAACAGGTGGAGGTGTTGTACAGCTTTCGCCCTCTGATGCTCCTTCTAGTACCATGGACTCAATTTTATGATGTATCGGAACATGTGCCACCATACCATCCTCGGCAACCCTTGTCGCATTCGGCAGAACTGTGGTTGGAATGCTCCTTCGGTTACTGGTACATGCCGGGGTCGTTCGTTATGAATTATCTCGAACAGAATGATCTATTGACCCTAGGTCAACACGGATTTACAAAACATAGTTCATGTGAAACACAACTAGCTCTTTACTTGCACGAAGTGATGGGTACTATCGACAAGGGATCTCAAATTTATTCCGTATTTCTAGATTTCCAGAAGTCTATTGATACCTTACCTCACAAACGGTTTTTAATCAAATGGCGTGGTTATGTAATATCGCCACAGATTTGTGACTGGATAGTGGATTTCCTGTCAGAGAGAACACAGATTGTAGTAATCGATGGTAAGGCATCGACTAAAACAGAGGTGGTATCCAGCGTTCCACAGGTTATTGGTTCTCTGCTGTTCCTTATGTACATAAAAGATTTGAGAGAAAATCTGAGCTGCACTCTTAGGTTGTTTGTAAATGACGCCGTCATTATCGTTTAGTGAAGTCGTCTGAATATCAAAACCAACTGCAGAACGATCTAAATATGATATCAGTATGATGTAAAAATTGGTAATTGACTCTAAATAATGAGAAGTGTAAAGTCGTCCACATGAATACGAAAAGAAATGTGTTAAACTGTATTTACACGATAAATCAATTAAATGTGAAGGCCGTAAACTCCACTAAATTCTTGGGAATTACTATTACATCAGTCTTAAACTGGAAGGAACACGTAGATAATGTCGTAGGAAAGGCGAACCAGAGACTGCGTTTTGTTGGCAGAACACTTAAAAGATGCAACAGAACTACTAAAGAGACTACATACACCACGATTGTCCATCCTCATTTGGAGTTTTGCTGACCAGTGTGGGATCTTTATCAAGTGGGTTTGACGGAAACCATCGAATGAGTCCAAATAAGGACACCCCGTTTCGTATTGTCACGATACAGGGGAGACAGCGTCATGGGAATGATACAGGATCTGGGTGTTTGTCGCTGCGGCGTGGTCTACTTACGAAACTCCAATCGCCAACGTTCTCGTCCGAATGCAATAATATATTGTTGACTGCCACATACATATGTAGAAATTATCAACAGAATAAAATACGAGAACGGAGAGATTCATATGTTCCTTCTTCCCGCGCGCTGTTCGAGAAACGAATGGTAGATGAATAGTATGAAGGTGGTTCGATGAACCCTCTGCCAGGCACTTAAATGTGATTTGCAGCGTATCCCGTGTAGATGTAGAAATAACATTGCCCATTTTTTTCTCCATCCTTACACAAACACCCGAACGCGACAACTGCCTTGTTCTGCATCCCATAACAATTCGTTCTGCAAGGAGACAGCTTTGGAGAACGTACTATCCAGCACAGCAGCCGCAAACACTCTCTGTCATTGAGGTGAAAACACTAATGGGTCAGCGATAAACACAGATACTTACGGCGGTAGTACTGCGTACACAAGGCATTGCATTTGGAGACCAGGGGACTGCTAACCAATAGGTTTAGTCCCCTCTAAACAATAACAACAACAATTTGGAGAGCTCCAGTCATTCTAGTGAAAAGGTTTTCGACGTGATGTTGCCGCACAATAACTGAACAGGGAATGGTTGTTGAAGGTAGACTTTCGGAAATAGTGAATTCTATATTATGAGGCCCACAGCGTGCCGATAATAGCAAATTTCAGACGATACCTCTCACTACGGACAACTAGAAGTTAACGGCGTGCTTCAAATGATCGGTAACATCTTCTGTTAGGTAGATTAGTCAGTGCTGACAGGCAAGCAGCACTTGGTGAAAGAACCACAAATGGCAATATGGAAAGTACGGCGAACGCACCAGTGGGGATAATATTGTGCAATTTTGCATGAATGGTTGGGGGATGGGGAGGGGTTAGACGATCGACTGCAGTGTATTTGGTAATAGCATGACATCGTCTGCAGCGCCTCTCCTGAGTTCGTAAAGATATCAGCTGGATGCGTAGTATCTGATACTCAAGGTGACAAAAAGCCAATGACCTTGGAACCTTTTGATTTAACGTGACAAAAAGCCAATGACCTTAGAACCTTTTGATTTAACGTCTTATCGACAATGCGGTGCCGGCCGCGGTGGCCGAGGGGACTGAGGCGCTCCAGTCACGGTCTGCACGGCCGCTACGGTCGGGGGTTCGAATCCCCCCTCGGGCATGGATATTTGTGGGGTCCTTAGTTGTAAGGAGTTCATAAGTAGTTTGTAAGTTTAGACCTGATGACCCCGTAGTTAAGTCCCATAGATTCTACAAACATTTGAACATTTTTGACAATGCGGTAGTTAGAGACGGAACACAAGCTAGGATTATTGTCCATAATGATGTGGAAGGAAACAGGACGTGCCCTTTCAAACAAATCAACACGGCATTTGCATGGAGTACGTTAGGAAAACCTATATGTGAATGGGCAGAGGCGATTTGTACCGCCGTTCTCCCGAATGAGACTCCAGTGTGCTAACCGCCTCGCTTGGTTGATGACCAAAAGCAGTGGCGTTTGAGTAGAGTTTTCAGCGCTAACAGACAAGCAACACTGCATGAAATAACCACAAGTGTCGCTGTGCCACGGACGTCTCTGGTAAGACATGCGGTGCAGTACGGCGTTAATAGACTCTGGCAGTACACAACGGATTGTGGTGTCTTTGCTAACAGCACGATATCGTTTGCAGGCGCGGTGAGAATATCAGTGGGAGCCTACACGACTGGAAAATCATGGCTTGATCAGATGAGTTCCACTTTCAGTTGATAAGAGATGGTGATCGGGTTCAGTTATGGTTTAGACCTCACCAAGTGACGGACCCAACTTTCCAAAACGGCACTGAGCCAGCTGGTGGCGGCTTAATTACGGTTTGGGCTGTTTACACATGTAATTGATGCAGCCTTCCGTCATACTGGACGGGTCAGATTAGATTAGATTAGATTAGTTTTTCGTTCTGTAGATCCATGTTGAGGACATCCTTGTGGATGTGGAACATGTCAAAAAAAATTACAAGCTGAATAATAGATAATACTAATAATATAAATACAGATACATACATTTTAAGGTATTTTTTGAGCTGATAATATAATAATACTAATATAGTATGAATACCGATACATGCATCATATGGTACAATTTAGAAATTCACTAATGGAGTAGAAGGAGTTGGCCACTAGAAAGTCTTTTAGGCTCCTCTTAAACTGATCTTTATTTCTAGCTAAATCTTTTCTACTTGATGGCAAATTATTGAAAATGTGTATTCCTGAGTTGTGGATCCCTTTTTGAACTAAAGTAAGCGCTTTTAAGTCCTTGTGTAGATCATTTTGTTCCTAGTATTGTATGTATGAACTGAGCTGCTTGTTGGGAAAAGGGATATATCATTTATGACAAATTTCGTTAAGGAACAAATATACTGAGAGGCAGTAGTTAATATACCCCGTTCTTTGAAGAGGCTTCTACAGAATGTCCGTGAATTTACTCCACAAATAATACGTATTACACGCTTTTGGACTTTTGACTGACTTGAAGAGTTACCCCAAAATATTATACCACATGACATTATGGAATGAAAGTAAGCAAAGTATGCAAGCTTGGCTGATAGATGCATTTTCCTTTTTGTCTTACATGAAATCTTTATTCCTTGTGTAAACCATGGTTTTATTATAGACTTCTGTTTAATTCGAGTTACTTTTAGAGGAAAACAGTTTTCAAACATGATACTGACATTATTAATGAATATGTTATTTTTTCATTCATGCCATGAGCACTATATACATCTTTCCAGTTCATGTCTTTGGGGAGTTTTTAAAAATTTTCAATTTTTGGTGGGTTGACTAGTCTCCTGTATGCAGATTTGGTAGTCTTCATAATCTGTTTAGAATCTATACCTAACACAAGGAGCTGCATATCATGATCTGATAGGCCATTTATTATTGGTTTTATGATATGATTTTGTTCCTTTGATGTGTCTATAAAATATTATCAATTGCTGTCCTGGAGGTTAGTTATCATAGTTGAAAAGTTTACGGTATGAGTTAGGTTGAAAGACAAAGTTACTGACTGCAATAAATTTTTACTGGAGGACTGCATAAGAAAATCTGTATTAAAGTCACCAGCAACAAGGATTTCATTATTTCTTCCTGTTAAATAACCCAATAGAGCTTATAGATGATTTAGGAATAGATTATAATTTCCTGCAGCATCTGTTATGAAACTCTACTTCTGTTGCACAAGCTTCTAACTACTGCTCTAGACAGAATTTATTTATATCAATATTCTTGAATTTATAGCAGTTTTTAATGAATGTGGCAACTCCTTCTCCCTCTATATCTACCCTACAGAAGTGTGAAGCTTAATTAAATCCTGGAATATTTAATATATCTATACCAGTGGCCACAAGATGTTCAGAGAGGCAAATTATGTCAAATGGGTTAGAGGAATCTTTTTCATCAATGACTCTCAATGGTTATGTTCGGCTGCTTGAAGACCGGTTGCAGCAATTCGAGGACATGTTACCAAACAACGGTGAATTTTTATGGCTGACAGTACGCCATATCTCAGGGCCACAAATTTCGCTATTGAAATAAGTCTTCTGGAGCCTTCAGTCACATGTTTTCCCAATTTATTACGCAACACGTTTCGCTAACTGGTAGCATCGCTATTACAGGAAAAGCTACGTTCAGAAAATAACCAAATGTAATGTAACGGCATGCTCCAATTGTATAAATGTTACGAAGAAACGAGAGAGTCAATGTCTACAGAATAAACCACACTGATATTAATCCATCTTAACAACTTTTATTCATTTATGAAACACCATTACCCAGTATCTTCCAATGACGTCTGTTTAATCTGACGGTAGTAGCTTGCATCAGACCCATTCCGCGGGAAAGTGTGCCATTTTTATTTGAGAAGTGATCTAATTGGATGCTGCCATGATGACAAGTTAACGTAGGCGCCAAAATTTCATTATTCTATTTTATAAACGTTAATTAATGATTAGAAAACAATAATTTAGAAAAAGCCTATAAAACCCTACCTTCCAAATTTTTCAGATCCTTATTCAGTACTATTTTTTATGAACAAAAAAAATTAAATTAATGTGAGCAGTTCGGGAAACTTCTATCCCGCTACCATCTCCTGAGCAACGACTTGCTGCCTCCACTTTAATTTCGGCAGTCACAGCGATAGATTCGTCTCGCGACGTGGGTTGAGTTACACTTGAGTGGCCGCTTGATTAACATCCGAGTAGCGTACCATAAGTCTTTAAAAATCTCTATATTTTAAAAACTCTATAGAATTATATTATTTTGTGTATAGTACTATTGTAATGTCTTTTTATTGAAATGATTGTAAACTGGATCGTATTGTAGAGTTGGTCATTTTGATATTCCCTTGATTATAAGAATGTTTTGTTTAAGGTGAATTTCAAGTGGCATGTACTTCCTAAAGAGGCACGTTTATCCCTTTTGAAACCATGGTTAAGGTTTATAAAACCACAGTTGTTCCACCTCGTTTGCTGATTTTATTAGATTCATTGACGTCACTGTAGACAAAAGGAAGTTAATGTCAGTTTACGGAAATATGTGCAAGATTCTAGCCAGGTTCAATTCGTGTACGAGACGGAAAGTTCCTGTGATATGTTGCTGAATAAAACGAGGATTCAATAACGAACTTTACAGTCTATCGTAGGGTTAAATGTGAGATTTAACTAGTTCGAAACGGTCGTCGGATACATTCTTCGTTCATTTACTTTTCCAGGTGAAGGAGTAGGCTTGTGGCCTCGCAGTTGGGACCTGTATTTACTGTAGCCTCCAGGATATGATGAATCAAGAAAGGAAGGCCTGACAGAAGAGTTAAATGGGAACGGCGAACAGCCACGTTTGAGTCACCCATCTATAATGACAGGAAGGGGTGTCTGGCTTTCAGGATTGAGTAAGTCCTTGCAGCAGGTGAAATAGCTTATGATTTTATCCTACAAGGGCAAAAGTATTTTCCACCATATTCGCCTCGTGTTCTAATGTCTCCGACAGCAAACTGAGAGTAGCTTTAAAACTGCTTATTAACGTGCATTAGCCGATTATATGTTCCTGCAAGAACACACAACTCACAGCTCAAAAGGTCATCTGTCGGATATTTACAACTCAGATTAATTTTGTACTAAAGAGTAGCATTCAATTTATACTGACCTCAGGGACACCAGTATCATCATTAACCTAATCACACATCGCTTAGTATGCCTTATTGGCCTATCAATAAACACATCATAAACGTCTCTTCAGTTATATCAAAATGACACATTGGTATTGTAAATTTGAAACGTGTTCTAAGTTGAAATGTACAATATTTGCGAATATAGGCATCGCCTGCACAGTGCATAGCAAACGGCGACCGTTAGTAGATTTAAGTTTTTCTAGGTCGAAAACAGTGCAATATCATTTCTGTCGAGAACTTAAGGAGATGGCATTCCCTGGAGTGGTAGTGTGGATTTATTTTATTTTATTTTATTATTACAAGATGAAGGATTTGTTTCGATTCATCAAGAAGTCCTCCTCTGCGCCGAACTATTTCAGAGTAGACTACGAGAAACCGATGTAATAATCAACGAAGTTGGGATTCCTTAGTGCGTAAACCGGCATATGTATCTCTTAACGAAATTTATCAAAAATATTCCCTTTCGTAAACTCAGTTTATGAAATCCAAACTAGGTGTAGAAACATGTTCGACCAATGTAGTCAACTATTTTAGTCGAGTATAGTGTCAGGAACAAACTGTTTAATAATTTGCCTCTAGCCGTAAAAAGTTTTACTTTGCGAAAGTAAAATAGAGTCTATACGGTTTTTTGGGGACAGAATGTCTTCTCCAGTATTGAATTTACTACGACTTTGTTATCAAAAATCTAAAAGCTCTTGACCGATTTATTACTAATTTCTATTCAATGTCCTAATAAACACACGGATGGACATAAGGTACATATTTTCCCAATAACATTGTACATAAATCTTCTTCGTGTCAGCCTTTTCCCACGTAGTTGATTTTGACCTTATGGTGTTGCCACATGCCCTTCCTCTCATCACCCTGAAGGAAATGTGTGTTCAAATTGATTCCGTATTCCTTGATTTCCAGAAGGCTTTTGACACCGTACTTCACAAACGGCTTTTAATCAAATTGCGTGGTTACGGTATATCGCCCCAAATTTGCGACTGGATAGGGGATTTTCTTTCCGAGAAGACAGTTCGTAGTAATCGATGGTAAGGCATCGACTAAAACAGAGGTGATATCGGGCGTTCCACAGGGTAGTGTTATTGGTCATCTGCTGTTCCTTATTTACATAAACGATTTAGGGGAAAATCTAAGTAGCTATCTTAGGTTGTTTGCAGATGACGCCGTCATTTACCGTCTAGTAAAATCATCTGAAGATCAAAACCAACTGCAGAACGATTTGAATATCAGTATGGTGTAAAAATTGGCAATTGTCTCTAAATAATGAGAAGTTTGGTGTCGTTCACATGAGTACGAAAAGAAAACTGTTAAACTTTGTTTACAAGATAAATCAATCAAAAGAGAAGGCCGTAAAATCCGCAAAATATCTAGGAATTACTATTACTTTAGACTTAAATTGGAAAGAACACGCAGATAATGTCGTGGGAAAGGCGAACCAGAGACTGCGTTTTATTGGCAGAACCCTTAAAACATGCAACAGAACTACAAAAGAAACTGCATACACTACGTTTGTCCGTCCTTTTTTGGAGTATTGCTGCCCAGTGTGGGATCCTTATCAGGTGGGTTTGACGGAGGACATCGAATGAGTCCAAAGAAGGACAACTCGTTTAGTATTGTCACGATACAGGGGAGACAGCGTTACGGAAATGATACAGGATCCGGGATGGGAATCATTACAACAAAGACGCATATCGCTGCGGCGAGGGCTACTTACGAAACTACAATCGCAAACATTCTCCTCCGAATGCGAAAATATATTGTTGACTCCCACTTACAGAGGTAGAAATGATCATCAGGATAAAATACGAGAAATCAGAGCCCTAACGGAGAGATTCAGGTTTTCATTCTTCCCGCGCGGTATTCGAGAATGAAATGGGAGATAAAATAGTATAACGGTGGTTCGATGTGATTTGCAGAGTATTCCATGTAGATGTAGATGTAGAAGTAGAATTAAACGTAATCTTATTACCTATAGGTATTGACATAACAGAAAACACACACCTCACAATATTGTTGCATCGTCTTTGTTCTAAGCTCTCCTTGAACGCAGACATTGAGTTTGTACATTGCATCAGATCTTAGATTGTCCATAGATGTTACTCAACACTCACAAAGATGGAGACAACAACGCACGAGCAGTGCCAATGCGACGGAGAGTGTAAAATGGCCGGGTAATTCCAGTCATCAAACCTGGAGGGTCTTGTCACGCCTAGAAGGTCAATTTCCAAGTTTCATTGTATGTGCATTGTTACTTTATTTCAAGATGGCCTCTCTTCGAGGGAAATTTCCAGACATTTAGGAGTGACGCACGGCAATGTTGTATGGTAAGGTGGTACAAATTCGATATAGTTACAATTCTGATCAACATAAATTTTCGCGCCATTTGTCAGTCTCGTAGTGTCTCGTTGTGTACATTGTAGCGTAGCAGGTTTCTACAGCTCCTCCTGTCTTTTCCAAGAATACAACACTTTTTGCTAAGGAGAGATTAATTTTTTCCCCGTTAGGAGGTAAGTTAAGCTACTTAGTCTAACAAGCTCTTATAAATTTTCTATTTAAGGGTGACTAGATTCTCTACCCAAAATTCAATGTTTGGTACAACGAAGTATGCGTTGGTGCCTGACGGAAAAAGTGGAAGATGCCCATAGTCAAAATTCTACTAGGAAGTGATCACAATTGTAACTAAAGTGGTACATTTTCGATTGATTTTTCTCAATTCTGTAACTTTTTTGTGTGTCTATACCGACATTTGTAGTTGTCTAATATTTATGTTACATATTAGTTTAACTTCCAAGAACAATGGTATAATTAAAATTACATCTTTTCTCAATATATTTCCAGTTACAACATTTGTCCGAAATGATCGAAATTGTACGACCTTACCCTACACATCTGGCGGAGGTATAGAGAACAAGAACTGTTGATGACTTGACATAAAAGTTTTATGACTGTTGTACGCGTCATAATGTAAGATGGCTGTTATTTTAATAACCAACGTTTCGGTCAACGATACAGAGGTATTCTGATGTATGTGAGCCACCGTACGCCGATGATGGTCTTACAATGCAATAAAATACCTGTTCGGTACAGGGATGACATCCTCGGACTTCGGCAGCACTTCGGTGAGGTATTCGTCTTAATTAACGAATATTCTCGCGCTCATGTATATCGCGTGAATGCGTTCCTTCATGATAACGACATCGCAAGATTAGACTGACCAGCATATTCTCCAGGATGAACCCAATGGAACTCTTCTCCGGCGCATTGAATAGGTCTGTTTTTTTAACGAGATCTATGCCGAATCGCTGTTGAGGAGTGTGGTAGTTCGTCGATTATCTAGTGGTCAGTATGGCACGACGAACACAGGCATTTATCAGTGCAAGAGGGCGTATTACCTCGTATTTGAGGTACTGAATGTCTAGGTTATTGTCGTACAACTTGTCAATTTCAGATTTTATGAGAAAGAATTGAAATGTTGGTTTTGTATATCTCTACTCCATTTTTTATGTAAAGGCTCATAAACCCCTAGAATAGTGGTATTTGGTATTTGTAGTATTCCGAGACTGTTACTTAAAATAGTCCTCCATGACATTGACAAGGAGAGGGGGAGATAGAGTCAATAATTAAATCATTAAAGATCCCTTGTGAGGTATCGCAGTGGTAACACACTGGACTCGTATACTGGTGGACGGTGCTTCAGTTCCATCTCCGGCCATCCAGATTTAGGTTTTCCATGATTTCCTGAAAATCAGTGCAAGCAAATGGCAGGCTGGTTCGTTTCAAAGGGCACGGCCGATTTCGTTCCCCCTCCTTACCCAAAAGGCCAAGCGTGAGCTGTCTCCAATGGCGATACTATCAACGGGACTTCAGACGCTAGACTTCCTTTCTTCTTTCACTAAATCAAAGGACACATGGATATGACGAGGTTTCTGGCAGAGTTCTAAAGTAATGTTATGTCTCTATTTATCCAGAACTTATTCATGTTCGTAATTTTAGCTTTCGGAATGGCCAGTTTTCTGACAGACTAAAGTACTCAGTACCAAAACCAGTCCATATAAAGGAAGTAAGGTATAATATGGACAACTTTAGAACTATTTTTATACCATTGGTATTACCCGAAGTTATTGAAAAGTATATGTAATCAAGGTAATTGGTCATTTCAGTTCATACAATTTGCTGTAAAATGTACAATTTGGTTTCAGAAGTTGTTTAACAACTGAAAATATTAGTCTCTTATCTCTGTGATTTTGTTGATCACGAAGTTTTATTGCAGTAGTTGGAACATTATGTAATGAGGGAAGTAGCTCACGATTCATACACCTCTTACTTTAATAACAGGTAGTCACAATCGGGGTCAGTTAAATGGGGAAGGTGGGGCGATATGCCTTAGTGGTCTGTTGTGCATCGGCTGTTATTTCATGTTTATATAAATGATATACCTTCTACGTGATCCTAAGATATTTGGTTGCTGATGGCACCAATTGGGAAGTAAAGCATATTGTTTACAATAATGACGCAGTATAAAAAATGAATTTAAAGAAATAAGTTCGTGGCGTGATGTTAAATTACAGTAACAATCGGTTTTTACAGTTTCTAACACAAAATTCAACATCTGATGTTTTGATTACATATGGTAGACTGAATAGTTCAAACTTCTAGGAGTTTAGCTAGGTAGCAAAATTCAAGGAAAGTCCATGTTCAAGATCTTGTTCAAAAACTAAATGCCGTGTTATTTATCAATATAACAGTATCTGAAGTAACTGATGATTCAACAGGAAAAGTGGCTTACTTTATTTATTTTCTGTCGCTACTAATTTATTCAACTATGGTACTGATTGCGCATAGAGGGAAGGTTCGAGAAATATGTGGTATAAGTTCGTCTTGTCGACCCCTTTTCAGTAGCCTGGGAATTCTGACTCTGGCATGTCAGTACGTATTTAATTTAATGTCATTTTTTGTTATTAATATTAAGTTCAAAAATGTTCAAATGTTTGTATAGTCTATGGGACTTAACTACGGGGTCATCAGTCCCTAAACTAACACACTACTTATGAACTACTTACGAACTAGGACGGCACAAATATCCATGCCCGAGGGGGGATTCGAATCCCCGACCGTAGTGGCCGTGCAGACCGTGATTGGAGCGCCTTAGTCCCCTCGGCCACCGCGGCCGGCTAATATTAAGTACTCCCAAGAGTTAGCAGCTTTCACTCAATTGATACTAGACAGAAACCGAATCTGCTTTTGGATCACACCTCCTTGACCCCTGTGCAGAAAGGTGTTTAGTATTCTGCAACGTCCATTTTAACACGTTGGCTGCCGTGTGGCCACCGGCGATCACAGCAGGCGGCTCTGGCGCGCCTATTGCGTCATCCCGGCAGTCAGCGTGTTAATAAACTGCTACAAGCTTTCAAAATGCTTAGTAGTAACCCTCGGAGATTCAAGTCTAAAATGAAGAGATTTCTCATAGCTCACCTTTTCTATTATGTCAAGGAATTCCAAGAAAGATCAAGAGCTTCGTTGGAGTAGACGAGCGGTATAAGGCGCCTCATTGCGGAGCGCGCGGTTGCTCGCCGTCGGAGGTCCGAGTCCTTCCTAGGGCATGTGTGTGTGTGTGTGTGTGTGTGTGTGTGTGTGTGTGTGTGCGTGTGTGTGTATGTGTGTTGTCCTTAGGTTAGTTTAAGTAGTTTGTAACGTACGGACTGATGACCACGCAGTTTGGTCCGATAGATTTACAAACATTTGAAGGATCAAAAATTCTAATTTCTGTGTTACGTTGTTATTTCTTTTTACTTCAACTTAGGCCTGTCGTGTGCGTAGAATAGATCGACGAATGGGTACAGATACAGAAAAAATATTGATTGTACAAAAATCTACAACTGTTAAACTAATTTTATACATAGATTCCGAAATGTTATAGGCAATTGTCGTAGCATGGCACAAGGTTTTGTGTGCCTTTTTCATAGAATGTTGCCGCCTGTGTATTCAACCATGTGGTAACATGTTCTTTCAGCTCGTTATCATTGTTGAAGTGTTGTCCACCAAGGACAGATTTTAGGTGTAAGAAGAGGATTACTGTCAAAAGATTTTTTTTTTTTTTTTTTTTTTTTTTTTTTTTTTTTTTTTTTTTTTTTTTCCAGGAATGTGACCAAACAATTCTTACGAGAATTTCAATGGGACCTGTTTGATCATCCTCCATACAGCTCTGACCTCTCTCTCCTAGCTACTTTCATCTCTTCATCTGTCCTCGATGGTCAACACTTCAACGATGTTAAAGAGCTGCTACCACATGGTTGAATACACAGGTGGCAACCTTCTGTGAAGGATGCATGCAAAAACTTGTGGCACGCTCTGACAATTGCCTACAAAATTTCGGCAGTTATGTGGAAAAGTAGTTTAAGAGTTGCAGAATTTTGTACAATAAAAATTTCTTCTGTATCTGTGTACAATGTCATTTTATTACCAAACGGAACTTACTTTCTGGACGCGCCCCGTATTACTACTCGTTTGTTAGAACTTAATGTACTGACTCGTTTTATAGCCAGGAGACGTGCTCCTCAACTGGCACCCGTTGAACATGCCAGATATAAATGTAAATAAATAAGTAAATCTTCTACGAATGGAAAGAGAAGGATGCCACAGAAAATCTATGACTAGAAGTGCAAAGCTAGTAGAAGAATAAGAAGTCTACTTAGTAGATGATGCGGGTAGTTTTAATTGCTTGTTTTCGGAAAAGGCAAACATGCATAGCCAGATTATGTACATGATGAAGATGTTAAAGACATTTTTACAGTAATATGTACCAGATACGATGACGAACAATTGAAAAATACGTTTGTCCCAGCATAACAATGCACCTTCACATAAAGTTAGCATTTGTGAGTCGGTGATTTGTAGACAATTTGATTCATGGGATTCATACATACTTTTCAGTAATTTTCAAAACGTACAAAAATAATTTAAAAAATATTTTTAAAATATTTTTGTAAAGTAAATGAAAATTCTCCCGTGCTACATAATCTGTATTCCGATCCTTTATTCGGGCCAGAATAGGTTTCACTCTGTTCTAAGCAGATTTTTCAGATTGGTAGTTATTTTACAGGGCCTTTTTTACGCATCCCCAACGTTCTAACTGGGATAGAGTGAACCAAAGACTACGTTTCGTTGGCAGAACACTTAGAAAATGCAACATTTGTACTAATGAAACTGCCTACACTACACTTGTGCATCCTATTTTGGAGTATTGCTGCGGAATGTAGCATTGTAGGACCCCCACCACGTGGGACTAACAGACGATTTAGAGAAAGTTCACAGAAAAGCAGCTCGTTTTGTACTGTCGCGATATGGGGGGAGAGTGCCACGGGAATGATGAACGAGTTGGGGTGGAAATCATTAAAAGAAAGACATTATTCTTTACGAGATATATTTGCAAAATATCTTTCACCAACTTTCTCTTCCGAATGCGAACATATCTTGTTACCACTCACCTACATAGGAAAACAAGATCATCAAAATTAAATAAGGGAAATCAGATCCAAAACGGAAAAATTTAGGTGTTCCTTTTTCCCGAGAACTATTAGAGAATGGAACTGTACAGAAATATCATAATAGCGGTTCGATCTAACCTCTGCCATGTTCTTTAATGTGACTTGCAGAGTATTTATGTATGTGTCCATGAACACCCTTGGGCCGATTTACAATATTAACTTAGCTCCAGAACGCAGCAATACAACCTTTCTTGGTTTCGGATCTTGAAGAATAATGATCTACCATTCCTTCACACATTTAGACACCTCACTAAAAGCGTCCCCAGCAAATATCAAGTGTTCACGATCTGCACATTGATGAACCTTCTATGAGAGTGATACGTGAGCCATCAGTATTTCAGGCAAGAATAGGATAGAGTTTGAAACGTGCCGCTGCTGGAGATTAGATAAATTGATCGAATAAATAGTAAGGAGGTACTAAAGAGAATTGAGGAGAGAAAAATTGTAGTGTAGCTTATGTAAAAGGAAGTGTCCATTCATAGGAAACTTTCAGACATCAAGGATGAATTAGGATTAGAAGTAAGTGAAGGGAGAGAGGGTTAAATTGCAGAGAGAGACTAAAATACGTCTCGATAATCTGGTTCAAATGGATGTGAATAACCCTTGTTATGCGGAGATGATGAGGCTTGCACATGCTAGAATAGCGTTGAGACATGCAACAAACTAGTCTTCGTAATGTACAACACAGCCACAGCGTATAACCGAACCAATTCCGTAGACACCTGTCTTGATCTATTGCTTCAGTATCAGCCCATATCATTGCAATACTTGGATTTTTTCTTCTTGTCTTCGCGTGTAAGATACTTTTATTGTCACCAGTTTTCGGACTCTGTGTTTAGGTTTAGCTTTATTAAAAATTTCAGAGAAAGAGTTGAGCAAAGATATATATTTTCTCAATTCACGACAGGAAATACACTGAGTGCGAAGCTTGTATAGTAGAACCAAGGAGGTTAGAATACAGGGAGACGCCCTTAGGCTGAAAAAGTAAGCCTGCCTCCGCCATATTGCAAATCTTTTGAGAATTGTTCGTATTGTAGAGCTAATGTTATTTGTCACTTAAAACAGAAATAAACCGTTCGACGGTTTCGCCTTGAGTTAAACGTGTTAAACGAGTGCAAATTAGCTGTTAAAAATTAAGTTTTCAAATATAATATGCTGAGTATTTATTACTATTTGTTCAAGAAAATATATTGTTTGAAAGTAAATACTTCGCAGTGGCTGTCAGTCCAGTACATTAACAATAAGACGGTAGACTTAACGCATAGTTTTAACTGAGAAATAGCAATCCAGCACTGACCAAGATGGCATACAGGCATCAACTGACGTATGTGCTTGGCATAGATAATGCCACCTCCCTTTATTCTAGCCTCCTTCAATAGAACGATGCACAACCAGAATGAAAGGTAACCCTTTTTATCTGTTGTAACGTAGAAAACGAAGTTAATTGAAAAACTTTATGGCAACAGGTATACCAATGTTTGATCTATTTTTCGACAGAGTCACCAAAAGAATGGAGACAATAGAAAAATCGAGGCATCAACTTTTGTCTTCCTCTGTCGTATAAATAGGGCTTCTGTGAATGGAATAATCTTGTGACAGCCGTCTTCAGCCTTTAGTCGTTGTCAAAACGCTAGCCTGAGGATAGGAATTTCTCAAGGTGTAAGAAAAGAAGCAAACTGGTGGGACCAAGATGAGGGCGGTATGCTGGATGATAAAAAAGCTCACAGCTGTAGAACAGTTGCTCTACGCCGTGCCGCATGAGGACGAGCGTTGTCATGGATCAACAAAACACCTGCAGTATGCGTTCCACAACCATTCTGACGGGCAACGTTGAAGAACTGACGACGGCTGTCATATGCTGATTTCATTCACAGGCCGCAGACTTCTACGACACTGGAATACCAAAGTTGATACTACGGTATGAGAAGTGCCTTAGTTCCTTTGGTGACTATATGAAAATGTATCTCTATCGTTACTGTACCTTTTTCAAATAAATAGTTTCATTTGACTACGTTGTCTTTGTTTCAAAATGTTCAAATGTTTGTAGAACTTATGGGACTTAACTACGGTGTCATCAGTCCCTAAGCTTACAAACTACTTATGAACTAGCTAAGACTAAGGACGGCACAAATATCCATGCCCGAGGGGGGATTCGAACCCCCGACCGTAATGGCCGTGCAGACCGTGACTGGAGCGCCTCAGTCCCCTCGGCCACCGCGGCCGGCATTCCTTGTTTAATCAATAGAGACACTTACTTTATGGATACGTCACGTAATAATGTCTTGCGTAACACGCAGTTTGAAGTCACAGATAAGTGATGAGTGTTTCATGACAGCATATTTACTTGTAAGTTGTTTACGACGCAGTTAGAAGCTACGCAAAAGAGAGGTTCTACCATTTTATTCATTATGGCAGTGACAATCTTATGAAACGTTCCATTATTGTCATTCTAAGAACTGTAAATCTATTCGACACAGCTTTCCTGTCAACAAGGTCATTACCATGCAATGTGCTTTAATGAACATGCACAAGCCACGGAAAGACATTTGACCTTGGGCTCGACGCAACAGTCGTTATTGCATCCCCCGTTACTACATATCATGGAAAACTGTCAACAACGTCTTGCAATGCGTAAATGCATAAGAGAGCCTAATGTATCGGAATACGTAACCACTTCAGTGCTCAGGTTCGATCCCTGCAATCAGAGGCACAGTAAAATTCTGTTCAAAAACGGTTGTTAATCAAATTGCGTAATTATGGTATCTCGCCCCAAATTTGCGACTGGATAGAGGATTTCCTGTCAGATAGGACACAGTTTGTAGTAATCGATGGTAAGGCATCGACTGAAACAGAGGTGATATCGGGGGCATGGATGTTTGTGCCGTCTTTAGTATAAGCTAATTCATAAGTAGTTTGTAAGTTTAGGTACTGATGACCCCGCAGTTAAGTCCCATAAGACTTATAAACATTTGAACATTTGATTTTGTGTTCCACAGGATAGTGTTATTGGTCCTCTGCTGTTCCTGTTATATAAACGATTTGGGTGAACATCTAAGCAGCTCTCTTAGGTTGTTTGCAGATGACGCCGTCATTTACTGTCTAGTAAAATCATCTGAAGATTAAAATCAACTGTTGATCTAAATAAGATATCGCTATGCTGTAAAAATTGGAAATTGACTCTAAAAAATGAGAAGATTGAAGTCGTCCACACGAGTACGGAAAGAAATCCGTTAAACTTAGTTTACAAGATAGATCAATCAAATATTAAGGCTGTAAACTCCACTAAATTCCTAGTAATTACTTTTACTTCAGAATTAAACTGGAAATAATACGTGGGAGAGCGGAGCGAGAGATTGCGTATTATTGGAAGAACCCTTAAAAAATGCAACAGAACTACTAAAGAAACTGCATACACTACGCTTGTCCGTCCTTTTTTGGACTATTGCTGTCTAGTGTGGGATCCTTATCAGGTGGGTTTGACGGAGGACATCGAAAGAGTTCAAAGAAGGGCAGCTCGTTTTGTATTGTCACGATACAGGGGAGACAGCGTTACGGAAATTAGACAGGATCTGGGATGGGAATCATTACAACAACGGCGCTTATCGATGCGGCGTGGGATACTTACGAACCTCCGATCGCCAACATTCTCCTCCGAATGCGAAAATAACTTATTGACTCCAACTGACATAGGTATAAAACATCATCAGAATAAAATTCGAGAAATCAGAGCTCGATCGGAGATATTCAAGTGTTCTTTCTTCCCACGCGCTATTCGAGAATGGAATGGGAGACAAATAGTATAAAGAGGTTCGATGAACCCTCTGCCAGGCTCTTAAATGTGATTTGCAGAGTATCCCATGTAGAAGTAGATGCTTTCGAATTCACTTTTGCCGTGTGTTGTATCTTTATCTAATGCACGCTTTGAAACGACCGCGAGCAATTAATAATAGTTTTTGAAACTACCACTTGCAAATGACGAACACTTTATTATGGACTACTAAACTCTGAGAAAACTTTATAATATTTACAAAGCAAAATTATAAAGTTTCTGCTCCGGTCTTTTAGCACAATTATGGCTGTTAAAGAAAAGTTAACATATCCATTCCCACCCTTGAACCTTCCTTGGTTAGGGACGGCGTTATTAGCTGTTATATCCGCCACACGGCGTGCTGACAGATGTGTTGCTTAGGGGTCAATATATTTATCGGAACACGACACATTACTATTTGTATTTGTATGTTTCTGATCTATAGGCTATTAAGCTAATTGTGTATTATCTGTTATTATCTTTGAGCATTAACGATATGTAATACAAAAACTGTTCTTCTCTTGTCATTCTAATTACGCTTCCCAGGGGGCGCAGTAAGCGTTGCGCAGTAGGAAACGCGTTTTCGCCATTCTGCACATGACGTCACTGTGAGACACCTGGGAATAAAACATTGTGCAGTGTTGGCTGCTAACTCGTGTGCGTGTGTGTTACCGTTTCTGCTGTATTTGCTGAAATAGTTTGTTTCGCTTTATACGTTGGAAGTAAAAAGTTGGGTTGTAATTCCCACAGTCGAAACACAAAGGGAACTGAAATATAGTTTCATATTTTTCTCGAGAAGAAACGTTAAAGAAAGTGTGACTCTCCAGATGCTACAGGAAACTCAAATATGCTCCAGGCATTTCAAACAAACCGATTATGTAAGGGATTTACAGTCGGAATTGCTTAATTTGCCTCGGAAAATAGTGCTTAAGGCAGACGCAATACCGTCATGCAACTTGCCCTGCAGTAGTGCGCGAATATCAGTGTGTGTCCTGCAACCGAGATACACGACATACGAAACGCAAGGTACCTAACTAAAGTGCTCTAGAGATTTTGCAAAAGTTGTAGCCAAGGAAAACTAAAGCTGATAAGTGTACATTGACGGTAGAATCTTTGTCTCTCGGAACAGATAAAGCTAAATTGCTGGTTGGTATAGCGCCAATAGAAAGCAGTGCCTGCAACTGAGAGCGCGTAAGATCTGCGAAGTCATACCCAACGGCTGCTGCGCGAAGAACAGCTTAATAAAGTGGTACTTGCGGCTAATGAAATTACGCGATTACTGGGAAAGATATTTTCGCACAGTCAAATTAACATCCTACATAATGATTGTAAATGGTGAAAAAAATCGGATATCTTTTACCAGCAGTTTCAACCTTGTGGACCTGGATAAACCGTTCTTTTAGCTGCAATCCTGGTATTTTAAATGACGTTTAAATTACGATGAAAATGCTCGCTCCAACTTTGATGACAGGGAACGTGTATGTGTTTTACCTTTTAATGAAATGAATATTGACATTAGGATTTGCTGTGATCAGCAAGAAGATGGAATGTTTGGACTCCACAGTAATGATACTGTGGTTATGGTGCGGGGATTGTCCACAAATTGGAAACAATCCGTGTATTTCGATTTCGATATTCGCATGACAGTTGTCCTTTTGAAAGAAATTATTGCGCCTTTGTCCAATAATTCGTATATGGTTGTTGCTTGTGTTGTAGACATGGGAACACAGGACTGTTCAGTGTGGGATGAACTTGGTGTCACTCACTTAAATACCTGTTTTCCTCATCCTAGCGATTCTCAGAAACGTGTCCGGGTGTTCGCCAATGCCCCTCTTTTACTTAAGCTTTTTAGAAACCATTTATTGAATGAAGGCATTATGGTTGAATATAGCCCAGTGACGAAAGCCGTATTTAAGAATCTCTTAGTTCCGGTCAGTGGTGAGATGAAGAGGTGTCCCAATCTAACTCAGCAGCACATCACTGTCCAGTGCTGAGACTGGCAGGGAGTGCTTTTAGCACACCACTTCTCAGGCCGTTCGTGACCTAATGCCCGAAGAAGAACACGCTAGCAATGTTATACAGCTGGTAGATGAGACGCTAGATGTTCTCAATTCAAGGAATTGCGAAAACAAAAAACCGCTGACAAATGATCTTGGCATTCATTTTCAATCACAAGAACAGTGTTTACGCAAATTTTACAAATGCTGCGAGGCTACTCACGTCGGCTCACTGAAACATATATGTGTAAATAAAATTTCTTATTATGATAGGGAACTATTAGGTGTGTGTGAATGGACTTCTGTTTGTGTGAAGATGCAACACTGAGTACCTGAACTGGTACAGCACTATGAATGTAAAACAGATGGATTGTCTGTAATTAAAGTAAGAGTAAATATTATAAATAATCAGCCTGGCATTGACTGACAGAATGAGTTCGGCCTTGTTAGTGCGCTCAGCTATCCAGAACATGAGTATGGATAAATAATCACTGACAAGTCTGGTTGTAGCTCAAGGTCCTATTCGTTAATCAGACGGACAAAAAGTGCATTAATTCAATCAAATACTGACCAATGTGTGACACAAGTCTGATGTCCAAAATAAATGTGATCATGGGTGGAGTAACTGACAATATCTAACAGCAAGTGACAGCAGCAGAATAACATGCAATGCATGGTACAGTGAAATCGCTAAAGTTAACAATTAAATATCCGTTAATTAATTAAAGATCAAAGTTTAGATTACTACTGTGGCACAGAGTGAGCATTGCTTCTTCTGCGACCTTAGTAGTGATTGTTATATGCAACGTTACATGCTGTTAGCAAAATCTACCTCATTACCAAACAAAATGTTGTATTGTCAAAATAGTTCATTAGCTAAGTAAGGTGCAAACCAAGTAGTACCGAATGTAAATATTCTCAAGCGTAAGATGGAACACAATCTATAACAGTAGTTGATAGCAAGAAAAGGAACTCGCACAATGTAGCACAGTGTAGAAATACCCAAATCAAAAATTAAGTAATTGACTATTTTAAGTAAATGCCAAGTTTAGGTTACAAAATGCAAATCTGGCGAGGTATTGGTTCTGTTGCGACCTTAACAGTAATTATTAAGCGTACCGACACCTTCTGAAAATGTGACCTAATTTTATTAATAGACTAATTATTGTGTTTTCAGCAAATGGTGTAATTAATATTTGTATGAACAGGCGCGTCAAACGATAGACAAAAAATTCTGGTAGCTACCTGAGAAACTAGTTGGTTAGAACTTCTACAACTGAATGTGAATGATATAACAAAAGTGGACAACAAACAAGTGGTGTAATTCATTTGGTATATAGAGCACTTTCCACGATTGGAAAGAAATATTGGTAGCGACCTGATAAAGTAGTTGCTCAGGATTCATCATTATCTTCATTAGAGACTGATTATGCCTTTCAGCGTTAAGTCTGGAGCATTGTATCAAAAATGTAAGAGCATAACAAATCGAGGTACAAAGTACGTGCGAAATGTTTAACAGATACTCAACAATTTGCCTCCCTGCTCGGAATTCGAATCATGAATAAATTTAAATTCACTCACCTCTATTCCGTAGACGGCATCTTGGTCACTTGCAGTACATTAATAAAGAAATATGAATAAAGTTGAAATTTGTATCTACCCCACTATTACTGTTAAAATTTACAGCCTACGACAGCTTGCTAATAATGCTGAGTTTAAAAAGCAAATTAAGCTATCATCTAACTTGAAGTGAAACAAAACTATAAGTTAGGATTATTATTACTTTTTAAACATCACTATTACAATAGAAAATACATAGCAAAACCAAAGTTATCAGCCATCCTAACTGCTTACAGCAACTGTCTCTGTCTACTGCTCTCCTCCGACTTCTGACTCCGTCTGTCTACTTCCACTTGTAAGGGGCCTCGCTGATTTTTACGACCATATATTTCCGGTGGATATGTAAAATAGAATAAGACTATTGTTGCTGAGTGTAAACGCTTCATTTGTCAAGCCTGATGATGATGGAAAATTTGTGACTGCAGCAAACTTTGGAAACATTCTACCTTATGTGTCAGAAACGCTGTCCATGGTAGAAGGGCATAATGAAATTGCTGAGACAGATTTAACCGCAACACCCTCTGACAACTCTTCCATGTCCGTGGGTTCCGACTCTAACGTAAAAGATTTTAAATACCTTGCTGACTACATTGCACACCGATGCAGACAATATGACAGATCCCAGACGACACTTACAGAAGAGCTACTGGTAGTAACTGATAAAGCATCGATAGGCTGGTTGGGTACAATTAATCGTGGTTGTTTACTTGAACCATCAGAAACGTGGCTTGAGACAATAAGCCAATTCGAACTAATTTTTGCTGAGATTCGTGGAAGTGACTATTTGTCTCGAGAAAAGTATGTCATTAGGAAATTGTGTGCTACACTTACACAGCGGTTTCTTAATATTCATACATAAATAATTCAAATTTACGCCAGAACTCGAACATTTATTCGTTTCATTGTCAGTCGTCGAAAATAAAAGCACAAAAATCAGATGAAGCTGATTGCCGAAAAGCGAAGAAAGTAGTATATGTCATCGGAGTCAGCGTGATTTTGCAGTAACTTTTAGGTAACTAGGAATCATTTAAGTACAAAAGTGTATTTTTGACAGAAGCAGTATGTAAATAGTGTGTTACGTGTGGTGTTGTATGTACAAACTTCTGCTGAATTATCGTCCAGCATTACACGACGGTTGATGCAAAGACTTCGTATATTTAAAACACTATTTGTCAAGTCGAAGCATAATTTGCGATCGCTGGAAGCGTCTAAATTTAACTATATGCTCGCTCATCTAGAGATAAAATTTGTTGAAAACATATGGGAACTAGTTACAAGTAACTAGAGCAAAAGTATTCTCTCACAAAAGAACTTCTGTTGAATATATTCAAAGAAAGTTAAAAGCGACCGCCCCTGCAAAAATAAATAAATAAATAAACCTTTAAAATGGTTTAGAACTTGACGGCTACTCGGTTATTAAGAAAAATGAGGAGCTATACAGACACAAATGTAGCAGAAATGATGCTAAAAACTGGTTTGACAAACTTCCAGGTAGTATTCGAAGCATTTTAGTTATATCCGAGGAGACAGTGGGTAAGAGAGCTGAAATGGCAGATCGTATGATAGAATTAAACGCTGTTGAGGCAAAATAATGAAAACTATAAGTGGTAGATACAATAGCGGCTGAGTGTTCTACTCCAGCATACACATTAGGCTGCCAACATCGCCTATTTGTCAAACACCGAAATTGTTGAAGATATTTCCTGGTAGATAGAGGTGCAGATTTTTCCGTTATACCAGTTGCAAGAAGTCAGAACGGTCAACCCTCTGACTTCAATCTTTATGCCGCAAATTTGTAAGAGATGAAAACTTGTGGTTAAAACTGTTACACGTTGATGTAAGACTGAAACTCAATTTTGAATGGCCATTCATAGTAGTAGACGTATCAAAAGTTATATTGGGAGGCGATTTTGTTCATCATTATGGGCTACTCGTTGACCTCATATACAACAACACCAATTAAAAATTTTAGAAGAGGTAACGACTGTGGATGTTAATTATACATTAACCTCAGTCTATGCAACACAGCCAGTTCTCAAAAATTTTAGAGAAATTTCCTGATCTAATTAAACCATCTACAGTACCAAAGGCATTAAAGCATAATGTGCAGCAATATACCACTGCATCTACTGGTCCACCAGTATACAGTAAAGGCTATTCCACACTGCACATGGCGTGCGTGTCCGGACGTACGCTAGCTACTTTTAAAAGTATCGCTTCCATTGTTATCAAATGAGACACTGCAGGCCACGGCCACGTGCTACGCCAGCTATGCTGCACAAGCGTGGCTTCCGTTTGCTCCCTGAGCGATCTTTCTAAACGTAGCGGACAGGTTTTCATTCCGCGCAGGATAGAGCGAAGGTTCGTGCACTACACAGCAAGTTATCTTTGTTGTTTGAGCTGTTGTGTTTATTGTGGATCATTTGCAAGTAGTTGGTTAACCTTCATGGTTAAAAATGGAGCAATTAATTCAAGAAGTACGTACTCATCCAGTGATTTGGGACTCTAGCACTCTAAATTAGAAATCCACAAAGACGTTACGTTGAAGGAAAAAACATGGGATGAAATTTCCGAAGCATTATCAAAAGACAGTAAGTATATACATATTCTGCGCTAATATTATTAAATATCTGAGAAATAAATCTGTATGTACCTTAAAGTAAGACAAGTATTTCATCAAACATAAATTTCATCTTTGGTTCCAACACATATCAGAATAATACTATTTCACTATTATACTTTCAGGAGTGACTAACATTCCGTTGCCGGATCGAGACGAGGAACAAGAATTAAATATTGGGACCAGCAAGAAAATGAGGAACAAGATGATCTCCACGACGAAGTATAATAAAGTGGACTAAATGGTTGCAAATGGGAAGGAAAGTTGAAATCGATGTCCGAGAGGCTTAGACGAAGTTTTCAATTTCTTGCATAACAAAGAAAAAAATTAGAATTCTCTCATAAAAAGTGATGAAATAGACTTATTCCTCGTCAGGGCAGCCCAGTCGGGCTGGGCGCAGTGGCCGAGCGGTCTGCGACGCGCCAGTCACAGTCTGCACGGCCGCTACGTTCGGAGGTTCGAATCCCCCCTCGGGCACGGATGTTTGCGTCGTCTTTCGTATAAGGTAGTTCGTAAGTGGTTTGTAAGTTTAGGGACTGATGACCCTGCAGTTAAGTCTCTTAAGCTTAACAAACATTTGAACATTTAGCACAGTCGGTTCAGAAATTACCACAGCGGTTACAAAACAAAATAAAAATTGTGGTACTAAAAAGCATCTGTAAAGCTGAAGACGAAAATGATTTATACTACAATTGAGACACTGGACCTAATTCATCTTCATCGTTTTTACCATCGCCTACCACTTCACAATATCAATCCTCTTTTTCTCAACTAATTCTGGACCTTCATCTACCCCTTCCCCAGACTGTGCTGATTCATCCCATTCGACTACTGGATATTTCCTTCAGTCTGTCAGTGTCGTAGTTGACATCTTTCTGCATACTGGCATAAAACGTGGCTGGTATAGCATCGCAGCTGTCGCCGCTGTGTGAACTGGTACGTGGCTAGCGTGGCGTACATCCAGATACGCACGCCTCGTGCAATGTGGACTGACCTTAAGGCTCGTAGATTGGACGTACATAATTTGCTAAATAAGAATTTCAATTACTGTTTAATAATGGTAATATAGGTCCGTCAAAATCACAATGAGCTAGTACACTACACCTTGGTAAGAAGCCAAGTGGTCATTGACAAGTCTGTGGAGATTATCACCGTTTAAATGACAGGACTCTTCCAGACCGGTATCCAATTCCACGAATTTAGAAAGTAATTTTCATGTTTCAAAATAAAAATATATTCTCATAGGTAGACCCACTCAAATCATATTTTCAGATTCCACTAGCGGAAGAAAATAAACCAAAACCAGCCGTTGTAACCCATTTGGTCTCTACGAATTTAATTTTATGCCCTTTGGACTTCACAATGCAATTAGCACATTCCAAAAATTTATACATGAAGAAGGGAAATAAAATTTAGTTTTTCATATTTGGATGACGTTTTAATAGCATCTGAATCACCAGAGCAACGTGTTGAGCATCTAAATTTACTTTTCGAACAGTTGAATAACTATGGTCTTGATGTTGAGTAAATGGGTTTACTGCCAGATGTTTGTGTCGCTCTGGTACAATATATCGACCGCATAACTCGCTGCCTGGCGCTGCTAGTAAGCTGTTGTCGCTTCCCTGGTGCTTTGTCAGACGCCCGCGCCCAGCTCAGCTGCCATCTATATCCGTGGGAGCTCTCTCAGGCCTGTCCCGACTTGGGCGCTCCGTTCGCGGTCCGCGCCCGCCTTGCGCTGCTCCTGAAGTGTTGACACTTCCCTGTTTTTCCAACGGACGTCTTTGCCTGGCTCGTTTATCATCTGTAGTTTGGGTCCATCCTGCATCAGGCGCTCCATTCGTGGTCCGCGCCCGTCCTGCACTGCTCAAGAGATGTCGACAGTTTCCTGGTGCTCCAACTGACGTCCGCTCCTGGCTTGTTCACCATCTTTGCTTTTGGCAGGTGTCTGCGACCGTCCCGCGTCAGGCGATCCTTTCGCGGTCCACGCCCATCTGGCTGCTTGCGAGTTGTTGTCAGTTTCCTGGTGCTCCGATTGACGTCCGCGCCCAGCTTGTCCACCATCTGTCGTCATGGCAGGTGTCTGCAGCCCGTCCCCCGTCAGGCGCTCTGTTCGCAGTCCGCACCTGTCTGGCGCTGCTCGCGATTTGTCGACACTTTCCTGGTGCTCCAACCGACGTCGCGTCCGGCTCATCCACCATCTGGCAGCTGTCTGAGGCTCGTCCTGCGTCACGCATACTGCTCGCGGTCCGCGTCCGTCTGGCGCTGTTCCTGCAGTTTCTTCGCTTCTTGAGGGGTTTCTAGGCTCCTTTCGTTGGGCTCTTCTTGAGGGGTTTCTAGGCTCCTTTCGTTGGGCTCTTATAAGTTCCAAACCTGGACTCCATGCCGAACTGAGCTGGTAACCACTGTCTCAGTTTATTAGATTGTCTGTGACCTTGAGCTCGATGGCTTCCTTTACGACACTATCCCACAGTCTAGGAGTCTGTGTCACAATTTTGATGTTGCTGTAGTCCATTGAATGACCAAACTCCAGACAGTGCTCCGCTATAGCTAATTTCGTCACCTGTCTGGTGTGCCTCTGATGTTCTTTGGACCTTACGTCCTCCGTCCTGGTAGTCTGGCCGATGTATGACATGCCACACTGGCATGGTATGTTGTAAATGCCTGGTTTGTGTAGCCCCAGGTCATCCCTCACACTCCCCAGTATTGTCCCAATCTTGGAGGGTGGGCAGAATATGCTCTTTATGTCACATTTCAACAGAATTCTGCTGATCTTTAAAGCGATAGGTCCGGCATATGGCATGTATGCCGCCTTTCTTGCCTCCTCTTCTGTACCCTGTGGCTTGCTGGTAGCACGAAGTGTCCTCTGGATATCTGTGAAGGATTAACCATTTCTGCTAAACATGATGTTCCATCTCAGTATCCAGACTTTCCAGATCCAAGAGAGCTCAAGCTCTGTGCACTAGTGTTCTCAAGACTCCATTCTTCTGTGCCAGGTGGTGGCAGCTGCTGGCTTGAAGATATGTCAGTGTGAGTGGGCTTGCGATACACACTGTGCCCTAGAGTTCCATCTGCCTTCCTCTTGATCACGACATCTAGGAATGGGAGCTGTCCATCATTCTTTAGCTCCAATGTGAATTTTATACTTGGGTGGCCTGAGTTTAGATGTTACAGAAAGTCATGTAGCTCGTCTCTTCCATGGGGCCAGATGACAAATATGTCATCAACATACCTAAAAAAGCACTTGTGCTGGTAAGCGGCTCCTCTTTGAACCTTTCCATGGAAAGGTTGGCTACCACAGGTGACAAAGGGCTACCCATGGCCACTCCCTCCGTTTGCTCATAAAATTGACCCCATAAAGAAAATATATTGAGTGTAGTACATGCTTGAACAAGTCAATCAGGGCACCATCGAAATTCTCTCCAATGAGATCGAGTGAATCGGTGAGTGGCACTCATGTAAAGAGCGACACCACATCGAAACTAACCATGATGTCAGAGACCATGGTGTGCAGCTGCCTTAGCTGTTGTACGAAGTCCTCTGAGTTCCGAATGTGGTGTGCACATTTACCCACATAAGGTGATAGTATTTTCTTTAGGTACTGTGAAATTGAGTATGTCACTGCACCAATGTTACTGACAACCCCTCCTTGTGGACCTTGGGAAGTCCATAGAGTCTGGGTGGTACAGGTGTTATGGCATGAAGCTTTTTTATGACCTGCTCTGGAAAACCTGTCTCCTTCAGCAGTGTCCAGGTCTTCTTGTCAACTTTATCTGTGGGGTCGCTATCTAGTGGTTTGTATGCAGTGTCCTCGAGGAGTTGTTGTACCTTCATATCATATTCCAACTTGTTCAAGATGACAGTGGAGTTACCCTTGTCAGCCAGTAGAACTACAATGCTGTCATCCTCCCATAGCTGCCTGAGTGCCACCCTCTCTTCGCTTGAGATGTTCGACTTGGGTGGCTTTGTCCTGGTGAGTGCCCTGCAGGTCTCCCTGTGGATCTCTTCCGACACACTGGAGGGCAGTGCAGTGTGTTGGTGACTTGCTCCAATACACTGATGAAGGCTGAAACTGAAACTTTTCTAGGAGTTACTGCAAATTTGAGGCCCCTGCTGAGTACTTTTGTGGTGGCCTCATCGAGCTGTTTGTCACTCAGGTTGATCACCGTCTGTGTGTCCCCATCATGTTGTAATTTCTTGTTGAGACGTTGAAACTTGGCCTGTTGACATGCTGTAGATTTCTTCATGGTGCATTCGGCCAAAGACCAGGAGGCACCAACTACCTTGTCCCAATCTTCTCTGGTCAGGATAGCTGCTATGGAAAGGTGGAGCTGAAGCAAATCGCTGGATGTGACATCTAGGCGATGGCGCATATCACGCACTCTTTCTCTAACCAGCACAAGGCTGGCGCGTTGTTTAATTCTGTTCACTGCTCTGGTTTTGACATGATCTTTGAACCTGGCAAAAACTGGAAATACATTCTCCTCTCGGCATCTCAGTAGGAATCTGAGGGAACTCGGCATCCTCCCCTTCCTCTGTCATAGCTTATCCACCTTCTTGATGTTGAGGTACATCTCCCCATAGAGTCTTCGGATGTGTCTCTCGAGGCTTTGCTGGTGAACACTTGACATGTTGAGTAAATGGGTTTACTGCCGGATGTTTGTGTTGGTCTGGCACAATATACCGGCCGCGTAACTTAATGCCTTCGTCAGGTGCTACCAGAGACTGATTTCTTGGAGGAGTGTGTCCAGTATTTATGCCCAGAAGGAGCTGGGTGCATTGTTTGTGGTCCGAGCCCACCTGGCGCTGCTCATAAGCTGTTGTCGCTTCCCTGGTGCTCTGTCGGACGCCTGCCCCCGGCTGGGCTGCCATCTGTGTCCGAGGGAGCTCTCTCAGGCCTGTCCTGCCTTGGGCGCTCCGTTCGCGATCTGCGCCCGCCTTGCGCTGCTCCTGAAGTATTGACACTTCCCTGGTGTTCCAACGGATGTCCGCACCCAGCTCATTAATTATCTGTAGTTGTGGAAGCTGTCTGGGGCCCATCCTGCGTCAGGCGCTCCGTTCGCTGTCCACGCCCATCCTGCGCTGCTTGCGAGATGTCAACATTTTACTGGTGCTCCAAACAACGTCTGCACCTAGCTTGTTCACCATGTGTGGTCGAAGCAGGTGTCTGCAGCCCGTCTCCCATCAGGCGCTCCGTTCGCGGCCTGCGCCCATCAGGTGAAAATAAAAAAAAGGTACCTTTCCATTCCCCTCCCCGCTTTAGCTCATCCTCCAGGGGCGGGAACTTTGTTCACCTAACTATCCCTAACAAGGTCCTGAATACAAAAATTCTCGCCGGCCGCGGTGGCCGAGGGAACTGAGGCGCTCCAGTCACGGTCTGCACGGCCACTACGGTCGGGGGTTCGAATCCCCCCTCGGGCATGGATATTTGTGTCGTCCTTAGTCTTAGCTAGTTCATAAGTAGCTTCTAAGTTTAGGGACTGATTGATGACCCCGTAGTTAAGTCCCTTAAGCTTAACAAACATTTGAACATTTTTGAACAAAAATTCTCGCATCTTCCATGCACTCTACACCCCTCTTTTGAGCACTCTTTGACTGGACTATCTTTCTGCAGAGTGGTTTTGGTTGCTTGTAATGCGATACTTTTTCTTCACCTTAAGGATTTTGTGTTCTTCAGGCCAAGATGGATTTACTGTTGTTCTATTGAAGTTGTTGTTTTACCTCTCGATTTATGCTCCTTGGAAGGGTTTGATTGCCGTAGCAAGAATTTGTGCCTTTGTTAGTGACAGTGCTTTAAGAGCATGTAACTCAAGAAGGAAAACGCTTTGGGCTATTGCTTTGCTGGGCCATTCCAAACATGCATCAGAAAAACTAAATTGTGTTCCTTAGAGTTGTAGTGTATCGACCGTGTGCGACTTCTCAATGAACTTGCAAACACTTCCAGGTTTCTTTTCTCTTTCTGAAACATGTATAATACTCTTTGTGAAGTTACTTCTTTCAGTTGTAAATGCAGTTGGAGGACCAGCTAGTCAGATCCCCCTGCAGTTCGAACATCTTCTTAATAATATCCGAACTTCTTACACTCTGTAGATTATTCTTAGATAAGAGAAAGAGAAAACGTGCAGTTTACACACAATAACGTCTTCGACACGAAGTATTTTAGCAATTAATTAACATTTTATTGCGTCTTCAGATAAAATGAATGAACCACATGGCATATCAATATAGGTACATGTTATCTCGATCGCATCAGAACATAGAATGCTCTCGTACAATACTAACAAAACAAAACAAAAATATATCACACTGTTTCCTTAACACATTCCAAGGAGTCCAGACTTCTGACTTGAGAGTTTTCATCATCACGCTTGCGCCTTGTAGAAAGCGCAGACAAAAACTCGAGACAATACATCTTCTCTCACCTTAATCCCCAAAATACATGTATTAGGCCATCTTATGTCGGGATACAGAAATATAGTGCAGCTCGTTAAACTACAGGGTGTCTGTCTTAAGTACGCTGTTTGCATATTGTTCGTGTGTTTTTAAACACGAATTCTCCAGATTTTGGCTGGTTAATGCGCAGCTATGTTTCCATAGTCTATAGAACATCTGTGTAGTTGTTTTAAAACGAAACAAATAAAATTATTAAATAGCCGAATATATATTTTAATTAAGGAGCGTTTTACTCTCTCCCTGAACCTGAAGCCATATTCCCTTGTTTATCAGACGCGAGAGAAAGAACAGCGTTCCGCTTCATCTGTCTGTGCCTGACCTCTGATTAGTTAAGACGTATCTGTAGTGGCTTCTGTGATACATGTAATGTATAAAGTGAGAATAGTGCTCTTATTTGTGAAGTATACTGTTAAATATCTTAAAAATTTAAAATGACGGGTTTTCATTTATTTAACATCCAGTTATTGCCTACTGGCGTAAAACATTCTTCACATTCAAGTTGTGTGGTCGGTTTGGACGCCATTGCGGCTGACGAGATTTCGTGCAGCGATTGTTTTAAGTTTTATTTATTATCAATCCATATCATTCCCCTTCGAAATTAACCGGCTTTTAGAACCTACAATCATGTTTATTTTGTTAATGATAAATTTCGTAGTGCGATAATTCTCCGCGTAATATTTTTCCCGCGACTCCGTTTGGACACTGAAGTGAAATTTAAGGCACAGTCCGCTACACAAACAAACCACGTAACGAGTCCAATACCATATCATGACGGTGTTTTACGTTAATGAACATCAATTTTTATTAAATCAATCAAGTGAATGAGCTGGTGTATGTTTAAAAAGGTAAAATCCGTCACTTTTTATAGTCAAATTGCCACCAACATCTACCATTCCAGTTTCAAATAAATGCAGGCAGGAACAAAAACAATGCACAAACGACACATTCACTTTTAAATAAATTGATGTTTATTCGACCTGATATCCGTCAGTGAATATTTGTTACTTGTTACTGACTTCAGAGCAATGCTGAGTTCCTTAAGACTGACACACCAAAAAGATGGAAACTTGACTCAATAGTTTCTAAGCAGCACAGTCGCTAAATAAAAATTAAAGTCTAGCAACAATCCACTGTCACAGAATATAGTTAGAGTCCACGAAGTACCACTGAATACTTTTTCAAAGTCCCACAGATGCAGAATAAAATCAAAGTACTCAAAGCACTACAGAACTTATATTTATAAGTTCCACACTAGAACACTTTGCTGAAACTTTACAAGTCCTCAAGCATACCACAGTCATCCTGCATAACGGCACGTCAAACTGTCAACCTGACACCAACAGACTGTAACTAACAAGCCAAAATGGCCCCCTCTCTGTCTTACTCTTAAGTCAAATCAGTATCTTATTTTCACAAAATTACCTCTTTTACATAAAATACAAATGAAAGAAATACATGTGATGATAGTACTTATCGGAAAATTTTCGCTGATGCCGGATACGGCATCAAAAACATTGTACATATCGTAGTTTTTGCAATATCAAAAAATTTAACTTTACTAAATTTACTATTTCAGTATTTACACATAGGTGTAATATCGATCCTGTGGTTTCATTAACTATTTATCTAAGTCTAGTTTACGTAATGTCACTAATACTACAGTTATTGTTGTTTATTTATTAAAAATCCAGCTTTTATACCTGGAAACCATGTTAATGGCCTCTTGTTAAAATTTACTAAATTTACGCAAAATAAATCTAAATATATACATCCTAATGCGAAAAATGAAGCTTCCTGTCGTGTAATTAGTAGGTAAGAGAAGAACTGCAATAAATAATTCCATAAAATATGTGCCCAATTTTCATTGAGTACAGCTGAATTCAATGCATTTTCGTTTCGCGTGTTTGTACACTGGTTGCTATGGCAGTATTCATCGGCAGTAAAGTTTTGATGTTCAAGTTGTGAAGTCGTGCTTTATTTTGCATTGAAGTGTTTGTTGTGATTTGTTTGCCAAATAACTGTTCTGTAATGCGTAAACTTGCTGCATGTTTTTACACATACTCATTATGCCGATATGGTGTTTATGTATGAAGTTTTTAATGTAAACTAAAATGTTTAAATGTTTGTATATCTATGGGATTTAATTATTCTGGTTATCAGTCCTTAGGCTTACAAACTACTTAAACTGCCTTATGCTAAGGACAACAAATACACCCATGCCCGAGGAAGGTTTAATAGACACGCGGTTGCTGCTGCTGTGTGTGTAGAGAAAATGGCATAGAATTTCCTAATAGCAGACCAGGTTCAAGAGTGTTTGCTCGTGTGTTCAACAGAATGCGTGACAGTGGTACAGTGCCCAGCAGTCATATTGCATCTCAAAGTGTAAATTAACTAACTGTGGATGAGGTGGCAGGCATTATTCAGTCTGTAGAAAGCAGTCATTTAAGGGGGGACTTAGGAGAAAATGGACGTGATTATATAATCTAACACAGTTGTCGGCGATTTAAAAATAATAGAACCAAATTTTGGAATTGAGGTAATTATGTTATGGGCTACATTCTGGAATTATTTCAATTTTTTTCTCAAAAAATTTGATCATGGCATTGTTGGAACTTTTCGCAACACATGCTATCACACACAGAAGATTTTCTCAAAAATTACTTTACTTACAACTTTCATATTCAGGCAGATAATTCTTCGTAATCAGATAAGCAAACATGTGGAACAGTTTTTTAATATCACTTTTATAGCTCTTACAATTTATTTTTAAAAATTATGTGTATGAAACAAAGCAACTTCAATTTTACAAAAATGTAAATAATTTTGACATAAACACACTTAGAAAAAATTTGAAACACAGCATTTTGTGTTATACTATGAAGAAAGTCTGCAGAATATTTCACTTATCTATCTACAGTAGTTCAGGAAAAACTGTTCCTTATACACCGAAAAATGAAAGTTACGGGGAGAGACTTTATAAAGATTTACACCATAAAAGAGTACCTTAATGCTGACCATAACCATACATTCGGTCATCTTGCTCTTCTTGGATATGTTTGTAACTGAAGTTTCTGGCGTGCCCTTTTGGCTATATCCTTCACAGACACTTCCGATCTCGCACCAAGCACATTATCTATGTTCTTCAACAGCTTCTCGATGAAGCAACCAGCAACAAATCCTAGTCCAGTACGGGTCCTTATTCTTCCAGTGTTACCATCATTAAACACCAGACATGTATCATATGCGGCAATTTTAACAACAGTAGATGAGCTAAATGTTGTTTTGGGGCATCTCTTCCAAATGAGACTGTTTAAGCTCTCATTCGGGTTTTGTGTTCCACCATGGGTACATTTCTTTAACAAACCTGGATGAGCTAGAAACTGGAATGTTGGCTTTATGGCAAAGATAACACGACGTAAACGGGTCCACAGCTTTCTATACTCTTCCGATGCTTTTTATGACAGCAGGAAGTAATAAAACATCGCAAACAAGGAGAGTGTCGTCTAGAAAAGTGGGCGTGGCGCTGCTCATTGATTGAAACAAGACAGATTTTTATCATTTGTAGTTGAAATTAATCTGTGAAAAATAGAGATAGTATTTCTAACATGCAATTTTTTTGTCATTTTTGATCAATTTTTCCTAAGTACCCCCTTAACAGTCAGAGGTTAGGAAGGGAGTAAGAAGACAGGGTTGTAGCCTGTCCCCAATGTTGTTCAATCTGTACATTAAGCAAACAGTGAAAGAATGCAAGGAGAGATTTGGAGAGAGAATTAAAGTTCAGTTTGCCGATGACGTAGTATTTCTGTCAGAGTGAGCAAAAGACTAGGAAGAGCAGTTGAATGGAATGGACAGTGTCTTGAAAGGAGGGTATAAAATGAACATTCACAAGAGTAAAACGAGAGTAATGGAATGTTGCGTCAGAAAATCAGGGGATGCTGAAGGAATTAGATTAGGTAAGGAGACAATAAAATTAGTAGATGAGTTTTATTATTTGGGTAGCAAAATAACTTCGATTTGTCCAAGTAGAGAAGATTTAAATGCAGAATGTCTATGGTAAGAAGAGCGTTTCTTAAGAAGCGAAATTTGTTGACATCCAATATTATTTTAGATTTTAATTAGATTTTAAATATTAGGAAGACACTTCTGAAAGCTGAAAACTGGTCTGGAGTGTAGCACAGTGGCGGACTATGTTGGAGGCCCAGGGCGGCGGCGAAACAAAATGAGCCCCTCCACCCCGGCCACTTGGAAATACATGTATTAAAAAAAAAAAAAAAAAAAAAAAAAAAAAAAAAAAAAAAAAAAAAAAAAAAAAAAAAAAAACTGGTGGCCCTCACCGGACGAGAGGGATGAGATACTCTACGAAAATAGCTTTCGAGATAAAAAAAAATTAAATGAAATAAAATAAAAACCTTTCTTTCGAGATATTTGGAGGCTCCAAAGACTGAAGGCCCGGGGCGGTCCGCCCCCTCCCCCCCCCCCCCCCCGCCCTTGTCCGCCACTGGTGTAGCATTGTATGGAAGTGAAACTTGGACGGTAAGTTCAGACAAAAAGATGATAGAAGCTTTCGAAATGTGGTGCTATAGACGAACAATGAAGATTAGATGGGTAGATCATGTAACTAATGAGGTGCTCAACAGCACTGGGGAAAAAGAAGTTTCTGGCATATTCTAAGAGAAAGTAATGGATAGGTGGGTCTCATTCTGAGACACCATTAGAAGGAAGCGTGTAGGTAAAAATCGTAGAGGGAGACCGAGGGACGAATACAGTAAGGCTATTGAAAAGGATGTAGATTGCCTTTCGTATTCTAAGATGAAGAGGCTTGCACAGGACAGGATAGCATGGAGAGCTGCATCAAACCAAGTCTGAAGACCATGACAACAACAGTGCAACTGTATTCGGAGCATTTCGGTGTGGGTTTCGTCTAAATGCACGACAATTATCGTGTTCATTGTGTACATCTTGCGTACGCACTCCTTCATGATAATGACATCGCAAGATTAGAATGGCCAACATGTTCTCCCGACATAAAACTCATCGAATGTGCCTGGAATACATTAAAAAGAGCTGATTTTTGGACGAGGCGTCCCACGAACCAGTCTGAGATATCCAAGTCAAATCTTCGCTCAGTATTGGGGCAATATGGATTAACAGTCCCTTGACTATCTAATGAGCCATGTGCCACGACGGATACGGGCATGTATTAGTGTAAGAGGGCGTGTTAGCCGGTACTGCAAGCTGTAACCTGGGACGTGAATTCACAACGTCTGGGTTACTGTCGCATCACTTGTCAGTTTCTGTTTTTATAAGCAATAAAGAGAAATTATTTTTTAATACCACTATTCCATTTTTATATGTGTAAAACCTTAGAATTATGCTGATGCTGATGTGAGTGTAATGTTATAAAGGAAACTATGATTCTTAGTTTCTGTTCAAAATGTTCAAATGTTTGTTAAGCTTATGGGACTTAACTACGGGGTCATCAGTCCCTAAACTTATGAACTACTTACGAACTAGGACGGCACAAATATCCATGACCGAGGGGGATTCGAACCCCCGACCGTAATGGCCGTGCTGGCCGTGACTGGAGCGCCTCAGTCACCTCGGCTACCGCGGCCGGCCTTAGTTTCTGTCTGAGGCGAATAGGACAAGTGGGAAATATACTTTTTTTTATAGACTGGAGTAACACTTTTTCATGTACAGTGCAAAATGTTACCACACATCACGTCCCGACGGGGAACAGAGCTCATGGGAAGCTAATGCGATGTGAAATCAGTGGAGGCGAGAAACAATTCGACTTTTAATGTGACTTTTATACGAGGCGCGTATTTTAGTTGCGTTTGAACAGAAGTACACAACGAAAGGTCATTTCAAAAAAGTAAATTTATTTTCAGAAGGTAGATACATGATTTTTCGACATTGTTGCCAAATTTGTTAAAACATCGTGCCTCTCAACCAATTTTTAAATACTCTCTTCATGCAATCTTGCCGCCTGTTCCGATAACCATGAGTTCACTGCCGTTTTGTAAAGCACTGATCTTGACATGTCAGGAAATTAGTTTGAGAGACCTGTTATTGTGAAGCTCCTGTTACTACGAATCCTCGCTTCAGCTGAAACTTCCAAATCGTCTGTAATCGAAGATGGGCGACCGTAGCGGTCCTCATCATGGACGTTGTCACAGTCATCTTTGAATTCTCGTACCCACTTATGCACTTTGCCTTTACTCGTAACACTATCGCCGTACACTTCACAAATCTGTCTATGAATTTCTGCTGAAAACAATCGTATCACTGAGCGAACGCCGCACGCGGCGGGCGATTTGATAATCTTAAACATTTTGAAAGCACAGAACAGAATCGTACAGATTAGCTACAGAGCTGAAACTGAACACAGTTGTTCCCGAGGCATACCGGTACACGACGCACGCGCTCGTTGCGGTATGTGCGCGAACTACTAGTGTCTACAACAAAACGGAACTGACTTAAAAAATGCGCTTCGTAACTGACCTACGCCTGTGTGGTTATTTTTGACGCCATTTAGGATTCCATTCTAAAAAGTGGAAGTCTAAGTGTTTTATCAGTTGTGCACTGACATCTTTATTAGGCCAGGGCAACTGAGTTGCAATAATTTATCGTTGATTGTTATTCCAACTTTTAAGAAAGTTACTTCCATAAAGAGTCTCTGACCTCGTATTTCCAGTCACGTAGCAGTAAACCCATTTGCGGCTTGCCCGACAACATTGTAACGAAACCGTCGCATATTGAGCATTCTGGAATGGAGTACATGCAGCTGTCCTTTTCGACGCCTCCGTTTTCTCTGCCGTTGCAGTGCAAGAGAGTTTTAAACCTGGATATGGAACCTGTGGTACACGAACGCTTACAGGCCGGGGCAGCAACACGTTTACGGTCGAGCAGCCAGCTAGGCTTGTGCAACCATCTGGGTGGAGGTTTCCATCAGGACGGCGACAGAAACCTGTCGTCTCCACAGGTCTGCTTTGCTACATGATTGCCCGTGACACGCTCAAACATCGCTTCATTGCAGAGATAGATAATTGTAGCTGAAGTAAACAGGAAAATGTCAGGCCACACATAAATAACTCTGTTTTAGCCGCCGGAGGTATGAGGCTGATATATCAAACCGTGAATACTGGATATACAGATTAACGAGTTTATCTGTATCACTTAAGCGGCTGAGCGCAGTGAGGCGCTGTGATGCGATGCGCGAGGCTGTTCCCCGTCGGGGGTTCGAGTCTCCCTTCGGCATGGCTGTTTGTGCCGTCTTTAGTATAAGATAGTTCATAAGTAGTTTGTAAGTTTAGGGACTGATACCCCGTAGTTAAGTCCCATAAGCTTTGCAAACATTTGGACATTTGTATCGCTTAAAGTGATATCATGGTATATCCTATATAAAGAGGCCATAGCCTTTCTCTAAGTTATTCATTAATTACAATACGAACTTCTCATTTGCTGTTGAATCTGATAGGAAATGCCGGCCGCGTTAATTCTACCTGGAAGCTCATTGTCACAAATTCTTAGACTGTAAGCAGATTCGTTTCAATCATGAAAGCAGCAACTTCATTGCAGTTATATGTGTAAGAAGAGCTCTCCCGTGATCGCCGGCCGAGGTGGCCGAGGAGACGCGCTCCAGTCACGGTCTGCATGGCCACTACGGTCGTGGGTTCGAATCCCCCCCTCGGGCAGGGATATTTGTGGCGTTCTTAGTCTTAGCTAGTTCATAAGTAGTTTGTAAGCTTAGGGACTGATGACCCCGTAGTTAAGTCCCATAAGTTCTACAAACATTTGAACATTTGATAGGAAATGGGCCCCATAAATGTCTTTTGGTCAGACTCGATATAGGTAGCGCCAAGTGTAATAGTTCTTTTTTTTTTCAGTTTTCTTTTCAAGGATGTCGACAACTTCCACTATAGTAGGTTAACTGCCATGGTTTTGATCAGACTTATTTCTTCTTCCAATTAATCTGTGGTGTCAGCGATCTCTGCAGCTGGTTCCATACACTATGGCGCCTTATTTCACGTCTCCACTTACTTATTCAAGCCATTATTCATCTGGTTATGCAAGACTCCAGTAAACGGGAATTTTAATTCAATGCCTCTCCTGCAGTTTCATATTTCTGATATACAGGGTGTCCCAGCTATCTTGTCCACCCAAAATATCTCTGGAACAACAGCTATTGGAAAACGACTTTCACCAGTATCAATGTACGGCTGGGACCCATGAATGTACATATTTGGAAACATTCTAAAACGAAAGCAAATGTGTTTTTAACACAAACTTATGTTGCGTCGCAACTTTGCGTCGCAATATCTCGGGATGTAATTGGAATATTGCGATGCAATCAACGCCATTGTTTATGTGATTTGTCATGCTATGGATTGCTGAAGAAAAAATATAGGGTGCCCATTTAAAAAAACACAAGTTTGTGTTAAAAAAACACATTTTCTTTCGTTTTAGAATGTTTACAAATATGTACATTCATGAGCCCCAGCCGTACGTTGATACCGGTGAAAGTCGTTTTCCAATAGCTGTTATTGTTCCAGAGATATTTTGGGTGGACAAGATAGCTGGGACACCCTGTACATTGTGACAAAATATGTCTCTCGATAATGATTTATTACCTGATATTTACCTGTGACTAAGGAACAAGGCAGGATCGTTCCCGTTAACGTTCACTGCGAGGGTGCCATTCCCCTATTGAAGAGACTCGGTAAGATTGATACGTATTTAGGTAGGGGAACATGAGGGAGAATTGAGGTTTGTGTCGTGGAGGGAGACGTGACTTAAGACAATACGTGCAGTCACCGTATCCATTAAATAATGGTGTCTTAATGCTTATAGCCGCCGCCTAGTGACCAGGAGGGCCAGGGTTCTAACCTCGTCCATGGCACAAATTTCAAATCAATGCCTCTCCTTCACTTTAAAATTTCTAAATTAATTGTGTTACATAATTTTGAACTGTGACATATTTATTGTTGCATTACTGGATATAACGTAATTTAATACACTCTTGTCATTAAAATTGCAACCACGAAGATGACGTGCTACAGACGCGAAATTTAACCGGCAGGAAGAAGATGCTGAGATATGCAAATGATTAACTTTTCAGAGCATTCACCTACAACGTGCTGACATGAGGAAACTTCCAACCGATTTCTCATACGCAAATAGCATCACGGTTACGACTTTGATGAATGTCAGATTGAAGCTTATCGCGATTGCGGTTTATCGTATCGCGACATTGCTAGTCGCTATGGTCGCGATCCAATGACTGTTAGCAGAATATGGAATCGGTGGGTTCAGGAGAGCAATACGGAACGCCCAGCGGCCTCGTATCACTACCAGTCGAGATGACAGGCATCTTATTCGCATGGCAGTAACGGACCGTGCAGCCACGTCTCGATCCCTGAGTCAACAGATGGGAACGTTTGCAAGGCAACAACCATCTGCACGAACAGTCAGACGACGTTTGCAGCAGCACGGACTATCAGACCTTGGCTGCGGTTACCCTTGACGCTGCATCACAGACAGGAGCGCCCGCGATGCACGCAACGACGAACCTGGGTGCACGAATGGCAAATGTCATTTTTTCTGATGAATCCAGATTCTGTTTACAGCATCATGATAGTTGTATCTGTGTTTGGCGACATCGCGGTGAACGCACATTTGAAGCGTGTATTCGTCGTCGCCATACTGGCGTCTCACCCGGCGTGATGGTATGGGGTGCCATTGGTTACACGTCTCGGTCAGCTGTTGTTTGCATCGACGGCACTTTGAACAGTGGCCGTTACATTTCAGATGTATTACGACCCGTGGCTCTACCTTCATTCAATCCCTGCGAAACACTACAGTTCAGCAGGATAATACATGACCGCATGTTGCAGGTTCTGTACGGGCATTTCTGGATACGGAAAATGTATGACTGCTGGCCTTGCCAGTACATTCTCCAAATCTCTTACCAATTGAAAACCTCTGGTCAATGGTGGCTGAGCAATTACCTCGTCACAATACGCCAGTCATTTTGAAGCTTCATGGGAATCTGTATCTGTACACGCCATCCAAGCTCTGTTTGACTCAATGTCCAGGCGTATCAAGGCCGTTATTACGGCCAGAGGTGATTGTTCTGGGTACTGATTTCTCAGGTTCTATGCACCCAATTTGCGTGAAAATGTACATGTCAGTTGTAGTACATTTGTCCAATGAATACCCATTTATCATCTGCATTTCTTCTTGGTGTAGCAATTTTAATGGCCAGTAGTGTATTGTACAGGATGACCAGCCAGTCTAAAACAGGTTAAGAAAAAATTCAAAAATTTTATTTCAAAACTTCGCCTAAGTTTTACAAGTGTTCTTCTGCCGCGACATACGCCTTGACAACGTGACCAAGCCTGTCCACCTTGCAGGACAGAGCCGGCCAGAACCAGTAATGAATGCTGATGCTAAAATCACGCCACCCTTCTGGCGTCCGTGCTGAAACTACTGACGTTACCATGCTACCGTGTAGCCAATAGCAGACACCCACGTTTGATCACGTGTGCTACTGCTGGAGGTCTCAGAGGTGCGAGAATCACTTCCTTCGCTCTCTTCAGTTTGAGTTCTCGTGCAGAACAGACGCACTGCAGAGGTCCAGCCTCTGTGCGGGGCGAACGGCCGCATGCCGTCCGCTCCCGCCTAGCGGCTGTTCGGTATCAGCCACCAACTGTGTGAACCGTAACCATTACAATTACCGTAACCTTTTCCGTTTTTAAAGCCGCTAGCTTAGACTGGCAGTCATTCATTGCATCCGTTCCCAGGGCGAGTCCCGCCATGTATTCCGTATTTCAGAATATACCAAATATTTACTTGAATTCTATCTTTTATTTGCCGTTCAGCCACACTTTCCTAGGGCGCCCACAAGCCTTCACCGCTCCGCCTTCCATCCTGACAAAGCTTCCAACCCATTTTATTTATGCAGCACTGGGATGGGTTGGATAATTTTCCTATCACCCGTAGGATAAAGATCAAGTCCTGTACAATTTGGTGTCAGAAGTGGGATCGATAACCCACCTTTCGGCCCTTAGTGTGGCCGCAAAATTTGGTTCACATTATGTTGTGTGGCTGGTAGACAGCCGCTATCCCGCCGAGCCACGGCACAGTTGCCGTGACATCCTAGCCGCCGCTGCATCTGCACATTCCGTGCGAGTGCGAAGTCCAACGCCGCGCGCCTGCTTGCCGCAGCGCACGTGTGCGCTTATGTCCGTGACGCGCGACCTACCGCAGTTAACCGCCGACTTCGCCGTGAGCTAATCCAAGTGCGCAGCTCACCTGCGCGCACGAGGCGTAAAAAGTTACGTGCCCAGTTCGTGCTACTGTTTCGGCCCACCGAAGGCATGTAAAGTGCCATACTCCGGTCGGCGCGGCCCACCTGTCACTGCCGCCGCCCACATACGTCGCCTACCGGCGCCGCCCGTCCGTAAGTGCCGTGCGGATGAGGCGCTGCCCCACGTCTTCTACCGGTCCTGCCAAGGAGAAGAAGATGGTTCCGTACCGGGGCCGAACCACTCGCAGCAACCCCAAGCAGCGCGGACCACTTGCCGCCCCCGCCGTCCACGTCGCAATCGCGCTCGCGTCGTGCGACCGCACATCGCCCGCCGCGCAGCTGCCGCCCCTGCTATGCACCGCACCACCGTCGTAATTCAACGTGCCACACCACGTCCCGACGGATAAGTACAGACTGAGAACATGATTTGTTATTTCCTGCTGTTCCGAGTTATCTCTAAGTAATAGAATTTGAATATTAACTTTCCCTAGGCTAACTAAATCATATTGTTTCTTCTCGCGAGTGACTGGATTAGCTATTGTTGGTTTTTTGCTGCCAATTTTATAGTTATAGTAGAGAATAACACTCTTTTCCGTATATTTTCTAAGTTTGAGTATTGCCGGAAGTACGGAAGATTCATTTTTTGATTAATTTATAGCATGTGTAATCACACAGTTATGAGTTTGACAAAGTTTTTCATTAACGCTAGTAAGATGTGGCCTGTCGTCCACATTGTCCGAGATGTTCGTGATATTTCTTCCACTTAGTATCAGTGTCACGATCTGTCTTTCCTTGATCTTTCCTATCAATATTTTCCGTGCCGTAAATGAAAGTAAATTTTCGCCATCCACAGACGTGAAGGGTTAAAGCAAGGCATTCCCCCTCCAAGCCGCGTCTGGCAGAAATTGAAAAATCATTGGTACAGGGAGAAGTATGAAATTCTCAATCTTGAAGGATGTGTGCTTTTGTCTTAAGATCAAACACCGACGCAATACCAGCGTTGAGGTCTTAAAAGAAAAACCACAAACAAAAGTTTTCAATCGTGGTTGTGTCTACCAGATTTGCTAACGAGTTTAGACTGAAGTCCGCAGCCGCACAAACAGTCGTACACACGACTAGCGTCTGAAACCGTTGGAACCGTTAGAACGCTGTGTTGATCCACCACATTGTAAACACAAGAATTAAACTTTCGCCCCTCCCTCCTCTACTCTCTGTATGTTTCTCTTTTCTCTCCTACGTATTTCTTTTTGTATGAGCTATTCCTTCCGTAAAAGTGGTAGATTTCGCAAGCTGGTTGCCAAAGCATGTGACGACAGTGTGCTTTAGGGCACAAAATGTGAATCTTGTAGATTCGAAAATGTTTTACCGGGGAGAAGCCTGGTTGAGATGTGATAAGATAGCATTTGAGAGATACCCGAATCCCTACTGCACCTTAAGTGGCGTGCAAGAGAAAGCCTTTCAAGCTGTTACCCTCCAGAGGGCAGCTAAAGTTGAGTGATGTTTTAGCCGATGTAAAGGAGCCTATATGTAGTTGCCACATGGTGAGTCAAGAGTACCGCCTGTGAGCGTAAAATCCGTAAGAGAAGTTTAAAGAAGAAAACTGTTTCACATAGCGAGAAGACCAAGAAAAACCATTTTTTCCTTATTTCTATTATTGCCATTCTGCTTCTATATATCTCCTGATTTACCTCATACACGCCTTTTCTTTGTCAGATTCCGAAACTTCCGTAACAGGGTCCATTATGTTTTCTGTGTCAGTACCTTGGCAATAAATGCACGTAAAACGCAACGCACATCTAGAATTATGAGAAGTTATTTCCGTTTGTAACGGCCAGAGACAGCCTAAGTTGATATGTAAACAATTTGTATCCAGTACTCCAAGAGAGGTACTTACAATGTGCTATGATGTGTTAATAGTAATGATATGTTGTTCTTATTCCGTATAGCGAGATCGAGTGCTATTTTGCAATGAGTAACCCAGACGTTAGTAAATCCTGTTCTCTTTTAAAGCACCACATTATTAAGCATGAAGTATCAAAATGTGCTCAGTCACTCATAAAATAGATTTTCGTAAGATTAATTAGTGTGTAGAGTTCACTTATATTTTTAGAGTATCTTAATTATCCTTAAGAATTTTAAATATACTGTCATTAAGTGAGGAAGAGTTAACGTTTGCTACCATTAACGATTTATCCCTTCTTCTTCGCCATTGTGAAGTATCACGTTTTGTTACCAAATCCATAATGTGGAGCCTTATGTTATGGAGTTTATGCTGTTGCTTTCATTGTCAGCGAACCATTGTTTACCATTTACATTTCCAATTGTTAGAGTGATTCGGATGTGGTCTGCCTTTCCTGTGCTACCTCATTTCTTTGAGACCTTTTAGTGCCTGTCAAAGTCTGGA
Organism: Locusta migratoria; assembly: GCA_026315105.1. NCBI lineage: Eukaryota > Metazoa > Arthropoda > Insecta > Orthoptera > Acrididae > Locusta > Locusta migratoria. The sequence continues at coordinate 206,661,056 of CM048750.1, forward strand.
GTTAGTGATTATAAGGATTAAAAATTAATTGCGCGCTTTTTAATTCTTAAAATCAACCGTCCCGCCTTGTCCCTTCAACTCCTTCTTCATAAAATTTTAATCCACATCCTGTTTTCTGGCTTTAACTAGTGTCAATTCAACCGAAACTTAGACTGTATCGACAATTTCGTCATTCTAGAGCTGCTATGTTACGACATTTATGCAGATGACAGATTCTCAAAACGAATGGACAACGTTTTGGAACCTTGTGCCTGCTAAAATTCAACGCATAGAAACCTTGAGACGTATTGAAATTTTAAAATGTGTACTTTAACTTCCTGATCTTTGTCCATTGCGTATCAAACTGACTTTAACCTTCTTTCCAATCATCTGAATGAAATTCATTTCCAAATCTCTGATACGTTATTTATTTTATCCACTGTTTGTAGCCGATGTTATTGTGCTGCCGTTTTATTTTAAGTGCACCTGTGCGAATTGCCGCCAGAATTAATTTCCTTGCATTGTTAAGACGCGTGCTAATACGCCGTCACCTGACGTTAGACCACCTGCCTCCTTCAAGGCTGTTGCGATCAGCTGTAGCCGCTACACCACACTCCCCTCCTCACGCCACCTGTCTATCACGTGTCCCCAGCCTCTCTCCCCTCACACCGTGCGTGTAGCCGAGACATGCCTCCCCTCTTCCCCCCTCCAAAGGCAGCCGTTATACTTTTCTGATTATCACCTCTCCTACCGCGCTACGCACCACGTGCGCGTCTGACAGTTGTATTTGTTTACAAATAGTTCCCGTGACGCGTAAGCTGCATTTACGCGCGAAGTATCTGAACACTGGTGATTCATGAAATAATACCAATTGAGGCTTACAAGTGATACGCCTTATGAAATTCTATAAGAATTCGTTTATTTTGTGATAAGCACTATTAACTCTTCTTCTGCCTAATGATTGTAGACGTTTATTAAAAGCAGCAATGTTGAAGAAAAACGTTAATTTTTATCCAAGAAATTATTATAACTATTTTTAAGAATATCCTTTTTCCTGCACTTGTCAGCGTTTCAAGTAATTTAGTTCTTGCTGTGTTTTATACAAAGTTAAGACACCCATATTGAGTTTGGTCTTAGCAACATTTGACGTTGATTGTGTAATAATCACTTTAGATGAGGCCATAGTGAGGCCACAATACGACTTTGATCTAGTGGTAATGTTATTGTGTAGTTTTCCTACATGACCTATATGGAAGGATTGTTCTCTTTTTAAGTAACTTCCAATATTTCAAAGTGAATTATTATTAGTTACCAATTCATATTTTTAGACCTGTGTATTATGCTGAGAACTGAGGTACATAAAACCTCTGTTTTATTTCCATATTTTACTCCCTTACTTCTATCCCTTTGTTGAAAACACTTTTAATCCCACACATTTCAGTTGCATTAGTGTATTTTGTCACTTTCAAATATTTTAAGTAATGAGTTATGTTACCGGTTTTAGAAAAGGTTGTTACTTAAATGTAGTTGATCAGTTAATTAAGTTGAAGTCCGTGTTACCTCTTTTTATGATTTTACAATAGATTGTAGTTTTTTTCTACAATTACAATCCATTTTATATTTATACTGAATTATTAAGTCCATGTTAAACTATGGGAAGCATAGCCTCCGTGAGAGTATAAGAATTTTAAAATTATGTGTATTTGTCAGTTTCCATTGGATTGATTCCATTGAGTCTCTTATTTTACTATAATTTACACCGTGATTCAGTGAAGGAAAACTTATTTCAATTTTGTGCAGAAATCTGATCCAATATGGTTGTTACCCAGATGCATTAATCCTCTTATAATTATATAGTTCCTTGTGTGATTTTTTTACATTTGTTAAACTGTGTAAGAACGAGATTAATATTTGCCAAACAACACAAACATATACACGTTTCTAGGAGCATCTGTAACCATTGCAAGACCCGTGCTGATTAAGTTCGGCCAGTGTCAACACTTTGATTTCACCCAATTTACTAATGACACTTAACGTGTGAAATAAGCTCTAATTTTAAATGTAACATTCCATTCAACTGTTAAATGGTTTGAAATTTTCACCTTATTGAATTCATTGTTCTACAAATTTCTGAAGAGTTATGACATTTCCTAATTTTATTGGTTACCTGAAAACCAAATGTGACTACATGTAAGTCCCCTAACTCTCACACTAAATGAGTTGGAATTGTAACACATTCCTCCCTTAGTTACTAGGTCCCATTTCGGGCAACCCGTTCTTCCCAGGAGTGTCTGGCGTCCATGTAAACTTTGTGAGTCACCACTTCTAGGGAAGGGGGAGGGAATGTACAGGATGACCAGCCAGTCTAAAACAGGTTAAGAAAAAATTCAAAAATTTTATTTCAAAACTTCGCCTAAGTTTTACAAGTGTTCTTCTGCCGCGACATACGCCTTGACAACGTGACCAAGCCTGTCCACCTTGCAGGACAGAGCCGGCCAGAACCAGTAATGAATGCTGATGCTAAAATCACGCCACCCTTCTGGCGTCCGTGCTGAAACTACTGACGTTACCATGCTACCGTGTAGCCAATAGCAGACACCCACGTTTGATCACGTGTGCTACTGCTGGAGGTCTCAGAGGTGCGAGAATCACTTCCTTCGCTCTCTTCAGTTTGAGTTCTCGTGCAGAACAGACGCACTGCAGAGGTCCAGCCTCTGTGCGGGGCGAACGGCCGCATGCCGTCCGCTCCCGCCTAGCGGCTGTTCGGTATCAGCCACCAACTGTGTGAACCGTAACCATTACAATTACCGTAACCTTTTCCGTTTTTAAAGCCGCTAGCTTAGACTGGCAGTCATTCATTGCATCCGTTCCCAGGGCGAGTCCCGCCATGTATTCCGTATTTCAGAATATACCAAATATTTACTTGAATTCTATCTTTTATTTGCCGTTCAGCCACACTTTCCTAGGGCGCCCACAAGCCTTCACCGCTCCGCCTTCCATCCTGACAAAGCTTCCAACCCATTTTATTTATGCAGCACTGGGATGGGTTGGATAATTTTCCTATCACCCGTAGGATAAAGATCAAGTCCTGTACAGTATAATAAGATTGGTAGTACATATTCTTAACACAAGGAACCATCATTTTAGCATTTGACGGAGAAAGTACGCATATTTCCATTTAAAAGAACATAAAAACTTGTTTCCATTTAATAATTGTTCAATAGCCTTTGGTACGAACGATAATTCTTAGGCTGTTGTAGCCATTCATCATCAAATAAAACTAAAAATAAAGACAAGGATCTCTTTAAAACAAATTCTAAATAAACAGTTTTAATAAATAACTATCGAAGTCGCACAGATCTTGGATAACATTACTGACCAAAGATTTCAAACATATTTTGGTCAATTTTCAAGTAAATGAATAAATCTTGCAGTAACAAAGTTCATAACCGCTGTCTACATGGTTTTTATGTGTGGATGCACTGTGGCTCATGTGTACTATAAAGCATGAAAAAAAAACTAAAAATACTCACATAATCTTTCTGCTCCGACTGGGGACATATTTAGTTACCACCCACCTTTATAGGAAGAGATGATCATCAAAATGAAATGAATTAAATCGAAATCGGAATAATTTAAGTGTTACTTTTTCTCCCGCGCTGTTAAAGAATGGAACGGTAGAGAAATGTCATAAGCACTATTAGGAGAACCTTCTGTCATGTACTTAAATGTGATTTTAAATTTTCAAATGTTTGTAAAGCTATTGAACCAAACTGCTACGCTCATCAGTGCCTAGACCTACAAACTACTTAAACTAACCTAAGGACAACACACACCAATGTCGAAATGTGTTTCGCAGAGTATTTATGTAGATGTATAAATACTTATGTGGACCTTTGTTATATGTTCTGAACATTTGTTAAACTACACTGCTTTCATTCACAAATGTTGAGCCATGTTCTTACATGATCCCTGAAAAACTATTCTAGCTGGATGTTTCCTTTTAAGTATTGACAAATAAGAAGTGTGGAGGTTACTTTTGTTGACACATAAAATTGGCACATTCTCCTCTGGGTGGTCTTGAACGAGTCTCCAGGAGTTACAAACGACTAAAAAACACACACGTCAGTGTATATTTGTCATTAGAACAGTCGTTTTGCATAGCAACTCGGAACGTACACCTCTCTCTGACCTTTCTACTGCAACTGCAGTACAACTCTAACAAAAAGCGAAAACTAATGCGCACAGTTCTCAGATTCAGACTCGCTGCCATCTTAATAGCTGAGTTCTTGCTCCAGAAAGATGATTTATGCAACTACAGGACCTACGTTTTCTTTGCAGTGCTGAAAGACAGAATGCGCTCTTACTTTTCAGACCCAAAAGGCCACAATTTTGTACACATTCCTCCAGTGTTTCCCTTGCCCCATAATCCAAGTTTTCTACTTGATTAGTAGCGATTAATCTATACAAATAAGAATCGATGTAAGTACGAGTATGACTTGAGAATGGCTCGACAGACTTGGCTGACCTTTTTTCTTGTGATCATAATTCTTAGAACAAGATTTGTACGAAAGAAATTTTTTAGAAATTCTATCGTGAAACTGAAAAATTTCAGAACAACTGAAAGTTCATTTTTCTATGTGTTTCTGAATGAAGTTAACACTATAACTCACGATTTGGACGATGGATAGAGCTAATACTTTATTATTATTATTATTTTGTTCGTAATGCTACTGCTAGTTTTCAGAAAAAAAGATCTAGGGACGAAGGAAAGTCTGAAATTTTAAACAAAGTGCAAAAATCATAAGTTTTGTATGCAGTCTGACACTGTTGCGATAGAACCGTCATATTTGGTTTGACCGATCATTACCAACTTTGGCACATTTCTGTGTTTTTGCATCGAGAAGGATTTTATGGTCCGAAATCCACTGTATGGTGCATGGCGGGCCGGCCGCGGTGGCCAAGGGGACTGAGGCGCTCCAGTCACGGTCTGCACGGCCACTACGGTCGGGGGTTCGAATCCCCCCTCGGGCATGGATATTTGTGCCGTCCTTAGTCTTAGCTAGTTCATAAGTAGTTTGTAAGCTCAGGGACTGATGACCCCGTAGTTAAGTCCCATAAGTTCTACAAACATTTGAACATTTAGTGCATGTCGAACAGTGCCTTGCAATATACTTCGACGACATTTGGCCGATCAGTAGATTTATCGCCGTTTTACCGCTCATGATCGTTTTCAGGAACAATTTTTTATTCTCTGCATCCTGCTTTATGGAGCATGGTGCAGCGTAACTTACAATATGCTTCGACACTCCTTGATGACTCATCATGAAAGTTTGTCAGAATATATATTTTGTCCAAGATATCGAGGAGGAGAAGAAACAGAGGTGGAGGAGGAGATGTACAGAGACAGAGACAGAAGATGGGCATAGAAGGGGAGAGGAGCCGATAAATACACAGAGAGAGAGAGAGAGAGAGAGAGGGAGGGAGAGAGGAGGATGAAGCAGATGGACTAATGGAAGATTCGAATAAGTACATAATGAAGGGAATTTTAATGTGAGTTGCATGTACCATTTTGATCTGTTGAGAGGAAAAAGATGTATTGAAACAAGAGGAATGGATGTGTAATATTAACTTATATACTCAATAATTTTTTCGAACTATTTAATACTAAATGTTTGCTTGTGCTGTAATCGATAAATAAAATTTTAGGTATCCATCTTTAATTTCGTGGAATGCGGAATGTGTGTTATCTTATTTAGAGTATTTGTAGAGTTAAAAATGATATTTGTGTATCTTCATTGTACAGTATTTTGATGGTAATATTTATTGTTATAGATGTACAAAGATTGTAGGCTGTTCCAAACGCAGGTCATGTAATATGATATGTGTAATGTAAAACCATTGCTACTTCCCCGTTGCTGACGTGGAAGGCGCCAAGTTTTGGCGCTTAAGAAAGAGAAAGAAATACGAACAGTGTGGCTTAACGCGAAAGTCGAGTATAGACAGACAGTGAGTGATAACGTATGTGGCGAGACGTGAGCGAGGCAGCAAAGCGGAGGCTTGAAATTGCACCAAGAGTTTCCAAAAAGTAGCCTCGGATGCTGGTAGAGTGTCTATTCTATAGTGGCACTGAATAATGGGCACAATGCAAATTTATTCATCGCCAAGAAGAGAATACAGTTCCACACAGCAAGAGCCACGACTGACGACGATTCGCCTCTAGTTACACAATCATGCAACTGCTCGTCCGCAGCATGGGATAGTTGGAAGTTATATTCTTTTAGAATTGTAGCGTGAATTGATCAGACAAAAAGTTGCGATTAGTTTCAATAATCAGTGAATTGAACTAAAATTTTGTGATAACTCTTGTTTATCTCTGCCACTTACCTTGTCAGGGACCTATCCTATTGTGTAAATATCCGAGTGTCCTAGATGAGAACACATGAAAAATTAGATAATTTTCTTAATGAGGTAATTAATAATTTGAAATTCTTAATTCCATTTTTGTAGTAGATAACTGAAAAGTAGTAAGAGACTGTTGCAGTTTTTCATTACTAGCCTAAGATTGCACTTCATATATCAAACTACATTTAATGAGACACTATTAAAATAAAATAGTTGAAATAACAGTAAATAATTGTTCAGTTGGTAATAGTATACTGATTGATTGCTTCAAATTAGTAGTGCAGTATTTTTTTTCTCTATTTATAAAAGCCAAATTAATTTCAATATTGTTTATTAAAACTAATAAGGAACTGCACATATAATGTGGCTCAAAATTAATGAAAACCGTGGAAAAGTGTACTATACCAGGTTCAGGATTACCACCACGTCTTTAGAAAATTTATCGGTAGAATTTCCGTAAAATTATATATTCAATGCATAATCAAAACGTAGTTAAATATGGATTTGTGGTTGGTATGTCATGTTTTCTACGTAACTCGTCGTTGCGCCGATAGGCTGCGCTGAAGTGATTACGAAGCTTTTATTATTCAAAATAAAATTTAGAAACAATTCTTTAATAAGTTTACAGAGAACATGGAACGTGAAAGGAAGAATTGTAGTAGCAGTTTTGGCAAAATACAATATACTGTTAAGAATCTGATAACTTGCACAATCGTAAAATGATAGGTTTATGAACGTTCCCTAACTACATGTTTCCAATAAAAGTCTTATATACGTTATTGACAATGATGAAATTAAACGAAATAATCTATACCAATTATGTAAAGAGGCGAAAAGCCAGAGAACAGACAGTCAATATAATATAGGAGAATAGCTATGTTCCATTGAAATTTGAATCACAAATTGTTACTAGATGACATACATGGAGTAGTAATACAAAATTTCATACTGATTGTCACACATAAATGAAACACGCTACATCAGAGCATACATTCCTCATATGGAACATTGCAAACATGTGTATATCCACCTCTCACAATGTTTTTAAATACTTTTTTATGTTCGAAAATGACAATAAGTTTGTCGAAACTAGTCACAATAAATAACTTATAAATACCCGATCTAGGCTGCCTTCCATATGAAGAATTTTTCTAATGCTTTCTACTTGTTTGTACCTAATTGTTTTAAAGTAATATTTAAAAAATATTTGAATCAGGTTATGAATAATAGTTTGAACATTTTATTGCTTAATGAGGTTGGCGACCGCAAAAATACCATTTATTAAACTGATTAATTCTTCTACACGGCATTTTATCCCCGTTTAGCAAATAGTCTGTCCAAAGTCCGATACAATTTCAGAGTATATCGGTCAAATAAAAAAACAAATAAAAAAATCCCACCATGGGTTGTGTCGTTACATTCCCTTTAGATGCAGTTTTATCGTGTTTGGAATTGTAAGGGGGCTGACATGGAGCCGTTTATTTCGCATATCAATATATTAGGTGTTTAAGAAGTTTTCTTGGTTGGAGAACTGTGTTACGTAATACAAAGGGTGAGAGAGAGACAGTAGATGAGCTTGTATCCCGTGGGAAAGCTCCGCCCCTATTGCAAGTTGAGATCTGTTTGGCTCCCGCTTATACTAGTTGACCGCCAAAACTTTAAGCATCTTTTATTAATTTTTAACTTTCCTATGTCTATTAAAAATTATCTGTATACTTTCCGTAATGCTTTTGTGCTAAGCTATATTCTGGTTAATTCAAAGATTTAATTATTTGCATATTTTGTAATAAGTTGAACAATGTTAGTCTAGAAGTTTCGCTTGGCGCCAAAACGGTGGCTTGTGGCGCGCAGCGAGGTGCGGCGGCAGTCAGTCGAGCGCCGACCGCGATACCTTGCATATTCATGTTAGTTCAGTATATATTTGTACTTGGATATACACTGGAATTTCTTCAATAAAAACAAGCACTAGCATCCTACAAAAGCTAAAGTTAATCGTAGTGCAGTACTTCCTAGCCACATTTCAACACCTCTTTAAGCATCACTTCAGGTACAACGGATGCGCGACCTGTGTGCTTCACCTACGCAATGGGACATCAACTACTACAGAAGACACAAGGTTAGTAAAAGAGTGATTGTAGAGGTGCACTGAAGTTGCATATCGACACGGCACCTCGCGTGCAGTGCTGCCCCGTTTACAAACCAGGGCACTGGCACGAAGTGCGTTGATAACGTCGCCGAGGGAACGCATGAAAGAGAGGAGGTGTTTTAGGAACTTTGTCAACTATGAACTTTCCCTCCCTGTTTTCTTTTAAGAAGCCCCGCCGTAGAATGATTGGTAGTTATACCCGAAGGTAAGAGGTTACAGTTGGAGTAGGAAGAGGAGGAGATGAAGGCGGAGGTAGATAGGAAGGGGAACGGAATGGGCAACCAGAGGAAAGGAAAGGAGATGGATAGTGTGTGGGATTTAAGATGAACAGGGAGTTGGGGGGAAGGAGACAGGAGGAGGTGGAAGAGATGGACGAAGGAGGGGGCAGGAAGAGAGAGAAACTTCTCGTAGGATCAAAAAGGGTTCACTACTAATGTTTGTATCGGAGAGGGACATCCAACAGGCTAATACTACACTCGCCGCCTCCCGCCCAACGCCGTGTGTGGGTGGTGGTGGGCAACTTGGAAATCTTCAATGCGAAGCCTCGGTTTTTATTGTATGTTACGGTTGTACGGCAAAAACTATATACGTTTCGTCTTAAACACTTTTCTGTTTCGTCACAGATGACGCTGTAATTCTACGAGAGAAGGACACAGTAGCAATTCAGAACGTTTACTTGGAAACTCCATCCGCAACGTTGTATCCCTGTGAGGTAATGAACATGAAACTATTCGATGCGACAGTACACAGTGACCGGAGCTCATGTAACTAAGCAGATGTAGAACAGAAAGCCACTCTAAGTATTACGTGTGACGTGTGTTTACTTCCTGCACAACTACAATTCGTGGACAAGGCGTGGAAATAGACGATGAACGCTGGAACTACAGAAGAAGAAAATGAAAGGATGGTGATTTACGGCGAAAAAATGTTCAAATGTTTGTATAGCTTACAAACTACTTATGAACTAGCTAATCCTAAGGACGGCACAAATATATATGTCCGAGGGGGGATCCGAACCCCCGACCGTAGTGGGCGTGCAGACCGTGACTGGATCGCCTTAGACCCCTCGGCCACCGCGGCCGGCGATTTACAGTGAATGTAAGAGAAAAGTTAACGCAGCTGTTGCAATGTATGCCTAGCGTTTTCCAGAAAAAGTACACTGCCGTTCGTTCTATTACAAAGTTTGTGAATACCTCATGTCTGGTAGCAGTATACAGACTGCCAAGCGAAAACAAAGTAGACCAGTTACAGGGTAAGCTAATGAAACATCAGTACTAGCAGCAGTATACCACAAACCAAAAATAGGTATTCGGATATTAAACGACGATGCTGGTATGTCCATAGGTAGTATTTGCAACATGTTACATCATTATAGGAAACATATATATCATGTGTCACTGTCGGCAGGACCTTGCCGAGCCGGAATGTGCCGAGCTGGTTGGCGCCTAGTCGGCGCACACCCCCGGCCTGGGTGTTAACACTGCGCGCCGAGTCGAGACGAGACGAGGGGGAAAATGCAATTTTCCGATTTTCACGCTGTAAAAAATGTTGACGGTATATAAGACCACGCCACATCTTTTTATCGAATTATTTTTTTTTCCTTTCGATCTTTGGTTTGCCTGTGCGAAAATAAAAGTCTACTTTTCATTCCGCTCGAGCTTTTAGTTTCTTTGCACTTCTCACTCGATTTTGATGAAAGTGCGCAGTTAAAAACTCTGATTTTTGGACACATGGTAGTAAAATATATCAGATTTCTAATAAATCATTCATCTTTTCATAATTCGTAACAGTCGTTTAAAATTACACTATTTGTCATGTGCGTGCGCTTGATTTAGAAATCGTGTATTGAAAAAGTTTGATAGCGGGCAGCACTGTTGTATGCATTTTAGACCATACATTACAGCGAGTGAATTATCGCTTAAAGTACAGATAAGTTTTTGAAATGGTAGTCACACTGATATCTACCTCCTTTCACAAGTAATTGCGTCTTATCTGAGCGGCGTTATAACGCGTTCGTAAGCCTGCGATCTCGGCGGGTGTTGGGCGGAGCGTGAAGCATTTTGGCACCAAAAGAATGAATTAATGGCCACGTGTGTCAGTCCCTAGTGATGTATTAATGATCCATAACAAGAAAACAGGTATCAATTAATTTTCCTTAGGTGGTGTCCAATAACAATGGACAATGATCTGCTGTGGTTTTACGTCAGGTCATACTTCACTTTATAAGAGATATGCAACTAGTTTGTTATGCAAATCATACAATTAATTAAATATATATTCAATGTTTTGAGCTAGAAGAATAAATTACTATAAACTGCGACTTTGGTATTGATGGACTGAAATAAAATTTTCTGACGTTATACTTACTAGCTTTCTAGTTGGGAATCATAAAAGGAAGAAGCCCAAAATTATACTGAAATTTATAGGTACATCTATGCCTAAGTAAAATATTGTCTTTTTGTGTTAATTTTCGCTCTTTTAGCTCTCAGAAAATGGCGTACCACAATGTAAAAATAATTGTATACAGCTTGTTCTACATAACAGCAATATCAATCACGCCTGAGATTAAACTAAGTAAAAAAGAATAGATAAAAGTAACATTAAAACATGTAGTCACCTCCTTGTAAGGGATGTTGCAAGTGGTGACATACGTGAGGTTTACCGGTTTTAAGTGGACAAGCTGTACTGTATTTCAGTCCATCTCCACTTTCAAAGAAGTCTAAACCGGTCTCAGAATTTTATTCCAAAAAAGTTCTAATATTTGTAAATCTGTCGGACTCAACTTCTAGGTTATTAGTCCGTAGCTTACAAACTACTTAAGCTAAGGTAAACTAAACTAAGGACAATACAAACACCCATGACCGAGTGGGGGACTCGAATCCCCGACGGCAAACGGCCGCGAGCACAGCAGCAAGGTGCTCCAGTATGCACGGCTAATCCGCAGCGGCTAGGTATTTTATTATTTCCTTATTTCGTTAAGACGCTGTCTGAGGGGAACTGCATTTCTACGAACATTTTTCAGAATTATCTGTTGAAAATTTTTTGTTCCAATAACACTCAGATTTTTTTTAAATTTAACTGAAAGATATATGCGCTGATTTAGTTCAGCCTCAGACACTACAGGTCAGATCAGTAAAGGACGAGAAACGTGTGCCACTTAGTTTCTTTTTTTTTTTTTTTTTTTTTTTTTTTTTTTTTTTTTTTTTTTTTTTTTTTTTTGTGGGTTTGTCTCCAGCAACAAGGTCCTTACCCACTGTCAGCGGAAGATTGAAGGAAACACGGTGCTGAACAAAACGTGTTTACTGCCGTCTGCTTAGAGCCAGCTAGCAGTTCACTGATTTTGTTATTTTATTTCTATTGTCCTCACACTGTAACATAAGAAATAGCTGCTCATTTCGACTGACATTTGTGAGAGATTTTCCTTCTGATAACAGCTAAAAAAATCATTTCTGAATCCTTTACTCATTTCTCAGAATAAATAGTAATACAAGAAAAAAATAAACAGAACATATTTTCATAAGTGTTATTTAAAAATATCTAAAATGCACATAGACATTTATAGAAAAAATATTTGAACTGCAGAAGTAATACCATAGCCCAATCGGCTAGCGCCGGTAATACCTTACTGGCCATTAAAATTGCTATACCAAGAAGAAATGCATATGATAAACGGGTATTCATTGAACAAATATATTATACTAGAACTGACATGTGATTACTTATTCATGCAATTACGGTGCATAGATCCTGAGAAATCAGTCCCAGAACCACCTTTGGCCGTAATAACGGCCTTGATACGCCTGGGCATTGAGTCAAACAGAGCTTGGACGGCGTGTACAGGTACAGATGCCCATGCAGCTTCAACACGATACCACAGTTCATCAAGAGTAGTGACTGGCGTATTGTGACGAGCCAGTTGCTCGGCCACCATTGACCAATTTTCAATTGGTGAGAGATCTGGAGCATGTACTGGCCAGGGCAGCAGTCGAACATTTTCCGTATCCAAAAAAGGCCCGTACAGAACCTGCAACATGCGGTCGTGCATTATCCTGCTGAAATGTAGGATTTCGCAAGGATCGAATGAAGGGTAGAGCCACGGGTAGTAATACATCTGAAATGTAACGGCCACTGTTCAATGTGCCTCGATGCGAACAAGAGGTGACCGAGACGTGTAACCAATGGCACACCATACCACCACGGCGGGTGATACGCCAGTATGGCGATGACGAATACACGCTTCCAATGTGCGTTCACCGCGATTTCGCCAAACACGGATGCGACCATCATGATGCTGTAAACAGAACCTGGATTCATCCGAAAAAAATGACGTTCTTCCATTCGTGTACCCAGGTTCGTCGTTGCGTAGACCATCGCAGACGCTCCTGTTTGTGTTGCAGCATCAAGGGTAGCCGCAGCCATGGTCTCTGATATGATAGACCATGCTGCTGCAAACATCGTCGAACTGTTCACGCAGATGGTTGTTGACTTGCAAACGACCCCATCTGTTGACTCAGGGATGGAGACGTGGCTGCAGGTTCCGTTACTGCCATGCGGATAAGATGCCTGCCATCTCGACTGATAGTGATACGAGGCCGTTGGGACCCAGCAAGGCGTTCATATTGCCTTCCTGAACCCACCGGTTCCTTATTCTGCTAACAGTCATTGGATCGCGACCATAGCGATCAGCAATGTCGCGATACGATAAACCGCAATCGCGATGGGCTACAATCCGACCTTTATCAAAGTCGGAAACGTGATGGTACGCATTTATCCTCCTTACACGAGGCATCACAACAACGTTTCACCAGGCAATGCCAGTGAACGCCGGTGTTTGTGTATCACAAATCGGTTGGAACTATCCTCATGTCAGCACGTTGTTGGCACCAACTTTGTGTGAATGCTCTGAGAAGCTAACCATTTGCATGTCACAGTATCTTCTTCCCGTCGGTTTAATTTCGCGTCTGTGGTACGTCATCTTCGAGGAGTAGCAGTTTTAATGGCCAGGAGTGTATTAAACATTCCGAATGTTGTCGGCTGCGCGAGAGCCGGCTGAAGCCAAGTCGTCTGGGCCCGGCCGGCAATGTGAACAATGCAATTTAAAACAAAGTGTTGAATGTCCAGGTTCGGCTCGACCTGTCTCGGCTCTGCTCGGTTCGGCCCGTCTGGCAGTGTGAAGACGGCCTTAAGAACTGCATGGAGACGACTACTATAACCGGAAAGTGTTTTGTAAATGGGTACTTTAACAAATCAAACGACTCCCACGTTCTTTGCCGAGGTGTTGTTTTCCGATGAGTCTACCTTCACAAATCATGTAGTGTTAACAGGCATAATATACATTACTGCAGTGTAGACAATCCCTATTGCTTACGGCAAGTGGTCGGTTAACGTACGATGTGGCATCATGGGGATCAAACTCATTGTCCCATATTTTATTGTCGGCACGTCCGATGGACACAAATAAGGAACGTTTTTGGAACAGGAACTATCGATATTACTCCCCTGGATGTTCGGCAACGAATGTAGTTTCAGCACGACGGATCACAGGGTATTACGCAAGTAAAGCACGCGAAGTATTAGACCATGTTTCCACTGGACGGAGGGTCCGCAGAGTTAGCCCTACTAACGGGCTTGCAACGTCACCCGGTTTGACGCCACTAGATGTATTTTAAAGGGAAGATATATCGGTAAATGCCAACAGGCCGTGAAGACAAGATCGACCGCAACGTAACGCTTGTACTGACATTTCCAAGAATATGTTTGTATCGTGTCTACAATTATTTGCAGAACAGGTCACTGCGTATACTGCAGTTGAAAGTGCCACATGTGAACATTCACTTTTATTGGCAAACAGGGGAACGTTCACTTAGAGCCCCAGATACAGAGGCGCATCAGTGTCCCATATGTCGGAGGTATACAACGTTGTGAGCGGAATATAAATTTAAAGGCATGAAGTACAGACCTATCCTACCATCAAAGCATGAAGGTGCCATTGAATATTAAATGGACATTGAGTTGCATGTTGCAAATTACAGTTGTTGACTCATTTCGATTCCGCCGATTACCTCCTCTAATACAAACAAATTAGTATTACACATGCTTTTATTTATTTATTTTCTAGTTTCCGTGACACGTGAATGTCTTTAGTTAAAATGAACGCCCTGTACATACTATTTGTTAGCTTTGTCCGTACTGACATATTTTTTCTTCGTGATTATCCACGTCCACCAACTCGTGCTTGTGGTGGTAGAGGGCCCTTCGCCTCATGCTGTTAGTAACGGAGTTTGTTGACAGTCCCTGGCAGTGGGTAAGTATGGTGCACAAAAATTTGCTAAATATGGTGCAATAAATATTGGAAACATCTGTGGTCTCTCTGACTTCTATGCTTGCACAGTTTCGTCGTTGACACTTTAATAATAACGTTTAATAACAAATACATACATTTGTAACTACTTTACCGACGATCAACGAAGACACAGAGATAAAAATCCGTATTGCCCATTAGACATGAGTAGTATGTTGTAAGTCTGTTTAGATTTTGGTCTTTGTGACAGAAATATGAGGTGTGTTAGAAAAGTGAGACTGGCAACACTGTGGGCGATTTAGCAACGTTGCGTCTAACGGCGTGTGCTAGACCAGTTTGTTTATCCCTTTCACTTCCTCACTCTGAGCTATGATTCCGTACAGCTAAAACAGAAAAGAGTGATTCGTGTGAGACCAAACATTACAGACAAGTGCATGCTGCATTATGAAAATTCACGTGTCACATGGCTCTTTCCATCAGTGAATTTTTCAAAAATCAAATGTTCAAATGTTTGTAATTCTATCGGACTAAACTGCGTGGTCATCAGTCCCTAGCTTACAAACTAGGTAAACTAACCTAAGGACAAACACACACACCCATGCCCGAGGGAGGACTCGAACCTCCACGGCGAGCAACCGCGCGCTCCCCAGCGAGACGCTTTAGACCACTCGGCTACTCCACCGCGGCAGTGAATTTTTCACCTTAAAACGCACTACCCCGCTGTTTGCCTCATTTAAATCATTGTGACTCTTTCCTTTCCCCGATATTGAAACATGTACTAAAAGGACGTCATTTTGGAACACCAGACAAATATTCAAAATGCTGTTACCGACCAATTAAAAACCATACCAGTTGAAGAGTTCCAGCGCTACTAACAACAATGACAACGACGACTCAGCCGTCGTATGCATGCCCCAGGGGACTACTTTGAAATGGATAACGTTGTTATTTGAAAAAACTAAAAACTTCGGAAAGTACAAACTCAGCCTTATTACTTTTCTAACACACCTCGTATAAACTGCTGTGGCGTCGCTATTCGCCACGATGCCGGCTGACCTCGCAAGCCGCCGCGCCACTACAAGAAGCGATACATTGCTCAATGGTACTTCGGCCGCCGGGGGCACCCGCAGTCTCGGTACCTCTATACCTCGACAGTTTCTCTCCAGAAGTTCCATCGACTACACTCGAGCCGAAATACGATGATCCCTGGTGGTTCCGCCAATCGGCTTTGAGCGCTAGCTGCGGTATCAGACCGTTGAAGTAAGTCAAACACGAACGTTGCTCTGCCCTTGTGCCCGTCCGTCTGCACTGTGACATTTGCCGGTTCTGTCTGGTAACAGCGACCGTTAAGGCTAGTTTACACGGTTTACACGACGACACTAAGTTTCATGAAACTGCGCTACTAGCCAGTGCGCATGCGCGGCAGGCGTTCGCGCAACTCATTGGCGAAACTAAACAGTTTCGGCACCTTCCAACTTTGGCGAAACTGATTGCGCGTGTTTTTAGGTTAGGTGATAATCAATACAGAACAAAACACAACATAAATGGGGGAAAGGAAGATATAATTCGGTTTTTCAACATATATGTGATGCATAGGTGTTTGTGCCATTTTAATGATGAAAATTTGTGGAATAACCAGCGGCGTGTTAGTGCTCTTGAAGCAATTATTCGTGAATTAAATATTGATGGGTTGACGATTAGTGAATTGCAGACTAAAGTACATTCAATTCCAAACACCTATACAAACTAACTATGGCAATTGTGGATTTGGGAACACGGTACAGGTACTGAAAAGACGAATATATATTTGACAAGAAAAGTAATGCAATTTGTAATTTCAGTTCTGGTAACAATGCTTCCCGCATAACAGTATCTTGTGTCTTTATTGCATTACTAACTCTGTTTAAAAGGAACGTAAACTGATCTGGTAACATTCTGAGTTAATTAAAATAACTTCCAGAGTCTTCGATCGCAATTTCTTTCAGCAAGGTCGCTAAGCAACCCCCCACCCCCACCTTTTTTGTCTTATGCAGCTACTTCACACAGAGAAGCAATAGCTCCGCCACAACTTTTACAGCTACCAAAACTTTCATTCTACGGCGACTACGGCACTTACAAAACAACGAAACTGAAGTGTATAGTATTGGCGCCGTGTCTACAGACATACACGAAACCAGTTGGCGCAACTCATTTCATAAAACGAGTGTCGCAACCTAGTGTCGTCGTGTAGACTAGCCTTTAGCTACACTGTTCGGCAGCGAACTAACTACATGTTTCGGCTCGACTATAGAGCCAGCAGTCTATAAGCCGTAGCAGTACTATTGGCAGATGTTGTAGTGGCGATACATTGCAGAACTGTACCACCACAAGCACATCAAAATTTCATTTACGGACAAACTTAACCTAGTGGCGACTGAGAGTAGTATAAGATTCAAGTGTTTCGTAGCCAATACGCGTAGGTTTACGGAGGTAAAATGACAGATTCCAAGCTAATGTGGTTTGATACCTTGGCTATTTTATATAGGAATCAAGGGTGGTTAATTGAAGATACTAAGAGAAGAGATTAGTACTCTTTACACGTAAAATTGTGGAATGATTCAGGCACATCCCTGTTCCGGTTTCTGTAAAGTGAGTGATGTATTTTTGGCTTTTGCATTGTAAGCCGCGTTCACTACTTCATTTCGATTTGTCACGTTTAAATTTTGATGTATGTATTTAATTCATGTAGATGGTGCTACAGACCGTATATTTTCCACTCTATGCTCACATACCAAAAGGACATTTGCACGGCTTTTTTTTTTTTTCAGAAAAATGTTCCACATAGTGAAAAAATAAGGTGAATGCCGGTGAAAGTCGTTTTCCAATAGCTGTTATTGTTCCAGATATATTTTGGGTGGACAATGTAGATGGGACACCCTGTATTCACTAAGTGTGTTTGCCTCTGTAACTTATAAAATAATGGGTGACGGGAAATTTTAATGCGATAGGTCAACATAAGAAATGTTACACTTTCTGCGGAGCTATGAAGATAGTTTATTGTATCATTTTCCAAAGAGTTGCAGCACAAAGATATATTTTTTAAATGGAACAATAGTTTTTTCTATCGTGCATTGGATTCGTTGAAACCAGCTGCGTCCAAATCAATTTAAACTACTTTCCATCACTGTTAGTTTGGGATCTACAACCCTTCAAAGTTTCAGGGGCAGATACCACACGCTGTACATACTACATGGCTGTGTGGTGTGGTTGGGGCGCCATGGTCATCATTCATGGCCCGCAAGGTCGCCTGATTTAACACCAGTAAATTTCTTTTTGTGAGGACATCTGAAGGATCGTGTTTATGTCACTGAGCCCACATCCCCAGATGATCTAAAATGGCGCATCGAGGACGCATGTCGCTCCGTCACACCTGCGATGTTACATCTCGTCTGCAGATCCTTTCGACCGCGCATTGCATTGAGGAACATTGACACACATTTGAACATCTCATGATGTAAATCAACTTCCCATCGTTCCAAATCATTGCGAAATGTCGTATTTATGATCTATGGAACAATTACTAATCTAATCTAATCTGCTTTTTCACTGTCAGAATTTCTTCTTATAAGATCTCTCGTTTTACACAAGGGTCTTGGACAATATTTTCTTTGTAGATTGTATAGTCCTATCTACTCTATAATCTGTTAATAATAATTCAGTGACGCACAGCTTGCACTACATTTTGTTTGAGATACAGTTCCCAGGATCGAAACGTGAAATATCAAAGATCAGTACTGGCCGGCCGCGGTGGCCGAGGGGATTGAGGGCGCGTCAATCACGGTCTGCACGGCCACTACGGTCGGGGGTTCGAATCCCCTCTCGGGCATGGATATTTGTGACGTCCTTAGTGTAAGCTAGTTCATAAGTAGTTTGTAGGTTTAGGGACTGATGACCCCGTAGTTAAGTCCCATAAGGTATACAAACATTTGAACATTTGATCAGTACTGACTTGCCACAAGCTGCGTGCTACTTTAATACAGGCAGCGTATCCGCGAATGCAGGTTGAGGCGAAGACGAGGAACACTGTTAGGAGCGTATTCGTCAAGGTCAGCGAGTACAGAACAAGTAATAGTAACACCATGTCAATGTCCTGCAAGACTCACACATGTATGGTTCATTTCTCTACGTAGAAACCTCCTAACAAGTAAGTTTGGCCTTCAAAAGGGAAGGAAGGAAACTTGGAGTTTAATGTCCCGTCGACAGCGTGGTCATTACAGACGGAGCTTACGCTCGAAGTGTCTGGGTAATGTTGTGGAACAAAATCGGCCGTGCCCTTTTAAAAATCCATCCCGGCATTTGCCTGATTTACGAAAATCACGGAAAACCTAAATCTGGATGGCCGAAGGTGGATTTGAACCACCGTCCTTCCGAATGCGAGTCCAGTGTGTTACCACTGCGCCACCTCGCTCGGTTTTTGGCCTTGGTTGACTGCTCACGGCGTAAACAGGTAACATGCCATAATCCGATCGTAGTTTGTCGGGTTGGTAGTTTTTGGTTACAATCGTTCAGAAGAAGTGTCTTTTGTATTTTCTCATTTAATATCCAAACATAAGAAGACGTTAATGTCCGGTTCATAGATAAAATGATTAGACATAAACATTTGTTAGGTTTTTTGTGTGTGTTGGAATTGAAGGAAGCTGGTATGGATTTCGTAAAAACTCGACGGAATTTGTATGGAGTGATTTGGTGGATTGTACAAAACCCTTATGAGGATGGCACCCAATACCTTTGATTCCCTCTAATGTGCTCAGTGCTCAAGGAGCTCAAGGAGTGTATATGCTTAAAGCATTTGTATTTTTCAACTACGCAGATCTCATATTTGGAGACTAGTATTTCGACATGTGCAGTAATTTTTATAGACACAGAAAGAATATCCGTATATTTATGTGCTTGTGTGTTTGTGTGTACGTATTGCATACAAATGTACAGTTTTGCTCCAATCTTTATGAAATTTTGCACACGTAAGCTTCATGAAAACGGTCGCCGTAAGTGTAAGGATCACGTACAATACGTAGTTCACGAGATATGACGTCATAAATAATGAGATGGTAGATAAAATACTGCTGCATTACGCGACAATTGCACATTTAGTCCTAAACCACTCGACCGATTTCAACCAAATTTGGACACACATTCCTTACATGGGATAACAATTTCTGTACGAATACGAACCACATACGACACATGGTTCAGGAGATATAACGTCGTAAACAATAGGAATCGCAGAAAACTGCCACATAATGCGGCGAGACTTTATAAATACGCTATATGAGAACAAGAATACTTAACGACTTGCAACCAACTTTAAACATAATTTCAAACCTTTATTAAACTTTTCCTCGCTGACACCCATAGCAAAATGATGAAAGGAAAAAAGTTTCTCGCTTACTACTTTTCCGCTGTTTATGGAGTAAAACTACGGTTCTCGATATGACGTTACAATTTATAATTTGAACACTATAAATTGTAGCGACAGGAAATTTTACAGACAGTATACTCACATATAGTTGAATGTATCTTCTAAATTGTATCACAGTACGACACGTAGTTCATGAGATATTAGCACATAAACAGTAACGTTCCGCTGTTCATTGACTAAAACTACGGAATTCGGTGTGACGTTACAATTGATAATTGCTACACTACAAATTATAGCCGCATGAAATTTTACAAACAGAATTCAAGCATACAGTTGAGTGTACCTTCTAAATTGTATCACAGTACGACACGTAGTTCATGAGATATGAGCGCATAAACAGAAGCGTTCACGGAAAACCGCCCCATCACGACACAAAGTTTTAATCTACTACTTCTTTACTACTAATTATATTCCCAAGAGATTTTACAGACATACAGCCCTCATGCAAGTGAATATATAGATGAAAATTGGCAGGAATAAATAAAAAAATACCCGGGCAACCCCGGGTTTTCAGCTAGTACAATATATGAGAAGGGGATTACTTAGCGACTTCGAACAAACTTTAAACATAATTTCAAACTTCTACTGAACTATTTCTCGTTGACAACCCTAGCAAAATAGGATAGAAGTTTCTCGCTTACTACTTTCTGCTGTTCATGGACTAAAACTATGGCATTCGGTATGACGTTAGTTTATATTTTCTACACAACAAATTATATTTATTAACCTGTTATTGACGTAACAGACCTCTCTTTCACTGAAATATATGTATTTCTAGTAGCTCAGCTTTGCCAGAGAACAAGCTCCATCCACTGAATGAAGATATGACGTTTCATATCTTTACGTCTCTGAGGAGTGGAGAAGTGCATGTGCAAAATTATTTGGTCTTGACTTTACTCGGTGACATCTTCGGGCGGAGGATGACAATGAGGGCTGTCGGCACCCGCTGGGCTTTTCAAGGCCTAAGTGGACGGATAAAGAGAGAGATTTTTTTGGTAAATCATTCCTACATTCGCGTCGAGTCCCACTCGGATACGTAACTCGTGAGTTGATGTCGCAAGCGCATGCAAGAGCTCGGGAACTAGCAGTCGTAAGCAGCGTATGACTCTCGTCACCCCATTTCTCTTCTCGGTCGTTTAACACCAGTATAATGCTTCTGTTCCTTCATTTCTTTTTCTCATTTCTGCAATTTTCCTAGGTGACGTCAGTGGACGTAAAATTCACATTGACCGGCGCTGTTCACCACAAGGGACCTCGGCCTGTCGACTAACCGTGACCCCGTTCTCCTCACTAGGCGCAATTGCGGACTAAGCTGCAGTGACATGTGGCCAGCACACCGCACCCCTGTCATTAGGGCCCAGTTGAAATACTCGGTCGCTTTTATTTCTTTGACCACGTCGTTTGCACAGACAGTAAAAACAGTAAACGAGTACTATGAGGCAACACCATTATCTGTTGTGATATATACATAGTTCAAGCCACCGAGTCATACATGGCTTATGGTGAAACAATACAGATTGTTTGAAGAATTTAGTAAAGGTGGAGGTGCACGGTTTGTTGAAAAAAAAAAAAAAAAAAAAAAAAAAAAAAAAAAAAAAAAAAAAAAAAAAAAAAAGGTCTCTTCAACTGATATAGAGATTCGAAACTGCAGAGTTAGATTATGGAAATTTTTGTAAGTCCAAGACCTTGCAAAAAACCGCGAATAAAATTTTGAAAAAAAAATTGAACTGTAAATAAGGCCTAAAACTGGTAACTCAAATGTTTGTATAGTCTATGGGACTTAACTACGTGGTCATTAGTCCCTAAACTTACAAACTACTTATGATCTACTTACGGACTAGGACGGCACAAATAACCATGCCCGAGGGGGGATTCGAACCCCCGACCATAGTGGCCGTGCAGATCGTGACTGGAGCGCCTCAGTCTCCTCGGCCACCGAGGCCGGCAAACTGGTAACTGATTACAGTTTGATATACATAGTAGAGCGTCGATTATCCGAACGTCGGTCAACCGAAAGACCGCTTAACCGTACTGTGTACTCGCTCGTATCTGTTTCTCTCCCACCCTACCGTCCATCATCCCCCTCACTCCCAAACCACGTTTCCCACAGTAGTCGCCGAACTGGGCCACAGCTGGCGGAACATTGCTTTGGAAGTGACTGCCTATGTTCCTCATTGGAAAAGTAAAAAACCGCGTTGTAGCAAGCACGTCAATATGCCAGCCTTGCCTGTTGTGAACACCTCACAAAATAGCGCCTGGATGGATAGTACGATCTTTATGGTTTCTGGACGTTTTCGCAGCCTCTCATCAGCTAAAGAATGGGAAGAGGGAGAAAGCACTACTTCTCCTTGACAATGCACCAACTTATCCGTCATGTGATATTTTAAACGAAAACGACGAGTTCACAGGTAATATTTCTTCCACCTAACGTAGCCTCCTTATTACAGCCCACGGATCAAGGCTTTGTTGAGACATTCAAACGTTATTACAGGAAAGAATTGTTGCGTAAGTTATTGTTAGAAAGAGAAGAGGATGGAGAAGAAAGTCTCTTAAGAAATCATAAGAATATTGACTTGAAAGACGCGTCCTACATGATCAGCGCAGCATGGAATAGTGTAAAGCAAGAGAATTTGAAAAAAAAAAAAAAAAAAAAAAAAAAAAAAAAGAACTGGAATAAAAGTTTGGACACAGAAGAAAATTCACAAAGTATGATTGAAAATGACGAACAGAATGATATGTCCGAAATTCTCGCTATGCTAAAAGAAATAGATTGTCACGAATGTGATGAAGAAGACGTTCATGAATGGATGAATATCGATGATGCAGATCCAGGACACCAAATCATGCAGGACAGCGAGATTGTAAACGTCGTCACTGCTAAAGATGACACCGCCAGCATCTCGTCTATCAGTGCTCCAGGAAGTGAAGATGAAAGTATACCAACAGCTTCTGAGGCGTTCACTTGTTTAGATACTGCCTTGCGATGGTTTGAAGACCAAGATGAAAGTGACGAGTTTCAGATATCTGCAATGAAAGAAGTACATGACTTAGCTGCTCGTAAGCGTGGAGGCTTGCTTAGACAGACCAAAATAAAGATTTTTTTTAAACTTTAATTTTTGTATTGTGCATGCACAATGCATATGTAATATGTAGATAGTTTTGTTTAATAAACTGTACCACATACTATATATTCCTACTGAAGTTGCCTTTGTACGTTACTTTGTAATACTAAACGAGATGCCTGTTTTTATGAATAAATTGACTGTACAGTACTTCTTTTTGGCAAATAAACACGTACAGTTCGATTATCCGAACAAACCATTTTTCCGAACTCCCATGTCCCCCCAGTTACTTCGGATAATCGACGTTCTACTGTAATTTGAACATGAACTTCGTAAATCAGTCGGCTTGTAGCACCATAAAAATTAGGAATGAAGTTACCTAATTGTTCTTGCAGATGCTGCTACTGCAACATTCTGTCGTCGATTTAAAAAAATTTGTGTTGGTAACTTATTAGTATGGTATCATGTACAATACGACTGAGTAGAATGTTCAGAGTCAGATCATAACAATGTAATTTAGTAAAAATATTTTTCGTGAATACGTATCGGACTTCGAAAAGAAAAATAATTTGCAACAGAAAGAATGACTGCAGGTCCTAAAGGTACTGTAAATGAGAAATAAGGAATTGCTGCATATTCATGAAATGCTATAACCGATTGTAGACGATACATCTCACCATAATGGCGTGCGAATTACCACAAGACTAAGTACTCAAACATTAACGTCAATTATTTTATTTGACATTGTTGTCTAAGAGTGAGACACATTAATATTTTATTATATACCACATATATAGTGTTTAAGCCATTGTCACAAAAAATGAAGCTTATATTCAAAAACGTAACAGTTTTTGTCATCATTATCAAACGTAAGAATATTGCAAGAAATTGAGCATAAACTGAAAATATCATATGAATAAATTATGTAGTTTTTCCAGTAACTGGTGCCAGACCATATAGAGGAGTGAAATTGGCTCTCAGCTTTCTGCTATATTCACAACATATGGTACAGACCATTTGCAGCCATATTTTATTCCATGCCGTACAGCAACAGAGCAAGCTGGATTGTTGAAATAGATGGTAATGATTGTATGTATGTAGGGTAGTCATTTTCATACATGAAATTATTTTATTGTAATTTGCAGATGCACCTGATGATAGGACAAAGGTCCTGAAACTCGAGTAGTGCATACAAATAAAAAAAATTAAATAACTGTTGGGGATCCCATTATTAAAGAAGAAGACACTAACTAGGTCTCTAGAACATCAAAGAATATGCATGAAAGATACGTATGGATCTGCTCTGGTAGTGAAGGGGAGCACGAAGAAATAGAAGACTGGTGAGAATTTGCCGATTTCCCTAAAATGAAGTATGAGACAGTGGTGGATCTACGATGATTCCCATCCAGGGAAAAGATAGTGCCGCCTCTTTTTTGTTGCTCCCCCCCCCCCCCAACTCTTCAGTGGCACGTCACCATATTGGCCCACTGATGGCCGGTTTCCGAAATAGTAGTTACCTGTCCCGTCATAGTTATCTGTGGGTTACCTGAACGTTAAGTACAAAATGGGTTTCCGAGGCAACAGTTACCGTCACAGCCGTAGTTACCTGTCCGTTAAAGATAAATGCGCGTTCTCCCGGAGTCACCTACATGTTAACGTTAGCGCTAGTTGCTTCCACACTCAAGCCCGTAAATTATTTAACACTTGTTATTTGATTTTATGAATGGTTGCCGTGAAATTTTCGCACAATTTTAGAAGTTTTGAAGCTGAAGAATTAAAATTCTTTCGTCGTCGTCATCACCGTCTTCTTCTTGTTCTTCTTTTGATGCTATGGACAGTTTTTCAGAAGAGGGAAACTTAGCTGTACTCGGCAATGTTGAAAGACCACGACGCGTTTTTCGTGTTAGAATACAACCATTTGATCTATATAATGAGAGCGAGTTTCATATGCGTTTCTGGCTAAAGAGAAAGAAATCTGTCGAATGACGTCATTGTCGGGGTCATACTAATCGGGAAAAAACGCGGAAAATAACATTCCAGGTTAAATTTTACATCGTGGTCGGCGATCGCGTGAGATAATGTTGGCAACAGGTGACGTTTGCAACAGCTGCATCTCCCTCGCGATTGTTCAAGCAACATCTCGAAACTGAGCAACAGTGTCCAACATTATCACTCGCGATCGGGCGATCTGGATGTAAGATTTCATCACATTCCGAATCACAAAACCATGCTCTCCTATTAAAGTTTTCAATGAACCATAAAGATACTTCTCTTTGCAATAGTGTTCTGCCATGCAATTGCTATTATGATCGATGAATTTTTCAAGTGACTAGTGTTCATTGAAACATGGGGCTCGGGTAGATGGACGTGTGGACGTAACTTGATCAGCTGGTAGTGTAAAAAGTATTGTCATATTCACAGAACAATGGGAAAAGGAATACTTCATAAAAATAAATGTTGACGACAGAAATAATACAGATGTTAAATGTTTTAAATGTTTGTTGAGCTTATGGGACTTAACTACGAGGTCATCAGTCGCTAAACTTACAAACTACTGATCAACTACCTTATATTAAGGACGGACAAATATCCATGCCCGAGGGGGGATTCGAACCCCCGACCGTAGTGGCCGTGCAGACCGTGACTGGAGCGCCTTAGTCCCCTCGGCCACCGCGGCCGGCTGATACAGATGATTTCTATTACTAACCCTATCTTTGTTGTTTGTTCTGGCTTTTCTTTTTAAAACAGAATGCAGCGCTTTGATCTACCTTACCGTTTTCTCTCCTGATTTAAGGAATTGTACAATTTTTGACATCTTCCAAGGCCTGTTGCTTTTCCAAAATAGTCGAACAATTTGTCTTTTTATTTTCTATAACTGACTTCCTTTCTGGAACTAGGTCGTTCAAAAGGTGGGTGCCTGCAAAATATTTTCACATTGAAAAGTCAAAATCGGTGATTGAAATTTCGCAAATATATCCCGCCACAAGGAATAACGTCTTTCTTTTAATGATTTTCACCTCAAATCGTGCAACATTTCGTTGAAGCTTTCCCCCGTGTAACGTAATGAAACGAGCTACCCTTCTCTGAACCTTATCAATGTCTTCCGTCAGTACCACCTGGTGAGGGTCCCACAATGGGCAACAGAACTCCAGGAGAGGACGCACAAGTATGATGTAGGCAGTCTCTTTGGTGGAGTTGTTTCATCTTCGAAGCGTTCTGCCAATGAAACATAACCTTTGGTTCGCCTTTCTCTGTGTTCTCTCTAGTCTAAGTTGTTCGTAATTGTAACTCCCAAGTATTTGGTAGAATTTACGACCTTAAGGTCTGACTGATTTATTGTGTAATTGAAGTTCAGCGGATTTCTTTTAGTGGTCATGTGTATTACTTCACACTTTTCATTATTTAGTGTTAATTGACCATCTTCACAGTATGTAGGAATTTTGTCTAAATCGCTTAGCAGTTGGTTTTGATCCTCTGTTGACTTCACTAACCGATAAACGACAGCATCATCCGCGAACTGTCAAAGGGAGCTATTCATATTGTCTCCTAAATCGTTTATAAACACAAGGAAGAGTATGGGACCTATAACGCTTCCCTGGGAAACGCCATATATCACTTCTGCTTTACTCGTTGTCTTACCCTCAATTACTACGAACTGTGTCCTTTCTGATAGGAAATCGCGAATCCAATAAGTTCTGAATTAAAGATACTCTGTGTGCGTTGCTGGGGTATATTAGTCCAGAATATATTTTGTCATAAACTGCCAGACGTTCGCGAAGAGTTAAAGAGATCCGTTACTTAATTTTTTTTCTCAATTTATGTCGATGGTGATAATTTTTAGTCGTTAGGCAACCGGATTCAGACATTATGACCATCTTCAGATCTGTCATTGCTATAACACGTCCTACCTATGACTCAGCTGTGATCATCTAGGTAAATAAGTAAAATGGACGAGTTTGGAACAATGCGTGCCACGTTCGGTGGCGCTTATACGTGTTGAAATGTGGCCGCCGGCAAGCTCCGAAGGCATGGGCGGATGATAAGCTCCAACTCTTCAGAAATGGAGCGCTGGCTGTTTAATGTAACGGAAATGAGTACTAGAGGGGTGCGGATGTGGAATTCCGTAGCACCTAAAACCGTAAAATTAGGCCAGGATGGTACTGCGCAATACAACCGTGACTACAGACTGTACCCAGGGCCGGTGCGAAACGGGGCGGTACCAGACACAGGTAGTGGCCAACACCACCTAGAGAGAAGGCCGCGGCGCTCTCGTGTAACGTCAGGCAGAGTAGGGCGCATAGCTGACTGGGTAGTCGCTGGGGCACGGCCCACTATGCCGAAGCAGCGAGCCAGTCAGCTATGCCAACACCGTCTACATACAAGGCCTCACAACCAGTCCGTGTCATGTCACACCGATAGGCTGCCCTCGCAAGCTCACTGGCTGGCCGCTGGGGCACAGCCCACAGCCTCGTAGCTTCATCGAATGAGCTTGGAACGGCAGCCTTACAACGGGCCGTGCCTACGACAGACTCAGTTAGAGGCCGCGGCCGCCACCTGTCTGGCCGGCCGCTGCGCGGCTGTAGGTATGTCCAGCGGCCAGCCAGTGAGGTGGCGGCCGTGGCCTCTGGGACGTAGGCACGGCCTGTTGTAAGGCCTTGTCTCTAGGTGGTGTTGGCTATGCGAGCGCATACTCTGCCTGACGTCACACGAGAGCGCCGCGGCCTTCTGCTGCGGTCCCTGCTGAACAAGGCGAAGGAGAGGAGCCGAGGTGACTTCTGTGACAACTAGCTTGTTCTGAGAGTAGCCACTGTGGTGCTTATGTGATCGCTGACTAAGAAAACTAATTTTTCAGTTTTTGTCTTTATTTTTAGAATTACCATTCTAGCCTCTGTTGATTCCTACACAAATGAAAAAATACAGATATCGTATTGACAGTCGGCCGATGAGGTCAAGACCGATCAGACGCAATCTCACATCTTTTCCAATTCTTTGAAAACGAAGTGCGTCACAATTTACTGTACCTCGCGATTGTAGTTTTTCGTGTCTAGAACACTGTACAATTGCTATTTTGCATGCACGCTGGTCGTAATTGAGATTTTTTTTCCTTCTTCAAGGTTGAAGAAAGGAACATGTTTCTTCTATTATTGGGAAAACTGGCAGTATGGTAAATAAGCACGCGTCTACGTAATAGCTATAAAGGAGATTAAAGGGAAGAAAAGTGATACCGCGATGGGTACCACACTGTTACCACTTACTGAATAATCAGGGAGGAAAGAACATGATAAGGGTGACATTCGCCTGTCTGTTCTTTCTAATGAGTGAGTGCGATGGAGCGCATTAATACTTTTCTATTTATCATTATCGTTTGTTTGTATAGCTTATGGGACTTCACTAAGGGGTCATCAGTCCCTAAACTTACAAACTACTTATGAACTAGCTAATCCTAAGGACGGCACAAATATCCATGTCCGAGGGGGGATTCGAACCCCCGACCGTAATGGCCGTGCAGACCGTGACTGGAGCGCCTGAGACCCCTTTTTTATGGAAAAAAATTAAATAAATAAAAATAAATAAATAAAATGAAATAAAAATCCTCCGCATCGGCCCGTAAAGATATATGTAGATTTACAATGGGGAAAA
The DNA here is from genome assembly GCA_026315105.1 of Locusta migratoria. NCBI lineage: Eukaryota > Metazoa > Arthropoda > Insecta > Orthoptera > Acrididae > Locusta > Locusta migratoria. The sequence goes on from CM048750.1 coordinate 206,690,047, forward strand.
GGGAGAAATAAATAGTTGCTTCATGTATACTCTTTATTAGTATATATAGTTCTGCATTTTTATATAGAAAATAATGCCCTTCCACATCCAGCGTCGCATTACAACACGGTGCGTTCCAAGGAAGGTCTAGCTGCGGATTATCAGAGAACGTCTTTTCGATTTATTTCGTTGCCGGTTGTAGTTCAGTTAATCAGTGCTTCTGTCGTTCTTGGGTCATCTTCTCCTTTCATCGATATTCCAGCTGCGCGGTGGGTTATGGAACGCACTCCAAAGAAAATTGTTAAAATATTCGCGGTACTTTGGGTTCCTAACTATTGCACAGTGTCTCTCGTTTATATAGTTCCAAAAATCAATCACAGTCTTCTCTCCATCGCCGAACAAATAGTGTACAGCGTGGCCACATATCCATTTAACAGAATTAGTTTTCGCTCTCGGGTAATACGAGTATTCTGGAAAGAGAAGCGATTTGGTTGTTATCATTTCGGGGGTTGTGCGTGTGAAGAAAGCCAGTACCTGGGGCACCAAATACCAAATATCCTTCGCCGATCCACAGGCAAGGCGATGCTCATCTGTATCCATTACTCCGCAGGTGGTACACAAAGGAGAGTCCGCAAGATGAATTCGGTGGAGGCGATACTGGCACACCTGCTTCCCGTTGATGGTGATGTACCACGCAGACTGTACGTCTGTGTTAAGAGTGGGCACGCTCACCGCCCGCCACACTACACGCCCGTTAATATGGGGGTATTTTGATTCTATCACGTTCGGGGCTCTGCCCAGTTCCATGGTGTGGTATATTGCCCTCGACGATATCAATTGTGTGGACGGTAGTGCGGTACGGATGTAGCTGAGGTCGAGGAAGAATTGCCAGATATAAAAGAAAGGGGCTGGAATGTCGGATAGTGGTATTGGAGGGGTGAGGGAGATCGGCCTTAAGGCCTCTAGCAGCAGGCTTGTAAGACTCGTCGGACACTGTCGCCATATCTTCATGTGATAACTTACAAATAAGGCCCGTGCTCTGTCCGGAACGTGAAAAAGTCCTAAACCACCTCTGTTCCTCCATAGTGTGATGGAGTCGTAACGAATCTTGAAGAGCATACCGGTACTTACAAAAGACTTCATAGCCGCCAGCATGCTGTGGGCCAGATATGGCGGGATCGGCAATGTCTGTGCAACAGGGGGATGCGTGACGCCAAGTAGACGTTAGCATATCGCGCCCGTTGCAGAATATCTAGTGTTCTAAGACGGTGGTCACCTATCCCTGTCCTAATGTTACAATAGGCGCCTACTGTTGAGGGCAATCGTCCGCCGCAGGTCAGTTGCAAAATCAATGCCCAAACAGCGTATTGTGTCTGTTATTCTCAACGGGGCCACGCACCTATCGGGCAGCACGTCACCTATAGATATAGCGTGCGATTTGTGTACATTCAGTTCACTGCCCGATGCTGCATCGTAGGTCGACACCCACGCCAAAGCTGCGGGGGCATCGTCTTCACCACGAAGAAAGAGAACCAGATCGTCGGCATAGGCAGTGCAGCAAAAAGTGTGTCCACCGAGTGTCATCCCTGTCAGGCGTTGTCGAAAGCCACAGAGCAGCGATTCCAAACCGAGGACGTACAATATCGTTGATAGGGGCACCCCTGTCACACCGATCTCTGGATGAGGATCGGCGGAGTGAGGCGTCCGTTGTACAATACTCTTGATGTCGCACCGTGAAGGAGACGCACCAATAACTCTACGATGGTCTCGGGATAACCCATCTGTTGTATTACCGCCTTTAAAAATGTGTGGTCGACTCTGTCAAAAGCTTGGCTGAAATCGAGGCAGCCCACAACTCCAGGCATTTTATGTGCCTTGGCAAGTGTGATCGTATCGCGATACCGGCAGAGGGCAGTGCGAATGTTATGACTGAAAGATGCCTGATCCTGTGAAACAACGTATCGGACCCTTTGCTTGAGTCGTGCTGCCAACAGTCGAGTGAAGATCTTCATGTCTCTATTCAGTAAGGTCAAGGGGCGGTAGTCGCTGATTTGGTCCCACCTTGTGGTTTGTGTATAGGTATAATCAGCCCTTCGCAAAATGTCTCAGGGATTTGCACCATGGGGGACATGAGATCGCGGCAGATATGCGTCCAGACTGGTACCAGCACTTGTTGGAAGGTCCTGTAGAATTCCAGAGGGAGGCAGTCAGGGCCTGGCGACTTATTGGCGGGTCCCATCCGTATCGCTTCAGTGACTTCCTCCTCTGTCATATCGGGTCAGTTCAGTGGCCGCAGCTTGTGGAATTTTGCCGTATGTGAGCTGGGATACCGCTTCGATTACTTCTGGGGGGGTGGCGGAGCTCTAAGTACAGCTGCGTATAGTGAGCGTGAAGGACATGTCCTATATCTCGCTGGGTGTCGTATAGTCCTCTGTCTGTAGTCAGCACATGTATCAAGGCCCTTCGTCGGCACCGTCGTTCTGCGATAATATGGTGCATGGAGGAACTCTCTTGAGCTACTCTGTATTGAGTACGGGATCTAACGATCGTTCCTTCAAGATGCTTGTGTGTAAATCTAATTATTTGGGCTTTGGCGTGATTCACCATGGTCTGCCTTGCAGGTGAATATGGCACTGTGGTATATTCCCTTAAAATATTGAAGTAAAAGTCCTTCTTATGTCGCCTCCATGCCGCTACGTCTCTCCCATAGCCTCTCGTCTTCCGCAGGGTAGGCTTAGCGCAGAATAACCACCAAGCTACCGGTCGCCATGAACAAGTTCCCACGAGTCCACCAACTGAAGATTGTGAACAATAGCTCCGAGTTCCATGCACGGAGAGTGACGAGGTAATTGATCCTTCGGAGCTTGAGTACAGTTGAAATCCCCTCCTGCTATAAAGGCGTCTTGTTGTCCCACAAAGAGAGATGTGATCGCTTCTGCGAAGACGGTGGATCGTTCACGACGTCGTCCCGATCCCGACGGCGCATAGACGTTGATGATTCGAACTCCTTGGACAGTGATAGCCATCCCTCTAGCGCCAGGAAGATATTCGACATCTTCAGCAAGAAGACCTTCACGGAAGATGATCGCCACTCCACAGCCACTGGCAGACGTAAGGGAGATGCAGGTCGTGTATCCGTAGGGTTCTGTGAAGTCTTCTACATGCACCTCTTGAAGGAGGGCAATGTCGATGTCCGCTGCTTTGAGCATATCCTGTAGCATGGCCAATTTATGGCGTGCACGTATGTTATTGATGTTAACAGTAGCGATTCGTTATGTCTGTTCGCCTGGTCCTTCTATTGAGTTGTTCAGTACATCGTCGGCAGGCGGATGCGACGGGGCCATGGAAGCTGTTGGTGCAGCCTCAGTCATTGTGCTAGCCGAAGGAGCACTTCTACCCTCAAGGTCTTCCGCTTCATCCTCGATATCGTCTGCCCAAGCATCAGACGTGAAACTTCGTAGTTGTGGAGGGGACATTTCATCGTGAGACTCATGTTGGTGTTCAGTAACAGATGAAGGTGAATCTGAGACAGGAGCAGGTGTTGATGTCGCTGTTGTATCGTGACGTGCCAGACGGGGAGTGATGCCACCGGACACCTGAGAGGCAGAGTCAGTTGCATCATCCGATGTCGGTTCCTCGTCCTTATCTTGCGTCTGATCATCAGAAGGCGAATGGTGCCTCTTCTTGCGTTTCCGCGGGAAGCGCTGTTTGCGGACGTGGTGTTTCATATCGGAGGTAGGTCGGCATTCATCTGGCGCCGTCTTCGTATGGATGAAGGCAGACGTCGGTACTACTTCAGTTTCGACATCCATCTTCTCAGGAGTGTCAGTCTGGTCGGTGCCTTCAGGATTTTTAACCGGGTGTAAGAGCGACGGCTGTACGTTGGCCGTCGTCTTGTCGTCTGTTGTCGATTGCTGCGATTTGGTCTTTTGCAAGAACGTCATTAGGCACTACCGGTGATGAGGCGTCCATCTCCTCCACCTGCTTATTCGTTAGTGGACGTGGACGTAGTTTCCTGTTTGTCCTCGTTTCCTTGGTGCGCTACCGCGTTCAGCGAGGGTTCATTAACGTACGACGGCACAGGATGCTGGAGAGCCTGAACATACGTCACCGGAAGAGTCGTCACTGCATACGGGAGCTGTTCATCCCCAGATGGCAACTGTGTGATCCTGCGCTGCATGCTCTGGGAACGTACATCTACATCTACATCTACATGGGATACTCTGCAAATCACATTTAAGTGCCTGGCAGAGGGTTCATCGAACGTAGGTGTCCTTCTTGTCCACAGCCTGAACACGTCTTCGGCTGGCCGTCATAGACACCACACCAATACAATAAGGTAAATAGAAAAGTGCCGGCCGTGGTGGCCGAGGGGACTGAGGCGCTCCAGTCACGGTCTGCACGGCCACTACGGTCGGGGGTTCGAATCCCCCCTCGGGCATAGATATTTGTGCCGTCCTTAGGATTAGCTAGTTCATAAGTAGTTTGTAAATTTAGGGACTGCTGACCCCGTAGTTAAGTCCCATAAGCTATACAAACATTTGAACATTTTCATAAATTATTATTGCACGGCATCCACCGATAGTCAGATAAGATGGAACATGTTTTTTCAGTTCAATACGTACTTGCCGCACCCCATTGAGCACGGGGTATGTGGTAAACTGTGCCCATTTTTCAGCTTTGTGACTGATCACATGCCCATAAGGGCGAAGCGCGGAAGTCACTGTTTCTTCTGGCACACAAAGGAAAGTTCAAACACTCTTATCGTGCAGAGACCCATGTGTTCAATCGTCACTTCACCAATATGTCCATCCGAGTGACGGAACTTCAGGCCACTTCTGGTCGCGTTCAGAATTCTCTCACAGACCGCGTCGTTCATGAGCTTTAAGTACACCACACTGCTCACTATCGAATAGTGAATACCTACAACTTCGCTATAGGCAACTTTCACTTCGTCTCTAATAAACTGTTCGATGTCAAGTGCCTTCGGTCGTGGATATGCTTTCGAAAAACTGATCTTCAAGGTCGAATGTCACCAGGATTGAGCCATGCTTGCTCTATCAAGGAAGTCGCGCAGACTGAGTTACGTAAACAACCTCAGGCGCGAGACACTGCGGCGGGACGTAAACACGCCATCCGCACCGCTGCGCTGCCTGACGCAGACTGAGTCCCCTCGGCCACCGAGGCCGGCACTTTTCTATTTACCTTATTGTATTGGTGTGGTGTCTGTTCTTTCGGACGTTCGAAAGAACAGACACCACACCAATACAATAAGTATTTAAACGCAACGACGGCGTTAGCTTCAGTTGTTTGGGTATGCATTATCTTGTTGAAATAACTCACAACCATCCCGTTGCAAAAGAATTATAATATTCAGAACGTGTCACGCAGTGGTCAACGTTCCCTCCTCAAACACTAATAGTGAAGGAGAGTGTTAGCTTATCGCACCCCAGATCGTAAGGCCTTAACTGGGGCCTGTGTGTCTTGGAGGAATCCACTCTACAAGCCTTCGCTCGCCAGGTCTACGTTCTACGCGCAAGAAACAATCATCTATATCTATAAATGTGAATGTCTGTTCGGTGTACGTTTATCGCGTCTGAAACACAAGACATAAAGAGCTAAAAATTTGTACAGTTACTAATGTCTGCCCGGGGAAGGCTTTTGCTACCGCTACTAAAACTACAGCTGAGCTGCATCTCAGCTCGAAATGACGGCAACTGGCAAGAGGGAATCACGTGATTCTGCGCGCTCTCGCGTCCTCTCGTTGTTACCCATCAGTCTTCGGAAAAGGAGCGGACGAACTAAGAGGCGAGGGATCTGCGAACTAGTTCGCGTAGTTCGCCTGTGGGAGCGCTCTTCCTAACTTGTTCGTTCGCAAACTACACAAGACTACTATGTAATCATACTCTTGGTTAACAGTGCCGTTATTTTTGTGTACAACCGTGAGTGCCGCATTCCAAATTTTATACTCTACATAGTTGCCACTATGGCTTTGCACTTCTCTGCTGTCAAAGTTATTATTATACACTGCTTAAAACAATTAGAGCATCGGGTAAGATAACACACACATTATACACGTGGTAACGTATTTTATTCAGATTTTGGTGACAATTGTAATTTGTGTGAGATACATACTTTGCTGTCTCAACTCTTTACTTGAGGGGTTTTTTTTTTTTTTTTTTTTTTTTTTTTTAAGAGCTGACCGCCATTTGACTGAAAGTTTCCTGACAACTTTTATCACAACACTTGAAAATGGCCTAAGGCTAGTGATAATAAACAAAACTTTCAGTCAAATGGCGGTCAGTTCTTTTTACAAAAATATATATGACTGAGGCCCCTGACGCCTACAAATTCTTTACTTGAGGTTTACATGGTGTTCACTTAGAACGAGGCACCAAGGGCTACCATAATACTGGAAAAGTAATTTACGTTGCCGTCGAATATCACCTCGCACGGCAAGTACAGTTGCGCACCTGCATGCCAGTCACAATATGAAATTATCAATCAGCTCTTGAGGGATATTTGGCCATTCTTCCATGACTGCAATGTGGCGGCGTGCTAGTTTGGCTGCAATGCGTCTGCGAAGTGCATCGCAGACGTGCTCAATCACGTTTAAGTCCGGTGAAAAAGCTGACCTTTCCATTCGTTCAACTCCTTCAAGCATGTAGTCTACCAGTGTAGGTCTATGGGGAATATCGTTATCGTCCACCAGAAGGAACCCATCTCCCATGGCACCAGCGTAGACCATAACGAAAGGTTGAAGAATCTTGCCCCTATACCTCTGAGCAGTCAAAGCGCCATTCTGAACGACACAGAGGTCCGTACGTCGGGCAATACTGACTCTTGTCCACACCATTCGTCCACCACCATTATATGGTAATGTTTCGTGCACTCTAGGATTGTTCAGAGTTCCACGTTCTCTCGAGATGAGGCAACGACGATTGTCCAAAGCTAAACACAAAATCTTGAATAATTTCTTTGCAGAACTCGGCGCCATTTGCCACGACTCCAATCCTCCGCCCAATAACTGCGGGCTAAAAGGTGTCGTGGTTTCAATGGGACACACACTGTAGGCCTCCGTGCGTATAGGCCGCATTTCTGAAGGCTATTTGGGACTGTTTGTGTTGATATTGCGCGTCATGTTACTGCCAGGAGAGTGCGCTGCAGCTGAGTTGCATTCATCCTCTTGTCTCGACGGGCTGTTAACCGGAAATGTCATCTCTTGCTGGTGTTACCCTTAGACGACTTTGGACTTGCCTTTCTTTAACGGCCCCTGTCATCTTTCTTTGACGTCTGATCAAGAAAGAACGTTTGAAGAAGTTGAAAGAAAACTGTTAGAGGCTTTGGCTACCTTTGGGAACTACTATGAGGAAAACAGCCTGTGACCTAACCCGAAAAAAACTGAAGTATGCGCATTCCACCTGCGTAATAGAGAGGCATCAAGACAACTTGCAATAGAATGGAGAGGCGTTAAACTACGCCACTGCGCCCAGCCTTAATATCTGGGAGTCAGCTTAGACCGAACGCTGTCATTTAAAAAACACTGCACCTATCTAAAAGGAAAAATATGTGCAAGGAACAACATTATTCGTAAACTGACTGGATCCACATGGGGAGCGCGATCATCAGCAATGGGTGTTTTGCAGCAGGAGAATACGCGGAACCAGTGTGGGAAGCATCGTTCCACTCCAAACAAGCAGACATTGCTCTAAATGAGACTGTCACTGGATGTTTGAGGCCACCTCCTGTCCACAAAATTTACCCACTTGCAGCCATAGCACCGCCTAATATCAGATGTAGAGTAGCCAGTGAAGTAGAAAGGAGAAAACAGCAAACCGGCCCACGACACCTAATGTAAAGCCACCAAGCAGTTCCAGCCCGTCTTAAGTCTAGGGAGAGCTTTATCCAACGGACCGTACCACTGGAAGGCCGACCTGAGACTCGCCGCCTATCTTTATGGACGGATTCTTTACAAAATACGAATCTACAACCCAAGGAGGAAACTGCACAAGGGCAGCAACTACAGTATAGTACGTGGAGAACACTGAACAGATTAAGAACAGAAGTCACAAAATGCAAAGTAAATATGGTTAATTGGGGATATTCTGAAAATAACCAATGCGAATGCGGAAACATACAGACTAATGAACATTCACTCATGTGCCCAAGGATGGAAGTTGTTGGCATAACGGAAGACCTGCTTTTATGCAATGACAAGGCCATTAAAGCTGCTGAGTTTTGGAAGAAGACAGTTTAGATGTTCTCATCCGGACACGGAAAGTAAGTAACGGTCCCTGTTCTCTGAAATCGTATCCAGGTCCTCGAATAGCAGCAGGCACTTTCCTGTGTGTCTGTCGCGCTTCCAACATCCTATGGGTCTAGCCATATCTTCGGGTAAGTCACGTTGTTGTTGCTTTGCACTACCTGCTCACTACGCTATGTGTACTCAACAGGATGTGAAATTCGTTTGGTAGAGTACAGACAGTGCAACACCAATCCCCTCTGCGGCAACTTTCTGTTATTACCACTATCTCGGTTGCCGTAATGTTGTTGTTTCCTCTCCGTAGAAAAAAAAATAAAAAATAAAAAATGTTCAATCACTGTAGTTTATTCTGACGATGACAATACAACCTAGATATCTCATCTGATCCCCTAATTGTTTTCACCACACTATTATTGACCAAGTGACATCAGCAGTTATAGGATCGAAGTCGTCTTTACTGGTTTATTAACTTTTTACAGCAGTGGACGTAGATAACATATAGTTAGTGACAGAGAGTGATGAAAATTTCACTTTTCAGTCATTTCGTGACATTGCAGGTACAACGGGAAAAATGTCTACAGGGGTATGTTAACCGGTCCTGTAACATTTTTTTTCCTCCTCCATGTTGCCATGGATGACGCACAACAGTTTTCGTTTGTACCGCAATGACAGTGTACGCGAGGGTTGTAGTAACTCCCCACTGCACTGTGTGAAGAGTAGAAACTCTGAAAGTTCACCAACCTGACGTCTTCTACAGATGTCCCCACGCAAATGAGAGCACGCAGGTCGGAGTTCTAGATTGAGGCTGAAATTATTACACTATTGACAGGAACTTATCTAATTATGAAATAATAATTTCTTGTGGGATGCCATCTAGTTTATTTAAAGACTGCAGAAAACCACCAAACTGCATAATGACATCAACTTGACACACATTATCTTAAATGAAATTAAATATAAAGTCATTTCCCTTTATCTAAGACGTTTAAACTATGTTTTATGACCGCCTACGTATGCATGTTACTCCGCCGATTGCGCGTACTTAAGTCTCATGTTACTCTTCCGAGTGCTTGTTCTGGACTGAAGAGTGGCGGCTCGATGCAAGACTGCCTTCGTTCCGCAATTTGGCGCGCAAACATGGCTGCCGTGCATGACGGTGCATCGTCCGTCTGAAATTATTTGTTTTGTTTATAGAATTACTAGCTCAAACCCCGGCGTTGCCTGGGTATTTATTTATTTATTCCTGTCATTTTTCGGCTGTATATTGATTTGTATAAAGGCAAAACTTGGTGCGTGACGGGGTGGCTTTCCATGGACGTTATTGTTTATGTGCTAATATCTCGTGAACTACGACTCGTACTGTCATACAATTTAGAAGGTATACTCAGCTGTATACGTGTATACTGTCTGTAAAATTTCCTGCGGATACAATTTGTAGTATAGAAATTATAAATTGTAGCGTCATACCGCAGGTTGTAGTTTTAGTTCATGAACAGCGGAACGTTGCTGTTTATATGCTCATATCACATGAACTACGTGTCAGAATGTGATACAATTTAGAAGCTACATTCAACTATATATATGTATACTGTCTGTAAAATTTCCTGTCGCTACAATTTGTAGTGTTCAAATTATAAGTTTTAACGTCATACTGAGAACCGTAGTTTTACTCCATAAACAACGGAAAAGTAGTAAGCGAGAAACTTTTTTCCTTTCATCATTTTGCTATGGGTGTCAGCGAGGAAAAGTTTAGTAAAGGTTTGAAATTATGTTTAATTTTGTTGCAAGTCATTAAGTACTCTTGTTCTCATATAGCGTATTTATAAAGTCTCGCCGCATTATCTGTCAGTTTTCTGCGATTCCTATTGTTTACGACGTTATATCTCCTGAACCATGTGTCGCATGTGGTTCGTACTCGTACAGCAATTGTTATCTCACGTAAGGAATGTGTGTACCAAATTTGATTGAAATCGGTCCAATGGTTTAGGAGAAAATGAGCAGCATTGTCGCTAAATGCAGCAGTTTTAGACACATCTCACTGTTTATAACGTCATAATGAAGGTCTGAAATTTGTTGCAAGTCGTTAAGTACTCTTATTCTCATATAGCGTACTTATAAAGTCTCGCCGGATTATCTGGCAGTTTTCTGCCTATTCCCATTGTTTACGACGTTATATCTCCTGAACAACATGTCGTATGTGGTTCATACTCTTACAGCAATTGTTATCTCACGTAAGGAATATGTGAAATGGGTCCAGTGGTTTAGGAAAAAATGAGCAGTATTGTCGCTAAATGCAGTAGTTTTAGACAAATTTCATTGTTTATAACGTCATATCTCGTGAACTATATACCGTATGTGATTCTTACACTTACGGCGACCGTTCTCATGGATTGAAGCTTACGTGTACAAAATTTCATAAAGATTGGAACAAAACTGTAGATTTGTATGTAACACGTACAAACATACGGACACTCTGCTTTATATATTAGATCAATTATTAATATGTTTTACCGACGCAGGGCACAGCTTAGCTTTGAGAGGTTTTTATGAACTGAGTTTGAAATTGACTATATTATTAGTTTATTAAATATTAATAAAAATAGGAATGCGTTTTGGCGCGTGACTGCCAGTTCAAATGTTCAAATGTTTGTTAAGCTTATGGGACTTAACTACGGGGTCATCAGTCCCTAAACTTACAAACTACTTATGAACTACCTTATACTAAGGACGGCACAAATATCCATGCCCGAGGGGGGGGGGGGGATTCGAACCCCCGTTCGTAGTGGCCGTGCAGACCGTGACTGGAGCGTCTCAGTCCCCGCGGCCACCGCGGCCAGCTGACTGCCAGTGATACAGCCATTCGGCGTCCAGTGCTTGCCGCTCGGGGTCTTCCCTAGAATTCGGGGAGATTTGCCAGTGCTCATTCCCATGAGAACCCGATCTATTGTACCTCACCAGCTTTTACCATCTTTCGCCTACTGGTCCTAACCGGCTGCACTGAAGAAAACCTTTGATGTTAATATGATGGCTTTAAGCCAGATGTATTACACAGGGAATTTGCAGTAAGCTACATGTCGACCGCACGTGCAACTGACTCTGTCTGGTGGGTGAGTGAATCCCCTGCCTATTGTACCACCTGTCATGGTTCTCACCAGCTATTACCAACTGTCACTTACTGGTCCTAACTGGATGCTCTGAAGCAATACTTTGATGTTAATATGATGGCTTTAAGCCAGAAATGTTAGACAGTGAATTTGCAGTTGTCTACATCTCGACCGCACGTGCAGCTGACTCTGTCTGGCGGGCGAGTGAATCCCCTGCGGTCAAGGCTGTCTGGGATGCCGGATCCCGCGCCGCGCCGCCTCGGTCTCTGACTTGACTCAGGCACGTGGTTGGCGGCCCTGACTGGCGCACTCTCTATTACCTCATCGCCGCTCACCGCTTATCTCGCGATCTGTGTGCGTCAGCGATACCAGGAACGCCGCGATATTCTTACTACCTGGTCTCGCGGTGCCTTTAAGGAACTGCACTTCGACCTAGGCGTCTCTCACAAGGAAAATAGAAGCTGTGCGGCCTATCTACTTCATTTCCAATGGCGTGGTGTTTATTCCTGATTTCTCTTTCCGGAAGACGGGGGAATCTTTGCGCATTTGGTTTCACATTTCTAATGTTTGTAAAGCTATAGGACCATCTATCACTAGATATCTACTTAAACTAACAACACGCACACACCCATGCCCGAGGGAGGACTCGAGCCCCCGACGGGGAGTACATCTACATCTACATAAATACTCTGCAAATCACATTTAAGTGCCTGGCAGAGGGTTCATTAACCACTTTCATAACTTTTCTTTACCGTTCCATTCTCCAATAACGCGCGGGAAGAAAGAACACCTAAATCGTTCCGTTTTTGATCTGATTTCTCTTATTTTATTGGGATGCTCATGTCTCCCTAAGTAGGTGGGTGCTAACAAAATATTTTCACATTCAAAAGTCGGTGATTGAAATTTCGCAAATATATCACGCCGCAATGAATAACGTCTTTCTTTTAAAGATTTCCACCCCAATTCATGCAACATTTCCGTGACGCTTCCCCCCCCCCCCCACCCCCCGTAACATGATAAAACAAAACGAGCTGCCCCCTTCTCTAAACCTTCTCAGTGTCTTCCTGGTGAGGGTCCCACACTGGGCAATAGTACTCCAGGAGAGGATGCACAAGTATGATGTAGGCAGTCTCTTTGGTGGAGCTGGTGCATCTTCGAAGCGTTCTGCCAATGAAACGTAACCTTCGGTTCGCCTTCCCCGTAATATTTTCTATGTGTTCTCTCCAGTCTAAGTTGTTCATAAGTGTAATACCTAGTTATTTGGTAGAATTTACGATCTTAAGGTTTGACTGATTTATCGCGTAATTGAAGTTCAGAGGATTTCTTTTAGTGGTCATGTGTATTACTTCACACTTTTCTTTATTTAGTGTCAAAAATGTTCAAAGGTTTGTAGAACTTATGGGATTACCTACGGGGCCATCAGTCCCTAAACTTACAAACTACTTATGAACTACCTAATGAACTACTACTACAGATGACGCTGTCATTTATCATCTATTAAAGTCATCTGAAGATCAAAACCAACTGCAGAACGATCTGCACAAATATCCATGCCCGAGGGGGGATTCGAACCCCGACCGTAGTGGCCGTGCAGACTGTGACTGGCGCGCCGCAATCCCCTCGGCCACCGCGGCCGGCATTTAGTGTCAATTGCCAATTTTCGCACCATGTAGAAATTTCATCTAAATTGCTTTGCAGTTGCTTTTGGTCCTCTGTTGACTACACTAACCGATAAACGACAGCATCATCCGCGAACAGTCTAAGGGAGCTATTCAGATTGTCTCCTAAATCGTTTATAAACACGAGGACGAGTAGGGGACCTTCCCTGTGGAACGCCAGATATCACTTCTGTTTTACTCGATGACTTACCATAAATTACAACGAAGTGTGTCCTTTCTGATAGGAAATTGTGAATCCAATCGCACAATTGGGGAGATATTCCATAAGCACACAATTTCATTAGAAGCCGCTTGTGGGGTACAGTGTCAAAAGCCTTCCGGAAATCCAGATATATGGAATCGATTTGAGATCCCTTGTCGATGGCACTTAACACTTCATGTGAATAAAGGGCAAGCTGTGTTTCGCAAGAGTGATACTTTCTGAATCCGTGTTGACTATTGGTTAATAGGTTAATAGCCACGCCCTCCGCAGCAAGGCGTCCTAGAGTGCTCGGCCACTTCTGCAGGTCCTGTATTCATATGCCTCAAGTTTCAGACGCTAGTGAAAACTCTATAAAACATGGCCATCTCATAACGTCGATTCTAGTTATTATAAAATTAAGCGTGTGCACGTTAGCGCAGTCGTGCGCTTTTATCGACACTTTGTACAGGGTGATTATACAGTAATTAAGTTAAATTTTCAGAAAGCTGTAAAAATAACACGACTGGTTAGATTGACGTGAAATTGCAACTGAATGTTACCGGAGAGGTAGAAAACGTATGACAGAAGAAAAATAAATAGTGTGAAAACTCTGTCAGTAGATGGCGCTATATGTCATAATATGTAAATAAAAACACCTTGAAAGGTGTCTTTCATACTAGATTATTATCTCTCTCTAGGTTGTTTAATATATATATTGCTTTTCATATAATGAATGAACAATATTTACTGTCTGTAATCTGTAACCTGGGTGGATGTTAAAGTCTTTATATCATATCTTTGGATGTTATACATTATCGCTGGTAAAAGACAGAGAGAGAGAGAGAACAGTATAGTATAGTGCAGTGCTGTGCAGAGAGTCTCGGTGGTAACATGTCTTGAATGAAGAGGCTGTCCTACCAAGCAGTGGAGGCACTATTATTAATCAACTTTCTTTGTGATGAATACATCCTTGAAGTCACTACATATGAGATCTTTCTGTTTATGAAAGAAACTTGCAGATGTGGAAAAGTCAAGTTCTGAAATTATAGAGACACTATAGACATTGTTAAACTAGTGTGTAAAAGAAAATTTAAATAATAATAATAGTAATAATAATGTCACAAATCGTATATTCCATTTTTTTTAGTAGCGAGTAGTATTTCATTTGCATTTCATAGAATTTTGATAAAATGGTTAATGTTACGTTGTTTCGTACGTGTGTGATTGTGCTACATTGAACTATAAAGGAAATTAATTTACCGTGTGTTAATGGAAGTCATATTAGTGGCTATTTTGAAAGGAATTAATTGCATGACAAAACGAACGTTTCCATGTGCACAGTCAGCCAAATTAAATTACTAATCACTAAGTTCAGATCATTGATAGAGATCAGTATTATTCAGATGCTGTTGTCAAAGTAAAATGTTAAAAACTTGTGTAACTCAGTAAAAGATTCTGATGCAAAGGTTATACGTTCTTTCTGTCATGCTGTTGAATTGGTCAAACACGACATTGAGTTCGTTGTACAGTTAACAAACAAAGTACTGATGCGTAACATTTTTTATCAAACAAAAAATTTTGGCATGCTGTCTGACAGGACACTCACATTCAAATTTGTCCAGCGCAGTAGTCTGATGCACATCCATAGTCTTTAAAAAGTTCGAATATGTCGATTTCTGGTGTATTTGTCTAATCTAAAGTTTTATTCGTACCTGGGGCACATTTTCAACCTGTCACGCACACGATCCATTGAAGTTGGTATAAACTCGTAGGGTACACGGATTTCCCTAATTTCGCGCCTGAGACGTTCACGATGACTCAATGCAGGATCGCGCTCTGGTTGTGAGGGCGTTTAACAAGAATTACTGTTCACCAGACGATCTGCAATGTTCCACTCTCTGAAGTTTCAAAAAAGGTGTTGGACCGATGACTGCAGTGGGTCAGGAGAAAATGATTCGAAAATTCGAAAAGACAGGTTCATCTGGTGTGCGAACTTGTACAGGGAGGAAAAGAATTGTTCGACTTCAGTGGAAGAAGTGGTCAAAGCAATGCAGGGAGAGTAGAGTAGTCGTGTGCAAACGTATATTGCGCGGGAAATAGCCCCAACATTCGACAAACCTTTGAGGAAGGTGCGAAAATCCTACTAAACATCCTTCTTTGCTATCCATTCAAAATTATCCATGTTCACGTGTTGCTTTCTGTTGACCTGCCGACAAGAGAGACTTTTGCTTTAGTATTTCTTGCTCACGTGCAAGTGAACGATGAATGGCAGGAGAAGTTTCTGTAGACAGACAAAGCCCACTTCCATCTGAAAGGATATGTCAATACATAGTGTTTTCTAATATAGGCAACAGAAAATCCACACAAATCACTGAGTACTGCTTCATTCTGAAAAGGTCACTATGTGGTGCGGGTGTACGGCATCATCTATCATAGGGCCATATTTTTTTTCGAAGAGACAGGTGCTTCCGGTCCTGTTATCTCTACCTTAACTCGTAAACGCTATCTACATATACACATCTACATCTCCATGCACACGTAAGTGCCTGGCAGAGGGTTCATCGAACCACCTTCATACTATTCATTTAACATTCCATTCTCGAATAGCGCGCAGGAACAAAGAACATAGAGCTCTGATTTCTCGGATTTAATTCTGATGATCATTTCTACCTATGTTGGTGGGAGTCAACAATATATGTTTGCATTCGGAGGAGAATGTTGGCGTTTGGAGTTTCGTAAGTAGACCTCACCGCAGCGATAAACGCGTTCTTGTAATGATTTTCATCCCAGATCCTGTATCATTTCCGTGGCGCTGTCTCCCCTGTATCGTGAATATTCAAAACGGGCTTCCTTTCTTTAGACTCTTTCGATGGCTTCCGCCAAACCCACTTGATAAGGATCCCACACGACACCAGTGCTCCAAATGAGGACGGACAAGTGTGGTGTATGCAGCCTCTTTAGTAGTTCTGTTTTTAAGTGTTCTGCCAATAAAACGCAGTCTCTGGTTCGCCTTTCCTACGACATTATCTACGTGTTCGTTCCAGTTTAAGACTGATGTAACAGTAATTCCTAGGTATTTAGTGGAGTTTACGGCCTTCGGATTTGCAGTTGGTTCTGATCATCAGATGACTTTACTAGACGATAAATGACGGCGTCATCTGCAAACACCCTAAGAGAACTGCTAAGATTTTCTCCCACATCGTTTATCTAGATGATGAATAACAGAGGACAAAAAACTCTACCTGTGGAACGCCGGATATCACTTCTGTTTTAGTCGATGCCTTAGCATCAATTACTGTATAGATCATTTTGCTCGAGATATTCATAGTACTCTAATACAGAATATGTTCCAAAACCCTGCTGCAAATTGACTTCAATAAAATAGGCTTGCAGTTTAGTAGGTTACTCCTACTGCCTTTCTTGAATATTGGTGTGACCTGTGCAACTTTGCAGTGTTTTGGTACAGATCCTTCGTTGAGCGAGCGGTTGTATAAAGCTAATAAGTAAGGAACTATCATATCAGGATAATCAAATAGAAATCTAGTGGGTATATAGTATGAGTGTCTTTTGCGCAACCACTTCAATTCAGCTTTCCAACTAAGTGGATGTGTGGTTGGGACCATTTGCATGCAAGATGGCGCACCTCCGTACATAGCAAATCCAGTTAAGCAGCTGCTGAAGCGCCATTCCTGAAATGCTAGGCTTATCAGCAGCTATTTTCCTACGGCCTGGTCATCCCGATCACCTGATCTTAATCCGCGTGACTTTTGGCTGTAAAGCTATCTGCAAGATGTTGTGTTCAGTGAACCACTTGCGAACGTAGCCACAATGAAGGCACTCATTCTTCAACAGATCCTGGACGTGACCCCAGAACACTTCAATAAGTTGTGGAACATGCTGTTTCTCGATTTCAACATCTTGCAGAAAACAGTGGACAGATTAGTGCCAGTCACGCCGAAATTAAGATCCGATTTGATTTTTATTCAGGCTTTTTATGCGGTTTTTGGCCTTTCGATAGTTAAAAATCAATGTTATTGATGCTTTTCACGGGTTTTTGGCCTCAGAACAACTATAAACCGATTTCTCCTGCCGATATTAAATAACAGTATCGTACCTGTACATCAATGCTCACTGCCAAGTAGTACAGTTTGTTTAACGTCTAACTTACACCTTAGGCATTGGTGTATGATTCATTTCTCATTTGTAGTCGACAACTATTAAATTATGATGCTTACTGCTTACCCTCTGCCAGGCACTTAAATGTGATTTGCAGAGTATCCCATGTAGATGTAGATGTATCCCATGTAGATGCCATCTATTGATCACTTTTCGCACTATTTATTTTTCTACTGCCATACTTTTCCCCTTTCCATTGTAATTTGACGTCTTCAGCGTTTTCAAAGTTTAACTTTAATTTTAGTCATCCTGCACACTGTCAGAAAAAAAGTTCACCTGTAAAGATTTTGATCAGGTAACTCTAGATGCCACGTGGCGACAGCAGATGTACTGATAATGGTCTGAATGTCACAGCCATAAGACTCAGTGTACTACTAACGAGTGACACAAACAGGAGACATACCATACCATACCATAGTGACGAATCCATGCTTCCTGAAGCCAAAAGAGCAAGTTTGAAAGTGGTGAAATTGTGGTCTTTCAAGTGGCAGGATGGTATTTTCGCAAAATTGCCAAAGAAGTTGGACTTGCTGCGGATGATGTGAAACATATATAATAACAGATTTTAAAGGACGTGAAACAATATATCTTAAAACACAATCGCGCTGACATCGTAAGCATCGTTTCGGTAATCCGTCTAAACTCATCTGTGAACATTTCACAGACGTAATTCATTTTTAGAAGACTACATTATCGGGTAATTTTATTTTAAACAATGCTATGTAGAAATTAACCAACAACACGTGGCTTGTGGTCTAAAATACAAATTAACATGCTTAAAATAATGAAACAAAGAGTCCACGACACCCAGAAGAAGGCTGCTTGCAATAGTGGCCGCAATGTCGGTGAAACATTTGATATACTGACGATGCGGTCCAACACCCAGGATAGTTTTATCAACAATGACAACGGCCGCGGAAGCCTTCGTTTACAAAGAGTCCATCAGTTACTTTCTCCTCTTGTATTCGCCCCAGCTGTTGAAAGACCATCCGTCATCTAGTCTGTCCGATACCAAACAGTCCCACCTTATAATTGTAGAATTTTACATACAAAATTCCTCAGTAGAAGTGTTAAATTGACCTTGCAGGTACTGTTATGATCATTTAATTTATTTTAATTAATTTCATATTGGAACATTCACAAACGCGCAAGTGTCCGATCGCGAAGTTGATGCGAAAATGTAACTGATCTCAATTCGCATAACTAATTAGAGAAATGCATTAGCTATCGTATTTTGAAGTGTGGTCACAGTGTTCTCCTTTCATTTATCCAAAGATACCCTGAAGATACCCTGCATCGGTCATTGCCATACAGGAATCTATTACACACTGTAGAGTTACTCTTAATATTACAAATAGATTCTCAGGACCTTAAAAATTCATTGCGGGAGGCCTGGAGATTTTATTTTATTTATTTATTTATTTTAATTTTATTTATTTATTTATTTTTAATTTTGTTTCTTACCTTTCTGAAAAGCAGCCTTCCACAGTACGTTCTGAATGTCATAAAATATAGTGAATATTTCCTATCTAAGAGAATCTCTTTAACTGTTATCTGGTCCACAGTCTCCAAAATTTTTGAAAGAAAATATGATCCGTATTGTGCTGTAAAATTGTCTCATTTATTTCTGCTATTTGCCAGCTTTAACTCGAAGTCACTTTGAAACGCTTCGACATTCGACAAGTCTATCCTTTAGTGACACTATGTACGAAATATTTGCAATTTTAGTCAAATACATTGTGGCTGAAACTAGCACTTCTAATTTCTAGTAAAGAAATTTGCTTGGAATTAGAACGGCACACACAACGGTGATTTGTGTTCTAATATTTTTAATTGTGCAAACTTAACAGAAAATGTTTAAAACGCCCAGTTAAGCCCGAAACTCAACTGTATTTCAAGAAATTCAGCATTCACCACCCCGAAAGTACGGAGACCCGTACAATACAAAATGAATTTGAGGTGTCAGAGGCGCGGCGCAAAAGCCGTGCGCATTGAGGCGTCGTGCTGCGGTGCGCGCGGCTGTTCGCCGTTGAGGTTCGCGTCCTCCCTCGGATATGGGTGTTTGTGTTGGCCTTAGGTTAGTTTAACTTAGTTTAAGTACTTTGGAAGCTAGGGACTAATAACTAAACAGTTAAGTTCCATAGATTTACAAACATTAGAACTATTTTTTTCTTTAGGTATCTGAATTTAATTACATATTTCCACATGTTTTAATAACGCAAAAAAATTAAGCAGCGTGTCCTATTATCAACGTCCAGTAATTCAAAACGCCTATACCAGTAATTTTAATTCTACAGCGTTTAGTTTACAGTTGTTTATCATACAGCTATGGGTAATAATTTCGAAAATAACGTAGCGAGCTGTCGAGCATACGTATAATTATGGTCTTCCTTTTATGTGGCTGTCCCCACCGTTAAAACTTATTACACCCTGACCGTTGCACCCTAAATTAATTCCCGCGCTTGTTAATAGTTTTTCTTTTTTGTTTTACACAACCACAACTCGCAAAACCTCAGTATTACGCAAAATAAAAAATAAAAAATAAAAAATGGCCGGACGAGTGAAGAAAGCAAGGAAAAACACCGGTGACTTGCAGGGAGTGGACGGAATATTATGAATATGTAACAGACACATTATTACACAGCCACATTATTTACTGATTAATAATGATTTGTCCTTGACAACAGCTGCAACTCTTCGTGGAATGGATTGGTAAAACAGGTTTATAGTTTCTAATAGAACGTTATTCATTTTCGTACCACAACACTTGGCAATTAATTGAACGATTTTGGAATTGTAAATTTTGTCCTTACTCTCTGCTCCAAGACACCTATAACGGTTCAGTTACGTCGAGACGTGGCGATTTTACTGGTTTTGACAACTTTCTGATGCTGAACAAAGCATTCCTCAACTAGCGTGACTGTGTGTGTGTGTGTGTGTTGGGGGTGGGGGGTTGGTGGGTGGATGGGTCGGTCGTGTCGGGTCATGAGGGTGAGCGGCTGGGTGCATTATCATTTTGGAATACACTAGTGATTTTTTTAGCAATATTTTTCTCATTTTGCTGTCGAAAATGGTGATGTATTCGTTCAGTTATCCGACCAATGAGGGTACTGATAGAAAAAGTTGAATACCACGATATAGATTCCCAAATGGTGATGGATCGTCCTTTATGATTTACTGCAGGAAGCGAGCACGCCGTACGTTCAGCTCGTGTAATCAGTTATTCATTGGACCGTACCATATACTCCCAATCATCAAGAGCCCATGTTTCCGATCGAGGCTGCAATTTCTCCTCAGCTTTGCGTTGGATTCAGTTATTAAGAGTTTGCCAACTGCATCCCATTCAAGAACTTTAAGCACCAGCCGTACTGTTTTTATCGCAACATTATTACTCCATTGAATGTTGAGTTTTGCGGACGCTTTTTTCGTGGTAGTTTCATGTTGCCTGGCTACAATACATGGAAGAGGCCCCGCTGAAGCTCGCAACACAAAGAACTAGGCACGACGCGTCATTTTTAGGGATTGGGCGTACCATAGATATATCAAGGTCTGATCTCAACGGCTGATTTTTCCACAACCATAACATTACAGCTGGTTATAAATAAAAGGGCTTTTCTCAAAGCTAGCTCTTACAATAATTTCCATAAGTAAAGAAGGAATATTAGACTATAAAGAAATATTACAATTCAACATAATTGGGATCATGATCACCCGGGAAATTCGTAGAGGCCCGAACGAAAGAAGCCCACTCCGCACTCGCCCTAGTGTACTCTGTAGCGGAGTACTCCTCACCAGTGTAGTTAACCAGCAAGCATGTCAAGAAGGTGGACACCAAGCTCAACGCTGTAATGAAAAACATAGCTGGATGCATAACACCACTATATTGACTTCATTTGGTCATATAGCTCTACCCTCCCCGCAAAGGCAGGTAGCTCTGATGAAGGATTCAAATCCTCCCTCGAGCATGGATGTTTGTGTCGTTTTCAGTATTAGTTCATAAGTAGTTTGTAAGTTTAGGGACTGATGACCCCGCAGTTAAGTCCCATAAGCTTTACAAACATTTGAACCTTTTTCTGATGAAGGAATACACAAAAATAATGAATAACCCCTACTTCCTATCCATGAAGATGACCCAACTTGGGAAAGAACACGTCTCCGCTCTAGAAATCCCCCTCTAATCTGACTCAACACCTGGGTCAGCTGCCAACTTCAGAATGCATTCTAAGTGGCACGAGAGCTGGACTGATAGTGCCTTCGCTGACAACCACGAACTTATCTGTCCATCAGAGAAACCTGAGGGCTTTGAACTTGCACGACAACTATGGAAAAGCCTAAACAGAATCCGAACAGGACATGGACGATGTGTACACAACCTACACAAGTGGGAAAAGCTTCCCAGCCATAGCTGTGACTGTGGGGCACCAAATCAAACAATACAGCACGTCGCTCTGGACTGTGAATTAAGAGCCTACCACGGTAGTCGGGCTGACTTCTTCAACGCCACACCGCCCTGCCTCGAATGGATCGCCAATCTGGACGTCAAAATTTGAAGACTCGTGTAACGCATAATATCTGCTGTTACGTTTCTTTTTACTGTGTTTATGTATTGTATTTTATCTGAATACCAGCTTAAACCTGCGGCACCGGTCGCGTGTTGGTTGATTATGATAGATAAGCTATCTTTCAGTAGTGTGCTAATCGTATGCTTATACTTACAGAGAAAGAGATGAAGACATTGTAGCACGCATAGACCAAAGATATGGTCTGTGGAATCACGTTTCGCTGTATGTAACCTCCTTGCTACAGAGTATCAAACGTCATCGCTGGCCTTCAGTCCGAAATTTTTATAATTTGACGACTTTCAACCACCATATCTTCAACCCCCTTATAGCTATCGGCATGGAACTGCTATGGTGTACAACGGGAGACTTCGGACAACAATTACACACAGACCATTCGTTTGCGTTCTGTACTTTTTGCTGCAGAGCGAAATATTAACACACACACACACACACACACACACACGCACTCGCACGCACGTAGAATTTTATATACACCAATATACTCCACCCATTTATCATCATCAACGCTCAAGCAACAGTGCAACCAATAAAACCATTTTCAAAGAGTAAATATAATTTTCAGAGAGTAATTATTGTTCCGCATTTCGCGTTATATTAAAAATATATTACTAAATATCTATCAGATCTCTATAAAACCGTGCCTAAAACCTTCGTCACGTATAAATTAGTAACTGTACAAGTCTCTGCGTTTTGTCGTTCGGACGTGATACGCGTACACCGAAAAGACATTCACATTAATATATATATATATATATATATATATATATATATATATATATATATATATATATATATATCCGATCGCCATAAAACCGTGCTTAAAGCCTTCCCCGGGTAGACATTAGCAACTGTACAAATTTTTAGCTCTTTATGTCTTGTGGTTCAGACGTGATAAACGTACACCGAACAGACATTCACATTTATAAATATAGATGTATCCTTCTGTGATGTACTTTATAGTGTATTTACCATATAATTTGATTATATAATGAGGGAACTACATATGTACGCTAAATAAATAAATGGAAGTCTAAAGATAATCGTAATGACCTTAATGATGAAGAGACTCGGTGTACAATATGGCAATGCAATATTTGCTAAACCAGGCCTAAATGTCTCGTTTATTAAATTAATTGTAGACAATTAGACAGAAATACTAACTGAAAGAAGACAGTCTTATACAATAACATACATGTACAAACCTCGAAATAATGTCTTTAGTTTCAAAGAACCAGATAATTTCTATTCGCAACCAATAAATTTCGTCATAGAAGTTTTTAACTGCCACATTGTGTCACGAGTTTATAGAGAAACAGTGTAGATTACCTTGAAAACTGGGTACAACATGTGGGCCTGCAGTCGTGCTTTATTTTGCCAGGAAGTTTTTCGGTAGGGAGTAAACATATGCTGATATGGTATTTACGTATGGATTGTGTAATGGGAATTCTGCTGCTGCTACCAGCAGAGAATACGGCATACAATTTCGTAATAGATTCAAGAGTGTTTTCTCTCATATTCAATACAATGCGTGTCAGAGATACAGCCCCAAACAGTCATGTTGCATCAGAACTTTCAATTGCGGAGGCTGTTGATGAAGTGGAAGACATTATTGAGTCTATAGAACATAGTCATTGGAGAAGCACACATAGAATTTCGGCACGTACCGATGTTCCACAGAAAATGTGTCTGTGGATGGCTGGAAGAGCGTTTGAAGATCGTTCTCCAGGTGCAGATCGCCCTGTGAGTGTTGGAAATTTGTTTTGTTTCACTTATTTAATTTGTTTAGAGTCTCTTGTTTCATAACCATCTCACTGATTTTCGCTAACATATCGTCATTTACGACTGAGTAGTAGAGGAGGACCCAAAGGCTCCAAGTATAAGAAAACACAATCAAATTTCATTTTCCAAGCATACGCAAAAGAGCGATGTGATTCGCTGTTCACCTCAGCTCTTTGCTCACTTCGCAGCATTGACCACGCGAACAGTAAGCAATAACAGCACGCCACGGAAAAGCCGCGAACTACTTTTCTTGCTCAGTGACTGCACACATGCTTAATGCAGATGCTCTCCACACTACTGGAGATGTGAATGCGGCGAAGTATTGATGAAACCACTAGATCCATTAACACTCATGCGACCAAGAACCCGGCGTTGCATGGTTATTTACTTATTCCAGTTTCCCATTAATCCATCTCCTCCTTCTCCATGTTTCTGTTCAGTTGTTCAAAATGTTCAAATGTTTGTTAAGCTTAAGGGGTCATCAGTCCCTAGGCTTACAAACTACTTATGAACTAATACTGAAGACAGCACAAAAATCCATGCCCGAGGAGGGATTCGAACCAACGACGGGGAACGGCGTCGCGCATCGTAGCATAGCGCCGCAATGCGCTTTTTTTTTTTTTTTTTTTTTTTTTTTTTTTCCCTCTGGTAGATCTATGGTTCGCGGTCGTTCGTTAAGTTTGTTCGTGGTTGTTCGTTGAATTGCTGGCTCAGCTTTTTTATTACAGAGGGCGTTCGGCCCCCTGACCGGGCGCGCTGAGCCACGGCGCCCGGCATGCGCTCGGCCACACCGCCGCGGCCTGTTCAGTTGCTCCTTCCCCTCTGTTCTTCCCAACGGCCGCCCAGTCCGTAGCATGACGCCTTGGACCACACGGCCATTTCGTGTGGCACCTTTCAACCATCCCGACAAGAAAATAATACAAAGGAATAAGAATTGCGGGCTTTGGTGTTCAAGAAACGGGCTCATATCTAACGAATCACCTTCTGAGAAATCTTAAATTTAGAAAATATGTTACGTGATGACTGTGATGTACAGGAGCCCCGTCATCCTGGAAACTCAGTTTGAAGAAAGTGTAGCTAGCACCATCCTGCAAGAAAAAGCCGTAACCAAAGGAGCATAATCAACTGACTGTCTATCAAACAAGATTTCACATTTACAGAAAAGCGTTCTTGAAAATGTCTCTGCAATGGCGTGTGGATTTTCTTTGGACCACTGATGTAAATTAAGAATGTTATTGCCGGCCGCGGTGGCCGAGGGGACTGAGGCGCTTCAGTCACGGTCTGCACGACCACTACGGTCGGGGGTTCGAATCCCCCCTCGGGCATGGATATTTGTGCCGTCCTTAGTTGTAGGTAGTTCATAAGTAGTTTGTAAGTTTAGGGACTGATGACCCCGTAGTTAAGTCCCTTAAGCTTAACAAACATTTGAACATTTTTGAAGAATGTTATTGATGTCATCACGAGTGAAAGAGGATTCTTCAGTGAAAAGTAAAAATGTTATTACTTGGCGATTTTCAAGTATCAAACCAAAAATTTCTAATCCTTCCCGTGCATGATGGTGATAAACGAACCGTAATTGATGGTACTCGTGGATACACAATGTTCATCACACTCCT
The DNA here is from genome assembly GCA_026315105.1 of Locusta migratoria. Taxonomy (NCBI): domain Eukaryota; kingdom Metazoa; phylum Arthropoda; class Insecta; order Orthoptera; family Acrididae; genus Locusta; species Locusta migratoria. Next base: position 206,715,407 of record CM048750.1, read on the forward strand.
GTACGTGGAACATTAAAACATACAGAAATTCTAAGTTTGCTTTGTTGAATGGTTTCTTCTCCTTCTTCAGCTCGTCCCAGTTCAGGGGTTGCTGTTCCTGATTTTTGCCTTCCATTCCTCTCGGTCCCACGTGTCCTCCTGTCTCCGCCCCTTCTCTCTCAGGTCTTCAGTGATGCACTTCATCCATATTCTCTACGGTCTGCCTCTTCTTCTCCTGCCCTCTAATTTTAACTCCATTATTCTCCGCAACAGGTGTCCCCCTTCCCTTCTCATCACGTGCCCGTACTATTTGTAGTCTTCGTTCCTGGGCTTTCTTCGATGCCTCCACTACATTTGACTGCTGTCGAATAAGATAATTTCTTATTTTGTCCAGCTCGTTTTCCCCATAATCCACCTCTGCATACGCATCTCAGCGTTTAATTTCTTCTCCTGCACTTTAATGGCCATATCTCACTACTATGCAACATAGCTGGTCACACCACCGATTTTAAAAAAAAAAAAAAAAAAAAAAAAAAAAAAAAAAAAAAGTTTTGTCTTTGCTTTTATTGTATTGTCGCAGAGCACACCTGACACCCTTTTCTATTTCATCCATTCAGCCTGGATCCTGTGGCTTATCTGCTTAATAAATCTCCTTTACTGGTTACATAGAAACCCAGGTACTTGAATTTTCCAACTCTCTCCAACTGATCATTTACCAACACAATTTTTCCATCCTTTGCATCTCCACCAAACTATAGCTATTTGGTCTTCTTCCTGCTAACTCTGAGTCCTCCATCTCTCCGATGTTCTTTCTACCTTCTATTTGCTCTCCTCCACAATCACCACGTCACCTGCAAAACTACCCGACCATAAAGCCAGGTCCTGCAGTCCTTCCGTCAAAGCATCCATCACTATACTGAAGAAGTATCGATTTAGTGCTGACCGTTGATGCAGTCCAACCTTGATAGGAAGCTTCTCAGTCACTCCGACACTATATCTTACTTTAGAGCAGGCTTATCACAGACTGAATAATGTCCTTTACTTTGCCGTCCCTTCATTTACACTTTGAGATGCAATATGACTGCAATGTTCCCCGTCACGCATTGTAATGATCACACGAGGAAACACTCCTGAATCTGGTCTGCTTCCAGGCAATTCTAGTCCATATTCTCTACACGCACCAGCAGTAGCAGCAGCGTTTCCATTGCAAAATCTATACGCGAATACCATATCGGCGTAAGGAATGTGTGTTAATACATGCGGCAAGTTTACGCGTTATAGAACAGTAATTTGGCCAACAAATCACAATAAAAACCTCAATGCAAAATAAACCAAGACTTCACAATTTGATAACCAACACTCTACTGTTGACATCCGATGAAGACGCCGATAGCAACCGGTGTACCAACAGACGAAAATAAAATGCATTGAACTCATGTATACTCAATGAAAATTAAACACATGCTTTATGCAATTATTTATTGCAACTCTCTTCTCACCTATTAATGTAGTTATCATACCTCCTGAAACACCCCGTATTAGCAGCATATGGAATCGTGTAGTATATATTTCGAACTTGATGTCAAACAATTCACTTTGTGTGCTTCGGCTCTGTTATATTACACCTGGCTTCCAGCTGTTACAGCCCAGCGAAACGTGTGTGTTCGAAAGCATGCAGCCCAACTAGTCCCTCGTTAAGCAGCACCCGCAGGAGAACTTTGGTGCAGGAAATCTACCCCTGGATAGGAGTTGCCTATTCGCTATTGCCTACCGGTTACCCACTAGAATCTTCTTTCAAGTCCTTGCTGCGCTGGAGCGGCCAAGCGTTCCAAGGCGCCAGCCGGGCGCGGTGTCCCAGTGCCTTCGGTTATGGGGTTCAACGCTCTCTGTAATAAAAAAAAATGAGCCAAAGATTCAACGAAGAACAACCCAGGACGAACATGAACAAACGACCGCAATGCATCGATGTACCTGAATAAGAAGAAGAATGACAGAAAAAGGCTTTTAGTACCAAATGTTGCCAAGATCGCAAACAATACCCTCACTACGTGATAGTAATGGCGATAATGTCCATAACAGCGCTACTAGAGATGAGTTACTAAACATAGCTTTTAGAAAGTCATTCACCAAAGAAGACTATACCAATATCCCAGATTTCGAATTACGAACAGAGGCCGTAATGAGTAACGTAGAAGTAGATATCATCGGAGTAGTGCAGCAACTAAAATCACTTAACAAGAACAAGTCTTCTGGTCCGGATTGTATACCCATTAGATTTCTATCTGATTATGCTGAAGCGATAGCTCCTTACTTAACAGCCATATACAACCGTTCTCTCATAGAAGGATCTGTAACGAAAGATTAGAAAGTTGCATAGGTCTCACCTACATTCAAGAAAGGTAGTAGGAGTAACCAACAAAACTACAGGCCTATTTCACTGACGTCAGTTTTCAGCAGGGTTTTGGAACATATCCTGTATTCAAATATTATGATTTATCTCGAACAGAACGTTGACCCAAAGTCAACACGGATTTAGAAAATATCGTTCATGTGAAACACAACTAGCTCTTTATTCACACGAAGTAATGGGTGCTATCGACAAGGGTTCCCAAATCGATTCCGTATTTCTTGATTTCCAGAAGGCTTTTGATACAGTACCTCACAAACGGCTTTTAATCAAATTGCGTGGTTACTGTATATCGCCCCTATTTTGCGATTAGATAGGGGATTTCCTGTCAGAGAGGACATAGTTCTTAGTAATCGATGGTAAGGTATCGACAAAAACAGAGGTGATATCGGGCGTTCCGCAGGGTAGTGTTATTGGCCCTCTGCTGTTCCTTATTTACATAAACGATTTATGGGAATATCTAAGTAGCTCTTTTAGGTTGTTTGCAGATGGCGCCGTCATTTACCGTCTAGTAAAATCATCTGAAGATCAAAACCAACTGCAGAACGATCTGAAGAAGATATCAGTATAGTGTAAAAATTGGCAATTGACTCTAAATAATGAGAAGTGTGAAGTCGTCCACATGAGTACGAAAAGAAATCCGTTAAACTTTATTTACAAGATAAATCAATCAAAAGTGAAGGCCATAAACTCCACAAAATCCCTAGGAATTACTATTACTTCAGACTTAAATTGGAAAGAAAACGTAGACAATGTCGTGGGAAAGGCGAACCAGAGACTGCGTTTTATTGGCAGAACCCTTAAAGCATGCAACAGAACTACAAAAGAAACTGCACACAGTACGCTTGTCCGTCCATTTTTGGAATATGGCTGCCCAGTGTGGGACCCTTATTAGGTGGGTTTGACGGAGGACATCGAAAGAGTTCAAAGAAGGTGTGCTGTTACCAGGGATGGAGTGTAGGGGTATCAGAAGAGTAAGAAGCGAATTTCTTTTTTTATTTCATTTAATTTCCTTTTTATTATTAAAAAAGAGAATTAATAATAATAATAGACAATTATTAATTAATGTTGTGAAGAAAAAATATCTTTGGAACTAAAAGAAAAAAGTGGAAGAGCAGTATCTTTGCTTGTTAATTAGCAGTCAGTCTTGTCCTGTCTTCTCGAGCAGTTGAAAGTGATGAGCCGTCTCGTATTTTTTTTTTTTTTTTTTTAATTTTCAGTTGTGATGTAAATGTTTTTAGAAAAATACAGATCTTTCTCAAGAGTGAAAAGTTTCCTCTTGGTTTATTACTTAGGCCTTAAAGTGAACCACATAATGAACCTGAGATGTGATGAAGCAATCGACAATAAGAAGACATTCAGAAAACTGTCGGTACTGTTTTTTACATGAGATTATTCTAACGTTTCTCTGAAGTTTATTAATATTGACTGTAGTTATTCTTTGCTGATTTTCATTAACAATTTTTAAAACATATAATGATGTTTCAAACAGGGAAGCTCGTCTTTTTGCCACGATACAGAGGAGACAGCGTTACGGGAATGATACAGAATCTGTGATGGGAATCATTACAACAACGGCGCTTAACGCTGCGGCGTGGGCTACTTACGAAACTCCAATCGCTAACATTCTCCTCCGAATGCGAAAATGTATTGTTGACTCCCACTTACATAGGTAGAAATGATCATCAGAATAAAATACGAGAAATCAGAGCTCGAACGGTTTCAGGTGTTCTTTCTTCCCGCGCGCTATTGGAGAATGGAATGGGAGATGTTCAATTGTTCAAATGTTTGTAAATCTATCGGACCAAACTGCGTGGTCATCAGTCCGTAGCTTACAAACTGTAGAACCTATGGGACTTAATGACGAGATCAGCAGTCCCTAAGCTTACAAACTACTTATGAACTAGCAAAGACTAAGGACGGCACAAATATCCATGCCCGAGGGGGGATTCAAACCCCCGACCGTAGTGGCCGTGCAGACCGTGACTGGAGCGCCTCAGTCTCCTCGGCCACCGCGGCCGGCTACAAACTACTTAAACCTAAGTAAACTTACCTAAGGATAACACACACACCCATGCCCCAGGGAGGACTCGAACCTTCACGGCGAGCAACTGCGCGCTCCGCAGCGAGACGCTTTAGACCGCTCGGCTACTCCAACGCGGCGGAATGGGAGATAAATAGTATATGGTGGTTCGATGAACCCTCTGCCAGGCACTTAAATGTGATTTGCAGAGTATCCCATGTAGATGTAGATGTTATTGCCTGGATGACTAGTTTCGGTAATACACAGTTACCATCATCGTATCATCTGTAGAAGAAGTGGATGTTTACAATGTAAATTTAACATAATTAAAACACGTAAGAGAGTTTCAGATGTTTTAAAATACAATACCTTTTTGAGGCACAGACATTTTCCACAATTAGCGAAAGCATGGTCGACCACAAAAAGTTCGTAATAGGCTTCCAAATTAATGCAGCTAGTGGTGCTTGTATGCATAGTTCCCAGTTCAAAATCACAACCATAACTGAAAGCGGCATCAAGGCAAAGATAAAGAATGTAAGATGTATGTACCTCGAACAGCGTACACAAATTGCAATACGTATATCAGTCCTAAAACTTGCAATCGAATTACATGGAGTGCATTGACAATTTTCATCAGGTACATTTAAATGTATGATGTGTTAAAATAACAAAACAAAATCATATAACAGAATCAGAAATACAATGTGACGTTTCAATTCGTGCATAAAGTACAGTATTAATTAATTTTTTTGGGGGGAGGCACCTGTCAACATGGGTATTTTCATGACAATCAACGTGATTTATTTGATAGCACCAATAAATATATTGGGATAATGGAAAGTTTACGTGAGTCTTCTTTACATTCAAATACAAAGTTTAAGAGGTGATAAGGAAATCAACGGCATAATTTCTGATTAAAAGCATACAAATTATTGATAAAGGAGGGGAAGGAAGAAGGATTAGGAAAGAAAAGAATGACAGTGGCTGCATTAGGGCTTTGAAATGGAACAATGGCGACATGTGAAAATGTGAGCCGGACCGGGAATCAAACCCGGGTATTCCGCTTCGAGCCAGCAGCGGTCGCTTTAATCACTTGGCTACCCGGGCTCACCTCCCGTCCGTCTCAAATTCCAACAAGTCGCACGCTATGGCTGTAGCGCTCCTATCGTCCATGCCCTCTTACACTCGCCGTTACGGATCCCGTGCGAGGTCGAACGTATGACGGCATCTGCGGTGAAGTAATTGAAGCCAACGCCGTCTTCGAGTGTATATGCTTCCTGTGCCTGTGCACTGTATTTACTTCCCGGGCCGGCTCACATTTTCACATGTCGCCATTGTTTCATTCAATGCCCTAATGCAGCCACTGTCACTCCTTTGTTTCCTAATCCTTCATCCTCCCCCTCTTTTATCAATAATTTGCAAATGCAATATGGCTGCGAAGCAGGTGTCGTGTCTGTTATTTCGAAAGAACAGACACCACACCAATATAATAAAAGTATACAATTTATAAAATACGTTTAAAAGCATACAATTTTTTAATCAATGTAAACAAGAATTTAACCATAATATGGACATGACGAAATTAAAAGCACTAATAAATATATTGGAATAATGGAAGGTTTACGCGAGTCTTCTTTGCATTCAAATACAAAGTTTATTAGTTGACAAGGAAACCAACAATATAATTTCTGATTAAAAGCATACAAATTTTAATTTTCTTAAAACAATGTAAATAATAATTTAACCATAATATGAACATGACGAAATTAAAAGAAAGAGGCACCAAGCTGTGGCGTGCGCCGCTATTCGCCATTGAGAGTTAGAGTACTCCCTCCCAAGGGCATTGGTTGGCTTTACTTGACATGCAGGGAGCGATACCGCACAATAAACTTATTTTCGGTGCGGGCAGTGGCGGGTTGGACCAACAATGTTTTGGCTTCCCTGAAAAAATCAAATCAAATCAAACTCCCTCCGGCATGCGTGTATTTTTTGTCCTTAGCATAAGTTTAAGTGTTTAAGTATTTTGTTAACCTAGGGACTGATGACCAGGGTAGACAAGTCCCATAGATATACAAACTTTGAACATCCAAGTCTTTACTAGAGTATCACAGGCAATAGCTCACGGTTGCCTACCCATCACTTAGCAGAATTGAATATGCTTGTCAGCACTCAACCCAGGGATGTGATATAATATTTTTATGAGAATGTGAATAAACTAAGATCGCTTGTTTAAAATATTAAACAAGCGATCTTGTTCAAAATCTATGGGACCGAACTACTGTGGTCATCAGTCCATAGCCTTACAAACTACTTAAACTAACGTAAGGACAACACACACACACACACACACACACACACACACACACACACACACATACATACATACATACATACACACACACAATGCCCGAGCGAAGACGCGAACCTCCGATGATAGCGGCCGCGCAGTCGTCAACGTGGCGGCTAGTACCGCAAGGCCATTCCCACGCGGCGAGTAGTATTGGCTACTCTGTATATGCAGATTCTCATTTACCAATAGGAAATATACTACCGTACAGCCAACGTCTCCTTAATTATCCTTTGGATGCGGCGTAGTGACCGTGCACACTATGGAGCCTTGCTGCTGTGCGCGCGGCCGTTCGCCATCGGAGGTTCAAGTCCTTCCTCGGGCATGTGTGTGTGTGTGTGTGTGTGTGTGTGTGTGTGTGTGTGTGTGTGTGTGTGTGTGTGGCTGGGTGGGTGGGTGTGTGTGTTGTATTTAGGATAAGTTAGATTAAGTAGTTTGTAAGTTTAGTGACCGATGACCACTGCACTTAGGTCCCATAACATTACAAACATTTGAACATTTGATTTATCCTTTTCCAAAATTATCCAGTGGCATGCCCACTTGCAATGTCAGTAGCCACCTGACAATCGAAACTGAAAATTTATAATGGAAGAATTTCAGCAGTGTGCAGATATGGGCTAACTGTCTTGCAGGGGGCTACTGTAAAGTCGGTCTAAACAGTAGCAGTTTGTTTACTTTAGTGCTTCGTAATAAAGACACAAGCTATGAAGAGCTATGAAACTATACTGTATAAACTGTTAAGGTATTTTAGAATTATTATTTTAGAATTGTCTAATTAAATAATTCTCAGTCTCTGTTGCAGTAGAGACTGCAAGAGAGACAGAGAATTATTTAATTATGCACCAACCGCCACCATCATGGAATGGAATGGAATTTACAATTATCTTTTGGCTTGGAGCAATATAATTTTTTCCTGCGATATTTCTCTTGCCTGTGCATTATTTTCACTCCCATGTGGCCTGGAATGTTCAAATATTTGTGAAGCTTGAGAGACTTAACTGCGGTGTCATCAGTCCCTAAACCTACAAACTACTTATGAACTACAATGTAAGCTTTCACGGCCGGCGTCAACTTCATTTAAAACTTCCGGGCTCATAAGCCGTGGTCGATTTATAAAACTTTCCCCTAACGTTTCATCTTCGGCTGCGGAAGACATCTTCAGAGGTAGAATGGCGAACTGCAGTTCGCCATTCTACCTCTGAAGATGTCTTCCGCAGCCGAAGATGAAACGTTAGGGGAAAGTTTTATAAATCGACCACGGCTTATGAGCCCGGAAGTTTTAAATGAAGTACTTATGAACTAGCTTATACGTGACACAAAACTCCATGCCGTAGGAAGGATTCGAACCCCCGACGGGGAACGGCCTCGCGCATCGCAGCATAGCGCCTCAATGCACTTGGACACGTGACGTAGACTCTAGCTGTGGCACCACGTGCTTATATTGCTGCAATCGAATACAAATTTCTGTGTGAATGCGTTTGAGAAAATAGAAATGATAGTAAAGTCAGCTCATGGATATAGAACCTCTTCACCATCGTATTTCACATCAATAGTTAGGCCAAACTGGTTACTGCCGTGAAACATTTGTCGTTTTTTCGACCGCATGTGTTAAGCAGCCACTTTATAATGGACAATATAGCTTACTCTGAGATTGCTACATGTTCGTGAAGACACTTACCTTTCGACCTTCACAGGTGCACTGAGTGGGTAGTTTTGCCACGTGTCTCGCATAGTAGCTGTCAACACCTTAAAGGCCGGATATCCTTGATGTACTGGACACACGAACAAGTATTTTCGCAAGAGCACTTCTTAGCAACTTTTACAGGGTATTTCGCATTTCATATTTCTAGAGGTTCTAGTCAAAGCCCCCATAACTCTAAATGTCCTACAGCGACGCTAAAAGACGCATCGTCGATATTATGAATCTAATATCTTTTATTGCAAACTATTGTTTTCCAAATCTTCGAAGGAGGTACTATCAACCAAAATAAGAGAAAATGTCCAGTAAACGTGGTCGCAAATGCAGACCTTATGAAATACTGTGGTATACATCTTTTCTAGTGCTCTGGTTCTCATATCTTTTAAGGTATCCATTTTATATCACACGTGTACTACACTTTTTTGGTTGTTTTGGTCCATACTACCTTCGAAAATCAAAGATCTCCCAGCAGAGGAGAATTTTTTTCATACTACTCATAGTGTCGTTGGGTGACTTTTCCAGATTACATTGTTATGTAAAGCTTTGTCTGTGACGCTCCCTCTACAACCGCAAAAAGTGTGTAACATGAATTGTGAAACAACCTGTAGTTACAAAACATGCAAGAAACCTAAACTGCAAACTAGCCATTCTCAACACAACTAAAAACTATAAACAACAAGGAAAAGGAGACCTAGTTTATATACATTAGCACCTCTTACAGATGTTACAATACTTTTATGAAATATTGTGTCCAGAAAAGCAGTGAGTAATATGTATCAATTTTAATGGTTCATTTGTGTAAATACTTAATTATTCACTATAATAATCACACCTGACAAAGAAGAATCAACGGATGAAATTATAAATAATATCTTTCAGAAAATGAAGTGGTTTTCTGCAAATGAACTCTTATTAAATTTTGATAAAGCACATTATATACAGTTCCATACGGGAAATCTCATGACACCGTTAGTAAATATAGTCTGTGAACAGAAGTCTGTAGCGAAGGTAGGATATTCGTTTTTGTACTTGTGCATTGATGAGAAATTATATGGGAAGCAACACATTGTTGAACTACTGAAACTATGAAGTACAGCAACTTGTGCTATTAGGGTTATTGGAAATTTTGGTGACAAATATTTCAATAAAACAGCTTACTATGCCTATTTTCATTTGCTGTTTTCATATGGCCTCATATTTTAGAATAATTCATGATTGAGCAAAAGAATATTCATTGAACAAAAGCGTGTGATTAGAAAAATTTCTGGGGCCTAGCCAAGATCATCTTGCAAACACTTATTTAAGGATCTTCACAGTAGCTTCAAAAATATATATTCTCTTATGAAATTTATTATTAATAACCCAACGCAATTCCAAAGTAACAGCAACACGCGTAGCTACAACACTAGGAGAAAGTATGATATATATTATTTAAGGTTAAATCTCGCCTTAGTACAGAAGGGGCTGAATTATTCCGCTGCAAATATCTTTGGTCACTTGCCAAATAACATCAAACGTCTGACAGACAGCCAACCAGTATTTAAAAGCAAATTGAAATAATTTCTGAATGGCAATTCCTCCTACTCAGTAGATGAATTTTTACATAGAAATTAGTAATTTTACAAAAATAAATAATATAAAAAATTAAGTAAAAAACCTTAAACCTTTAAATAAATTCACACGTTCCACATTATTACGATATCTCGTAGCCATGATATATAGAACAAGTATTAATCTAATCTAATGCAGAACAACTATTGCTTTATATTTTTTCTTTACTATTTTTCGTTTTTCTCCAAATGTCGATTTTAGGCTCGTATTAACACCTAATAACATTGTTGAGTGAATATTTTCTGTGCCCCAACAAACTCTGACAGATAGCCAACTACCATTTAAAAATAAATTAAGAGAATTTCTGAATGGCAATTCCTTCTACACATTAGATAAATTTGTAGATAAAAGTTAGTACTTTAGGAAAAAATATTTAAAAATAAAAACATAAAAAATTAAAAAAAAAATATTCAAGGATTGAATGTCATGTAATATTATGTATATACACATTTCATTTAGCTGACACGTTATACATCATTACGAAGTATCGTATTCATGATCTATGGAACAAGTATTAATCTAATCTAATCTAATCTAACCTGTCTTAGATTTGTCAGACATGCATGCACCGGAATGAGAAAACGCTGCTATCACACCACAACGAACGGTGGATACATATTCTGAGAAGTTTCAAAGTGGAAAACTAGCTTTACGAATTAAATGGTGTCTTCAAAAACCTAATATGTAAAAATAAATGTTTGCATGTATGTTCCTATATTATGCGCTGCCGTTCTGTTCATCCGATTACGATGGAAGTTTGTCACCATATTGATTGCACTTTGGCAAAGGTTATTGGCATTGTACTAAAGGTATTCACAACATTTTGCAAATAAATTCCATTTATGCCAATTAATGAATCTACAAAATTATTTCATTGTACGACTTACAGTATAGTAAATATGACGTCACATACACTGAGACGCACGAGGAAACTGCCGCAAGGTTATTTTATTTATTCGACATGCCCCATCGCATGTTTGAAGGGTAAATTCAGGCTATTAGGTACTTTGGCAAACACAGACACAATACACAAGATTGAAGAATTTACAAAAGAAGACTTTTTTTTTTCGACAATAAGTGACAGCTGTCGAAAAGCAGGCGGTCATAGTTTGTATATATCAGTTATATGTGCACGTTCCGTCTTCGATTATTCGAAGCCGTTGACAATAGTACTTGAGTTTCCCATAACCTGTTAACATTGCTGTAAAATAAGAAGTTATTGGGGGTATCAAGTTTGTTCGTATTTTATGCGCTGTCCTTCCTTTCATCCGATTGCGATGAAACTTTGCACACTTGATCATCAAAACAAGAGGAAAATCACTGTCTACGTCAAATTTTATATGGTGCGTGGCAGAGGCTACTTTACCTTCGAACTTCGATAAAATATTCGGTTTCATTCCGATTCTGAAATTTTGCACAATTCACCTACAAAACAATAGGAACATCACAATCTACCTAGGGTTTCATAAGGTACATGCCGGAGGGTACCTTGCAATTAACTTAGACGCCACTTCACTCATGAATATAAAGGTTAAGAGAATTATACAATTGTTCACAGGTGAAGGAGTCGATGGACTGAGGATGTGGATGAGTTCGACAGAGGGATGAGAAGGTGATGGGCGGAGAAAGGGGAAGGTGTAAATGAGCGGAGGGAGGGGTAGAACGTGAAGAACAGAGAAAGCGTACGTCCTGTAAATCAGACACATTAATGTAATCGTATTTCATTTCTCACTATCGTTTCACAATCGATTTACGTAAATCCAAGGATTGATAGTTCATATTAGCTACATAAGTTGCTATTTATGTTAATAAAGTCTCATCTTACTTTGCGCTGAAGAATTCTTTCTTCAAAGGAATCACAGCTCTAGAAATGAATGAACACATTAATTTCTACATTTATTTTTCTTACATTCCAGAAGATATGATTAGGTTTATGGAACAGTATGATGTAAAATGTATGAATTATGCCTGCTATCTACTGTTTACTTGTTGCTCCAGAACTTTCGTATCACTGTCTTTAACGCCGACTTTACCAGATGTCTGTATTACTTCGCATCTGTAAATACATAGTATTTCTTTCGAAAACATGAATATACATGCTCCAGGTGTTCCTCTTTGGTGTTAAGGATACGACGGAATAAGTCTCCGCCACAGTGTGGGTTGCGAAACATAGCCCCTGTGGTCTTAGTGGACCTTGCGGAAAAGTTCTGCGACAAGTGGAAAGGAGGCCAATGCTCGCTGCCAACACTCGAGTTGTTCACGGCAGCATGTACGTACAGAGAATAACTTTAATATTCAGGCACTAAGATATTTTTAGTTTGCTGCGTTTTAACTGCATTTTGAACAAACAAAAATATAATATAACCAAATATTATATGAAGGTACATGTCTTGTAAATAACAGTATGAACGTTGTTTACATATCGTAAAACAGTTGTTAAAGAATGCGATTAAAATAAACCACTCTTCGATGGTCACGTTACTTTAATATCCGGAGAGATGGCAGTGTCGCACTTGTCACCGTTCACGCCGTGGTGAGTAGGACTGCTTCTAGTCAGAAGGCCTTTAATTATAGTCAAATCAATAAAATAGAAAAATTAAAAAGTGCAGTGGTTCAGTTGTATAAATCGCATTCAGGGTCGTGTTCCATTGATATTTCGCAACCCGTTGCATTAACAGCTCTTACGAAAGATTGCTGCCATAAAGAAGATTATTTTTTACTTAACACTAATCGTTAAGCGATAACATACTCGTGAAATTTCTCAAACATTACATTGCAATGAACCACTATCTTTACACGAACTTACACCATGCCGCAGGTCAAAAGCGTCCGAAACTTTTGAGTGTCTGCCACAAGTTGCCTTGAAAGCGTTCTCTATTACAGGGATTCCATTATCAAATCATCCATTCACATTAGTAACAATACAGGCTCAGCTAGTGTATTCAGTGGTCAAGTGAACTAAAATATAGAAATAAACCATACCATATTGGTTTATTTTATTTAGCAATAATGCTTATGGGTTCTTTCCGTACTCTTGTTCACTTCGCTTCTATTTCTAACTACAGCGATCACTCAATACGCAGTGTGCGCCTGTATTGTTACTTAATTGAACTGATGATAATGAAAGCACGTCCGAAAGCACTCGCCTATTAGTAAAGAACGCTTCCAATTCAACTTACAGCAGACTTTCAACCAGTTCTTCAACCTTTCTTTTTAAATATAGGTGACGTTTCATTACCAAATACAAACATACCTCAACTGCTATTCTTTTCGGACATGAGGCTTGGTTAATAAGTTTCCCATATTATTTTTCCCGTAAAATTTTCTGAGGGAAAGAGCCAAGATCTCTAACAATTTTTAGATTACCGGTTTCACTACTTTGGACTTCCATCTTCGGATATTTCATTTCATTCACCACAACACAAATAACACCTTTTTAAAACATGGTTATGCACCAACATTATTGTTGGCTGTTCATAACACAAATAAAAAGCTAATAAAAGCCTCATGCTTTAATGTGATGTGCCCAAACTAAGTTAAAACAAAACGTAGTGTGACCACATCACATTAATGCATGAGGGTTTTTATATTTTATTCATATTCTGACAAGGCAACGATAATATTGTTGAATAAGTATGTTTTTAAAAGTTTGTATTTCTGATATGGTTAATGAAATGAAATATCCGAAGAAGGCAGTTTAATCCGCAGAAACCGGTATTCTAAAAAAAAAAATAAAAAAAATAAAAAAAATAAAAAAATATAAAAGAAATTAAAAAAAATAAAACAAAAAAAATAAGCCATCGTAGCTACTTCCATAACAAATTGATCGAACAGATCGCCTGGCTCCCCAAATATGACAAACATTAATTAAATATCTTCCGAACGCAAAGTAAATCCGATCTATTTCAGTACGGCAGTTGAGAAGCTCACATTAATTCATCCCGTATTGATTACTGTTGTATGGTCAACAAACAGATTGCACAAGTTCTGTTTGAGTAAAGAACACGCTTCCAGAACTTTACAAAAGAAAATAAATTCACAGACTAATGCTGTCTTTCGAAATACCCACCTCAGGCGACGAGTAACCAAACAAACTAATTTACGTTATTTCCTATTTTGTTAAGCAACCAAAGTCGTGTCACATATTTCGCCAGCGTCAGTAACATAAATCATCTCGTTTGGATGCGTCACCTGCTTCGCTGTTTTACGAGAGAGGTAATGACGAAATGGCGGATATTGTTCGGGCAAGTGCACATTGCTTCGTTCCGCTATACAGAGACGTTTCTGCACACTGTATTTTGAGGGGAAGAGCGCGCCGCGGTGGAATAGCCGAGCGGTCTAAGGCGCCTTCCAATAAACAGACGTTTTGTACACACCGACTTACGAAATGTCATGAAATAGTGGCAGCACAGATGGCGTAGGTGTGTCGTTTGCACACCACACAACTGTATACGAGACCTCCTGAGACGTGGTTGTGCAAACGAATTCTGTACCATGCAACGTATTAATGACCTGAAGTCCTCCGAACGGGGTATGGTGATCGGCACCAAAGAAATGGCTCTTTACATTTCGGTAGTGATGCAGGAAAGCGGCTTTTACGTTTCAACCATGAATGATTAAATGTGGAAGACACAGTCCACAACAGAAGAAACTACTGTCCATCCAACCACGGTCGTTGACTATGACTAGTGACTTCTGAGACGATAACAGCGAGGCAACAGTGTAACAAGATGTCATAGACATGTCTCCCAGTGGACAATACATAGGAATTTGGGTTCCATGGGACATACGTGTGCCACTGTTAACGCAACATCATAGGACACAACGGCTTTCGTTTGTAGCTAATCACCAGGGATGGACAATGGAACAATGCCGGGACGTGATATGGTCGGACGAATCACGATTTCAGTTGCACCGTACTGACTCCGTATGTGGTGCTGATGACATGTAAGTAGTTGGATTCCGCCTACAAAAGAGATTGGACAGCTGGTTGCACTCCTTGTGAGGCCAACTGAGGAGCTACGTAACTGTGAAGTAGCACCTCCAGTCAAGGAAACACACATCGGCCGGGAAGGTGGGGCGCTGACCACATCCGTTGACGCCTTCAGGAGTTCGATTATTGGATTATCCATCTTTGACATACCCTGTCTGTGAGATTGCAGATGTCAAAATATGACTCTATTGACTTAGAAGATTAATATTTTATAAAGTATGCGAAAAAATTCTTCCTTGTTCCTCAACTGTATAGATAGCCGCACCGTAGCTATCTGGGTATCTGTGGAGAGGCCAGACAATCGAATGGTTCCTGAAGAGGATCAGCAGCCTTTTCAGTAGTTACAGGGGCAACAGTCTTCATGATTGACTGATCTGGTCTTGTAACATCAGCTAATGTCGCTATACCATGCAGTTACTGCCAACGGCTGAAAGCAAGGGGAAACTATAGTCATTAATGTTTCCGACGACACGCAGCTCTACTATATGAATATGTGATGAAGGCGTCTTCTTGGTTTTGTGTCCCAACTTCGTCGCCGCTTTTGTGTCCCAGCCTCGTCGTAGGTGTCGGTGGCCGAGTGGAATAAGACCGACACGCTGGTGCAGGTACGGAGGGGAGCAGCCAGAAACTATAAACACTCGAGTAAATTAGAAAGAGATATATATTGCACAGAATGTAACAATACTTAACTTTTACATAGTACTGCAGAATGTTGATACATAGTTGTTAGAGGCCTGCCTAGTGCCTGTACAATAGCAAAGTCTTCACTGGTGCCTATCTGATTACGAAGGTCCTAACTCGTTGCTATCTCAGTCCGAAGTGGCCGATGTCCTTCAGTGGTGGCCACGAGCGGCGTTGTCGCAGAGGGCGCTCGTGGCTGTCGTCGTGAGAACGCCGCGCCGTGCGTGCATGGCGGCGCGCGGCGAAAGTAAGTGGCGCGCACTTTGTACTTGTGCGACACCACACCCCTCCCCCCCAAACCGCCGCGCCGTCGTGGCGTAGGGCTGAGGGCCACGGCGACGGCACTGGGAGGAGGGCCTGGGCGGGGGCGTTACTGGTGGGACGGGCGTCGTAGCTGAGGCCGGGATCGAGACGCCGTCCGCGCCCCGGCATCCGCCTTGAGATCCTCCAGGGAACCCGCCGAAACCTGGGGAAGGGCGCCCGCCCCCGCCCAGAGGGAGCAGGTCATCTTCTTCTGAGGTGCGTGGCCCAGGCGGCGGCGGCACGCACGGTCCCGGAGTCCCTCTCGGTGACGCTGTCATCTGCGGCGGCGACAGCGGCGGCGTCGCGTCGATCTCCATCGGGACGATCTCGTAGTCCGGGGACGAACGATGTGGTTGTGCTCCCTGGCGGTGAACTGGGTCTGGAATCAAGAAACCGGAGACAGGATCGCGCGGCCTGTGCAGGCGCAATTGGTTTGCGTGGCGCCGCAGCTCCGACCCTGTGGAAGAACGTACAACATACATATTGCTACCGAGCACGCGCTGAATGGTGCCCGGCAGCCATGTCTTCTTGTTTCCAGCAAACACCCTGTACAGCACCGGCGTAGAAACCTGAAAACGCGTAGCGCCATACGAACCGACTCGGTGCGTGGGAGGCTGCAGCAGGTGAAGGAGAGTGCGGTGACGGCGGCCGTGTAGCAGCTCGGCAGGAGACGGGCCGTCACGTGGCATGCACCGATACGTAGACAGGAAAATTTGAAGAGCTTGCTGCCTGGAGTGCTGACCTTTCATCTTTTCCATGTGTGACTTGAATGTTCGAACGAAACGTTCTGCTTCACCATTGGACTGAGGGTGAAAAGGTGCAGTGGTAATATGCTGAATGCCATTCACACGACAAAACTGTTGAAATTCCGCACTAACAAACTGAGGTCCATTGTCACTGACGATAGTTTCAGGCAAGCCTTCGATGCAAAACACTGATGTTAAGGCACTGATTGTACTAGACGCCGTCGTTGAGTTCATGGCAATCACAAAAGGAAACTTGCTGAAAGCGTCTACAACAATTAACCAGCGCGTATTCCAGAATGGTCCGGCAAAGTCATTATGTAAACGTTTCCATGGTCCCTTGGGGCGTGGCCAGTCTGAGAAACGCTGTGGAGGAGCCGCCTGATGCTCCGCACAAACGGTACACTGTGATGTCATGCTCTCTATCTGAGCGTCCATACCAACCCAGGTACAATGACGTCTGGCCAATTGCTTTGTCCTAACAATGCCCCAATGTCCTTGATGCAGGAGGCGTAACACTTCTCGTTGCAGGGAACGAGGAACAATCACTCTTGCTTGGTCGTTGTCGGTATGCAACAACAGTACACCCTGACTTAAAGATAATGCATGACGTTGTGCAAAATAACGTCGAACCAGAGGCCGATCAATGTCTTTGGCTCTGGCAGGCCACCCTGAGCGAACAAAACGTGCTACCACACTTAGGTCTGCATCCGCAGCTGTTTCCTGTGCAACCCGACGAGAGTTCAAAGGAAAGTCTGCGACAGCGGAAGCATCTCTGGAGTCTATCTGACAACATGCCATTTCTGAAGAATCAAATGATACATCCTGGCCAACCGGAAGTCGGGAAAGTGTGTCCGCGTTGGCATGTTTAGTGGTAGGTCGGTACAAAATCTCATACTGATAATTTGACAATATCAAGGACCATCTCTGAAGCTTTTGTGCCGTTCGTGGCGGAATTGGCTTTGTGGGTGAGAACAACGACGTGAGAGGCTTGTGGTCTGACAACAAATAGAATTTTCTGCCATACAGATAATGATGAAACTTTGTGACGCCGTAAATGATTGCTAAGGCCTCCTTTTCTATCTGACTGTAATTCTGTTGCGTCGGCGTCAGTAGCTTGGATGCAAAGGCAATAGGACGATCGTGACATCCAATACGATGTGAGATTACAGCGCCCAGACCATACGACGAGGCGTCAACTGCTAACACTACAGGCTTCTGTGGGTCAAAGGGAATCAAACATGCATCACTGAGTAGTGCAGACTTTAATTTGTCAAAGGCAACCTGACAATCTTTAGACCATACAAAAGGAACATTCTTCCTACGTAAGTGATGCAGTGGAGCTGCAATCTGAGAGGCATTGGGAATAAATCTGAAATAATAGTTCAGCTTCCCCATTACTGCTTGCAATTCGTGCACATTCTTAGGAGGAGGCAAGTCTTTGATTGCTCGAAGATGTGACTGTAAGGGATGTATCCCTTGGGCATTAATCACATGGCCTAGGTACTCTATTTCAGTTTGAAAAAACGAACACTTTGCTTTATTGCAACGTAGACCTGCTGCAGTCAACACTTTGAAAAGGCACTCCAGGTTTGCTAAATGTTCTTCAACTGTACGTCCGGACACCACAATGTCATCTAAATAGTTCGAACAACACGGTACGGAAACTGTCAGCTGTTCCAAAAAACGCTGAAAAATAGCGGGAGCGGAAGAACTGCCAAAGGGTAGGCGTTGAAATTGAAAAAGGCCCATGTGAGTATTAATGACGAAAAACTTTTTTGACTCGTCATCAAGTGGAATCTGTAAGTATGCCTCTGCTAAATCAATCTTGGAAAAGAAGCGAGACTGTCCTAATTTGTCCATCAGTTCCTCAGGTCTGGGCAGAGGGTAAGTGTCTACAATTGTTTGACTGTTCACTGTTGATTTGAAGTCCGCACAGAGACGAAGTTTTCCTGACGGCTTGGGTATAATTACTATAGGCGAGGCCCACTGACTCGCAGAAACAGGAGAAATCACCCCACTATCTTGCCAACGTTTAAGTTCTTCGGCAACTGTATCACGCAATGCGATAGGCACTGGTCTAGCTTTACGAAATTTTGGAACTGCAGATTCTTTTAAAGTCACATGTGCCACGAAGTCTTTTGCACAACCTAGTTCCAGCGAAAACAAGTCACTGTATTTGTCACACAATGCATTGATTTTATCCTGAGGCACTATTGACGAAATTTGAAGCACATCTCTTTGAATTGATAAACCAAACAAGTCAAAAGCATCTAGTCCAAAAATATTCTGCGTAGATTTGGCCTGAAGAACTACAAAAGCAACTGTTTTTGTTACACCTTGAAAAGAGGCAGGCAGGCTACACGTTCCTAGCATCGGAATAGTTTGTCCTGTGTACGCTGTTAACACTTGCTGTGACGGCGACAATTTTGGCGAACCCAGTAGTTCATAAGTTTCTTTATTCATTAGTGTGACAGCGGAACCAGTATCAAGCTGAAATTGCACCGTCTTATTTTCTATGAAGAGAGTCACAAACAGTTTTTGCTTGCGGCGCTCGACAGGTGCGCGAATGTGGGCAACGTCTGCTACGGTTTGTTTGCTGCGTCTGCGCGGGCCGCGTAGTGAAGTAAGCGGCGCAGACTCGGCACGCAGCGGATTAACCACACTGTCACTAGATGACACTACCGCCGGATCGGCGTCCGCGCAAGCCTGCGAAGCTACTCCAGATTTATTAACTACTGCACTACACTTTTGAGTAGCTACTTGATGTCTACTGTCACTAGCTACACAGTACTGGGCACTATTACAAGGAGCAGTTGCAGAAGGCACTATTTTCACTACAGGAATGCACTGTTCATAGTCATTTTGCTTGTCCCGAACCCTTTTCCGTTGCACTGTTTTACGCGCTCGTCGGCGCTTGCTACGTGGTGCACTATATAGATTTGCCATAGGCGCAGAACTACTTTCTTGCAATTGAGATCCAAGGAAAGCAGTGTTCAATTCCACAGCCCGTATAACATTTACAGAATGAACTGTTCTCGCACTCTGCGAAGCACTGTTTCTAACGTTACTGTTCTTTGAGTTTTTAATTTGCATACACACAGACTGCACATGTCCCAATTTGCCACATTGATAACAGGTTGCGTTGCGACTAGGGCAATGAGCACGCTTGTGGCGAGACACACACTGGGGGCAAGATTTACGTACATTTTTCTGAAATGAGCGTTGGCGCCCGTTATTCAAATTACAGTTTCTAACACGACGGGGCGACCTTTGCGTCGCACTTTTACACTGGCTACTGTTCACTGTCTGTTCAGCACGGCCGGTAGAAAAATAAGAATCACTAGTGCTATACTGAGAACTACGGCTAGGAAAGCGTCCGTTGCGGCGCACTGAATTTACACTATGGCTTTGCATTTCTACATCAGCTAAGTCAAAAGTATCATGCGCTTCTATAAGCTGCAGTACACTGTCTAAGGAGGGGTCAGACTGTTTCAGAATTGCTGCTCTAATTCTGGGGTTCTGAATATTCTGCGTAATCGCATCCCTCAACATCACGTCACTATACGAAAGTCCACAAGAGCAAGTAAATTTACATTGGCGGGTTAAGCCCTTCAATTCCGTAATCCACTCTTGGTGTGACTGTTCTGGTAATTTTTTAAGTCTGAAAAATCGGTATCGTGCAGCGGCTACAAGAACTTTTCTCTCATAATGAGCATTCAGTGCATCTACAATTTGTTCAAAGTCTACCTCACGAGGAGATGCGTGAGGGAATAGTTTTTGCAATAATACGAAGGTCTGGGGGCCCACAATCGATAAGAAAAGGTTCTTCACTGTCTGACCTGTAATTTGATGAGCCGCGACGAGTTCTTGAAACTGTGCGAAATAGTCGCTCCATTCTTCCTCACGTTCGTTGTACTGGCGGAACGTCGGAAGCGGTGCGGCGGCAGGTGTGGGCTGCTGATGCGACGGCTGTTGTTGAGTTGTCAACTGCGCCACCGCCTGGAGAAGTTGTGTTATTTGCGCCGTCTGTAACTGAATAATTTCCATTAAGTTTGGGTTCGGGGTAGTGGCCATGCTGACCGATTAGGCGCCGCGTATACAAGTAACTTATAACAAAACACAAATGCAATATGAAAGAGGACTCGCTCTGCAACAAAAAAGTCCACAAACATGTAACTGAAAATGTTCCCCCAAAAATCTTATAATAAGGGTGGGTGGGCGGGAGCAATTTCTGCGTGCTCCGACTGCTGCTGTCTGGCTGCTGGTCCAAGGTTCGTCTATCACTCCTCGTCGCCACTTTTGTATCCCATCCTCGTCGCCAATTTTGTGTCCCAACTTCGTCGCCGCTTTTGTGTCCCAGCCTCGTCGTAGGTGTCGGTGGCCGAGTGGAATAAGACCGACACGCTGGTGCAGGTACGGAGGGGAGCAGCCAGAAACTATAAACACTCGAGTAAATTAGAAAGAGATATATATTGCACAGAATGTAACAATACTTAACTTTTACATAGTACTGCAGAATGTTGATACATAGTTGTTAGAGGCCTGCCTAGTGCCTGTACAATAGCAAAGTCTTCACTGGTGCCTATCTGATTACGAAGGTCCTAACTCGTTGCTATCTCAGTCCGAAGTGGCCGATGTCCTTCAGTGGTGGCCACGAGCGGCGTTGTCGCAGAGGGCGCTCGTGGCTGTCGTCGTGAGAACGCCGCGCCGTGCGTGCATGGCGGCGCGCGGCGAAAGTAAGTGGCGCGCACTTTGTACTTGTGCGACACCACACTTGGAATATGTGATGATGGCGTCTTCTTGGGTAAAATATTCCAGAGGTAAAAGAGTCCCCCATTCGGATCACCGGGAGGAAACTCTCAGATATATATATAACAGAGAGAAGAGAGAAAGCATTCTACGGGTCGGTGCATGGAATGTTCTATCCGTTAGGTTAAGTTAGAAAATTTGAGAAGAGAAATTGGTGGCAGGGTAAACAGGATTTCTAGTCAGGGTTATAAATTTATAAATACAAAATCTGTGGTTGGTAACGCGGGAGTAGGTCTAATAATGAAAAAGAAAACAGGAATGCGGGCAAGTTACTATGAACAGCATAGTGAACGTATTATCGTAGCAAAGATAGACACGAATCCAACACGACCAAAGTAGTACAAATTTATATGCCAACTAGTTCTGCCGATGATGAGATCGAAGAAATGTTTGAGCAGATAAAAGAAATTTTTCAGATAGTTAAGGGAGAGGTAAATTTTATTGTTATTGGGGGACTGAAACTCGGTAGTAGGGATGCGAAGATAAGGAAACGTAGTAGGTGAAAATGGACTGGGAAAAGGGACTGAAAGAGGTAGAATTTTGTGCAGAGCACAATTTAATAATCACAAACAGTATAATCCTCATGAAAGGAGGTTATACACGTGGAACAGATCAGGAGACAATGAGAGGTACCAGATTGACTTTATAATATTAAGTAAGGCAAAGGTTTAGAAAACAGGTTTTAACCTGAAAGACATATCCTGGGACAGATATAGACTCTGACCATAATTTATTGACTATTTCTGTAGACTAAAAAATAAGAGACTTTAAAAAGGTAGAAAATTAAGAAGATGGAATCTGGACAAATTGAACCAGCCAGAAGTGGTTGAGAGTTACATAGGAAGCAGTGGGCAAGGCTTGTCTGAAACGGTGGGAAGTAATACAGTACAACAAGAAGAATGGGTGGCTCTGAGAAATAGAATATTGAAGGCCGCAGAAGATCATATATATGCAGAAGGACAATGCCTAACAGAAATCCTTTGTTAATACGGGAGATACTGAACTTTACTGATGAAAGGAGCAAATATAAAAATGCAGTAAGTGAGGTAGCCAAAACGGAGCACAGCCCTTTGAAAAATGACGTTGACGTGAATTGCAGACTGACTAAACAGGAGTGGCTAGAGGAGAAAAGAGAGACAGTATAAGAATGTATAACTTACGGGAAAGACAGACACCGCTTATAGGAAAATAAAAGAGCTATTTGGAGACAACAAATGCAGTTGCCTGAATATCAGGAGCTTAGATGGAAAACCAGTACCAAGAAATGAAAGGAAAGCTGAAAGGTGGAAACAATAGAGGGGCTATCAAGGGGAATAAATATGAAGGCAGTATTCTAGAAATAGAAGACGGAGAAAGCTGAGACAGGAGATACGATACTACGAGAAGAATTTGACATAGCACAGAAAGATTTGAGTAGAAACGAGACCCCTGGAGTAGATGATATTCCAACTGATCTGCTGATATTGTTAGGAGAGCCAGTCATAAAGAAATTGTCCCACCTGGTATGTAAGATGTATGAGACAGGGGAAATACCCTCAGACTTCAAGAAGGATATATTAATTCCAATTCCAAAGAAAGCAAGTGCAGACAAGTGTAAAAATTACAAAACTATCATTCTAATAAGTTATGGTTGCAAAATACTAACATGATTTTTTACAGATGAATGGAAAAACTGTTGGAATCCGACCTTGGGGAAAATCAATTTGGATTTAGGAGAAATGTAGAAACCCGGGAGGCAATACTCACCTTACGACTTAGAAGATAGGTTAAGGAAAGGCAAACCTTCCTTTTATATCATTTGAGGATCTGGAGAAATTGGGGAAACACAACCTTTCCCTTGAATTTAGCCATTCATGGTTGAAACGTAAAAGCCGTATTCCTGCATCACTACCGAAATGTAAAGAGCCATTCCTTTGGTGCCGACACCACACCCAGTTAGAAGATACGGTTACGACGATATTGCATGGCACACAATTCGTTTGCACAACCACGTCTGAGGAGGTCTCGTATACAGTTGTGTGGTGTGCAAACGACACCTGCGCCATCTGTGCTGCCACTATTTCAATGACATGTCGTAAGTCGGTGTGTACAACACGTCTGTTTGTTGGAAGGTGTCTGCGCTCTTTCCCTCAGAATATAGTGTGCTGCTACGTTTTATGAAAGAATCGTCTCTGTCTAACGCAACGAAGCAATGTGCACGTTCCCGAACAGTATCCGGCATTTCGTTATTACCTCTCCCGTAAAAAAGCGAAGCTGGTGACTCATCCAAACGAGATGATTTATGTTACTGACGCTGGCGAAACATGTGATGTAACTTTGGTTGCTTAACAAAATAGTGTGTGACGTTACTGCTGTATCGTCACATTGCCTTCCAGGTCAATAGCCACTTAATTGTCATCATGCTTGCACTTTAAGTAATTTGAAATCTTTGTCAATTCAAGTAATGTTGAGCCCTGGGACATGTAGGCACTATTCTTCTGAGTTACAATTTAATTTTTCGATGTGGTATGACATGGAAGGGGAGATGGTACAGGCGTGTTGATTTATTTCATCATACAGTACAAGAGTTCATGTCACACGCTTTTACTTTTCCTTCCTCTGAGTGTGAAAATGGATGGGTGCAAGTAGTAACAGCTCACAGGTAGCCCAAGGTAAGGTTTGCATGTTTGTAGCAGTAGTATAGAGATCGTCTGCATCTGCTGGCAAAGATGAGGTTGTTAGCCAGCGGGAGGTTCAAAGATGTTCAGTTTGTGAGTGGCTGGTCGATATTGGACGAGTAGGGACGTTTCGCCAATCAGAGAGCGAGTTCAGGGGAAAGTTGGGACGTTGGCGGTTGGCGAGGGAGTAAGAGGTTGTCGTTGCCTGCCTACCACGAGGTCCAGACGCATTTCTGAGGGTGCTGTTCAGCTTTGCAGTTAAGTGGTAAGAAATTGCGCAAAATTGCTATATTCGTAGGGAAAAATGTTGATAGAAATGTAGCGTTTTTGTAGGTTTTGTCATTCTATCAATTTGATCCTCTGCTACCTTGATTATTTCATATCTCAAAGCTTTCCATTCCTCTTCTACTGTTTTATTTGCCCCCGTTTCTGTTAATTGTTGCCTGAATCTAAAATGTTCAAATGTTTGTAAATCTATCGGACCAAACTGCGTGGTCATCAGTCCGTAGCTTACAAACTACTTAAACCTAGGTAAACTAACCTAAGGACAACACACACACCCATGCCCCAGGGAGGACTCGAACCTCCACGGCGAGCAACCGCGCGCTCCGCAGCGAGACGCTTTAGACCGCTCGGCTACTCCACCACGGCTGCCAAAATCTCTCTAATATTTTTAAGGAATTCAGGTTCCTTCAATTTATCCAGGTCCCATCTCATATGCAATAAGATATGGTCAGAGTCTATAACTGCCCCTGGATACGTCTTACAGTTTAAAACTTGATTCTAAAATCTATGTTATACCATTACAAAGTGTATACGGTACCTTCCGGTGTCACCCTGTCTCTTCCGCCTACACAACCTTCTTTCATGGTTCTTGAACCATGTGTTTATTATAATAGAATTATGTTTGCACAAAATTCTACCACGCGGCTTCCTCTTTCATTCATTTTTCCCAGTCCATATTCACCAACAATTTTTCCTTTCTTTTCCTACTACCGAATTCCAGTCCCCCATCACAATTAAGTTTTCGTCTCCTTTAACTGTCTGAATAATTCCTTTTATTTACTAGCGCATTTCTTGCAGCTCCTCGTCATCGGCAGAGCTAGTGGGCATATACACTTGTACTGTACTCTTATCGGTGTTAGCTTCGTATCTATCTTGACTATAATAATGCGATCACTGTACTGCTTGTAGTAGTTTACCCGCATCCCTATTTTCTTATTATTGACCTACGCCTGTAATTGCGTGCTTATGGAATATCGCCCCAATTGTGCGACTGCATCCACGATTTCCTATCAGAAAGAACACAGATCGTAGTAATTGAGGGTAAATCATCGAGTAAAACAGAAAGGATATCTGGCGTACCCCAGGGATGCATTATAGGTTCCCTACTGTTCCTCGTGTTGATAAACGATATAGGAGACAATCTGAATAGCTCCCTTAGACTGTTCGCGGATGATGCTCTCGTTTATCGGTTAGTGAAATCAAAAGAGGATCAAAAGCAACTGCAAAGCGATTTAGACAAAATTTCAACATGGTGCGAACATTGGAAATTAACACTAAATAATGAAAAGTGTGAAGTAATACACATGACCACTAAAAGAAATCCACTGAAATTCAATTACACGATAAATCAGTCAGATCTTAAAGTCATAAATTCTACCAAATACCTACGAGTTACAATTACGAACAATTTAGACTGGAGAGAACACATAGAAAATATTGTGGGGAAGGTGAACCAAAGGTTACGTTTCATTGGCAGAACGCTTTGAAGATGCACCAGCTCCGCCAAAGAGACTGCCTACATCACACGTGTGCGTGCTCTCCTGGAGTACTGTTGCCCAGTGTGGGATCCTCACCAGGTGGAACTGACGGAAGACATTGGGAAGGTCCAAAGAAGGGCAGCTCGTTTTGTTTTATCACGTTACAGGGGAGGGGGGGGGAAGCTTCACCGAAATGCACAATTTGAGGTGGAAATCTTTAAAAGAAAGACGTTATTCTTTTCGGCGAGATCTACTTTTACTTTTACTTCTGAGTGTGAAATTATTTTGCTGGCATCCACCTACATAGAGAGACATGACCATCCTAATAAAATAAGAGTCAGATCAAAAACGGGACGATTTAGGTGATATTTCTTCTCCAGCGCTGTTAGAGAATGGAAAGGTAGAGAATGGATGTGAAAATGGTTAATGAACCCTCTGCCAGGCACTTAAATGTGATTTGCGGAGTATCTATGTAGTTGAATTTGCATTTATAATCCTTGTCTGACAAGAAATCCTGTTCCTCTTTCTACCGAGCTGCACTAATCCCTACTATAACTTCATCCTATCCAGTTCCCCTTTTAATTTTCCTAACCTCCCAAGCCCATTAAGGGATCTAAAATTCACGCTCCGATTCGTAGAATGCCAGTGTTGTCTTTACTGATGACGACATCCAGAGTATTCCCCGACTGGAGATCCGAATGGGGGACTGTTTTACCTCTAGAATATTTTATTGAAGAAGTTGCCATCATCAGATATTCATACAGTAGATCCGCATGTCGTCGGGAACATTAATGACTATATTTTCAGCCGTTGGTAGTAACTGCAGGGCATAGACATGATAGCTGATGTTACAAGACCAGCTCAGTCAATCATCTATACTGTTGCCCCTGTAACTACTGAAAAGGCTGCTGCAACTCTTCAGGAACCACACGTTTGTCTGGCCTCTCCACAGATACCCCTCCGCTGGAGTTGCACCTATTCTGTATAATTGAGCACGCAAGCCACCCCACTTCGACAATGTTTTATTTCATATATCGATAGCATCGAAATCGTGCTAAACTCATTCTCCACAGACTATCTTCGGGATTAAGTTCGTGAACACACTAGAATAGTAAATGGTTGTAAAAAGGAACAAATAATCCGGAGCTAAAACAATCAAAACAAACACAGGGATTAGTGCTTACAGAGTCTTTATAGTGAGACTGATTATCGAAATTCCAAAATTCACCAGTATTCAACGTGTAAAGTAGCTCGATAATCCTTTCGCAGGTGTCGGCAAGTATAAACTATTCTTTTTCCCCTCCAAAATAGTGACATAGGAACGTTCTTAAATGAAAGACGATCTGCTTAAAATCAATTTATTATAATTAAACATACAAAAAAAATTAGATGGTATTTCCTATCATGTAAAACAGATAATGGTATTCAGACAATTTTTTTATAAATGTTAAAATATTGAGTCACAAAAATGACTGGCTGAGTCAAAGGTCGGAGGTTTTGCAAAACAGAATGCTATTAGATTGGCTACACAGGGGGTTGAAATTGTCGTTAGCCCTAAGCTCCCCAGAGTAAATAGGCAGATCTCAAAATAATAAAATAAGGAACAGAATCCAACAAGTCTGATTCATATAACCCTCCAGCAAGTGCGTCACCTTACCCACACAGATGATCATTGACGGCAGCGTCTCAGGCTAGCAGACAGCAGGCGGTGGGAGCGGATGAGCTGAAATTTTTATCCGACCGTAATTGCTGCGACCTGTTAAGCAGGGTCGACATGTAACTTAACACAGCGTCACTGGCGTCGGCGTCGCTAAGCAGTTGCTGTTGCTCTATCACGCTAGTAGACTAATCAATATTTTGCATAGGTGACACAAAGGCCACTTGGCAGAGCGTCTCTGCTCTGCGCGGCCTGACCGTGCCCAGCATGTAAAACCACTTTTTAGCAGCCAAGCTGCGCCAATATTAAAATCCCGAAATTTTCATATAAACATAGAATGTACTACAATCCCAGGAGCCCATCACCCATGATGTGTCCCCAAAGGCACAGAAATCAAAATAAATAAAGATCTACAGAGAAAAATGTTACATATTTCAATAATTAGCATAAAGAGAAAGATACAGTAACACAAGGTTAGTATGAAAATAGACTAATTACGGCCCCCGTCTCACAAACGAAAGATATATTTATTCAAACAAGCAGATAAAAATTCAATTACCGCTATTCCTGACATAGAATCTCCAGTTTTTCGAAACTAACACTGTGAGTATAGCTCAGTCGTGGCGTAGATTCAAGGAAATATTTATACAACTAAATTAACAAAAGAGTAGGCTGACCGTCTGATAGGCAAAAATGGTTAAATCTCTCCTGTAAATTGCAAACAAAAATTTAACAGACATCGCATCCTCAACATTGACAATCTTTAACTGAAATTCGAAATTTAGCTCAAACATCAGTACGATGAGGTTATAACAGTTTCTGCAACGACACCATGTCACGTAACGTCATAGAAAATCTGAAGAAATTCTGGTCGTATGTTAAGTATACCAGCGCCAAAACACATTCTATACCTCCACTACGCGATAGCAGTGGCTATGCTACGGATGATAGCTATGGTAAAATAAACACTGCTTTCCGAAATTCCTTCGCCAAAGACGAGGAAACAAACACACTAGAATTCGAATCAACAGCCAACACACATAATGTAAAAGTGGCTATCCCTGGTGTATTAAAGCAGCTTAAATCAAGCGCAAGTCCCTCAGTTCAGATTGTGTACCAATTAGGTTCTTTTCAGAGTATGCTGATGCAATAGCTCCATACCTATCTCTGATATACAGCTGTTCGCTAAACGAAATTTCTGTAACCAGACTGGAAAGTTGCACGCGTCACTCCAATATTCAAGAAAGGCAATAGGAGTTATCCGCAAAATTACAGGACTATATCATAAACGTCGGGTTTTAGCAGTATTTCAGAGCATACACTTTCTTCACACACTATTACCTACTTCGAAGGGAACCATAGTCTATAAGGATTTGGAAAGTATCGTTCTTGTGAAACTCAGCTAGCTCTTTACTCACGTGAAGTAATGAGAGCTCCCTACACTGAGTCTCAAAACGATTCTGTACTTTTAGATTTTTTGGCACCCATAAGCGTCTTCTAATCAATTAGAGTGCATATACAATATTGCCAGTTATGTGATTGGATTTGCGATTTCCTGACAGAAATAACATGTAAACTAGGTTGATAATACTATGGCAGGAGTTGCTAAGTGTGAATTATGTCGTTAGTTATGAATTTATATATATATATATATATATATATATATATATATATATATATATATATATATATATATATATATATATATATATATGACAGCAATTAATTATCTTGGGTCGCCACCATATTTATCAAAAATATAGAAAATTAAAATGTTACTGATCAGCTACGATGTGATCATAGATTCAAACATATAATAAATATTCCTACTCTATCGCAATGTATCAGTTGTACCAAACAAACAAAAAATGTACTTGAAAAATCATTGATAAACTGTGGAATTTAACTATTCTGTTTCCCCTCCAAAATAGTGACAAAGGAACATTCTTAAATGAAAGACGATCTGCTGAAAATCAATTTATTATAATTAAACATTCAGATAACATTTCCTATCATATAAAACAGATAACGGTATTCACACAATCATTTACAAATGTTAAAATATTGAGACACAAAAATTACTGGCTGAGTCAAAGGTCGGCGGTTTTGCAAAACAGAATGCTATTAGATTGGCTACACAGGGGGTTGAAATTATCGGTAGCCCTAAGCTCCCCAGAGTAAATAGGCAGATCTCAAAATAATAAAATAAGGAACAGAATCCAACAAGTCTGATTCATATAACCCTCCAGCAAGTGCGTCACCTTACCCACACAGATGATCATTGACGGCAGCGTCTCAGGCTCGCAGGCAGCAGACGGTGGGAGCGGATGAGCTGAAATTTTTATCCGACCGTAATTGCTGCGACCTGTTAAGCAGGGTCGACATGTAACTTAACACAGCGTCACTGGCGTCGGCGTCGCTAGGCAGTTGCTGTGCGATTCTATCACGCTAGTAGACTAATCAATATTTTGCATAGGTGCCACAAAGGCCACTTGGCACAAATCGATCAGTCATTTGCACAATAAGATCTGTAAAGCCGCGAATGCTCAAATAGAGACTTCTAGCAAAACGAAAACTAAGCTGTGGCCGCTCACAGCGTAACCACAGGACAATGTAACGTCCGTGAAGTAAACACAAGTTCTACAAGGTCCTAACCTTTGGAATCACACACAAGTCTAACCAGAGGACCGTTTAAGACGATGTCCTCCCCACGAATCTAAACGGAGTATTCCGTGTCTCCCGAGTTCCGTACACTTCGGACGCTCAAACAGGAGTCTCCGAAGTCCGTACACTTCGGACGCCCAGGCAGGAGTCTCCCGAGATCCTTACCCCTCGGACGCACAAACAGGAGTCTAGCGAGGTCCGTACACTTCGGACGCTCAGACACGAGACCTCGTACTTCCTCGCGCTCTGCCGCAGCTCACGGCAAGCGCTTGGCGGCCACACCCAGTCCCGAAAAGACGCACCCATATCTGCTAACGGCTAATAGTCAAACCAATAGGATGGCGTAGCGCCATTGACAAATTGTTTAGCTGTCATTCTAAAGTAATTTGCCGAATCAGGACGCGTTCTCTGCGGCTGCCAACAGGCTCCACGCGCGACACCAAAGCTTTCCGCGAATTTCACCATTCACCCCTGATGTGTCCTCAAAGGCACAGAAATCAAAATAAATAAAAACCTACAAAGAAAAATGTTACATATTTCAATAATTAGCGTAAAGAGAAAGGTACTGTAACACAAGGTTAGTATGAAAAATAGACTTTATTACAGCCCCCGTCTCACAAACATAGTGCATAATTGACGGCCCCTTCTGTTCTTTATAAACGATTTAGGAGACAATCTTAGTAGCTCTTTTGCACTGTTCGTCGTTTATAGCTCAGTAAAGTCTCCAGATGAAAAAAAAAATTGCAAAAATATTTAGATATCTCCATGTTCCAAAAATTGGAGTTGACCCTACACAATGAGAAATGTTAGTCTAGTGGGCAGCATGGTGGGGTGCGATGCAGGGGGTCCGGTTTCGATTCCCGGTCGGATCGAAATTTTTCTCCGCTCGGGGAGTGTAGTACTAATCGTCACTGACGCGCAAGCCGCCGCAGCGGCGTCAGCTGGAAAGAGGGCTGAACATGACCCCATTTGGGATCTAACGCCCATAAATGACACACGATCACCATCGTGCTCACTCATATGAGCACTAAAAAGAAATCCGTTAAACTTCCTTTACACGATAAATCGGTCTAATATAAAGGCTATAATGTCTACTAAATACCTAGGAATTACAATTACGAACGGCCTTAACTGGAAGGAACGCACAGAAAATATCGTAGGGAAGACGAACCAAAGGCTTAGTTTCATTAGCAGAACAGTTCTACTAAAGAAACTGCCTACACTACACTTGTGGGTTCTATTTTGGGGTATTTCTGTCCATTGTGGAATCAAATCAAATGCTGAAACGTTTTTAAATCTATGGGACTTAACTACTCTGGTTATCAGTGCCTAGGCTTACAAACTACTTAAACTAACTTAAGGACACACAACAATGCCAGAGGGAGGCCTGAAACCTCCGACGGCATATTCGAGACCTGAGAACTCATGTACACCGTATCAACATCATAATAGTCAAATCCATAAAACATTTTAAAATAATAAGACTTCCTCAGTACATGTTAAAGATCTTTTTATTTATATATTTATGGGTTTGACTCTTTAAAATGCTCAATGCCGTGTACATGGGTCCTCAGCACTCAAATGCGTAGTGAGATTAGGTCTGCTTTGACTGCAAGCAGCTTTTATTTAAAAAGAATAATCGGTTTCGCGTTCTATAGACGCATCATCCGGTGATCTGTAAGGTACAATAAAATAAATTGACTTACAAGTGCGTCTTTATAAAATTAAAAAGAAATGTACAATAAATCGTTAAATGTAAAACAGAATACTATAAACCAAGGAAACAATACTCACTATTAAAAAAAATTACCTGCCGTATAGCCACTCCCCAACGTAGCAACACTCGAATCTGACGGTGTAAATCACAACCATCGCAATAGTGGAGTACATTGAAGCCCGATACATCACGAGGCCGTCGCAGCTGGCTAAAACAAGCTGTTCGCTAGGTAATGGGAAGAACGTGTTACTCAGTGACAATAACTGAAGCATTTCGTTCTCGCGATGTTGACTCCACCAGAAAATGCTACGGAATGGGTCTCGACAACTGCTCTCAAGGTTACCTAAATACACGGCCACCGGAATCCTGTGCTCTTCCGCAGTATGCGATCAGATCCCTGTAGCCTTCTTAACAGCGGGAGGGGAGCAGGCGGTACTGGTGTTTCTGGCCGCCGGCAGCGGCTAACGTCCAGTCATTTGTTTGGGTGGTCCGGATCGACGAGAATTTCCAAACCTCGCCACTCCGCCACCGCATGCTTCCATCGTCGGTTTGAAATAAAGGCCAAGAAACAGAACTAGATTCCACCATGTTGGGCATTTTCAATATTAATTAACATATATATACATATATACATATTCCCCAATCCACTGTAAGGTGCGTGGCGGAAGGTACTCAATCCCACCACTAGGCACTTCTTTTCCTACTATCAATAGAACGAGGGGAAAAAAGAATGTCTGTATGCCTCTGTACGAGCCCTAATTTCTCTTGTCTTTGTGATCTTTACGCGAAATGTAAGTAGGCGACAGGAAGATCGTTCTACAGTCAGCTTCAAATCCCGGCCCTCTCAATTTCCCTAACAGAATTTCTCTAAAAGAACGTCGTTTTAACTCCAGCGATTCCCAGCGGACCATTCCTGTGACACTCGCGCATTGGTCGAACCTACCAGTAACGAACCCAGCTGCTCGCCTTTGAATCGCTTACATGTCATCCTTTAAACTGACCTGCTGCGGGTCCCAAATGGTGCCAAATACTTAAGCAGTACTCAAGACGTAGTCGTACAAGCTTTTTAAACGCGGTCTCCTTTACAGATTAAGTAAGTTACATCTTCCGACAATTATCCCATTAAATCGAAGTCGGCTGTCCGCCTTAATCACAAATGTCCTTACATGTTCGTTCAATTTCATATCGCTCTCACAATGTTACGCTCGGATGTTTGAACGACACGACTGCATTAAGAAGCGATCTACTAATGCTCTAGTCGAACGTTATGAGATTGTTTTCCTACGCGTGTGCATCACCTTACATTTTGCTACATTTAGAGCTAGCTGACATTCTTTACATCAACTAGAAATTTTGTCAAAGTCATCCTGTATGCTATTACAGTTAATTATTGACGACACACTCTCATACACCTCTGCATCATCAGCAACCAGCCTCAAATTACAAGTTAGTCTCTCCATCAGATCATTTATATAGATAGAAAATAATAACGGTCCTATCACACTCCCCTTGGGTACGCCTCACGATACACTCGTCTTTAATGAACACTCGCCGTTAAACAACGTGAACCTATTCCAAAAGCTCGTATCTTCAACGCCTTTTTGAAATCTAGAAAAACACAATGTGCCTGCTGCCCTTCATCTATGGCATGTGAGAAAAGGGTAAACTGAGTTTTATACGAACGATGTTTCCTAAACCCCTGATGATTCATAGGAAAAAACTTATCCGTCTCCAGGAAATATATTAAAGTCCATCTGAGAAATGCAAATTGGGGATGCAAAAATTATCTTCCCCCTCCAACTGATACTCCTTTACGCAAACAATATTTTGGGAGTGTCTGTGGATCTGGTTAATTAATCAGTCTGAGTTTATTTTATTTAATATTAGAATTTGTGATAAGAAATAATGTATTATTTGTATGTCTCTCTCTTTCTTTGTCTGAGGACTGGTGTGGAATGCAGCTTGATTCCATAATCTTACAAGCATTTGAAAATGTTTTGGACATATGCTACGGTCTAGTCACGTGTATTTCACGCCTCTCCAATTTTCTGCCTCAGCAGAGAAGTAAAAAAATTATGTTAAACGCAAAAATAAATATCGTTGAGAGAGGACGGTTCTCACTGTGCGACAACCAAGGACCTGTAACAAGGTGCGCCGTGCGAGTAGCAGAGCCGTATGTCGTCTTCCTTGTTGACATAGCAGCACTCTCTGTACGATCTGTGCTCATATGCGGTGTAGAGTGTGCAGCGGAGACAGGGCACGGCCTTCACACTTCCCGTCCAGTACAAATGTTGCGAGACCGTTGACAACCGTGACACCACTTCTGCGAGAGTAGGTCAGGAACATTTAGAGCCGATACACGCAGCGCATTAGCAGGTACCGTGACACAGTGTCAAAGATTACCATTCTGAAATGAACTGCCATTATCAAGGACAGGATCAATTAATCGCCAAGTTATGTAACTGAAACTTCATCTTTGAAACGTGTCAAAGCAAATTCAGACCAACAAAGCATATATACCAGGTGGCCCATGGACGCAGTCCTTCGCAGTTTTGTGTTTGCGCATACGTTAGTGCAAGACTTGTTACCTTCTCCAATGGGGAAATGCGCTTACAAGGAAACCGCCACTGAGCTGTGTCGCCATCTGTGTACGTTTTCCTCCTGGTTTCGCTCTGATAAGGTCGCGTGGCCATCAAGTAGTACTTAGAGGGAGGTCCTACAGTCAAACAGGTAACTACTGCAATGTATTACAGCGAAGGCTACACATATATGATATATATGCGGCGACTCACTGCAATGCATCCGCGGCCCGAAGGCTGTATTCACTACGTTTTCCAACATGACGTCTACCTTCTGCGCACGTTTTCAGACGTACAGAGATGCGTTTAAGAACCGAGGGTGCTTTCCAGTTCCAAAGTGTCGTGGAAAGACCAATCTGGAACGAACCTAATGTTTTCCAGAACGTCCAAGCGCACTGGGGTGTTACCGTATGGTGTGGGATTCTAGAAGACCACATCATTGGACGAATTTATTTGCCTCCCACTGTAACTCGTCGGCAGTGTTTGCAGTTCCCATAGAATGAGATGGACCGTGATCGTCTCCTAGAAGTCATCCCACTTCAGTTGACTGCCAGGCACTGGTTTCAGCACGATGGTGCACCAGAAGATCAAAAGCAACTGCAAAATTATTTAGATATCTGCATGGTGCAAAAATTGAGAATTGATCCTTTTAATGTGACCACTAAAAGAAATCCATTAAACTTCAGTTACACGATAAATCAGTCAAACCTACAGACCATCAATTCTACTAAATACCTTGGAGTAACAATTAACTTAAATTGAAAAAAAAAAACACAGAAAATATTATAGGTAAGGCGAACACTTAGAAGAGTAATAGTTCTACTAAAGAAGCTGCCTACACATAAACTAATGCGTCCTATTTTGGAGTATTGCTGCGCATTGTGGGATCCGTACCAAATGGGACTGACGGAAGATTTTAGAGAAAATTCAGAGAAGGACCGCTTGTTTTGTATTATCGTGATATTTGGGAGAGAGTGTCATAGAAATTATGCGCGAGTTGGGGTGTAAATCATTAAAGAAAGGCGTTATTTGATACGTCGAGATCTATTTGTGAAATTTTTTTCACCAATTTTCTCTTCCGAATGCAAAAATATTTAGTTAGCACCCACATACCCAGGAAGACATGATCATAATAAAATAAGGGAAATCAGATCGAAAAGACTTAGGTGTTCCTTTTTCCAGCGAGTTATTAGAGAATGGAGCTATAGAGAAATATTATAAAAGTGGTTTTTGTGTTATAGACTACTTGCAGAAATGCAGCTTAAGCCTGCAGAATTCTGTCATATCTTGAGTAAGACATTTACTGGTAGGACAAATTCTGAGACATTAAGGAATCGTCAATTTAGCATTGGTTGGAAGTGTGGGGGTATAAAACTCGCAGAGGGAAATCACGAGAGGAATACAGTAAGCAGTTTAAAAGGGACGCAGGGTGCCGTTCAAACAGGCTTGCGCTGCTTGTAGAGCTCATCTAACAAATCTTCAGCGTGAAGACCACAACAACAACGCAGTGAGGTGACAAAAGTCATGGGATAACTCTTAATATCCAGTCGGAACTCCTCTTTCTGGATGAAGTGCAGCAACGCAACATCGTATGGACTCAAATCATTGGAAGTGCTCTGGACGAATTTTGAACCCAGCTGCCTTTACAGAAATCCTTAAATACGTAAGTGTTGCTGATGCACGAACTGACCTCTTGATAATTTCCCAAAAATTTTGTATTTAATTCATGTTGGGCTAACTGGGTGGTCGAATCATTCACTAGAATGTTCTTGAAACAAGTTGCGAACAATTCTACATCTACATCTACATAGATACTCTGCAAATCACTATTAAGTACCTGGCAGAGGGCTCATTAACCACTTTCATAACTTTTCTATACCGTTCCATTCTCTAATAGCGCGCGGGAAGAAAGAACACCTAAATCGTTCCGTTTTCGATCTGATTTCTCTTATTTTATTGGGATGGTCATGTCTCCCTAAGTAGGTGGGTGCTAGCAAAATATTTTCACATTCAGAACTAAAAGTCGGTGATTGAAACTTCGCAAACAGATCACGCCGCAATGAATAACGTCTTTCTTTTAATGATTTCCACCCCAATTCGTGCAACATTTCCGTGACGCTTTCCCCCCCGTAACGTGATAAAACAAAACGAGCTGCCCTTCTCTGAACCTTCTCAATATCTTCCGTCAGTCTCACCTGGTGAGGGTCCCACAAGGGGCAACAGTACTCCAAGAGAGGACGCACAAGTGTGATGTAGGCAGTCTCTTTGGTGGAGCTGGTGCATCTTCTAAGCGTTCTGCCAATGAAACGTAACCTTTGGTTCGCCTTCCCCACAATATTTTCTATGTGTTCTCTCCAGTCAAAGTTGTTCGTAATTGTAACTTCTCGGTGAGACGGTGCATTATCATCCATAAAAATTCCATACCTGATAGCTAACATGCAGTCCATAAATGACTGTAATGGTCTCCAGAAGACCAAATAATCATTTCCATTCAATCATGTACACTTGTACATGCGAAACAGCCACACCCTATGGGGCCTCCACCAGATTTTACAATTTCTTGTTGACATATTGGGTCAATGGCTTCCGGGATCTGCACCATACTCGAAGCCTGCCATTAGCTCATTTCCAGCGGAAATCAGATTGACGAATGCTCAGTTTTCCAGTTGCCAATATGGTCACAAGCCCAATATAGGCACTGCAGGTGACAGAAAAGGTAGTCGGGTCGGTCGTCAACTGCAACAGCCAACACCGTCTAGAGACGTGGCCTCACAACAGTCTGTATCACGTCACGCTGAGTAGACAGCGATCGATAGACAGCTGAGTGACTGGCTGCTGCGGCTGGGACAGCCCACTGCCTCGTATAGACCTGTCAGTCAGCTAGCGATCGTAGCCTACTCATTGTGACGTGACATGGACTGTAGTGAGGCCACGTCTCTCTCTATACGGTGTTGCCACAGCCCATCGACGCTGGTTTGCGCCGCATATGTTCATCATAGGTTCCACACGGACTTACGTGTTTATTTCACGCCGTTCTGCTTGTCTGTTAGTAATGACAGCTCCACGCAAACGCCGCTGCTCTCGCTGTCCGTGATGAGAGTTAAATCTATAATCTCTTGACACTGTTGCTCTCGGTCTCAGAGTACTGAATTCCCTAACATTTGCCAAAATGTAATCTCCCAGGCATCTACACCAACTACCATTATGCGTCAAAGTCTGGCAACTTCCGTCGTGTACCTTATTTGTATTTGTCTTTTTCCGGGGGCGTCACAAAATTGAAGAGATGCTACAGAGGAGTGTTGTACTAAAGAAATATGACATTCCCAAATGTAGTCCCTATGGCCGTTGTGGAAGACGAGCATGATTTTGATTCTCTCATACGACAAATTGTGAAAGAAGAAGTACTACAGCTTATGGCAGCTGTTGTTGAGGAAGAGGTATTTGAAACTTTAGCGCCTGTGAACCCCGCCAGTCACACCCGACGGGGAGATGGCCTAACCCTACTATGACTTACGCCGCAACCGCCAAACGGCAGCTTAGGAACCGACCGACGCGACCACAACCAACTCCTCCAGTAACTGTGAAGCCTCGCAGGAGGACAGATAGTTGAAGAACAGAGACAACAAGCCATTGAGTTTACACTGTGGGCTTCCTGGACATGTCGTACGATGCAGTAGAGAGAGAAGACGAGTATTTGACAATTATTATGCCGCAAGACGCCAACCATCGGAGCAGTCCTTTCAACGGCAGTTACCTGTAGACCATTACTGTCGACCTGTGAAGTGAAGCCCGTCGGCTTATTCTAGACGAAGTCGCTTCCCAACACCCCGCCACCCCTGGCAGTCGCCTTAGAGAGATACCAGCCGCTCGCCTAGCCGCCGTGTTCAGAAAAACTAGGCGACGCGACCTTCTACGGAGCTGAAAGTCCTCAACAGACAACAGTCGCTAAGATGTCGGGAAATCTCATTGACGTCATCTCTCCGGGCACTAGTCGATTCAGGACCTTCTTTCTCTGTATTGTCGAATGATTACCCCCCGCAAACCAAAGAAGATAATGTTCTGTGATACAAGAGCAATTGTACTGAAGGTCAAAAATGGGAAATACGTCCGGTCGGCAGGAACGTGTGTCGCAAGAATAACTATCAACAACAGGACGCAGCCTTTTGAATTTGTCGTTTTAACAAAATGTAGCCATAACGCCAACCTCGGATGGGACTTCCTTCAGGCATCCCAGGCTGTCATTGACTGTGGAAGATCTGAGGTACAAACTGAGGAAGCCGTTCCGTCGAGTACACGTAACACGAACTCCCCTGGGAGGTTGTTTGCTGTCAAGAATGTTGAGATCCCGCCGTTAACAATGAGAAGCCTAGATAGCCATCTGAACTGTGAAGTTCTTGTCAATCGCAAAAAGCTAATCAGCATAACAAAGGAAATCTACACACCAGGGCTGTCATAAGCATTACATGTGGACGAGGAGAACTTTGGTTCACTAATTTTCACGAGCAATCGCAACACATTCCTAAAGGAATTGTATTGGGACACCTGAACAAAGTACTATAGAATTATATAGGGTCTAGTCTGACCCAGAAACAGTTGTTAACCATAGTACATCAATAATCAGGTGTATTCCGGGCTAGGCAGGAGAAGAGCCAGATGAAACGGCCAACAATAAAACACCGCATCAATACCAATTAGCCAGCGTTCGTACAGAGTGTCGCCTGCAGAAAGACAATTCGGGGGGAAGTGGAGAAGATGTTGCACGATGACATTATTCAATCTTCAGGGAGTCTCTGGTCGTCTCCAATGGTCCTCGTGAAGAAGAAGGATGGCACGTGGCGTTTCTGTGTCGACTATCGGTGGCTGAACAAAATTACAAATAAAGGTGTCTACCCACTGACGCACATTGACGACACCTCTTAGACTGCTTGAAAGGTGCTACATACTTCTCAAACATGGACATGCCGACAGTTTACTGGCAAATTGTTGACAATGCTGACAGAGACAAGAATGCTTTTATTACACTTCATGGCCTCTATGAATTCAAAGTCATGCCGTTTGGACTATGTAATGTCCTGGCCACATTCGAACACATGGTCAACTTGCTTCGACACCTTAATTGAACAACATGTCTTTGCTATTTAGATGACACTCTAGTTTTCTCAATGACATTTGAAGACATCTAAGCCGCCTGTCAATGGCAGGACTCCGACTCAACCCAAAGAAGTGGCTTTTCATCGCCAAAGAGATAAAAAAAATCCTGGGGCACTTAGTGAATGTCCGTCCTGATTCAGATAAAGTAAGGGCAGTCATAGAATTTCACAACTCCTCAGCACATCTGTGATGTAAGAAGTTTCCTCGGGCTGTGCTCATACTATCGTCGTTCATAGAAGGTTTTTGTAACAAGGCACGTCCACTGCAAGAACTTTTGAGGGGAGACGTCGATACTGGCTTATACGACGAGAATGCGGAAACCGAACATCACACAGGCGCCAGTTGTTATGGGATTGGTGCAGTGCTTGTACAAATTCAGAAAGGTGCTGTGAAGGTGATAAGCTACACATCAAGATTTCTCTCAAAGTCTAAGAGAATTACTCTACAACCGAGAAGGAGTGTCTTGCCATTATCTGGGCTATCAACAAGTTCCAGCCGTATTTATTTGGTAAACCAATCACTGTCGTGACAGATCACCATTCTTCATGTTGGCTGACCAATTTGAAAGATCCATCAGGTCGACTAGCAAGATGGGCATTAAGACTCCAAGAGTACGATGTCACAGTTGTATTCGAAACGGGTCGAAACACAAGGACGCCATTGCCTTTCGAGGATTTCGTTAGCCACACACTAGATCAAAATAAAAATGTTCAAAGGTTTGTACAGCTTATGGGACTTAACTACGGGGTCATCAGTCCCTAAACGTACAAACTACTTATCAACTAGCTTACCCTAAGGACGGCACAAATATCCATGCCCGAGGGGGGATACGAACCCCCGACGTAGCGGCCGTGCAGACCGTGACTGGAGCGCCTCAGTCCCCTCGGCCACCGCGGCCGGCTCACACTAGATCATGGATGAAATTTCAGCCCTCACTGAGTTAGGTGACATTACAGCTGGACAGAGGGAAGCTCCAGCATTATTAGAAACCATAGAATGCATGGAGAAACTAGAACCGACCAAAGGAGAGTTTCAGCTTATAAACGAAACATTGTATAAGAGCATCTACGATCCATTGAGTGCCAAATGGTTACTGGTTGTTCCAGCTCCTCTCCGGCCAGCTATTCTCAATATCTCCACGAATTTCCATCTGGAATTCGTGAAGGCCCTATACAGAATCAGAAGCAGGTATTATTGGCAAGGTCTCTACCGATTTGTCAAGCACTATGCGAGTCACTTTAAGGAGCGCCAGAGACGGAAACATGTGCCGCAATTACCTCCAGGTCATCTGGTAGCAATTACACTTGCAGCAGCTCCATTCCACCGGATGGATATCTACCTTTTAGGTAGGTTTCCGAAGTCGACAACCTGTAGCCGATGGATAATGGTCTGCAGTGACTACCTCACGCTCTGCGCTGTCACAAAACCTGTGCCTACTGCAGAATCTCGAGATATCGCAAAATTCCCGGACATTATTTTGAAGCATGGTGTACCAGATATGATGATATCTACTCGAGGAGAAGCATTAATATCAAAACTAGTATCAGAGGTAATATGTTGAGACACTGTCCACAGAATAACAATAGCCTACCATCCCCAGACAAATGGTCTTACAGGACGTTTTAAAAGACGTTAGCAGATATGCTGTCGATATACGTCGATATTTGAGCAGAAGGTCTGGGATACAATACTGCCAACCGTGACATTTGCTTATAGTATGCCAAAGCAAGACACCACAGGCTTCACGCCGTTTTTTTCTGCTCAGTGGTCGTGAGGCTGAGACGACAATGGATATGCTGTTTCCGTTCCAGCCGGACGATACTCAGGGTGACTACGTGAAATCCTGTTGTGTACAGCCCAGGAGATCTGGTACGGATTTTTACCCCTGTAGGGAATGTTGGGCTATCGGAAAAGGTACTGAAGCGATACTTTGGTCCGTATCGTGTCATACGCCGCCTGTCAAACGTCATATACAATCTCGAGGATTATGAGCCGTCCTCAAAACAACAAAATCGATAAGTCATTGTGCAAGTCCTCCGTATGAAGCCTTACCACGATCGTAAAGAACAGATAGGTAGATACTACCTCTTGTTAAGGACCGTTGTGATAATGATGAAGCCTTGACAGGAGGGTCTGGCGCAGGTCATCGTTACCGTAAGAAAGGCATGCAGGTACAGTGGACGGATTCTGGGAACTACCACACAGAGGACCCATGACAAGATCCAAGACACTGCAGCTGGCTCCAAAGGGAACCCAACAGCGGATCGCTGTTCTTTCACGAAAGGGAGCGATACAACGAGTCTTTCGATGCCAGGCGCCGTGGCTCATCGCGCCCGGTCAGAGGACTCGACGCCCTCTGTAAAAATAAAGCTGAGCCAACACGAACAAACGCGATCAGTAACAGCATGGAACAGAACTAAAAATAGAGCTCAAAAAGAAAAGAAAAACAAAACGACTGAACGCTTGGTGCAGTGGTTAGCATCGGAGATCCCAGTGGAAAAAATTTGTTTGTATTTACTATTTCTAGATTTTTTACGTGTTTCTTATGTTTAATGTACTTGTAAGTTCCAGAAAGTTCTTTCTTTGTATAAATCAGGAGTCAGTCTGTACTGAGTGTACGCTTGTGTTAGCAATAAACGTGTTCTAAGTATAAATTGTTGTGCTTTATTAACGACCAGCCTTCGAATTCCGGACCACCTGCAGTTTGCAACGTGACTTTATCAGAAGAGCAGTAATAGATAAAATAAAACGTATCAATTCTATGCACATAATTAACTATAAAAGACAATGTATCACAGAAATTAGCTTAATTTTCAACTTTTCTTTTACTAGTTCTTCGACAAATTAGAAACTCTTCAGTTTGCATCAAAAATGCATATTGCCAACCATCAGCTGTTTATATTATATTTATAACTTTACCGGTTTCGGTTTTAAACCTCATCAGAAAGGTCTGTTAAATAAAAATGACAAACGTGAATTACTCACAAATTAAAATAAAATCAAAAAATACTTGCAAATTAAACAGACTGATTACTTTGGTACGTTGTCTGCCACGTATGTAAATCAATAAAAAAGATTAGGAAAATGGCACGTAACATTAGGTCTTGATGATAAATAAAACAATGTT
The DNA here is from genome assembly GCA_026315105.1 of Locusta migratoria. Classification (NCBI taxonomy): domain Eukaryota; kingdom Metazoa; phylum Arthropoda; class Insecta; order Orthoptera; family Acrididae; genus Locusta; species Locusta migratoria. The sequence goes on from CM048750.1 coordinate 206,758,320, forward strand.
CGACTGCATTATAGTGAATCATAGTCTTTGAATTCAAAGAGTATAAAAGAAATACATAGTTGATGTGATAAAGATAGCAGAAACAGAAGTATTCATGGTGTGAAAATAATTTAACTTTGCTAAGGTGCCATGGCGACTGATATAGAGTGATTGTAAACATTAAGTAAATAACACTTTGGACCGTAAAAACAATAAATAAATATCCCACATAACAACCATTGTCTGTTAAAGTATAAAGTAAGTTAAACGAAATATGCATTAAAGACGTAATGTTAGTGAATATAGCAGTCTGTTATCGATCATTAAGACCTAATGTCAAATGACATTTTATGAAGGTGGCAGACAATGTACCAACGTAATCAGGCTGTTTAATTTGTAAGAATTTTCTGGAAGAAACAATTGAGTTACATCACACATTTTAACTTGTTTATGAGTCATGTTTATCATTTTTATTTAACGGACATCTAGTGATGGTTTAAAAGCGAATAATAAACAGCTGATGGTTGGCAATATGCATTTTTACAGTATGTTTTGGATGTTACACCACTCGCAGTAAAAATTTGCACTTCGGTTTAGACTTGAAAGCGCGTGGATTACTACCAGGATTTATGAATTCTTGTGGCAGATTATTTACCATTGATGATGCAGAATACTACACGACTTTCTGCACAAGAATGAAGGGGGTATAGTCCAAATGCAGTTTTCATTTGTCAGGTTTTAACTGAGTGAAATCTGTTATCTCCTGTTAACGTACGACATATGTATTACGCTAACGTCAGAATTCCCTTGGTATTGCTGCAACAACAAACATTTTGACTTATAACTGAGTAAAATAAACACATCCTAGTTTAGATGGGAAATTAATATACATTTCTTGAAGCAAGCTTTTCTTATTCGTGTACATGTATTTAGTGTACAATATAAGCAATAAACATATTAGACACACAAATGTAATTGCTATTATATAGATACTTCTCTGATTTTGGTAAAAGTCATGTATTACGTATCTCCTTGCATTTTTCGTAGTTCATGTGAAGTTTAAGTAGGTACTCAGCAAGAAAATACTCATCAAACAATTGCTCGTTATCTCAATTGTTTTCTTAATTTATGCTCTAATGAGGAAATGTTCATGGTCTGTTTGAATACTGGGCTACACTACAGGATAGTTTGAATATATAGGTGAAGTCTTTCGTTAGGAAGCTACAAACCAAACTTTTCTTAAAGTCGAAGCATACGTATTTCGTAGAGCCGCCAAGCCCGCGTGGACAGAACTAGGAGACTTCCAGAATCTATTCTTCAGATATAACTCCCTATATCTCGAGAATGAAATGAGTTATCGTTCACCACTCAACCGTAAATAAAATTTAGATATCTTACCTACATTTGACATTCTTTTAAGTAAATTAGAATTCTATGGTGTCACGAAAAATGCTGCAAAATGGTTCAAGTCGTACCTCACTAACAGGAAACAGAGGGTGTCAGTGCAAGTGACTAGCGAATTAAGCCAACAGTCATCATCAGATTGGGAAGAAATTACATGTGGTGTGCCACCAGGATCCATCTTAGGTCCATTCCTTTTTCTTGTGTACATTAATTACCTCCCATCAGCTACACTCCCAGAAGCAGAGTTCGTTTTGTTTGCAGATGATACAAGTATTGCAATATGTAGTAAATCAAGCATAGTTATAGAAAGATCTGCTAATGATATTTTCATGAACGGCAATAAATGGTTTAGAGCCAACTCATTGTCATTAAACTTTGAAAAGACTCACTACATGCAGTTCAGAACATGTAAGAGATTTCCCGACAACATATGCATTAAGTATGAAGAAGAGCAGATAGAACAGGATGACAGTATTAAATCCTGGGATTACAGCTTGATAAGAAATTTAGTTGCGAGGAGCACATCATAGAACTGCAGAAACGACCCAACAAATCTGTATTTTCAATACGAATGTCATCAGACATAGGAGACATAAAAATAACAAAGCTTGCATACTTTGCTTACTTTCATTCCATAATGTCATATGGTATAATATTTTGGGGTAACTCTTCAAGTCAGTCAAAAGTCTTCAGAGTCCAAAAGCTTGAAATACGTATTATCTGTGGAGTAAATTCACGGACGTCCTGTAGAAGCCTCTTCAAAGAACTGGGTATATTAACTATTGCCTCTCAGTATATTTATTCCTTAATGAAATTTGTCATAAGTAATATATCCCTTTTCCCAACAAACAGCTCAGTTCATACATACAATACTAAGAATAAAAATGATCTACACAAGGACTTAAAAGCGCTTCCTTTAGTTCAAAAAGGGGTCCACTACTCAGGAACAGACATTTTCAATAATTTACCATCAAGTATAAAAAAATTAGGTACAAATAAAGATCACTTTAAGAGGAACCTAAAAGACTTTCTAGTGGCCATCTCCTTCTACTCCTTTAGTGAATTTCTAAATGATGCATGTATCGGTACTCATACTATATTAGTATTATTACATTATCAGCTTTAAAAAAACTTAAAAATGTATGTATCTGTATTTATATTATTAGTATTACCTGTTATTCAGCTTGTAAATTTTGTTTCATGACATATTCCACATCTACGAGGATCTCAACATGGATCTACGGAACGAAAAACCAATCTAATCTTATCATTTCATCCGCAGCTTTATATGTGCTAAAATCAACCATACGCTAAGTCTACGCAGTACCTTTTGCGCAGTAGTTTACTTAATTTGATGTAACACAGTAACAATGAGGAATAACGAATAGAAAGTGAGATCATTATCTAGTGAATATATCACACTATAAGATACGAAAAAATGAAATATTTTCATTTAACAGTTTTCTCAGAATCGTTTAAGTACTGTTAAGCGCTCCCAACGTCGTAGCGGCCAGTGCATGAGCAGCAGCCGAATAGACCACATTTCCGACGCCGGCAAGCTAGGCATACTTTCCCAATGCTTTGCTAATGACCAACGTAGTTAAGTCCCTTAGAGTTACAAACATTTCAACATATTTTTAACTGCCCTTTCGGCCATTGACGTCACTTTTCTATCTGTAGTATTGGCAACTATCAGACCATACTTTGGATATAGAATACAGGGTGCTTTAGGATGTGGTAGTATGAAGAAATTTCAATAAGAATGCCATATAATATGTGTCCAGTTTTATTGAGGCCAAAGATTTAGCAGTTAGTGTCTAATCCAGCAGCCCTAAAAATGATACATTTTATTCTAATTATTTTTAATGTGCTTAATGGATTTAGCATGTACAGAAAATTTGTTTTAAAAAACTCAGAAGGACAAAACGTGCGTCAGCTGCGCTAGCTCCGTCTTGTGGAGGATTCCATGAAGGCAGGCGTTTATCACCAGAAGGAATGGCATAGCTTTCTTATCTGAGAAACTTTTTAGGCATTTAGGGAAAACATTTATGGTCAGTCGGAGATTTCAACGTCCACCATTTGAATACTAATCAAGTGTGTTATCCAAACACCGCGTGGCCACCTTGATCGTAACTACGTGCCCCGGGTGACCAGTAAATCAGATAACGAAATAAAACCACATGTCAACCCATTTTTAGAATGCCTAGTAAAGGTTTGTACTTTGGCGTCTTTTCTCTGGGAGTTCTGTCGCCTGGTGTGATGATTTAGAAAGAAGCTAAAAAGACCTGGGCGAAACGAACGCTGCGAACGAAGGTCGGATCGTCTGGAACGCTGAAGGACTCCATTGAAATTCTGACGTCATTGATATCTGTCGTAATAGTGAAAAATAGCAGGTCCTGGTCATCGCTTACATACCTCCAAATTTCAAGTACAGTCTGCATAACAAGTTCTCTCTCTTTTACTGCGCCTTATTCAAAGAAATGTTGAAATAAAGACGTTACTTATCGTTTTGCCTACTAATGTATATTTTGCTACGCACATCATGAATAAATACATGAGCATCATGTACTTCCTATAGTAGATGAAGTGCGGAATATTTGACGAAACCAAACGTTCACTACCAGCTGAAGCAGCGGAGTACCTGTTGACAACAGTTCCTCAATATTAATCTCTTATGACGCAAATATCTGATACTGGTGTAAACTTCTTATAAATGTATTCAATGTTACGGTTATTTTGGCATTACCCTGAATAGTAAGAGTCACAATTACCGCCCGAGATCATGAAGTTACTGAATAATTCTGGATTGTAGGAGCCTCTGGAGTCCCTGTCCAAATTGCCATTGCCACAGTGCAGGACCGTACTTAGCAAGTCTACGCTGACGCCAAAACATAATGGTTCAATACAGAGATATAAAGACAAGCAACTCAGTTTTGTTTCTGTCTCTATAACAGCCTGCTAGCTCTTGTAGCGCGGGGTTTCAATGTGTACCAGTACTTCAGATTTGTACTTACAAACGAACAAAGATAATTGCGTAACTTTTTTTTTAAATAACAAGAAACATTTCAATAGTATTTGATGTGTAATGAAACTGTAAAATGCAACAACGTGTTGGGAAATTACCCAGCCTTATATTTATGTTCAACACACGCCATTTATTCGTTTTTTGAAATAAAAACGCCGTTTCTTTTTGGAATGTATTTCTCCCATCCTCAAGGTAGTCTCAGTGCGTTATAGATATTAAAATTTAGCTTCAGGGTGTAGTATGCGCAAGCTTCTAGTTTTTTTTTTTTTTTTTTTTTTTTTTTACTGTAAAGTAAATATGTAGCTACTTCCAGTTGATCGTGTTTTGGGTTTCCCTTTTGAGGTTCATCCAATAGGTCATAGTATGATTATGATGATTATGCACGATTGTTCACATTTTAGTACATTGTTTACGTTGTAAAGGTGTTACTGTAACTCACTTTGTATCTTTTCATATTCCAAATATTTTGTATGCCTTCCCAACTGGACAGCATAGAAAGCATGAGAAACCAATTGAGGGGCAAGTCTCCATGGCCATGTAACGAATCAGTAAAAGGAATTTGTTACAGAATACAAGTAATAAATTAAATAAAACGTATAGGAATCGTATCCAGACAAGTAAATACAAACAACAATGTATCACAGAAATTAGCTTAATTTTTCAACGTCAAAAATTTCTACAACTACCTGTCATACATTTCACTGAAACACACACACACACATCCATCCACACCTGATGTGTGTCCACTTGAGCTATTTGTTTATTGGAATCGTGGCGACCCGCACTACCGGTTTCACAACTTAAAGTTGGATCTTCAGGTGCAAAATGATCCTCACAGAAGTAAACTCAGTAACCACTATCTTATTTTCATCTCTCCAATCAAGTTGCAATCAAATTTTACTTATCTTCTCATTTTCTCTAAGACTTTAAACAATTTCAGTCGGTATTTATTGAGGTATTCTACAATGTGGCGGTAGTATACACAATTTGTATATCATTTGTTTCAAACTTAAATTCCAAAATAAGATACCACTTTGAATGACGATAATGGCAGTAGCAGCAGCAGCGGACTGAACTGTAACGTTAAAGGCATCACATGCCTGCGTTTTAGGAGGGTTTCCCATTATCTGAATTTCTTTTTCTTTTTTTTTTTTTTTTTTTAAGGATAATGTAAGTCATGAGAAAAACATAATGAGCATAAGATGACATAATTAATCATTTACGATTATTTGCAGGAAATAGTCCACTCTCCACAGCAACAAACTAGGACTATTAAAATTTCAAAAACTCCGAATGAACTAAGTACTTGTCATCAAAATAGAATTGTTTCAATTTTTAATTTTATTTAACGACCTTTTTCTCCGACGGAATGGCGGTAATGTCTTCCATTGGCTTGAGTGTTGCTGTGTTTCTGGGTCGTAAACATAGCATTTTTATACCCATAATCAGTAATGACATTTGACACAGTATCTGGATCAATTTCAGTATGTTGCTTCAAAACCCGACATGTTTCAACTCGACATTCGTTTTCTCAATCAGAAAAGGAACAAACTTGGCAGCTATCATTTGACTGACGTTCCACCAAGAACCGATGCAAGAGTCTCACTGAATTAAAAATCACAATTTTGTGTATGTCCTGATAGTTTATTTTAGTACGTTAACCGTTCATTGGCATACAAGGCCACATTCAGACTTTTTAGTCAAAGAAGTTACAGTGTCATCTTTGGCTCTACTGTGGTAGAATAATTCAAATGTTAAAAATTGATCAATTAATAATAAATATATGAGAGGGAAGAAGCAGGAATAAATTTAACTTTAAGCTGGAACATATTTTTGTATAACATTTAAAACTATTAACCACAATGATAATAAATTACTTGACAGACTGATATTTTAAATACATTTTACTTAGGGTCTTATACTATGGGAGGTAATAGAGAATGCTGTTGTTGTGGTCTTCAGTCCGGAGACTGGTTTGATGCAGCTCTCCACAATACCCTATCCTGAGCAAGCCTCTTCATATCCACATAAGAACGGCAACCTACATCTGTCTGAATCTGCTTATTGTACCCATCACTCGGTCTTCCTCTGCGGTTTTTACCCCACACACTTCCCTCCAATGCTAAATTCACAATTCCTTGATGTCTAAGAATGTGCCCTACCAATCTATCCCTTCTTTTAGTCAAGGTATGCCAGAAATTTCTTTTCTCGCCAATTCTGTTCAGTACCTCCTCATTAGTTACGCGATCCACCCACCTAATCTTCAGCATTCTTCTGTAACACCACATTTCAAAAGCCTCAATCCTCTTCCTGTCCGCATTGTTTATCGTCCATGTTTCACTCCCATACAAGGCAACACTCCATACAAATGCCTTCAGAAAGGACTTCCTTAGGCTCAAATCAATATTCGAGGTTAACAAATTTCTCTTTTTCAAGAACGCTTTTCTACCCATTGCCATTCTGCATTTTATATCCTCTGTACTACGCCCATCATTTGTTATTTTACTGCCCAAGTAACAAAACTCATCTACCTGCTTTATTGCTTCGTTTCCCAATCTAATTCCTTCAGCATCACCTGATTTTCTTATACTGCACTCCATTACCCTAGTTTTGCTCTTGTTAATGTTCATCTTATATGCACCTTTCATCAGACTTTAATTTCTTCTCCAAATTTCTCCTTGCTTTCCTTTATAGCTTCCTCAATGTACAAATTGAATAACATTGGAGAAAGGCTACAGCCCTGTCTTACTCCCTTCCCAACTGATGCTTCCCTTTCATGCCCTTCAACTCTGACAACCGCTGTCTGGTTTTTTTACAAGTTGTAAATAACTCTCCTTTCCCTGTATTTTACCCCTGCTGACTTCAGAACTTGAAAGAGTGTATTCCAGTCAACATTGTCAAACGCTTTCTCCAAATCTACAAAAGCTAGAAACGTAGGTTTGCCTTTTCTTAATCTGTCTTCTAGGATAAGCCGTAAAGTGAGTATTGCCTCCCATGTTCCTACATTTCTTCTGAACCCAAACTGATCTTCCCCGAGGTCGGCTTCTACCAGCTTTTCCATCCTTCTGTAAATAATTCGTGTTAATATTTTGCAACCACGACTTATTAAACTGATGGTTCTGTAGTTTTCACACCTGTCTGCACCTGATTTCTTTGGAATGGGGATTATAACATTTTTCTTAAAGTCTGAGGGTACTTCACCTGTCTCATACATCTTACACACCAGGTGAAACAGGTTTGTTCATGGCTGGTTCTCCCAGAGACGTCAGTAACTCTGAGGGAATATCATCCACTCCAGGGGCCTTGTTTCGACTTAGGTCTTTCAGGGCTCTGTCAAATTCATCTCTCAGTATAGTATCTCCTATTTCATCCTTATCTACTTCTTCTCCCCTTTCTACGATATTGCCGCTAAGTTCATTTCCTTCATAGAGCCTCTCTATGTACTCATTCCACCTTTCAGCTTTCCTTTCTTTGCTGAGAACTGGTTTTCCATCAGTGTATTTGATATTCATAGAGCTGTTTTTCTTATTTGCAAATGTTTCTTTTATTTTCCTGTAGGCTGTATCTATTTTTCCCCTATTTATACATTCTTCTACATCCTTGCATTTGCCTTCTAGGCACTCCTGCTTAGCTATTTTGCACTTCCTGTCAATCTCATTTCTTAGTCGTCTGTTCTCCATTTTGCCTGTTTCATTTACTGCATTTTTTATATTTTCTCCTTTCATCGATTAAATTTAGTATCTCCTGTGATATCCAAGGATTCTTTGTAGGTCTTGTCTTTCTACCTATTTTGTCCTCTGCTGCCTTCACTATTTCATCTCTCAATGCTACCCATTCCTCCTCTACTGTTTTATTTCCCCCCGTTTCTGTCAATTGTTGCCTAAAGCTCCCTCTGAAATTCTTAAGAACTTCAGGTTCCTTCAATTTATCTAGGTCCCATCTCCTTATTTTCCTACCTTTTTGTAGTTTCTTGAGTTTCAACCTACAGTTCATGACCAACAAGTTATGGTCAGAGTCTATATCTGCCCCTGGATATGTTTTACAGTTTAAAACCTGGTTCCGAAATCTATGTCTTACCATTATAAAAACTATCTGGTATCTCCCGGTGTCTCCTGGTCTCTTCCAATAATACAGCCTTCTTTTGTGATTCTTAAACCAGGTGTTTGTTATAACTAAATCATGTTCTGTGCAAAATTCTACCAGGCGGCTTCCTCTTTCATTCCTTTTGCCCAGACCATATTCACCTACTATCTTCCCTTCCCTTCCTTGTCCTACTACCGAATTCCAGTCTCCCATACACAATTAAGTTTTCCTCTCCCTTAATTGTTTGAATAATTTCCTTTAGCTCCTCATATATTTCTTCGATCTCCTCATCATCTGCAGAGCTAGTTGGCATATAAACCTGTACTACTGTGGTCGGTGTTGGCTTTGTATCTATCTTGACTACGATAATGCGATCACTGTGCTGCTCATAGTAGTTTACTCGCATTCCTATCTTCTTATTCACTATCAGACCTACTCCTGTAATACCCCCAACTGATTTTGTATTTATAATCCTGTACTCGCCTGACCAGAAATCCTGCTCCTCTTTCCACCGAACTTCACTAATCCCCACTATATCTAAGTTTAACCTATCCATTTCTCTTTTTAAATTTTCTAGCTTTCCTACCCTATTAAGGGATCTAACATTCCACGCTCCGATCCGTAGAATGCCAGTGTTGTCTTTCCTGATGATCACATCCTCCTGAGTAGTCCCCGCCCGGAGATCCGAATGGGGGACTATTTTACCTCCGGAATATTTTACCCGAGAGGATGCCATCATCATATGTTCATACAGTAGAGCTGCATGTCCTCGGGAAAAGTAACGGCTGTAGTTCCCCCTTGCTTTCAGCCGTTCGCAGTAGCTGTGTGACAAAGCCACATTAGCTGATGTTACAAGGCCAGCTCAGTCAATCATCCAGACTGTTGCCCCTGTAACTACTGAAAAGGCTGCTGCCCCTCTTCAGGAACCACACGTTTGTCTGGCCTCTCCACAGATACCCCTCCGCTGTGGTTGCACCTACGGCACGGCTATCTGTATCGTTAAGGCACGCAAGCCACCCCACCTCGGCAATGTCTGTGGTTCATGGGAATAGAGAATAGGAAATAAATTTTTACTATGAACTGAAGAACTTTACATATACAATATTTTAATTACATTAACAATTTCAATTTATAAATTACTTGAACTAACTGCTAAGAAATATTTTGGAAATTTGGGAAACAAGCCAGGAATAAACTAATAGTTAATATTGGAAAATGTACCACTATAATACTTTCATTAATTAAATATTTCAATAAAATAAATTCCTCAGTCAAACTACTGAAAAGTATTATAATATTTTCCTTACAGTTAACTGTAACAATGAACGTAAAAACTTTCTATTTACAACCATTTGAATAAATTAACAATTTCTATGAATATTAAGTCTTATAGATTATAATAATAAAATCTATTGCGAGGAAATGTAGGATATTTTGAGATCCAAGCAAAAGTTGAAGTAAGTTTTAACTGGAATGTCCCTGTACAACATTTTAAATAAGTAACTTAGGTAAATAAACATGAATATAATGCGGGAAATGAATGTGGAGATAGGAACCGACAGTGTTGGAGGTGATGGCAAAACATGGGTGATTAAATTAAACTCAGAAGAGGGGCTGTGTTGAGTTGTGTTTGGTATTGATTTCTAGTTCCTCTAATAGGTTGAGTTTTAAGCTGTATTTGCTATGTGAAAGACATGGGACTGTGGTTGGTAGCTGTGTCCCTCACTTGGTACATGCTCAGCAAATGATTCTGTACCCTCCAGGTGCGTTCATGTTGTTTCAGTGAAGTTCGCCAATGTGTGATTGATCTTATATACAACATCGTGAATTTAGTTCGGAGAACGAATAGCGGCATGCCATTTGAACTGGGCGCAGTCGGAGATTTCCAATACCGCCATAACTAAATCAAAATATACCACTAACAGGATTTCACTGAAGGACTGAGATAGTATTTAGAAACAACGTGGCCATATGAAGTATTTTGCTGGGAATATTTGCAAGGTAAATCTTAAAGATCAATTTGAGTCGGAGCAATAAATTTACCCAATGTCACGGGAGCTCCAACACGTAATTCTGTAGATATCGGATTAAGTACCAAACCAAACGTCAATCTCTTTGTTGTGGGGGTTTTTATATGGTAAGGCTGAATTAGTACACTTCAACAGAAACATCCCACAACTTTAGTACCACATGAGGAATTCAGTACAATAATTACATGAATATTCAACTTATTATTGTAGAAGTATAAGCAGATTGATCCACTTAAGGCTTCGAGCGTTAAATTTCAAAGTTTCTTTGCTGTCTGTAATGTTTCTAAGTATCAATACAGACACAAATTTTGAGGCAATGTTCCGTGTAGCGTAACTCTTTGTCCTAAATCGTAGACTCTGTCTGCTGGATCATAGCACTGCTGAGTCGAAGCCTACACTTGTGGAATCCGTTGCGCTGCCTGGATGAACACGTTGGACAGTCTGTCCGACAGGCCATATGCGCCGACGATTTAACAGTGGGTCGGCCAATCAGGTTTAACGCACGTGACACTATTCGTACATGCACGACCTCTAGTGGGGTTGTTGTAACTCTTGTTGCCAACTGTTAGCGTTTCAATGGGCATACAGATTTGGTATAATAGTCTTTGACTGCCTCACAGTACGTGACACAACACGTTTTGAAACGTACGCCTATTGCAGGATGTAATGAAAGCTAGAGCACTGTATAGTACAGTGCTTTAATGAAAGGTATGACGTCACACAACACAAAATGACGCGCAGCCAGAAATATCACTGATGTTTGGATAGGGAATTTACACCAAGCTGTGGATGACGGTTGTAATAATACTCGGCATCTAATATAATATTGGTTTCCATAAGCAAGTGAGATTATATAATCCATATATAAGTTTCGGCTTTGACGTTTTCGTGATCGATCGGTCAGTGCAGTGATTCCTATAGTACCTGGATATTGAACTATAGGTTTCTGAACATGCCAGCCAAAGATGTTCATATTCTGTTTCTTGAGAAATGATAACATGGCTGCTATGTAGTATTACAATAAAACGAAAAGAAAATATTTTCATATTCCGTACTCATGCGAGTCTGTTACTTCGTATATTGACAAAAATACCAAATTCAGAGTAATCTAGTGATTATTTGTCTCGTACTAACTGATGGAAATTCGTTTGTCTAATTACAACTCCGTGGACAACGCAAATTCGTGTGCAAAACATATGAGTGTCCAGGCACGCTACAGTTCTACGCTCAGACACCAGAGTTATATATCCAGGATATATAGAGATCACTGTGTAAATGTGATAAATGGACCTTAAATATTCCTTTGTAATAATTTTTTAATTGTAATTGGACCGGCTACCTATTGAGGAAATATTTATAAGTATTTTTACAACACTGTTCTACTTTTTAGCTGTGAGAGTATCATTCTTTTTCGTGATATGAAACGATTTTATATTTTTGAAGTCACGGATGTTATTAATTTCATAATATCTTTTTCTTGTTTTGGCCCGAACAATATTACAGTCACTGTTAATAAATGATAGTGTTGTTTTATTATTAATACATAGTTCCTTGACCTAAGAAATGATTTATAAGCCACAAATCTGTTCAACACTGTTTGAAAATTAATTGCAAAACATAATTCTGTCTATATCTGAACTTTAAATCACTGATCTCAAGTAAGTGAGAATCCCATGACAAAATAACTGATCCGCTGAGCCACAAGTTTACTAATTGAAATATCATAGTCATTTCGCACTGAAATTCAATAAAGTCACAATTGGTATTTCGTGGTACATCTTTGAGCCTAAGGCTACTCACGAGCTACAACAATATTTCCATAATTTTGTCAATGTATTTCATCCATATTCACAGCGGCACCTAAGGAAAGATGAAATAAAATCTTTAATTCCTGTCAAAACTGATTACGAACCACCCTGATTTTAATTTTGCCGTTTGAATGCTGGGATCTTGGTCGGCGGGTGCTCGCTGCGACAACCGTTGTTTTGCTGTTGTTTGCTCATTTGCGAACCAACACTTATTTCAAAATTAAAATCACACAAGTATGTTTGACACAGACATTTCAACATATTTAGTAGTCTTTGTTCACATAATACACACTATATCCATTTCACAGATCACATTTAATAAAAAAAATCTAACGGCACCTCTACTAAAATTAAATATTTCTTACAAGATGTCCATCCTCAACCTAGATCTGACCAACAAGAAGAATGGGTAGCGTTATTTACTATTAATTTAAAAGTGAACAGTAACACAAATAATTATCTATTATATAATTAATTACATTCAGTGAATTTTATTTGATGACATGAAGCCTTTATACAAGTAGCACAATGTAACAGTATTTTTACAAACACTTTACGTAATGTTACTGACGTTTATCACTGAAAAAGCTAAATGAAATGAGAGGACATCACACGGTCGCCTGTGAATGACATATCAATATCAATCTGAAAAATATGAATTACATTAAATTTTAATAGGGTTGTCGGATACTTTTAATCAATGTTACCACTACGAAGTTGGCCCTGCACCAGACATTTGATTCTACATATACATACATACTTCGCAATCCACCGCAAGGTCAGTGGCGGAGATTATCTAGTAGAACAACTAGTCATCATCTTTCCTTTTCCTCTCCCACACAGAAAGAGAGAAAAACGAAAGCCTGTATGTCTACATATGAGCTCTAATTTACTTGTCTTTTCGGTCTTAATGTGAAATGTAAGACCGGATGGTCTGAGGCGCCACGTCAAAAACCGGCCGCTCCCGACGGAGTTCCGAGTCCACCGTCGGGCATGGATGTATGTGTTGTTCTTAGCATAAGTTAGTTTAAGTAGTTTCTAAGTTAAGGGACCGATGATCTCTGCGGTAAGGGCCCATAGCTTTACAAACATTTGACGATTTTTTAGTGTGTAAGTTGTAATGGGACGAACATAGACGTTCTCCACTTCCCGGGGTAGGAATAGTTGCCCGCCGTGGTGGAGTAGCCGAGCGGTCTAAAGCGTCTCGCTGAGGAGTGCGCGGTTGCTCGCCGTGGAGGTTCGAGTCCTCCCTGGGACATGGATGTATGTGTGTTTGTCCTTAGGTTAGTTTACCTAGTTTTAAGTAGTTTGTAAGCTACGGACTGATGACCACGCAGTTTGATCCGATAGATTTAAATAAATAAATAATAAAAAAACAGTTGCCCTGAGTGACACTTGCCCAGAGTGACATTTCACCGGAGACCGGATCTTCTGCCACAAGCGTCTAGGGACAGTAGTGCGTCGGACCCCAGTTTCCCATACCAACCGATAGATGTCTCTACGGTCGCAAGCTGTGTCCTGCAGAGACGCCATTTTCCATTTCGTATTTTCATGTTTTTCTCCTTATAACTCGCGTGTTGCTATTTCAAAGTTACGGCACACTTAAGAGATACCAAAATCATGTCATCCATATACAATTAGTTGTAAATTACAGTCAATAAATGCCATATTAGCGAGTAACCCTTGATATTGATGGCAATGTGAAACACATAACTTTCGTATGCGTGCTCATTGTAGCGTATAGGATAAATGCATCTCCTTGTAGAAGCTGCTAAGCGTCGGCAGTGGTTTGCTTCCCGGTCCAGATAATTTTTTTTTTCTTTTCTACCTTGACTCATAAAAATTTTCTTACACTGTTATTTATTAAGAGGAATTTACATTTTGCGATATTTCGACATATTTACGTATACAAGCTCTTACTCTTAAAAAGTGCGACTGTTCTCTTTAGTGAAAATCCCGGAAACATGGGCCAACGAGTTGTGAACATTGTCTCGTGAACTACCTGCACATAAATGAAGACACACTATAATAATTAATGTTCTAAATGCCATGCTGAGTCAAATAATTTTATAAATAGATTACGTATTAGAGTTATGTGGCAAATGTTACTGAAGTGCCTTGTTCCTTTTCTGCAGCAGCTGTTATCCAAGTTCTTGCGTCCTATATGCATTGTTTGTGAGATAATTGCGCTAATACTGCAGCCATTTAAATGATCTCAAGAGTTTTGTATGTTCTAGTAAATGTATGAAACTATTTGTACCAGCATCTCATTTGCAACATTCACTATAACAATGTGTCCGCACTTTATGTGCAGGTACTGTAGTTCATAAGACAGTGTTTACGATTTGTTGGACCATATTTCACGGCATGTTAACTAAACAGAACAAATGCACTTTTAAGAAAAAGTGGTTGTACTTGCAAATATGTCGGAATATCGCAACTCGTAAATTATATTTAATAAATGTGTCAGAAAACTTTTGGGAGTCAAGGTGAAAGATAAAAAGATTGTCGGAAGCGAGAAACGAACCACCGCCCACACACACACACACACACACACACACACACACATACATACACACACACATATCTGTTTTTCTTTTTAGTTTTTTCTTTTATTTTGCATTTTTTCTCTTTTGTTGTTAATATATATCCCTAAGCTTTCCCATTTCAGGCGTTGGCTCCTGTCACCTACATTACCACCAAAGATTTACTAAATTAACCTACAAAACAAAATATCTAGTGCCACCGCTACTTTCGCCGTAAGCAAAATTGACATAACATCGCCAATTCTTCAGGCGCCACCGTCAACGAAAAAAGAATACATTCAGTTTCCTCTAAAAGCCGATCTTTTCTGTCACCTTCTGCGAATTACTAACAATATTTAATACACCAGTGCCATTCATTATCTTGCAAATGACACTCGAAAACTAACACGTGAATATTCTCAATAACAAAACAGACATTCGTGTAGAACCTCAGCTCTGCTTTCCGCTTTATTAATCAGGAAAGTATCCTCTGCTTCATGTTGCGTCTTTTTACAGTTTAAGTTTCTAACTACAAGTTTTAGACTGCTAGAAAGTCATACTTGTCATTTTAATACCGCAGTGTTACAGAAATATCATGTAATATTACAGGCACACTTCTATTACGATAACACTGAAGTCTTAGAATGAGTCATATTTCGTATGTGAAAATACGAAGGTAGAAATATTTACGTAAATCAAACAGCAGAAATGATAAATAGAAGCCATGGAATCGCATAGCACCACGGTAACATGACCGTAGAGACATCTATCGGTTCGTACGGATAACTGTGGTCCGACGCACTACTGTCCCTAGACGCCTGTTGTTCTGCCCGGCTAACCGGCTTTCCACAAGTACAAATGTTCAAATGTTTGTATAGTCTATGGGACTTAACTACGGGGTCATCAGTCCCTAAACTTACAAACTACTTATGAACTACTTACAACTAAGGACGGCACAAATAACCATGCCCGAGGGGGGATTCGAACCCCCGACCGTAGTGGCCGTGCGGACCGTGACTGAAGCGCCTCAATCCCCTCGGCCACCGCGGCCGGCCCACAAGTACAGGCGCACTAAGAAGTACGCAGTTCAGCATAGACTCTCCGGCGTGCTGGTTGGTGTTCACACCGCTCCATTTGAGCTTCAAGGTGGCTCACTCATGCGTTTCGTGGCAAATTTATTTCTGTTGTAGTAATTTTGATCATGCACAGACAGAGGAGCAGCCAAGTACGTAACATCGTATTGCTTACGACTGTTACAGCCTTAGGAAAAATGCCGTTTTAGTACGAAACTTAAATTGACGAATTTATATTTCATTGTAATTTTATTCAAATATTAAACTTAAAAACACACAGTATATCAATTCATATTGTTTTTCTTTTCACTAGAGGATCAATGTCTGATACCACTATTCCAGGAATGCTAATTCGAAGACAAGCTCTGAAGTTGAAATTGCCAGTCGGAACATCTTTATATTGTGAAATGTCATTATATATATATATATATATATATATATATATATATATATATATATTTTTTTTTTTAAACAAAATTGTTAATGAAACTTATCAAAGAAGAACTGCAGTCAATATTAATAAACTTCAGAGAAACCGTAGAATAAACTCAAGTTAAAAAAAAAATACCGACAGTTTTCAAAATGTCTTCTTATTGTTGATTGCTTCATCACATCTCAGGGTCATTAAGTGGTTCACTTTAAGGCCGAAATAATGAACTAAGACGAAACTTTTCACTCTTGAAAAGGATTTGTATTTTTCTAAAAACATTTACATCTCAACTGAAAGTTTACACAGAAGAGAAAAAATAAAACGAGACAGCTCATCACTTCTAACTGCTTGAGAAGTCAAAACGAGACTGACTGCTAATTAAAAAGCATAGATACTGCTCTTCCAACTTTTTTCTTTTAGTTCCACAGATGATTTTTTTCACAACATTAATTAATAATTGTCTATTATTGTTATTATTAATAATAATTTTCTCTCTCCTGCTTTTAAAATAATAATAGAAAATTAAATTAAATGAAATTAACATAGAAATTCGCTTCTTACTGTTCTGATACCCCAACACTCCATTCCTGGTAACAGCATATCCGCCCCCATACTTTTGGCGAATGTACTCCGTTACATGAGGCAGAAGTATGTCATATATCAGAACAGTAAGATTGCTTTCCTTGTTGGCAAAAGATTAACCTTGAATAAGAAATATTTGTCCATGGATTGCCTCACTAGCGGCTAATCTAATTGAGAGGCCGTTTATCTACCTTTTCATTGACATATTTTAGAATCTGGTAAGAAAAAAATCATCAAAGCACACATATAAGAAATTTACACAGAAATATACATCTACACATAAATTACATAGATCAGCAGCACGGCGTACACGGGCGGTGGTCGTGATGATATCCCAATAGACGTTTTAGCATAAACGGCGAGAGCGGGATGTAACAACGACGCCAGCAGCATCTGGATCCTCCCTCACACAAGAGCACGAACTACAATATTCTCTCAACAGTGCAAGCTACTGAACTGAGCGCCAAGCTATCGAGCAAGATAACAAAGACTAAGGTACAGGTATTGTTAACTGCCGAGCAGAGAAGTAACTGATCGCATTCTCTTTGCATGACAATGCAATATCGCTGGACACTTGTTGTGCGTAGCGGGACATTTGAGTGGAAAAAATGGACGACCACAAGTGACGATAAATAATTTAAACATACAATGGACCTGAAAAGGAAAAGAAAGAGACTAAAAGTTTACAACGCCCCGTGGCGTGGAAAATTTTTAATTTTTTTTGCTTGTAAACAATTCTTTGTATAGGTCAATACCTATACGGTAAGTACTTTATATGGAATCACTTCACCTCTTCGACTGCACACGCGGCACAACATCGATCTGCTATCCCCTCACAGTCACACGAATCACCCATTTTTCACCAATGAATTTAAATCCTCGTCTGCTCGTTTTGTCATCTTGGAACTATAGTTTTCGTTATAATTAGTATTTTACCAAGACATTTGTTCAAAAATACATATCGTCCTGTCGACCTTGGTTTATACTTCCTACATTTAATAGTCTTCATGGTTTTTTTTTATGTTCACAATTGTTAAATTATGAATTTTACATATATTTCATCCTTAAAAGAACTATAATATTACTTTTTTTTCATCAGAAATTATACATAACCAAAAGAAAACATACATTCCACTCTTTTACTACCTATAGTATTCTAACTTTTTTTTAATACCTCTCGTAAAATATCTTTCCTTATACATTTATACGCCATTCATGGATTTACTTAATCTATTTATGTTCAGACCTATTTATTCGGATATAAATATGAGATCATGCCAGGTTTCTGGTCTTGCTTTTATTGAATTTTTTTTTTCCTTTTTTTTCAGACTCGTAAACGTCCTCCAAGAAATCGGCCCACACTATCCTCCAACCACGATAGAAGGAAAGAATCCTACATCATTTATCGTGTGTAATGTGGTTAGTTGTGTAGTAGAGAATAGCTGTGAGAACTTTGTCTACTCGTGTTTCAATGGATAAGCAATTACTATATGCATAGATCATAATTGGGAAAGAATTCTCTGTTTATATAGTATATAGACTTTCTAGACTTCAATTGACTGAACTGCCATAAAATATTCATCCTGTTCATTAACACTAACCGTCTGAGGCTAAGTCCGTGTTCGGAAGAACTTTATAGCAATATTAATCTCCACTTTCTTGTATAGACGGAATATGATTCGGAACCCAAAATTCATTTACCTACTGATTTATATATGGATGGTTTGACCTGTTAACCATTAAGTTTGATGAATCAGAATTTCAAGTGTGTTCCATGCCTTCTGTATCTGTATCATTGTAACCCCTGCTTCAATATGTTACTCAGTTATTTCTTGTTTTTCTCAATCAATATTTAATAATTCAGCATAATGTAAATTAATAGGCATGAAGTGCGTTTTAAGACACTTCGCATTCATTCATCATGACATTCATTCTTCCACATTCGTCTTCGTAGCATAGGGTTAAGAGAAAAGATAAGTCGGAGTTGCGGAGGCCACAATTATTCATTTTAGATACCATCGCGCAAATATCCGACCGAAAGCGCCACGTGCCTTGGCACAAAACAATTCAATAATCTCTATCTCAAAGTACAATGTATCCACAATTTTTTTTGTCAGGCAATACGCCTTCCACAAATACATTCTCATTATTATTATTGACATGAAGCGCGTAAAATGTAACCTATGCCTATTGAATTTCTCATTTACATATACTTTAATACTTATCGCAGCTTTCCTTATTATCTTTAGAAAATTTCCGCAGAGGTTTTAATTGTTAGTAAGCAGTATAGTTGATTCTTTTTTTTAAATCTGATTTAGTTAAATTTTAGTTAGAGGAATTAGGCTGTCGTGAGTGTAGTTGGAGTATTTAAACAGTAGTTAGTAGTGTAGTTTAGATTTGTATATATCCGGCTAGCTGTAAGGTATCGTTGTTTTTAAACAGTTTTAAATTTATAATTTCGCGTGTGCATGGTTCGTTTTCTCTCGTGTACATAGCATATTTTATTTCCGTGTATATATATCTTTATATCTATCTCGGTGTTTATCCTGTTTATATGAACCGGTTCAAACTGAGCACGCCCCTACATCTGTTTGACACTCCCCCGTACAAATCAACTTTGACAGCTGGCGGGCGTTGATCATCAGCTGTCTCAGCGCTATCCGCCAGTGTTTATGATAGCCACGTAAAGTAGAATTCAACTTAGTGGCACGAATTTTTCGCGTGCATAGCGGTGGGCGTACGCATACTTAACACCGTCATATAAACATCTTTATCAAATTAGGTGAATGTATCTTGTCTGAGTGTTATTGGATATATGGTTTTAGATCCTTATGTGGATGCAGTCCTTTTATTTTTCCCGATCCGGGATATGCTAACAGATAGCTATCTGGGTGTGGTATCTTCACAATAACAAATGGTCCTGTGTATACCACCTGCCACTTTGCATTCAATTTCTTTAATTTATCTGCCCTTGGATGGCTTTTCAGAAATACCATATTTCCCTCTTCAAATTTGTGAATACGACCTAGCTTGTTGTCATACCTACGCTTTCTTCTCTGTGCCTCCTCATTCAATACATTAAGAGCTTGTCTTATTCGGTCTTCCATAGGTACAATTGGTGTAGGTATCTTTGGTAAGGGCTTCACCCATTCGTCTTCCTTTCTTTCAGTATAAATTAGTTCAGATGGCGTTAGTCCAGTCGACGGATGGGGAAGGTTGTTTATTATCTGTAAGAATGGTGTTATCAACTCTACCCATTTTGTCTGTTTATTGGGCGCGTATGTTCGCATGAACCGATTAAATTCCTTAAATATCCTTTCTACCGGGCTAGCCTCTGGGTGATATAGTGAGACTAAAATGTGTTTAATCCCCTGTTCCTTTAGAAAATCTTTCCACTTGCCACTAGTGAAATTAGTTGTCAGTAATTATAACTTGCGGCTTGCCCACATTGACAAAATAGTCATCTATTAACCTTTTTATAATGGGACCTGATGTGTTTTCGTGGCGTACATGCATACGTATTTACTAAATACGTCATACACTGCCACCACATATTTTGCACCACCTCTTGCTCTTGGAATTGGTCCTGCTCTATCCATGGAAACCAACGCGAGGGGGCCTTTTGGAACAATGGGGTGCAAATTAGTCAATTTAGAGATGTTTGAGTATTTTACCTTTTGGCAAACCGGACAGGCTCGTATTATTTTATATGCTTGTCGGAAAAGATTGGGTACGTAACAATAAGAACTGATTTTTCCCACACATTTTGTTACCCCGTAGTGCCCCCAAGCATTGTGCGTGTACCTAATTAGGTTTTCCACACAAGTACTAGGTATACACACCTTCCATAAATTCAAATTAGGTTTGCTTCTATAGAACAAAACACCCTCGTGTACCTTGTAATGTTCCCTTAACAGTGAAGTATTGTCTTCCTTAAGTTTTAGTCTAACCACTTTCCATTTCTCGTCTGCTTCTTGCAGAGCATCCATTTTTCTGCACATTTTCAAATAATATGGGCGGAAAGTGCCGTCATGCATTAAGAGAATGCGGTAGTCGGCAAATTGGTCCGAAATTTCTTGTAATTCTTGTATTCCTACTGGCAAACGTGAAAGACAATCCGCGATTACATTATGTTCCCCTTTTATGTAAATCACTTCATAGCTAAATTCTTGCAAAAAAAGTATCCACCTGGCCAGTCGTCTATGCAAGAGTTTGCAAGTTTGCAAGAAATTGAGGGCTTGATGATCACAATATACACGAGTGTATTTTCCCCATAGATAAAATTGAAATTTCCGGAAAGCCCACACTACTGCCAAGGCTTCCAACTCTGTTACCGAATAAGCTCTCTCACATTCTGTCAATGTCCTACTTGCAAAACTGATTATACGGGGTCTTGTTTCACCGTCTACTTCTCTCCATTGGAAGAGACACGAACCAAGGCCCTGGAGGGACGAATCTGTCGCCAGACAAAACTCCTTCGACAGATCTGGGTGGTATAGTATGTTGGCATTGACGAGAGCACGTTTTATTTCCTTAAAATCCCGTTCACATTCCGGTGACCATCCCCATAACTGTCCCTTTCTCAATAAATTTAACTAATTGTCACTATTTAATAACTGATCTGGTAGAAATTTGCGAAAAAATGATGTCAACCCCAGAAAAGCTTTCAATTGTCTCTTATTCTGTGGTGAAGGAGCATGATTAATAGCCCTAAGTTTCTCAGGGTCCGGAACAATACCATCCTGCGAAATCACGTGACCAAGAAACTTGATCTTTTCTTGTCCGAACAGGGATTTGTTCAAATTTACAGTTACTCCGGATTGTTTAAATCGCTCAAGCACCTGTGTAATTAGCTTCACGTGTTCTGCCCACGTTGCTGTTGCAATTAATAGGTCGTCAACATATCATGTAATTTTGCTACGCAGCTCGGGTCCCAAAACTTTATCCAGAGCTGCTATAAAAATTCCAGCAGAAATGTTTAGTCCAAAGGGTAGTACACAAAACTGATAACTACGTCATAAACAAACAAAAGCTGTAAATTTTCGGCTTTGTTCATGCAGCTTTATCTGCCAATAGGAAGATCTCAAATCGAGGGCAGTAAAATACTTGACACCGTAAAATTTTAACAATTGTTCATCTAAATTTTCTGGTCTGGTCCGGACAGGTACTATGACTTGATTTATTTTCCTAGCATCCAAGACTAGTCTAACACTGCTATCCGCTTTTTTCACTGCCAAGATGGGGCTGCAATAGGGTGAATTTGAGGGTTCTATAATATCCCACTTTAGCATTCTATTAATTTCTGTATTTACTGCTTCCCGTTTGGCCCATGGTATCGGATAAGAGTAGTTACAGTAGGTCTCATGAGGTATTGTTTCCATTTTGTATTCATACCCTTTTATTATTCCGGGTTTCTTGTCGAAAACTTCCGGAAATTGCTCTAACAATACCTGCAATTCCTGTTGTTGGATTTCCGTGAGACACGGTGCACCTTTCTTTGTGTCATAATGCACAAAACCTTCGCTTTCGGTAACAATGTTTACTTGTTCCTTTATAAACAAAACTTCAGGACAAATTATTTGCAAGTTAACAGAATTCGACATTTCTCTCATACTTTCTCTCGTCCTAACCAGATCCACAACAATTGTTCCTTCTTGAAATTCAAAATAACAATCTCCCTTTTCGATATCTATTTTTTCCTTCGCCTGGCGAAAGTAATCCATACCAAGAATACAATCAACAATTAACCCTTCTAAGACCAAAAAATTACACATAGTTGTGTTCTCTCCGAATTTTAATGGAAGACGTACTTGTCTTTTCACAGGTTGTGCCTTCCGACCCACTGCCATAAGTATTTTGCAATTTTGGACTGGAAGAGAAGGAACTTGCATAAATTTTGATACTTCTTTGAGAAGGTTGTTAGAAATTACGCTAACTGTCGCCTCTGTGTCCAATACCACATATACTGGTACTTCTCCTACATGTCCCTTTACCATAGTCTGAACAACATCAACGGTTTTTGTTCCCTCAGATTGGTCATTAATTAATTCATCTTGTAAAGCTTTCCCACCTGCATAGGGATACCTCATAAAATTGATTTGTGAATAATTTTCCCCTTCACTAGCAGGCATTGTCGGGGTACGGGGGTCTAACCCGACTGATTCAAGTTTTCCTGGGCCTGTGTGCTAGCCTCAGTATCCGGTTCTATTTCTATAATCTGAATCTGATTTCCGTCCGGGGGCCAGTCATTGTTTGATCTCGGATGGTTGGTTTGTTCCCTTTGCCTATTCGCATTACCCCACGATCTACCACCTGGCTGTGCCTGGGATCTTTGTTGTTGTTGTTGTTGTTGGTGTGGCTGCCTTCTGTAATTATCGCGTGACTGATTCGAATTATTCTGGTTTTGTCCATTGCGAAAATTATTACGCTGTTGCCCATTCTGGTAGACCGGGTTATACCTATTATCATTCCTCCTCCTATTGTCGTTCCGCATTCGGTAACTGTTATTATTATTGTTACTACCACCGTTGTAATTACCGTTTCGGCTAGAACTCGTTCCATTTTGCCTAGGCGGTGAGTTCCGATCAGAATTCCCATGGTTCACATTGTCACCAAAATTATCCCTGTTAGAATTGCGAACAAAACTTCTCTCCCCTTCATGGATCAGGTCGTAATCGTCTAAAGCATCCAAAAAATTTTCCAAATTATACTCAGGCACCCACATAATTTTTCAGCAATATCAGCGGATAATTTTGATTTGAGTATCCTAATTACATCCACGTGTGACATTGGTGTCGTCCAATACAAGGTTTTATTCAGATATTTTTCGAAATATTTACGTAGGCTGCCCGAGCGTCTGTTATACGGTTCCGGACTAAAAACTTGCCGTCGTAGACGTTCTTGTACAAACTGTGACCAAAATCTTGCAATGAACTCCTGCTCAAATTGAGCATAGGTTTAGCACCTATTTATGGCGCTTGCAGCCCAAGCAGAAGCATTGCCTTCGATGTGACTAACTATTTCTTGAATTTTCCGAGCATCCGACCAAGAATGTGGCAATACATTCCGAAATGTTTGCAAAAATATGATTGGATGACTCTTTTTGTTTTCTTCCGAAAATGTGGGAAATTTTCTCGATCCACCTAAACCGTCTTCAATAACAATATTGATAACCTGGTCCCCGTTTTTTGGTGATTGGGTGTGGGTTACAACTGTGGACAAACCGGGTACCGTATTTGTACGCGGCCCATTTGATTGTGTTGGCATAGTTAAATGTTCCAGAGGTGATCCATGACTTTGCTGCGTATTAATGTGTTGGAAAATTGGCGACGTCGTTTCCGACCTTGTAAACGATACAGACTACCTATGCTCATTTACTAAATTATGTCCCGGTGGTACGGTATTACTTGTTAATGTGGATGACTGAGCCGGTGTGTTTTCTTCGTAAATCTGACGGGTCATACTGCCAACTTCCCTTTCTATTTCCCGCAGTATTTGTTCCCCTTTATCACTTACCCATTTTTCCACTTCCTCTCTACAATTCCGATGCCCTGAAGTGCTACTGTCGCATTCATCGTCTTGCATTTGCTTTTTTATCTCTGGTAATTCTATGTTGGAATTCTTTTGTTCTACCTTTAAAGATCCTACTTCACGTGTTATCTGTTCCATTTTATCGACTAACGGATTGTACCCCTCGCTCAGCTCGTCTACTCTTTGCTCAATTGAGCTTATGGATCCTTCGACCATTTGTTTTGCTGCTTTTAAACTTTCACAATCCTTGGCAATGTGATCTACTTGAGTGCTCAAACGGGTTTGCCTAACATTTAAAGCCTCAAATTTAATATTGATTTCATTTACTTCCTGTTGTATGTCAGCTCGCATTTGCGTGACGTGTGTTTGTAAATTTTTAACAGACTCCTTGGTAGCCTGTACATCAGTTCGCAAATGTTGCATTTGTTCTAATTGTTTGTTTATTTGCTCTGATTGTTTGTCCATTTTCATTTGCAAACTTTGTGATTGTTTGTCTATTAGTTCCATTATTCGGTTAAAAAGAGTGTACATTTCTGACGAAGATTTATTTTCCGTCTCTACTCGGGTGTTATCTGAAATTTTTATTCCTGACGGGTGCACGGTTTGTGCCTTTGAAGAAGTGGGGGTCTGCCAGTTATTAAATTCAATTGTGTGGGCGTTTTGTGATGCTTCATCATCAGCCCCACACAATTGCTCTAATATTCCAGAAGAATCTATACTCTTTGAATCTAACAGAGGATTCATCATCGGGTCATTGTTTGATATGAAAGAGGTATTGTTATCACCATTGGATTCATAATTTAAGTCTGGGATCTGTAATTCGGGATTTTGGACTAACTGATTATCAAAACTAACTTCGCCATCACTGCTAGAAGATTTTCCTGATAGTTCACACTGTTCACGTTTATCGGACATTTTGGCAAACTTTCACTTAAGGCCTCGGCAACAATGACCATTCCCTTCCTCAAACCACTATTAAAAAAAACGCTTCAACAATCACAATTGAACACTTAAAACCAATTTCATGCCTTATATCCCACAAGAAGTTAATTTTAGGATAAATTTAGATTAACACTCAAGCTACATCATCAGCAACTACGTGATGTTACACCATCCAACTACGTTAATTCTGAGTAACTATTGAAGCTAGGTGGAAAGAGAAATTTCAAAAAGTTGTTAGTTTTTTTACTACCAGAAAGATTGTTAATGAAAATTTCTTTCGAGTTGGAGTATAGATAGGACACCTCTTCCACCATGGAAGCACCATTATATATATAATAGATTATCTTCTCCTACCTTTTGTTGTCTTCTTAATACCGCTTTGCGTTGTTATTTGTGCATTCCTTTCCCGTTACCTGAGTCGATCTCATCCTTATATCCTTTTTTTCTGGCTCCATAAAGTACGATACATGGAAAAGTAAAAAAAATTTACATCGATTAGTAATTAATACCATACTTGGCCCCATGTTGGGCGCCATTGTGGAACATCTTTATATTGTCAAATATCATTATATATATATATATATATATATATATATATATATATATATATATTTTAAAAACAAAATTGTTAATGAAACTTAGCAAAGAAGAACTGCAGTCAATATTAATAAACTTCAGAGAAACCGTAGAATAAACTCATGTAAAAAAAAAAAAATACCGACAGTTTTCAAAATGTCTTCTTATTGTTGATTGCTTCATCACATCTCAGGGTCATTAAGTGGTTCACTTTAAGGCCGAAGTAATGAACTAAGACGAAACCTTTCACTCTTGAAAAGGATTTGTATTTTTTTTAAAACATTTTCATCTCAACTGAAAGTTTACACAGAAGAGAAAAAATAAAACGAGACAGCTCATCACTTCTAACTGCTAAGAAGTACGCAGTTCAGCATAGACGCTCCGGCGTGCTGGTTGGTGTTCACACCGCTCCATTTGAGCTTCAAGGTGGCTCACTTATGCGTTTCGTGGCAAATTTATTTCTGTTGTAGTAATTTTGATCATGCACAGACAGAGGAGCAGCCAAGTACGTAACATAGTATTGCTTACGACTGTTACAGCCT
The DNA here is from genome assembly GCA_026315105.1 of Locusta migratoria. NCBI lineage: Eukaryota > Metazoa > Arthropoda > Insecta > Orthoptera > Acrididae > Locusta > Locusta migratoria. The sequence goes on from CM048750.1 coordinate 206,784,849, forward strand.
TAGGAAAAATGCCGTTTTAGTACGAAACTTAAATTGACGAATTTATATTTCATTGTAATTTTATTCAAATATTAAACTTAAAAACACACAGTATATCAATTCATATTGTTTTTTCTTTTCACTAGAGGATCAATGTCTGATACCACTATTCCAGGAATGCTAATTCGAAGACAAGCTCTGAAGTTGAAATTGCCAGTCGGAACATCTTTATATTGTGAAATGTCATTATATATATATATATATATATATATATATATATATATATATATATATATATATATATATATATATATATATTAAACAAAATTGTTAATGAAACTTATCAAAGAAGAACTGCAGTCAATATTAATAAACTTCAGAGAAACCGTAGAATAAACTCAAGTTAAAAAAAAAAAAAAATACCGACAGTTTTCAAAATGTCTTCTTATTGTTGATTGCTTCATCACATCTCAGGGTCATTAAGTGGTTCACTTTAAGGCCGAAGTAATGAACTAAGACGAAACCTTTCACTCTTGAAAAGGATTTGTATTTTTCTAAAAACATTTACATCTCAACTGAAAGTTTACACAGAAGAGAAAAAAATAAAACGAGACAGCTCATCACTTCTAACTGCTTGAGAAGTCAAAACGAGACTGACTGCTAATTAAAAAGCATAGATACTGCTCTTCCAACTTTTTTCTTTTAGTTCCACAGATGATTTTTTTCACAACATTAATTAATAATTGTCTATTATTGTTATTATTAATAATAATTTTCTCTCTCCTTTTTTTAAAATAATAATAGAAAATTAAATTAAATTAAATTAACATAGAAATTCGCTTCTTACTGTTCTGATACCCCAACACTCCATTCCTGGTAACAGCACACAGTGAGCTTCTATATGAGAATTTAGTACTTTACGTAAAAAAGCAGCGTTGTACATGCAAATCTAAACATTGACATAATAGTAGCAACTTTACATTGTAAAATTTAAGTCTAAGAAATTCATTCTGCAATGAAACTAATTCCGCCAACTTCACGCTGTAGGTGTGTAACTTCTAGTTGCAGACATGTTTCCACACTGTGAACATAACGCCAAAATCAGCGAAATGGCACAACCTTATGCAAACTGAAGAGCAATATAGTAACTTGATCTTACTACAGAATAGTTAGATGAGCGTTCCTCCTGGAAACAAAAATGTATTTTCACAGTGAAAATGTTTGGAAAATTATTGAGACGTTTATGTCACTGCTATCATATGGACCGTGTTATGCATCACAAGACCAAGCGCTATTACTTTTCTGATGTGAGCGCAATTAGTGCTGTTTAGTAGTTATGTAGAGTGAGATTTCACTACTAAGTGAATGTACACTAACCCTTCTTTGCTACAAAAAGTTGAGAAATATTCATAAATAAATATTTTTTATGAACATGTAAAATTTAAGTTCCATTATGTCAATTATGACATATGGCGCTTGGACTAGTGATGCATAACACCGTTCATATAATGATGACTTTCTTCCGTCATACCTTGAAAAGAATTTTATTTGTAACACTAAGCATATCAAGACTCCTTTGCACAGAATAAATATATTAGACATAAGGAACAGAAATGTTAACGTGTCTGACCACTTTGTAGTTACTCAACCATCATGCTACTTTTCAACTCTTTAAAGCAGCTACTTTTCATTTGAACAGGAGTCTCCACCCTAAAGCTTCAATTTAAAAAAAAAATAGACTGTTTCACTTGAGTGTTTAATCTTAGATCCCAAAAAGATTTTTTTGTCTTTACTAGAATCTTCTTCTTCTTTATATATAAAGCAGTATGTCCGTGTGTGTGTGTTGTGTGCATACTGCATACAATTCTACAGTTTCGTCCCATGCTCAATGAAATTTTTCACACACGACCTTCAGACCCAGAGGATGTCGCCGTAAGTGTAAGAATCACGTACAACACACAGTTCAGCAGATATGACGTCATAAACAATTATATCCGCGAAAAACTGCTGCATCACGTGACAATGTTGCACATTTCCTCCTAAACCACTGGACCAATTTCAACCAAATTTGGGTCATACATTCCTTACCGTGAGGTAACAAGTGCTGTATGGGTAAGAACAATATACGACACATGATTTAGGAGATATAACGTCATAAACAATAGAAGTTCCAAGAAACTGCTACATAATGCGACAAGACTTTCAATATACACTATAAGAGAATGTATTAGCAACTTGCAACAAACTTTAAACATAATTTCAAATCTTTATTAAACTTTTTCTCGCTTACAACTTTTTCGGTATTCATGGAGTAAAACTACAGCTTTCGTTATGACGCTACATTTTATTATTTCTACAATACATATCGTACTTGTAGGAAATTTTAGAGACACTTTACACACATGCTACTGATTGTAGCTTCGAAATTGTATGACACTACCAGACATAGTTCATGAGATATGAAGACATAAACAGTAACGATCATCGAAAACCATCCTGTCACGCTTCAGGTTTCAATATATTGCTTCTTAAATACTAACCATACTCGCAACTGATTTTGCAAACGTACGGCGCTTTTACAAATGAATATCTATCTGGTCAATTGTAGAGTTGTACAACACGTAATTCAATAAATATGTCTCATCATGCATTACTTTTTAATCCATTTCTTATTTAGTACTAAGATACTCCTATATTCTTGTCAAACTAAGAAAATGTCTGAAAGCTGACTGTGCTGTTGTCAAGCGCACGTGGCTACAGGCGAAAGCGATGGACTTCTACAGAGTTACAAGGAAATGAAGAGAATGAAATACATCCAACGAGTAGCCAATACGTCCGGCAAACCTACCTGTTTCCAGTGAGACTTGCACTTTCTATTATGATTAATAAATCACAGGGCACTCTATTAAATACTGCGGATTGGATTTGATATCTCCTCACACGGACAATTTCATGTCGCTTGCTCAGGGATGAGATTACCAAAGAATTTATTCATGGCAGATCCTGGACAAGTAAATATTGTTTATAGTCAAATTTTGAATTACAGAAATGTATGAATGTTACATATCATTGTATTTTGATTACTATCTTTCTTTGCTTATAATTTTGTACATTATACAGGACAGCCTTATTTTATATTCTATCATAAATATAACACGTTTTTCGAAATAAGTTCAAATGTTTGTTAAGCTTATATGACTTAACTGCGGGGTCATCAGTCCCTAAACTTTCAAACTACTTATAAACTAATTTATACTAAAGACAACACGAACATCCATGCCCGACGGAGGATTCGAACATCCGGCGGGGAACGGCCGAGCGCATCGGAGCATAGCGCCTCAATGCACTCGGCCACTCCGCAGCGGCTGCGCGTTGAACTTAGCATAAGTTTAAGCAGTTTGTCAGTCTAGGGATTGATGACTACTGCAGTTTGGTCACATAGCTTTACAAACATTTGATTTAAAAAAATCAATCAATCAGACTAACTTAAGGCTTTAATAAATAAATAAAAATCCGGGTAATTCTGGCTTTTCAACTAGCTACAAATCACTCTAAGAAATATTCGAAATACTGACTGTGTAAGGTACTGTGGCACACCGAAAGACGCCAAAGATATTTGCTGATTTCTGTCACCATCAAACAGAACCGTTTTTACTCCGAACTTGGCATGAACTCAAACAGGGAGAAACAAGTAGCATGATTTCCAACAAAACTGACGAAACAATTATGGAATACATTGAACTCTTGGTCAGTACAATGAAAGAACTCCAAAGAAGTAATCAGAGGCTCTCACTTAGATATCTGTATCACTACTCCTCCTCTAGAAGTGTATGATTGAATTTTTATTCAGAAAAAGCTACCCTAGTGTTGAAATTACAAGAAGCCTCATACAAGCAACTAGGGAAAACCTTATTGTGTAGGTAAATTTTAATGGGTGTTTGTATTTGGAATACTTCAGTGCCAACTTTTTATCATCAGTATTAACCAATCTGAATGAAATTTTTGCAGGAAGTAGTATTGATGTGTTTGCATATCTCTATGCATTAAAACTATCGAGCATGTAATTTGTTTATTTTATCGTCACATTTAAGTACCAATAATTGAAGAAAATTTAAGGTTGAAATTTGGAATAAACTCAGAAAGCAAGTGATTAATATTTCTCATAAGATGAAAGCACAGAAATGTTGAACTGTCGTGTAAATATACCTACAAAATCTTCCGTGTGCATACTGTGGCGTGAGAACCAAAAGTTAGTTTACTGGAATACCATTAAAATCATATAAAAAATTCATAGCTCGAAAAACAGTGATGGACTTAAAACCTTGGTTATTGCCACATATTTACATATAGACGCCATTTAAAAATTTCGTTGGTGTTGGCAAAGTAGAAGAAGATTTAAATTTTTGGGTGGTGTCTCCCTTTAAACTCTTTGCTGTATATACTGAATATAAGTCTACGACGAAGCTAATTATGATCAATCGCCTGAGGACGGCACATTGTTTGCACTTCTCCTGCGCTTGCACATGGCCGTGGTGCTACGTAACGGCATCGGACCATTCCATTTGACCGCGAGCAGTCACAGCGCAGACGGCGAGCGAGCCCAAACCTACCTGCGGTGGACAGGCCGGTGTACCCTACTTATGGAACAGACTGTGCACTACCTGCAATGTCCGAGGCTCCGGCCAAGTGTCAACAAATTCTCTCTTTGGTCAAATGTTACTCCGGGCAACTGTTACAAACTCCCACTTCCCTATGTCAGCCCTGTTTTGAAGGCTACAAACCGAAAGAAATTTTTAATTGTCCATTACAGCTATTTCGCCGTATTTAGCATTGTCAAGTGGTCTGCAATAGTTAAATAAATTTTGTGAAAATATTTTTTTCGAAACAAATAGGAAGTACATTATACAGTTTTAAATTTATTGCTTACTTTCTATTTGTTGCTAATATACACACAGCATCTGTACCTTTATATGTTTTAATAGGTACTTTCTTAGAAAGTAGTTTTTTTAATTTATTTTTAATGTAATGACTTTCTTGTTTGACAGCTATTTTGATGCTATGTGTTTACAAAGATGCTCTATTGCATTATATCTTTGGTAAAGATCTAGCTTCCCTGAGATTATTAATTTCGAATTTTGTGATATCTTTGAATGTCAATGTATTTACAAATGTTTTATAATTTCGATTTTGTAGTGTCTCCGATTATGAAATAGTGTGTCTCTTTGGTTTCTGAGGTATTGCTTGCCATTTGGAATTTTGTAATATCTTTGAGTATGAAAATGCGTTTCTCTGGTGTGTGAGATATTGACGAAAGAAATTTGTACAAAATTTGTCACTAGTGTAAATATTATCATGTTATAATGTGATTCTTAAAATGTTTTTATTTGTCTCTGTATGTTTCATGTACGATCGAGGCGCCGCATTGAACAAGGACAACGTCGTCGCCGCTGCAGCCAACATTACAGTAGACGGCCACTATCAGTATTTAACCGACGGCTACGGGGCTACGGATCCCGCTGCACCACAGACATATATTACTACACTGGCAAACTTGCCTCTCTGACTGAAGCTTGATACCGCCATCTTGCCTCATCTCATGTCAAAACGTTTCCATACGGTAAAATAATAATCTTCTGACACGATATGATGTTGTAAGCTTTAGACTACTAGTTGGTTTGAACAAGATTTACATTTGAGCCAACATATCCGCAATAGTTGAATTTAACAGATAGGCCTACATTGTCGAATCGTGTTTTGAGATAAAAGTGTTACGTAGGATTAAATTTTACTTGCTGTGCTGGCAGCCTCACGCGATTATTTTGTCAGTTGTGTGACATGGGCATTAGCCATTTGCTTGATGATGCAAATGTTTTGTCATGACAACTTCGTTTTACGAGGGCAATTACTGTTACTAAGTGAATGAGGGCACATACAAAAATCTGTCAACCGTAGAGCACGAACAACATTGTTTGTTTACTTCATCATCTATACGAAACACTAATCAACTCACACTGTATGGATTATTAAGAATATCAACATCTCGGTTAGGGCTTTCTACCGTTTTGTTGATTTTGCCAACATAATCGTACGAGGCCATTGAGATGGGAAGTAAAATTTTGCCGCTACATACATTTAAATCAGATTGTAATTATGGGAAAAACACTGAGAAGAATAAAGATACATGTTATCCACGACAAATGGCTCAAACATTTAACGTTGTTGTTTTCGCAATTCCAGTATTAAACTATAACTTTCTTCATAAACGATCGCCACTCATAATCTCACTTTGAAAATCTGGTATTAGGATAACGAATAGACGTGATGGACAGTGTGAATACAACGTGCCGTGACGTTGACGTGACTGACAGTGTGAACTGGCCATAAATCTTCGATTTGCCGTACGAAAAATTACAGCTACATACAATGCATGAATCAACCAATATGTCAAATTTCTAAAGACAGCGTAGTTACGTGGTTTCAAACGTATTTTTACAAATGTTTTCTGCAAATACACATACGACTGCTCACACGTTTGTAGTACAGAAATATGGCGGCGAGATTTCAATGACACCAGTCTAGTAATATATGTCTGTGAGCTGCGCCTTCTCTATTGCCGCGCGTCAATCGTTTTCAAATATATATATATATACGACATTGTTCTGATTTAGTCGTGCTAAATACATGTCTTCTTACATTACTAGTTTGACTTGTACTATTTCAGAAGAAAATAAACATGTATTAAGTTGAAAAGTATTTTGAACACTATGAAGATTTATTTAATGTGTGATTTATATTTACTGGAAGCCTAATCTGATTTATAGAGAAGTTTTACTTTGTTTGAGAAGAGATTTAATATAATAGTGGAGTCTAGCATTGACTTATATTCGACTGTAACAAGAAATTTATATTGGGTGTGAATGTGGAACGTCGAGTTTAGCAAGCGGTGAATGTTAATATTTGAGTTAAAGCTATCAACAGCAAACCGTAGTGCCTGTGTTAGACTTTGAATTAAATTTCAGTAACGGTTACAGATCAATTCTCTTGCCCTGCTCGTACAAGAACCTAATATTGTATTCAAGAACTATTTAAAATATCTATTTCTTTTTATCTGATTCTTGCTGTCGTGCGGGAACTTCGGAACGAAGTCAATAAAACTTTCGCGGTTAACTTTTAACAGTTGATGTTGCTAAGGAACAGTAAACTACAAGTCAACAACTACTTGGCAAATGTATGGACTTGCATAAAATCAAGTTAATTTCATAACTAGTGTCGACATACGAGTTTTATCATTCCATTATGAACATAAGTTACACAATTAACGTCAAAATTACCCCGTCCTAACGCGAAGTGTGTCCCACTAAAATAAATTGAAATAAATTTTAAAAAAGCATAATTTTAGTTGGCGGCAGTGAAATCGATCCTTCCGGTGATTGACATTTGAGTTCCCGAAACATCTCTGTAAGACTCACGCATAGATCGCACCGTCCAGTAACAAACCTTGCATGTCTTCCTTCAAATAGATTTCGTGGGTGTCGCAAACTAGCTCAATACCAAAATTAAATGTTCTGTGGGACCAAACTGCAGTGGTCATCGATCCCTAGACTTACAAACTACGTAAAGTAATTCTAAAAACAATACACACACTACCATGCCCGAGGGAGGACTCTAACCTCCGACGGGGAATGGCCGCGACACCGCAGAAAGGCGCGTTTAGCGCGCACAGCCACTCTCGCGTGGCAGCTCAATATCAGTGGAAGAAACATGAATTACAGAAAGAGACAAAATTTTAACACATCGGTTCAGTCAATATGGGAACTGTGAAACTAAAACTACTTCTTCATCAAACATTTGATTGACAAAATCCCACTCCAAATTTACATCTGAGTCGACATACATAAGGCGCTTTGTCGGCTAGTACTCGGATAGAAGCGGCAGACGCAGCGCCCCTTATCGTTACATTCAAATGCAGTTCCAGTTAGGACCGGAGATGTCAAACTTATTAGGTATATAACAGGTTTTACAAATATAGCCTCGCTTGACTTAAAGCAGAAGAAATTAGTATTGATTGCTACACGCCTCTGCATTTAATGACAGTCCAATCAACATCTACATGAGATATTCTGCAAATCACATTTAAGCACCTGGCAGAGCGTTCATCGAACCACCTTTATACTATTCATCTACCATTCCATTCTCGAATAGCGCGCGAGAAGAAAAAACATCTGAATCTCTCCGTTCGAGCTCTGATTTCTCGTATTTTATTCAAAATGTTCAAACGTTAGTAAATCTGTCGGACCAAACTGCGTGGTTATCAGTCCGTAGCTTACTAACTACTTAAACTAAGGTAAACTAACCTTAGAACAACACACACATACACCCATGCCCCAGGGAGGACTCGAACCTCCGACGGCGAGCAACCGCGCGCTCCGCAGCGGGGCGCCTTAGACTGCTCGGCTACTCCACCGCGGCTCGTATTTTATTCTGCTGACCATTTCTACCTATTTTGGTGAGAGTCAACAATACATCTTCGTATTCGGACGAGAATGTTAGCGATTGGAGTTTCGTAAGTAGACCACGTAGCGCAGTCTGTCAGGAAAAAAAGCCCATACCTTGCAAAAGGTGGGGTAGAAGATTTTATTTTTTTAACTCGTTCATATGGTTGGAAAGAGTACAAAATAATGTTTTTCCAACAAAATTTCTCTTGGAAAAACTTTCTACAGTCAAAAAAACTTCGAAAATATCGAGATTTCTTCTATTTTTTCAAAATATCTCCGTTTTTTGTACTCTTACCGCTTTTAACTCTAAGTTCTTTTCTAAAGAGCACAAAATTATCTATGAATTTCATTCTTATCATTTTTATCTACTCCCAATACGTAAGCCGCTACAGTGCGTCGAAAAATGTCAATTTTTCAAAATTTGTGCAAAGTGGCAAAATAGTTAAGTTTTGAACACTGTTATTTCACTTTCTGTTTGTGTAATATACATATATTACATATTGTATTATATGTTGGAATTTGTTACCTCATTTTCAGGTATTTGATTTATCTGTATGCAGCATGGTGATTTCTGATCATCCACCTATTGTGATTCGTACTTCAGTAGCCGAAGTTAACTATAGGCCATCTCAGAACTGGATGGTTCTGCAGTTAGTATTGATCTTCAGATGACCTTACTACACGAAAAAGATGGAGTCATTTGCAGACAACCTAAGAGAGCTGCTCAGATTTTCTCACGGAGCGTTTTGTAGATAAGGAATAATAGAGAAAAATCAAATGTTCAAATGTTTGTAAATCTATCGGACCAAACTGCGTGGTCATCAGTCCGTAGCTTACAAACTACTTAAACCTAGGTAAACTAACCTAAGGACCACACACACACACACCAATGCCTCAGGGAGGACTCGAACCTCCACGGCGTGCAACCGCGTGCTCCGCAGCGAGGCGCTTTAGACCGCTCGGCTACTCCACCGCGGCAATAATAGAGGACCAATAATACGAAACCCTGACGCACGCCGGATATCACCTCTGTTTCAGTCGATGCCTTACCGTCAATTACTACAAACTGTGTCCTCTCTGACAGTAAATCCCCTATCCAGTCACAAATCTGGGCCGATATTCCATAACCACACAATCTGTTTCGACGTATCGCCTGTGTTGATCCTCTGCAACAGCGGGTGGTGTATCCTGGACCAGTCGTTCGATAGTCATCAACCAGACGTTTTCGATAGGCGACAGACCTGGAGACAAGCGAGGCCAAGGTTGCAATGCAATCAAGTAGCCGACGCGTAATCATGAGCATTGCGTGCCACTTATAGGTGGTCATTATCCTGCACCGATGTGGCCTTCGGCAAGCTCCGAAGGTACAGCAGAAGAACAGGTTCGAGAGATGTAACGCTGGCTGGTTCGTGTACTAGCAATGCCTACTGAAGCGGAGTGGGGTGATGGGAGGGAAGGATAGGGGTTCAGGAGTGCCAGTACCATCAGAAAACATAAAATCAGATGTAGGACCAATACGGCGATCCAGAATGCAACAGTTCAGTCTCTCGCCACGGTTCCTCCAATCTGAAATCCGATTATCGTGTTGGTGCAGGACGAATCTACATCTACATCTGCATAGATACTCTGCAAATCACATTTAAGTGCCTGGCAGAGGGTTCATTAACCACTTTCATAACTTTTCTCTGCCGTTCCATTCTGTAATAGCGCGCGGGAAGAAAGAACACCTAAATCGTTCCGTTTTTTATCTGATTTCTCTTATTTTATTGGGATGGTCATGTCTCCCTAAGTAGGTGGATGCTAGCAAAATATTTTCACATTCAGAAGTAAAAGTCGGTGACTTCGCAAACAGATCTTTTAGTGATTTCCACCCCAATTCGTGCAACATTTCCGTGACGCTTTCCCCCCCGTAACGTGATAAAACAAAACGAGCTGCCCTTCTTTGAGCCTTCTCAATATCTTCCGTCAGTCCCACCTGGTGAGGGTCCCACAAGGGGCAACAGTACTCCAGGAGAGTGTGATGTAGGCTGTCTCTTTGGTGGAGCTGGTGCATCTTCGAAGCGTTCTGCCAATGAAACGTAACCTTTGATTCGCCTTCCCCACAATATTTTCTATGTGTTCTCTCCAGTCAAAGTTGTTCTTAATTGTTACTCCTAGGTATTTGGTAGAATTTACGACCTTAAGGTTTGACTGATTTATCGCGTAATTGAAGTTCAGCGAATTTCTTTTAGTGGTCATGTGTATTACTTCACACTTTTCTTTATTTAGTGTCAATTACCAATTGTCACAGACCTGTAGAAATTTTGCCTAAATCGCCTTGCAGTTCCTTTTGATCCTCTGTTGACTTCACTAACCGATAAACGACAGCATCATCCGCGAACAGTCTAAGGGAGCTATTCAGATTGTCTCCTAAATCATTTATAAACACGAGGAAGAGTAGGGGACCTATAACGCTTCCCTGTGGAACGCCAGATATCACTTCTGTTTTACTCGGTGACTTACCGTCAATTACAATGAACTGTGTCCTTTCTGATTGGAAATCATGAGTCCAATCGCACAATTGGGAAGATATTCCATAAGCACGCAATTTCATTAGAAGCCGCTTGTGGGGTACAGTATCAAAAGCCTTCCGGAAATCCAGAAATATGGAATCGATTTGAGATCCCTTGTCGATGGCACTTATCACTTCATGTGAATAAAGGGCAAGCTGTGTTTCGCATGAGCGATACTTTCTGAATCCGTGTTGACTATTGGTTAATAGGTAGTTCTCTTCGAGGTAGTTCATAATATTCGAACAAAGTATATGTTCCAAAATCCTACTGCAAATCGACGTCAATGAGATTGGCCTGTAATTTTGGGGATCACTCCTATTGCCTTTCTTGAATATTGGAGTATCGGGAATGGGACGTTATGAGATGATCTCACCGGGTTGTTTCCAGACCCTCGTCCGATCAGCGAGGTTGCACAGTCAGAAACGGGATTTGGAAGGTAGATTGACAGATGAATTCCATTCCCTTCGCCTCTGTGTTCTCTCAGTCTATCGACTATCGATTACGCAATGATAACCGAGGGGTTTGATACCATTTCATGGGTCGGTGTGCAACACGATCACCATGTAATTAATATTATACATGGAATAAGAAGCATTGGTCGTAAATCGCTTTATTTACAGTAAATCTCAGAGTGACCATCACCAGTCCAGATCTTCAACCTGAATACAAGATAAAATAAAAAAATCAGCGCTATGTACAAATAAATAAATAAACAATTCAGAAATACATTTTAAAATTATGGCTCATATATACCATGAATGAATGCAAGGAAAATTTAGAGAGGGAATTAAAGATCAGGGAGAGAAAATAAAAACTTTGCAGTTTGTCGTCAGGCAGCAAATGACCTGGAAGAGCAGTTGAACGGAATGGAAAGTGTCTTGAAAGGAGGGTATAAGATGAACGTTAACAAGAGTAAAACAAGGTTAATGGAATATAGTGTCAGAATATCTGGCCATGCTGAAGGGATTAGGCAATGAGACAATAAAAGTAGCAAAACAACTTCGATGACCGATGTAAAGAAGATATAAAATGGAGAATGGCTAAAGGATGTAGACCGCTTCGGAAGAAGCGAAATTGGTTGATATCTAATATTAATTTAAATGCTTTCTAAAAGAATTTGTCTGGAATGTGTAGCATTATATGGGAGTGAAACGTGAACGATAAGGAGTTCAGGCAAAAGTATGATAGAAGCTTTTTAAATGTGGTTCTACAGACGAATGATGAAGATTAGATGGTTAGATCACGTAAATAATGAGGAGATGCTCAACAGAATTGGAGAGAAAAGGCGTTACTTGCATGTTCTAAGAGAGGGGATAGGTTGATCGAGATATTCTGAGACATTAAGGAATCGTCAACCTAACGTTAGAAGAAAGTATGTGGGGTAAAAATAGTAAAGGGAGACCAAGAGACGAACACAGTAAGCAGGTTCATTAGGATTTAAGTTGAAGTTCTTATTCGCAGATGAAGAGGCTTGCACGGTAGCATGGAGAGCTGCATCAAACCGTTGTGGCGCCTGAAGACCTCAACAATATACCGCTCATATGAAGTGCGTTACAAATGTTCAAATGTTTGTTAAGCTTGAGGGACTTAACTACGGGGTCATCAGTCCCTAAACTTACAAACTACTTACGAACTAGCTAATACTAAGGACGGCACAAATATCCATGCCCGGGGGGGGGGGGGAATTCGAACCCCCGTCCGTAATGACCGTGCATACCGTGACTGAAGCGCCTCAGTCCCCTCGGCCACCGCGGCCGGCTGAAGTGCGTCACAGATAAAATTACTGTACTATTAGTATATTGAACGATGTTCATATACATTTGACTGTTCTGTGTCAAGTACAACCATAAACTGAGTTCGCTGTATACAGATTTCACGTATCTGAGTGCGCTCTCTGTATTCTACTGAAAAATTGTTATTTGGTTTATTTTAATGACAACAGATTGGAATAAACGCAAACACAAAGTACATACTGTCACGAGTAACAAACAATGCTTTTTCTATGTTTAAAAGGAGTGAATACTTCTATAATGGAACCGCATAATAAAATTGCAACGTGAGTGGCGATACATTGTTTTAGGAAGACACCATGTTACAATTATTGTATTATTGACCATGTTGCATTGAAATAAATAAAATTTGCTAAAACTCCAGCAACACATTCAGAGCCTCTTTTATTCCATTCCGAGTCGATTAGAAGCGGTCGTAGCCGCCAATGGCGGAAAGACTCTATCATTAAACCACTTCCTCACTTGATATATGGCTGTATTTTCAATCATGTGATCACTCTACAACGTTTTCCTTCCCAACTGATTGCGACTGTGTACACACCAGCACTACATTTAAGTTACGAAATTGCAGACTAGGGGGTTGAGCTGAACGCGAATCTGGAAGCCGCTCACACAACCAGTTTGAATCACAGGTAACAAGCAAAGTAAAAACACCAAGAGCACGAAATACAGGATCGCGCCCACTGCTTAAAATTGAGCCAGTCTGAAAGTAGTAAAACGTTCTCAGCACGAAGGTCCTCTGTGATTCCATCAGGATAAAAGACAGCAATGTTCTCCAGACCCCAGGCGAAACAGTTAACTGCTCCTTCCAGCTTGCTCGCCTTGGAGTGTAACCGCTTCGGCCCGCTAGGTTGCCCTCGTAGGAAAGAAGCCCACACGTTTTGAAGACAAAATCGGCAATGAACACAGGCTCCGCTACATGGGACCCCACGGTCAGCACACTCGCCGTACAGGAAACTGATACTTTCAGCGCGCTACCGTCGTCTGTCTGTCTGCTAAGCTCCCATTCATATCGGCTGCCAAATAACAAGTCACCAGCCACGTGGCTTCCAGACCGAACGAACGATTTCGCCAAAAATGGTCATTCACGAATCTTTGTGCGACCTATCCATTCGGACGACGGCTCATTCTGATCCTTCTCTTCCCCTACAAAGGAGTACAATGTGTAAAGACGCATAGTGCAAGGAATGGCAGTTGATCGTCAACTCAAACATGAGTAAAGTGCTGCGTCTACATCGATTATTTATTTTATTTATTCAGTAGCAGTAAATCACTATAAGCATTTACTTCCATATCTGGGAGTAGGCATAAGGCGCCATCTGAAATGAAACCACCATAAAAGTAATCGTGAGCAAAACAGATAACAGACAGATTCATTGGAAGACTCTTCAGGAAATTGTCAACAAAACATTCGGTTACAAAGCACCCGTTGGCCCAGCGCTTGAGTACTTCTTATTGGTGCGGAATAAGTACCAGATAGAAAAAATAGGATCCAACGCAGAGCAACACGCTTTGTTTCAGGCTCATTTAGTAAGCGAGAAAGCGTCACAAAAGTGATCGAAAAACTCCAATAGCAGACGCTGAAAAAGAGACATTCTGTATCACGATACTGGATTCTCTCGAAGTTCCGAGAGTATACATTTCTTCAAGGATCAGCGAATATATTGCTTCCTCCTACGTATATCTCGTGAAAAGACCACATGGATAAAATTGGAGAGAGAGAGACACAAAGGCATGCCGAACACGCGAGCGAAATAGCTACAAATCGAAGTGCCAACGGGCAACTAGATAATCTGTAAACTTACACTTCGTAGTAATGGTAACTTTAGTTTGCAACGTGTAAGTTAAACTGCATCCACCGGCCGCGGTGGCCGAGCGGTCTGCGGCGCGCCAGTCACGGTCTGCACGGCCACCACGGTCGGGGGTTCGAATCCCCTCACCTTGGGCATGGATATTTGTGCCGTCTTTAGTATTAGCTAGTTCATAAGTAGTTCGTTAGTTTAGGGACTGATGACCCCGTAGTTAAGTCCGATTAGTTCTACAAATATTTGAACATTTTTATTTGAACTGCATCCCAAGTTTATTTATAATACAGATAGAAATGCTTACAAATATATTTATTAACGCCTTTTGAGACTTTATCAGAAATGATGAAATATTGCTTTCACATCAGTCAGCTTACATTAAAAAGACTTCGTAGCCAGCCAGCGTCGAATTCTTTAAAATAGTATTGGGTGCAGGAACCCAACGAAACCTGCAACGTCAGGTCGGTCCGACTTTTCGGACGTGCAACAGCGGAGAAAACACAGCTTTGAAAATAATGACATGTATATAATAAAATAAAAACAGTCTATAGTGCACCATTTCAATGTACTGATGACTGGTTTTCGAGCCTAGTGTCGGTCATCCTCAAATTTGACATGTGTTGAGGTACAGGCGATGTCGAGTCCTCCAGATGTTATCAGTTAAAATAGTGCACTCTGTTTTTGTTGGTGACGATTAGAGCGCTGTTTATCGCACATGTGTGAGTAAATATCAGCATATATGTTAAACGTGTGAATGTGCGCGCCTATCAATGCATTATAATAGTTGTTACTACAGCCCTGTTTCATTTTGTGACGGCTTTCCTTGATCAAATACTATTTTAAAGAATTTGGCGCTGCCTGGCTGTAACAGAGAATCTCTCTGATGTAAGGTGGCTGATATGAAATCAATCTTTTTAAGATTATAATGGGGATGTTTGTCCGTATATGCAACTACAAATAAGAGGCGACTTTTTTGTTACAACACGCGTTTTGTTTTATTGATGTTAAAACATCTTCAGTGGTCTGTAACCATAGATATTTACAATTTGTTTTGAAATGTTGATCGAAAACATTTCGTTATAAAAACATATAAAGTGCTGTTTCGTCACTTACAGAAATTTTTGGTCCTGGATTTCAATTCACATCATGCATTGCCGAACTGTTTCCTGCAGTACTGTAGATTCTTCATTTACAATCACTATTATTCTCCTAATTTCCACGTCCTCTGCTATAGTGTTCATATTTACGTTTTCGTAATGTTACCAACATTGCAACTGTAATTAAAGTGTATTTATTTTTTATGTAAGTGATATGGAGTAATGACTAAATTTGTGTGATAGGCGTTTATAACATATCAAAAATCAGTACACTTTAACATTATATATACTCCTGGCCATTAAAATTGCTACACCACGAAGATGACGTGCTACAGACGCGAAATTTAACCGACAGGAAGGAGATGCTGTCATATGCAAATGATTAGCTTTTCAGAGCATTTACACAAGGTTGGCACCGGTAGCGACACCTACAACGTGCTAAGATGAGTAAAGTTTCCAACCGATTTCTCATACACAAACAGCAGTTGACCGCCGTTGCCTGGTGAAACGTTGTTGTGATGCCTCTTGTAAGGAGGATAAATGCGTACCATCACGTTTCCGACTTTGAAAAAGGTCGGATTGTAGCCTATCCCGATTGCGGCCTATCGTATCGCGACATTGCTTTTCGCGTTGGTCGCGATCCAATGCCTGTTAGCAGAATATGGAATCGGTGGGTTCAGGAAGGCAATTGGAACGCCGTGCTCGGTCCCAATGCCCTCCTATCACTAGCAGTCCAGATGACAGGCATCTTATCCGCATGGCTCTAACGGATCGTGCAACCACGTCTCGATCCCTGAGTCAACAGATGGCGACGTTTGCAAATCAACAACCATCTGCACGAACAGTTCGACGACATTTGCAGCAGCTTGGACTATCAGCTCGGACACCATGGCTGCGGTTTCCCTTGACGCTGCATCACAGACAGGAAAGCCTGTGATGGTGTACGCAACGACGAACCCGGGTGCACGAATGGCAAAACGTCATTTTTTCGAATGAATCCAGATTATGTTTACAGCATCATGATGGTCGCATCCGTGTTTGGCGACATCGCGGCGAACGCACATTGGAAGCGTGTTTCGTCATCGCCATACTGGCGTATCACCGAGCGTGATGGTATGGGGTGCCAATGGTTACACGTCTCGGTCACCTCTTGTTCGCATCGACGGCACTTTGAACAGTGGCCGTAACATTTCAGATGTGTTACGGCCCTTTGGCTCCACTCTTCATTGGATCCCTGCGAAAGCCTACATTTCAGCTGGACAATGCACGACCGCATGTTGCAGGTCCTGTATGGGGCTTTCTGAATACGGAAAATGTTGAACTGCAGCCCTGGCCTGCACATTCTCCAGATCTGTCAGCAACTGAAAACGTCTGCTCAATGGTGGCCGAGTAACTGGCTCGTCACAATAAGCCAGTCACTACTCCTGATGAACTGTGGTATCGTGTTGAAGATGCATGGGCATTTGTACCTGTACATGCCATCCAAGCTCCGTTTGACTAATTCCCAGGCGTATCAAGGCCGTTATTACAGCGTTATTACAGAGGTGGTTGTTTTGGGTACTGATTTCTCAGGATCTATGCACCCAAATTGCGTGAAATTGTAATCACATGTCAGTTCTAGTATAATATATTTGTCCAATGAATACCTGTTTATCATCTGCATTTCTTCTTGGTGTAGCAATTTTAATGGCCAATAGTCCATCTGTCATTACAGACCACTGAAGATGTTTTAACATCAATAAAACAAATCTCGTCTGGTAACAAAAAAATGTCGCCTCTTACTTGTAGTTCCATAGACGGAGAAACATCGCCATTATAATTTTGTAAGCAATTACGGACGTCATGGCCATACAAATGAAGAATGTTTTAAGATTTAAGATGCCCAAAAAGGGGTGAAACGCGTTAATAAACAATTACATGAAAAAAGTGTTGCATTACCACGATTCTAGGGGTTCATGCTCCTTTACATGAAAATGGAATTGAGACATATGAAAACAACATTACATTTACATTTAAGAAAACAGAAATTGATTCGCTGTACAATAGCATAGACATTCTGAATTTGACACCCAGACTCCAGAATACACCACTACCCTTAATACGTCATTTTGCACTAATGCATAATGTCCACTAGATCATCAAGGGACTGTTCTACAACTCCCCAAAGGTGGACCCTATCATCCAAAAACAGCCGTTATCAATGTATCCCAGGCATTCGATAGAGTTCACGTCTGCAGACTATTCGGGCCATTCTAATCTTGCAATGTCGTTATCAAGAAGGAATGAATCCCCAAGATGTACTCAACAGCTAAAACTGTCGTCCATTAAGATGAACCCCTCACAGAAATGCTGACGATATGGTTGCACTAAATGTCGGAGGGTGTCATATCTGTACCGTATAGCCATTTCAAATGTTCAGTTGTTTGTAAATCTATCGGACCTAACTGCGTAGTCATCTATCCTTAGCTTATAAACTACTTAAACCTAGGTAAACTAACCTAAGGACAACACACACACCCATGCCCCAGGGAGGACTCGAACCTCCACGGCGAGCAACCGTGCGCTCCGCAGCGAGACGCTTTAGGACGCTCGGCTACTCCACCGCGGCGTATAGCCGTTTGATTGATTCTATGAACATCAGTGGTCCCACACAATTCCACCCCAAAACGCCAGGGAACCACCACCTTGCTACACTTGCTGGACGGTGTGGCGGAGACGTTCAGGCTGACCAGACTGCCTCCAAAAACGTCTTGTTGAGTGCAGATGTGAGTCTCATCTGTGAATAGCACGCGGCACCAACTCTGACAGGTGCATTCAGCATTCAGCATTCAGTTGGGCCCACTTGTGCCGCCTCCATGGTGTTTGGTGTCAAATCTGAACCTCACCATGGCGAAACAAGTCGTGTGGTTGCACGAAATTTATTAAATGATTTCCAATGCATGGTGTACAACAGCAATCAGAATAAATATTTCTTCAAACCGTCTTGATTCCTCAGAGTTCCTCCTGGCTGAAATCCATAAGTAGCGTTCATCAGCTGCTTCTGTAGACTTTGGTCAACCAGAGCGAGCAAAGTCACCGACAGTTCCTCTATACCTGTATATCCTCCACACCCGAACATAATTTTGGTTCATTTAGAGATGTCTGGAAACTTCCCTTTATGAGAGTCCGTCTTGACTCAAAGTAAAAATGCGGGTACGATCAATCTTCCCTATTGATCTGTACATGTCAAAACTGCAGTCAGCACAAGCAGTGTACTTCCTTCCTGGTGTTGTGACTGGGGATGATCGTCCGTCGCATTGTATCTACTCATGACTGGTTGTTTACAACTTTTGCTTGTTGAGTGATATCTAGAATCAAACTAAGAAACTATGTTCTTGATGCAGTATACGTATTCAACATTAGTGATCAGAGGAACACATCTAATGCCACTCAAGGCCAACCGAAATCTGAATTGCCGGCCGCGGTGGCCGAGGGGACTGAGGCGCTCCAGTCACGATCTGCACGGCCACTGCGGTCGTGGGTTCGAATCCCGTCTCGGGCATGGATATTTGTGCCGTCCTTAGTATAATCTAGTTGATAAGTAGTTTGTAAGTTTAGGGACTGATTACCCCGTAGTTAAGTCCCATAAGCTTAACAAACATTTGAACATTTTGAAATCTGAATTTTTGAAGTACTTGAGACTTACAGGCATTCAATCATTCTTTTCAAATCTCCGGCAACGAAACGTCTTTGCAGTCATAACTAATTCTTTACGTCAATTTAACACAGCACCTGACATTTTTTTGAAAATAATGGTCCTGGCGGACGACGTCATGCAAATATTTGCTCCATAATGGCTGCAAGGATCCACAGGACCTGCAACTTAACATTTTGAAATTTTAACGTCGAAGGAGTGTAATACAGGAAAGCAGGAGTAAGGATGCGGAAGGAAATCTGCCGTGCCCTTTGAAAGGAACGATCCCGGCATTTGCTTAGAGTGATTTAGGAAAATCTCGGAAAACTTAAATCTGGATGACCGGAGGTGGATTTGAACCACCTTCCTCCCGAATGCGAGTCCAGTACGTTTCCACTGAGCCAACTCGCTCGGTAGTTTGAATGGAGGCCCACGGATGAATTTTCTCCTCTCATCCAAGATCTGAAAACGATCAGAAATAGGTTTAGCAAGCGGTGGACAAGATTCGGAAATCCAGAAGACAAACGCGAACTGCGTAGACTCACGGACTGGAACCTCCTTAAAGCGATGAAAAATCCTAAAGCGCCGAAAACAGTTTTACTTGGACCAGTAGGATTATTCTTCGATCCCCTTCACAAGGCAGAACTGTTTACAGATACCTATGAGCGACAAGATACAATAAAGTTTGACAACTTCGATATAACACGTCGACAATTCGGGACTTAGAAAGGTAACTTCAAGCCACACGGAGAGCTAGATATGACACGCAACCATAGTTGACAACACCGGTGAAATCCAAAAAATTATCAGAAACTTGGGATCGCATTCGGCTCCATGACCGGACGGCGTTTCCAACGTCTACTTGAAACACCTTCCTAGGAAGCCGCTTGTTCTTTTAACAAGAATCGTAAACAGCTGTCTCTCATGTTTTCCCACGGAATGGAAGAGGTCACGAATTACACCTATACCGAAACCTGAAAAGGACCTACGACAACCTGTCAATCATAGACCCATAAACGTGTTACCGACTATGTCCAAAATCTTTGAGGGGATCATTGTACACCGAATCAGACTTCCATTACAAGAACACGATTTAATAAGACCAGATCAATACGCTTTCCAACGTCACCTATCAGCCGAACTTCAACTGTCACGAGTTACGAAGTTTCAATCTTACAATATGAACCGATCGTATCACAGCTGCAGCGTTTTTAGACCTTGAGACTGCGTACGACAAGGTGTGGAGGGCCAACTTAATAGTTAAAATTCATAATCTTGGATTAATGCCACTACACTTGATCAAACTAGTAGAAAATTTCTTAACAGACAGGCGATTCTTTGTACGGCTGGAAAATAAATCTGGTATTGTAACACTCCAAGAAGGCATACCATAAAGTTCTGTTTATCTTATATGTTAACGACCTACCAACCGTCCAACAAGCTACATTTGCCTAGTTTGCAGATGACACTGTATTCATGGCTAGCAGTAGACGTCTAAGCGGCGCTATCAGCAACGTCAGCTTACGCTTATTGAACATTGGGCACACCAAAATATGACTATGATAAATGCCAACAAACCAAGGCGGTACTGTTTACCCGGCGACGACCTGATCTACGGGATAATCTACACATAAACAATACAAATATGCCTTGGTCTCCACAAGCTCAATACCTTGGAGTGCAACTCGATAATAAAGTAAAATTTAAACAACATATTTTACTGTAGAAAGAAAAAATGAATTAAACCATAAACCGTTTCCTTTATTGTACAGTACCCAGATGGCTGGCTACACAAACCAAAGTACGTTTGTACAAATCCACAGTCCTCCCTGCCAGGACACACGGATGCTCATCTTGGGGAACGGCATGTCCCACCAACATAAAAATGTTACAAGTCACGCAAAACAAGTGCCTCAGACTCATTCTACGAACCCCAAGATGGGCCAGAGCGAGAGAGTTACGTGACGAGCTACATTTGGACACTGCACAAAACTTCATAATCAAGCACACAAAGAACTTACTAAGACAAGTACAAATCCTCAAACCGACCATCACGCACCTAGGATATAAGGCCACAGTAAACCCTGTGAGAGTTCCACGTGGAATTATTGAAAATCTACCGCAGTAGACACCGCAGGACCTCCATTACTAAAAGTGATCATCATCTGAGTAGGACAAAAGAGACTGCTCAAAAGTCCCGCTAATGTAGAACTGTTGTTATAATGATCAGTTTACTTGGCAAAAATGAAGTCCAGCCTTCAAAGAATGTTTCTGAGGAGACCTTATAAAGCCGCGGCGGAATGGCCAAGCGCATTGAGGCGCTATGCTTCGATGCGCGAGGCCGCTCACCGTCGGAGTTTCGAATCCCTCGGGTATGGATGTTTGTGTCGTCTTTTGTGTAAGGTAGTTTATAAGTAGTTAGTAAGTTTAGGGACTGATGAACCGCCGCGGTGGAGTAGCCGAGCGGTCTAAAGCACCTCGCTGCGGAGCGCGTGGTTGCTCGCCGTGGAGGTTCGAGTCCTCCCTGGGGAATGGATGTGTGGGTTTGTCCGTAGGTATGAACCAGGATGTGTAGGTGCTTAAAGCTACACTGTGGAAAGATGTGAAGTGTTCGAGTGGAGGCAGCAACTGCTGCTGGAGACATGATGATGATCGTGTGGTATTTATGGCCTTTATATCCAAGCTGGCCGGCCGCGGTGGCCGAGGTGACTGAGGCGCTCCAGTCACGGTCAGCACGGCCACTACGGTCGGGGGTTCGAATCCCCCCTCGGGCATGGATATTTGTGCCGTCCTAGTTAGTAAGTAGTTCATAAGTAGTTTGTAAGTTTAGGGACTGATGACCCCGTAGTTAAGTCCCATAAGCTTAACAAACATTTGAACATTTATATCCAAGCTGGGATCGAGTTCAGCCTGGCTGGTTCATTTTAGATGTCGCCACTTGGGTGTCTTGGGCGTCCCTGATGATGAAATGATGACGATAACTACAGAACACTCAGTCCACGAGCGGAGAAAATCCCCGATCCGACCCAGTATCGAACCCGGGCCCCCTACGTGGCAACCCACTGGACTGAGGCCGCAGATTGCTAGAGGCTACGTTTTTCAGGGATATGATCAATCAGCCGCGGAACTAAATGAAGGAAGTTAGGCAGGGTTTAAATTGTGGAAGTGAAGGCAGCCAGGTGGCGGTGTTCCGCGCTCGCGTACCCCGGAATGGACAGGTCCGGTCCTGTCTGGAGGTCGGCAGTGGGCAGCCTGAGCGGTCCACGTCCGTGAACCACCTGTCCGCCCCGCCGGGGAGGACGGCAACCAGTCTGCTGGCAGCCGCGGCACGTGATGCCCGCTCACATTTCACCACCCCGATGAGAGCCTCAATACAAAGCTGCCGAAACTCCGCGTTCTCACATCGCTACAAGGACGCCCACGTCGATACAGTCGTCTCACCGCATACTGAAATGGCCTTCAGATGATTCAGAGAGATTGTCCGATTTTACCAGAAACGTGGAATGTAAGATGCTCTCGACACCATCGGGGCCAACTGATAGAAAAAGCAATGCCATCTGACTTCTAATAAAAGAGGGTCTTGATTACAAATATAATATACAGGGTGAAAAGTATTTAAAGCGAGAAAACCTGGGAGGTTGTAGGGGACACCAAAACAAATATTATTCCCTAATGCCATTTTTTCCTATGAGGAGTATTGAAACCAGTGGAGGCACTATTACAATTTTCTCGCCAGAGCATTGCCAGTATTGCTGGAAGACTTCCCGCTACCTACAAGACGACGCAAGTGGTTCCAACATGACGGGACGCCAGCACATTTCATTCATCGTGTGCGTCGATTCCTGGACCGACGGTTCCCAGAAATGTGGATTGGCAGTGGTGGTCCCGAACCATGGCCTGCTCTATCCCCAGATATGTCCCGTCTAGACTTTTTTGTGTGGGGAGAGATGACAGACTTGTTTACGCAACTCCTGTTGCATCAGAAGAGGATCTGGTTGCCCGGATAGTAGCAACTGCAGGAACAATTCAGGATAATCCTGGGGTTTTTGACCGTGTCAGACAAAACATGATCCCACGGTGTAACCTTTGTTTACGTGTCAATGGAGGCATTTTTTAAAATCTACTGTAATTGAAATTGAGTTGTGTTAATTTATTGTCTCGTGGTAATAAAAAAATGGAAAAATGTTTGTTGGTTTAATTAATCTGCCGCCAGAGAAATCTTCATCTACCGGTTTAAATAGTCCTCATAGGAAAAAACGACGTTAGGGAAACATATTTGTTTTGATGTGTCGGTTTAAATACTTTTCACCCTGTACACATCAAAACAAGTGTTGCATCACCTTGGGTCAAGGAGCATTGCGTAGATACACAGCACAAGCCCAATCGCTTCAATCGAGAAGACAAACTACTCAACTCCAAACACCTGTTAGGTTGTGCTCCAGGGTAACTCTGGTGGATTCTGTTTATTAACAAGTGTTTGGAGTTGTTTGTCGTCTCGACTTAAATTACTGCGCTTGTGCCGGGGTATATGCGCAATGTTTCTATGAAATTTTTCACACCCTCTCCAAGAAGCAGCGTGATCCTTGTTACAATTAACACACGTCGGTTTGTGGCCACGTGGTTAATCGCAGTCTTTCGATAGATGGTGTCCTGTTACGCAACGAGCTAGTAGGTTGCAATAATTGGCTGTGTGGAAGAACCTCTGGCACCTTTTACACTGCGGAGGTCCATCTTTACTTCACATGTTGCCACAGCTACTCTCGTATCCAGGTTGTGTTTTTGTAACCCATCCTCGTCGTAAAGAACGCCGCGCATTGTGAAATCCCAGTTGTTTTCACTTTCGACTTTCCGATGCTTCCGCCGGCAGATATTTTATGACGCCGTTTGGATGTTGATGGGTATAGAACGGTATGTTTATGGAATAATTGTAAAACTGCTCTGTGATCTTCTATTGAAGAAAACTTAATGGAATCGCCTTTGTATATCGCTTTCACTGGGTCCGTAATGTGTGTCTTCTGTATTGTGTATAAGATATTTTCCAGGGTATTGAATGGTTATCGGTGGGACTTTCAGCGGTTTCTCCTTTGGTTGAGCCGCACCAGATGTGGACACGCCCTGATTTGTCGTGTCACTTGGTGTGGGCGTGGCCTGTATAGAGGAAATTTATTTGATGTAGTTGCTACAGACTGTTTCTTCAATGTTGCATATTTTCGCTTGGTCCCGGACTTCACTTGTTGAAAACCTTGTTGTGTGTCATGTTCATCCCATGTCCTCAGGGCGGTTTGTCATGTCCCGCAGATCCTCTTCATAGGAGTCGCCTGTGAGCCACGGAAGCCCACAATGGGCTGCAGGTTCCATCGCTCTGCAATCCTGATTGGTAATGATCGATTCCGTCTCTTGAACATGTTTTGTATCTGGTGTGGCTGTGTAGGGCATTGTCTAGCTGTGATGAATGTCGTCTATGAGACGATTGTAAAGATTGTCTGTCCGTGGAAGTGTCCCTGGTCACGGAAGCTGTCCTTGGCCGTGAGCCTGTCTTTTGCCTAGACAGGAGCTAGCTGTCCGTCTGTGGACAGGGACCTGACATGTCGCCGTTCACTAAGCTTATCCTGCTTGTGCCTAGACCAGCAACGTGGTCGTTCATGCCTTCACCACCATCAGAAGTGACATCCGTGACATTTCTCCGGAACAGGCGGGTTGCGGAAACTGAAAACGGGTTCGGATCTATCGCTGAAACTGCGTACCACAGTAGAATCAGCTATAACAAAGTAACGTTTTCGCGATCGGTTATTAACTACTAAATCAGAAAGCTATTGATGCGCACGCGATTTTCACACTTCGAACTGTGATGATGAACACTGCAGTTTGGTCCGATGGCAAACAGCAACAGTCAAAACAGCAGATTCACGATAGACGAAAATTTTTACATTCAAAAGGCCAGAAGGGAACGCAAAAACTTAATAAACAAAACAAAAAGACTTTGAAACAACACACTCTTCACTGCTTCAGAGTACCGAGCGAGGGGGCGCAGTGGTAACACGCTGGACTCGCATTAGGGAGGACGGTCTCCGGCCTTCCTGATTTAGGTTTTCCGTGATTTGTGTAAATCATTCCAGGCAAATGCTGGGATGGTTCCTTTGAAAGGACACTACCGGTTTCCTTCCCTGTCCCTACCCAAAAATCCGAGCTTGAGCTCTGTCCCTGCTGGCCACACTGGCCAACTGATGTCCTACCCAGGTGTATGACTGTCGTGCCGGTTCCCCGCCGGTGGCGCTGTACATGCTCTTATGATCTTTTTTTCCGGGAGCTTCGCCATCGGCCGGCACCGGTGTGGTGAGTGCAGACTAGACTTGGCTGGGCAGCGGGACGGACGGCGTGCGTTGACGGCGGGGGCCCTTCCTGTTTGTCTTTGCCGCGCTCTCGGCAGCGTACGTGGCTTAAGGAGACTAACACCTGTCTTGGAGATCATGAAAACTCGTCGCCGACTGCTTGCTGAACCTGACCTGGAAGGTTACACTCATCCTCGACCTTGCTGCCACTGCTCGTTACATTTGAAGCAGTATTTCCTCGGGAGCGTGCTCCATCGAAGAATCCCGAGTCCAGTTTGGTGCCGTCCGCGATGATGTGAGAAGTGAGCCGTTCATTACCATTGTGAATTGTGCCGTTACCTGCTTACAAATAGTGCTACCACTGTGCCCTGGTGCTCACGCCTTGTGCATCTAGTTACTGCCTGCGCTCATTGTGTTGCGTCTGTATCTGTGAATTGTCTAACCATTGAACCCCTGCGGTGGCTGGCTTCAGAGAGACAGGGCGAAAACTTTTAATACTACTTAACAACAAAAAATTACATAATTAATAAACTAAACTGCATCAAGGATGGAAGCAAGAAAGGGCTGGGAGGGTAAACCATACAGTCACTGCTTTATTTTACTTAAACAATTACACCAGGCAAGGTATACAAGAGGATCACACCCCAAAATCAATCAAATAATCATTCTGATTTCGAGTCCAAAAACAGCAGTAGTTGGGTATTTAAGTAAAAAATGAACAAATTTCTTAACATGTTATAGAAAAATATTAGCTTGGTAAATATATATATATATATATATATATATATATATATATATATATATATATATATATATATATATATATATCACAAGGAAAATGTCCTACAACAACTTGATAGGCTGGGTTCAATATTTGGTTTGTTTGGAAAAGGGAGTCCTGCTTATCAATTTAAAAGGTACACTATCTCAATTTATAAAGCTGCCCTTAACATTTACATTAGCAATAAATTGGTTATAAGGGTAAGTACCCAGTTATGTTACTTGAAATCGTTATCTGCATAATGACGCAATCGACAGGCCAGAATGAAGACAGTTGCACAAGTAGCAAACGCAAGCGAACAGACACTAGAATAACCGGCGATATAACAGTAGACCTGCTTGAAAATCAAGAGGGCGGCGTTAAATTGATATTACCAAGAGCTCCGGCAAACCTTAACAGTAGTATTACCTGTTACATAAGAAGACAAGGCGTAATTAACACAAATACAAATAACAGGTAATTCGAGAAAAACGCCAGCTTGAAATTTTAATAGAACTGTACATGAGAAATTACAGGAAGAGTTGGGCCAATGTTTTTCAGAAACAAAGAGTAATTTAAATTAACATAAATGCTAGATTAACAAGTAATTCAACAGTCAGCCTACTCGAGATTTAAAGGAGACGTTACAAGGTGTACAGAAAGCCACTTAAGAGTATATCTGCTTAATATTTAAAGGAGACATCACAAGATGTGCAGACCACGCTTGAAAACACTTAAAACACTCTCTCTGTCAAATGCATCAACCCGTTACAGTGAATTACAATTATGAGTCATAATAATGTTATACCAGACTCAAGTGATTTGTTGAACTAAGCTCGGATGCTAAAATTCACACTAGGCCCAGTGAGCAACAACTGCAGCGAAGGAAGAAAGGAATGAGGTGAGGAGAATAGGCTATGGCAGAAATTGGACATAAGAAACTAACAGGAAATGTTTACTGCCAAGTTACAGGCGCGGTACTGAGAAGACGTACTCGCAACCGGAAAAAAACACTGCCTACTATACAACCGCATACGGGCAGAAACGGGCTACGGAGGGTACCTAGCCAGACAAATCCACTGACTAACAAACCTGATACAATCAAATATTTATTTGATGTATTTTACCATTCTCTGTTAACACCTTTTTATCCTTGAAGATGGTCCATGACCGAAACTAGTAGATGAATAAGGTTTTTAATAAACAGCTGATGGTTTTTATAAAAATGCATTTTATGAAATATTTCAAATCCTGACCTACCACTATTGCGGCAGGACGCGGAATAATCAGAATTTAGTTTACTTAACGTGCTCGAAACAAAATGGTTCATGAACATACGCATGACACCAAATATACTACACAGAAGACGAGGACAGGAAGTCAACCACTGCAGGGTTCAATGTTTGACAATGCACAAATATTGACGCAACACACTGATCACAGGCAGTAACTAGATGCACAAACCGTGAGCACTAGGGCATGGTGGTGGCACCATTTGTTAGCAGGTAACGGCGCTCAGGCATTTGACAATGGCAATGAACGGCTCCCTCCTCACATCATCACGGACGGCACCAAATTCGAGCTGACTCGTGATACTTAGATGGAGCACTCTCCCGAGAAAATACTGCTTCAGATGTAACGAGCGGTGGCAGCAAGGTCGGGGATGAGTGCAACCCTCCAGTTCATGTTTAGCAAGTAGTCGGCGACGAGGTTTACGTGATCTCCAAGTGCGAGACAGGTGTTAGTCTCCGTAAGCCACGTATGCCGACGAGAGCGCGATGAAGATGGATAAACAGGAAGGGCCCCCATAGTCAAAGCACGCCTGCCGTTCCGCTGCCCAGCCAAGACTCCACTCATCACACCGGTGCAGCCCCTCAGGGGCTCAGCATTAATTTGCTGAGTACGGGCTTGGCGAACCCGGGGTCCTGAGCCGTGGGCTGTGTCGCGCCAACAGTCCGCTACACCGTAAGCTCTGTGCGTGCCTCAACGACCATCGTTCGGCGCGACGGTGGAACGTTGTACGTTTCAGAGCCCGGGGATCTTGGCTTAATCGCCGGGTCGAGGGCGGTACAAACCTCTATAAAAAAAACCTCAATCTCAAGGTGTGCTACGTGCCGAGGAGATGCATGGCTGTTGAGGTTGAACAGCCGCTAGCGAGCAACCTCTGAGGAACCTGCCGCACCTCAGTTGTATAAGGCTTCCCCAGGCAAGCGGGGCTCTGCCTGGGTGGACCTGTTTTCCCTAGCTGCTCGTGGGACCAGGATGAAACGAGCAAACAACAGCGTCGCCATACGCAAACCTGGCGTCTCAAAGCGTGGTAAAACTGAATGACCCTAAGACTTTCCCTTCCCTTGGTGCCCCATGGGAGGAACGTCGGGCAAGAAACCAGGGTGAGGCTTACGCCCCTAAATATCTCGTTTGTACCCGCACTGATGGAGACTCTTTTAAGACGACTAAGCCCTTGTTCTTCGTTGAAAACTTGGAGGACAAGTATGGTGAGGTGGAAGGCATGTCGAAAATGCGCTCTGGGTCGGTGTTAATAACGACGTCATCCCCAGCCCAGTCACGGGCATTGCTTGCCTGTGACAGGCTGGGTGATGTTTCCGTTAGCATAACACCACACAAAACCTTAAATATGGTGCAGGGAATAATATTCCATAAAGACCTTTTGTTGCAGTCAGACGACGAACTGCGTGCGAACTTAGAACGGCGGGGTGTCCATTTTATTCGCCGAATCCATAGGGGTCCGAAGGACAACAGGGTTGCCACCGGTGCCTTCATCTTGGCTTTTGAGGGCGATTCATTGCCTGAGAAGGTCAAGGTGATGGTCTACCGGTGCGACGTCACGCCCTACGTTCCTCCCCCTATGCGTTGTTTCAAATGCTGGAGGTTTGGGCATATGTCCTCCCGATGTGATGCCAACCCTACATGTCGGGAGTGCGGACGTGCTGTACATCCAAACGTCCCCTGCACCCCTCCTCCAGTATGTGTTAATTGTGGCCAAAATCACTCCCCTTGTTCATCTGTCTGCACAGTTCTGCACCAGGAAAGGAAAATAATGGAATATAAGACCCGCGATCGACTGACTTACACAGAGGCAAAGAGAAAATATCAAAAGCTCCACCCTGTGCGCCTGGTTAACACCTATGCCACGGCAGCCTCGTCATCGTCTGCAGTGCCTCTTCTACCATCTGTTGCGCCTATGCCAGTGGGCTCTCAGGCCCACTCAACTGTCCCTGCCCCCTTGCCAGCTGGGGGCACTTCCTCTTCAGTGGCTCCCACTCCTGTTGCAGTGGGAGCATCCACCCCTCAAACATCGGGGACACTGGTCCCCACCTCCCAGCCAGAGAAGGTGAAGCCTTCTCCAGCTCCTCTCGCTCGGAAGGGGTCCCTCGGGACACCCCCTTCCGAGGCTTCTCAGGGTGTCTCAGAGGATCCTGGCCAAAGGCTTATGGATCCCAAACCTGCTGGTCGAAGGGCTTCTCGCTCTTCTTCCACGCCCAGCGCCACTTCCGAGAAGCCCTCCCAGCCCCCCAGATCGAAGGGGCAGCGAGAAGGACGTGTCAAGAAGACAAAGAAGAAGGACTCTTTAGTGGCTCGAAAGCCACATCTACCCTCATCTTCTGCTTCAGAAGATGAGTTAGAGATCCTCACCACACCTGCGGATCTCGCCCTCATCGACTCCCCAGAGCCGATGATCTTGGACTCGGTCGGTTCAAAATCGGCGGTAACTGGTGAAACGTCGAAGTAACCATTTTCTTTTATCTTTTTAATCATGGCATTTAATGACAATAGCACAATCCTCCAGTGGAATTGCGGTGGATTTTTTCCCCGCTTAGCTGAGTTACGCCAACTCCTCAGCACTTCACCTGCATTTTGCATTGCCCTGCAAGAAACTTGGTTTCCCGTGATACGCACCCCTGCCTTACGTGGCTATCGGGGTTATTATAGGAACCGCACAGACGGTGACAGGGCGTCAGGTGGCGTATGCATTTACGTCCTTACCTCTGTCTACAGCTCAGCTGTTCCACTACGAACGCCTTTGGAAGCTGTAGTTGTCAGGGTAAGAACTGCAGTGGACATTACTCTCTGCAACGTCTACCTTCCTCCTGATGGTGAAGTACCACAACATGTCCTGGCTGCACTGATAGCGCAATTACCCCCGCCTTTTGTGTTATTGGGTGATTTCAACGCCCATAACCCATTGTGGGGTGGTACAGTGACTACTGGCCGTGGTAGAGATGTCGAGTCCTTGATCTCTCAACTCGACCTCTGCCTTTTAAACAACGGTGCCCCCACGCATTTTAGCGTGGCGTATGGTACTTACTCGGCCATCGATCTTTCTGTGTGTAGCCCTAGCCTGTTCCCCTTAATCCACTGGAGTGTCCACGATGATTTGTGTGGTAGTGACCATTTCCCGATTTTCTTGTCACTACCCCGACATCGGGCCCCAGAACGCCCGCCCCGATGGGCGTTAAATAAGGCTGACTGGGACGCTTTTACTTCTGCTGCCATCATTGGTTCTCCTCCACTCTCCAACATAGATGCGGTGATCGACAGCGCTACCTCAACCATTCTTTCTGCAGCTTCGGGATCAGCCCGGCGGCGAACAGTGCCTTGGTGGTCCCCGGAGATTGCTGAGGCGATTAGAGAGCGCAGGCGAGCTCTGCAGCGCCACAAGCGGCACCCATCTATGGAGAACCTCATTGCTTTTAAACGGCTTCGTGCCCGCGCCCGACGGTTGATTAGACGAGCCAAACAGGAGTGTTGGGAAAGATATGTCTCTACCATTGGATCGCGTACCTCTCCATCCCAGGTGTGGGCGAAGATCAGACGTGTTTATGGCTACCAGTGTCCTCTTAGTGTGCCCGGGATTTCTGTGAATGGAGTAGTTTACACAGATCCAGATGCAGTTGCTGAACTGTTTGCTGAACACTACGCTCAGAGTTCTGCATCTGCGGCCTACTCCAGGGCCTTTCGCGCCCTGAAAGAGCGGGAGCAACGACAGCGCTTATCCTTCCAGACTCGCCGTACTGAACTGTACAGTGCTCCATTCAGTGAATGGGAATTTCTCAGTGACCTGGCACACTGTCCTGACACAGCGCCTGGGCCAGATCGTATCCATAATCAGATGCTGAAACACCTGCCACCTGCGTCTCAGCGTAACGTTCTGGCTATCTTCAACCACATCTGGAGTTCTGGTACGTTTCCTTCACAGTGGCGTGAGAGTCTGATAGTCCCGGTGATCAAACCTGGTCAACATCCACATGAGTTGAACAGTTACCGACCAATCAGCCTCACCAACGTTCTTTGCAAATTGCTGGAGCGTATGGTGAGTCGACGATTGTGTTGGCTCCTTGAGTCCAGGGGTCTTCTCACTCCATGTCAGGGTGGTTTCCGAAAGGGGCGTTCAGCTGTGGATAACCTGGTTCACCTAGAGTCCGCCATACGGACAGCCTTCTCTCGCCGCCAACACCTGGTGGCAGTTTTCTTCGATTTATCTAAGGCTGGACCTGACAAGACCTGGAGACATCACATCCTTACCACATTATATGGGTGGGGTCTCCGGGGTTCGCTTCCCACTTTTTTTTCGAAATTTTTTATCTTTTCGTACGTTTCGTGTACAAGTCGGTGCTTCTTGTAGCTCTCTGCATGTACAGGAGAATGGAGTACCCCAGGGCTCTGTCCTGAGTGTTCCTCTGTTTTTAGTGGCGATAAATGGTCTAGCGGCAGCGGTAGGTTCCTCAGTCTCCACCTCGCTGTATGCAGATGACTTCTGCTTATATTTTAGCTCTAGAAGTATGCGTGTTGCTGAACGACAGCTGCAGGGAGCAATACGCAAGGCGTAGAAGTGGGCCCTTGCCCATGGGTTTGAGTTCTCTGCTACCACTTCTGCCGGCGTCAGACAGCCCATCCACATCCTGAGCTTTACATCGATGGCCATCTGCTCAATGTGGTGGAAACGCACCGTTTCTTGGGGCTAGTGTTTGACGACCGGCTGACATGGCTTCCTCATATACGTGAGCTCAAGCAGAAGTGCTGGAAGCACCTTAATGTCCTCCGCTGCCTCAGTAACACCACTTGGGGCGCAGACCGCAGTAGGCTGCTGCAGTGCTATAAGGTGCTTGTTCTGTCCAGACTGGACTACGGCAGTGTTCCCTATGGCTCGGCATCACCTTCAGATCTGCAGTTGTTGGACCCCGTCCATCACTGTGGGGTAAGGCTAGCAACAGGAGCCTTTCGTACAAGTCCTGTGACTAGTCTCCTTGTGGAGGCCGGTGTGCCTTCTCTGCATATCAGGCGACAACAACTGCTTGCGAATTATGCGGCTACTATCTGTGGTTTACCTAACCACCCAAACCACCGTCTACTCTTTCCTCAAACTGATCTCCACCTTCCGCAGAGGCGACCGAGATCAGGGTTGACGGTTGGTGTTCGTGTTAGGTCTCTGCTGAGCCAATTGGAGTCTGTTCCTGTCCCCTCTTTATTCAGATACCAGTCGCGTACACCACCATGGTGTATACAACGGCCTCACCTTCGGCTGGAACTGTCACGGTACGCTAAAACTTCAGTCCACCCTGAGACCCTTCGTCGCCACTTCATATCACTTATTGATGGTTTCCGAGGCTCTACGGTGGTGTACACAGACGGCTCGATGGTAGATGGTCATGCTGGTTTTGCCTACACGCTTGCAGGACACAATGAGTTGCGCTCCCTGCCAGACGGCTGCAGTGTTTTCACTGCAGAGCTGGTAGCCATCCACCGCGCACTTCAACATATATGTTCCTGCCCCGGGGAGTCATTCGTCATCTGTAGCGACTCCCTGGGCGGTTTACAGGCCATCGACCAGTGTTTCCCGCGCAATCTTCTGATTGTTGCCATACAAGAGTGCTTGTACACCATTGACCAACGAGGGCAGTCAGTGGCGTTTCTTTGGATTCCGGGACACGTCGGGATAGACGGCAATGAGCTGGCTGACAGGCTGGCCAAAGAGGCCACCCACAAGCCTGTCCTCAATATCGGCATTTCATGCTCTGATCTCCGTTCTGCACTACGCCGTAAAGTGCTCGGTTTGTGGGGTAGTGAATGGCGCACCCTACAGGTGCCCAACAAACTGAGGCGTATAAAGGACACTACGAACGTGTGGAGGACCTCTCTGCGGGCCCCTCGCAGAGACTGTCGTTCTCTGCCGGCTGCGTATCGGCCATACTTGGCTTACGCACGGCCACCTTCTCCATCGCGAGGATCCTCCCGAGTGTCGATGTGGTGCGCGTCTGACAGTCGCCCACATCGTCTTGGAATGCCCGGACCTAGCAGCGCAGAGAAGGAATTTTAATCTCCCTGACGATTTGAAAGTTGTTTTAGCTGACAATGCCTCTATGGCTGACGCAGTTTTAAATTTTATTCGTGTGAGTGGGTTGTACCGCTCCCTTTGATTTTTAATACTGTGTTCATTGTGTGTTCGTTCTTCTTTGCCCTACCGTTTTAGGCAGGTCTTTTTAAATGTGCAAAAGCGGTCAGATGCCCTACTTCCTAGTCTTTGGTTACCTGGCCAGGATACTGGCATCGTCTTTCCACCTTTCTTTTTTTTTATTAGTTTTTACTTCGGTTCTTTTATTTTTTGACTTAACACCCTTTGCATGGTGAGTTTTAACAAATCGTTTTCTATTGCGTTGTAGTGCTTTTTTATTCTACCCTCTATGGTTGGAACCAGGGACTGATAACCATAGTCGTTAAGTCCCTTTAAAACTCAAACCATCCATCCAACACCGGTGCAGACCAACACCACCTAGAGGGAAGGCCGCGGCGCTCTCGTATGACGTCAGGCAGAGTAGGTCGCGCGCGCATAGCTGACTGGGTAGTCGCTGGGGCACCGCTCACTATGCCGAAGCAACGAGCCAGTCATCTATGCGCGTGGAACCTACTCTGCCTGACGTCACACGAGAGCACCGCGTCCTTCTCTCTAGGTGGTGGTGGTGGTGCCGGTCGATCGCGAAGCTCTCAGCAAAGATCATAACAACACGCACAGCGCGACCGGCGGGGAACAGGCACGACAAAATAATAAAATGCTGACATTAAGAAACTACAAGAAGAGGAATGAGGGCAAGAACAAAGAACGCCCTTCGTTAATATAAATAAAGAAATAATAAGAGCTGATACGGCTCGATATATTCGATCAAAAGATAGCCATGTCGAAAACAACGTCGTCTATTAAAATGTTTCATTTTAGTTTCAGTTTTGATATAAACCATCGCCTTTGCTTTCCTACACGTAGACTATCCTAACAAACTACCGTTCAGTAAATAGTCATTTACAACACACCAAATAAGTTTGAACAGCCAGAATGACAATTGCCCCCTTTGTGCTTAGGGAAGACAGAACTGTATGTCAAACGCGAAGAGTAACGTTTAGGCCAGAAGCACAACAAACATAATATCATTGGAGTGTGATGAAAGATCAGAGTTGAAACCGAGCCTTATCTCAATGATTCATGTGACTCTGAGTGAAAATTATCATCGTGGTAGTGTTCACTCGAATCGTCTATGCAGCGGTTTTACACGCTGCCCTGGCTTTCAGCTCATGACAAGGAGAGCAAAAGATGCTGTGAAATCCGGTTTATGAACGAACAAGATTTACCAGATATAAAACGGAAGGTCGCCGGCTTCGCAGTATGATCTCACAATTACCATTTTTTGCGTAGATGTCCTCCACATA
Organism: Locusta migratoria; assembly: GCA_026315105.1. NCBI lineage: Eukaryota > Metazoa > Arthropoda > Insecta > Orthoptera > Acrididae > Locusta > Locusta migratoria. Next base: position 206,820,044 of record CM048750.1, read on the forward strand.
CAGGTCGGTTCCAGACGACGACGTAATTGATGGTGGAGCACTATCAAAAAATTGCCCGCATGCTTCTTTCATTGCGTAAAAATGAGAACATAACTGAAGCAACATGTTGAACGGTGCCTCCTTTCAGTATGATAAACAGATTTTTAATCTCTTCATGAAAGAGAGAAAGAAAAGGGTGACTCTGTGAAACAGATTGTTGTAGAGAGACAGAGGTGACTTATTAATTAAGACATTGGACTTCTTTTGAATTGGCTGGGGTGAAATCCCATTTACGTTGCAGGAAATTTCTCTAAATCAGTTCACGCTGATGCTAGCATTAAGTCTTCAATACAACTAGAGGGGTCTTACACCTTGTATGTACCTGGGAAAGCAAGTACTTTGTCTATGTTACCAATATTATCAGATATTTAAGTCTCCTCTACCCCCGCTTTCCTTGTTAGATAATCCAGTCACTGCGCTTCCTCGGTTTCTGTTAGTCATTTCAGCAGTAGCTACTAAAGGTAACTAGTATGCGGTGTGTTATTTTATCGAAATTAGCAACTTTGAATTTATTTATAAGTTCATAGGCCAGGAATTACAATTAGCATTTGGCTTCACAATATTGAGTCTCTTAAAAAGTAAAACCTAAACGTAACGGAACAAAGGATTCTTCGCAACATCACTTTGACAACAATACACATTAAAAAAAAGGAATGCACGTTTCAGACAAGATACCATTTCATTTAAACGGAGTCCATAGTAAATACTTGGTAGGTGACTTGTTAACGGCTATTAAACAATATTGGTAATGTAGTGATTTTGTATTGCAGCTACCAATAACTTCTCGTAAATACTGCATAGCGAAGAAACCGCCAGTCACTACATGCAGAAATCAATTACTGTCATTTTTGCAAACTAGTGCAAATAAAATCTGTTTTTTTTAAACGACAATAATACTAATTTAATTTTCATCAACAAATTCTGGTTGGTAATGACTTGATTAAATAACTGAAGAAATTTTATTACCATTAAAAAGTGTATAGCACTGTTATGTGGCGTTATTTTCTCGGTAGTTCACGTGTTAACGACGGTTATTCGTTAACCGTAAGATAATGAGTTCTGTTGCAGCTACCAACAGTTAGAAGACGTATCATATAAATTTTCTATCGTCAATTTTTTACAGATTTCTATTTAAGACAAATGGACATCACAGGCAGTTTGGATACTTTTCCATTGTAAAACTAGAATAAGTGAGAATCAAATTAAATGAGGACTTTAATCGAAAATAAAGCTATTCACTGACCCGTCGATTCTTGACAGAGTGTTTTATTAATTCTGAATGAAACAAGAGATAATTATGTGACATTCTGCAAATTTGTTTTTACAAACTGCTTTTCGGGTAATACGCCATCACCAGATATAGACTACATAGATATAGCAATGCAGCCTGTAACTTTAAGGTTCAAAGATCTTAATGTTATGAATCTTTAGGCTCCCATCTTACTACATAAATCAGGCGTTCACCCTCTTGTCATAGATGACATAAAGTTAGCACATACATTTGCCTATCACAAAATTATTTCCATATTGCTGCGACGGAGTGGCCGAGCGCATTGTGGCGCTATGTTCCGATGAGCGAGGCCGTTCCCAGTCGGGAGTTCGATTCCTCCCCTGGGCATGGATGTTTGTGTAGTCTTTAGTATAAGGTAGTTCATAAGTAGTTTGTAAGTTTAGGACTGATGACCCCGCAGTTAAGTACCTTAAGCATTTAAGTACCTCAAGCATTTAACATTTAACATTTGAACATTTTATTTCCATACTAGCTTACATGCCCGTGCTTCGCAACGGTTGTTAAAGAGGTACCTATGTATATCATGGTTTTTGAGGGTTCCGGACCTAGGTCAGCAAAAACAGAAGTCGTGTTGAATCGCTCTGTCAATAAACTCAATTCTCCTAGCCAAGATTTCAAATTTAAGTAGAAGTCATTGTCGAAAACGATTAATGTTCATAAAGTTTTTCAGACAAAAAGTGATTTTACTCCAGAACGATTTAAATTCAATGTTAGGTTGTGTTCATAAAGTTAAGACAGCGCTGTGTAATTGACTGGCGTAAACTTCTGAAAACACTTCTATCGTTGAGCTGAGAAGTAGTAATAATAACAGCGCCATGTATTGGTTCTGTGGTGTAGTACTAAAACGTTTATCTCTCACAGTAAGTGTACGCAGAAGTATTAGTATGTTACATTTAGCACTGGGGACAATGTAGTTATTCTGTATGCAGTGCTTCCTATTATCGAAAACTCGACGAATGCTGAAAGTCTGGTAATTCAATCAACAGAGCAGTTCATATCTGTTTAAATAAGGCGCTGTGCTGGTGTCAATGTGCGATATAGTAAGCCTGGGCAATCGTTTAAGGAATGGCGTCAGAACTTTTCATAAAATATAGTATTTCCAGTGAATTGTCGACTGTGTTAGCAGCATGGGCCACTCTTTCAGCTAATACATATTCCCACGTCCCGCAGTGATTACTTCGGAAAGCACGAAGTTGAAATCGACCTTGTGTAATAGAACTATATATTCAGAAGTCGGATTATAACTCTAAGTACAACTGTCTCTGCAAAAAAAAAGACGTCTTTCTCTATCTTAATGTAGTCCACACCAAAAGTTAGTAACTACAATTTTAATCACAATATTTTACCGAACAATTATGAAAGCAGAGTGGTTTCTGATGAGTTTGTCACTCGCGTGTATATATTATCTCTAGTGGCAGGCACAGAGCAGAAATATCTCAGTTGTGAGCATTCCAGCATTCAGATGCGCAGAACAGATTTTGTGTCCTCAACATTAAGGTGGAAAATTCACGTAATACTGAGAAAAATCTACTAATCGCAGACTTTATCTTGGTCTTTTTTATTCTGTTAAGCCGGATGACTATGTGTATATAGCCCTTTTAGCGAAGCTTCCACAACTTTCATGTTTCTTCTGTGACGTTTATTTAGATATTATTTCATGTTATGTGGTTGCTCTGCGAAAAGTTGGTGGAGCTTCTTTGCAGTCAATGCAGTACAAACCAATCTTAAGAGCAAATAAATGTGCGGAAAGACTGGATTCCTCTCAATATCACGTGGTAATTCCAGCTTACTGTTGAGAAGATGCACAGAACGCAATGCTCACTTCATAGATATTTCTACTACATGCACAATTTAGTTGTTATACCCGTCGAAAGATGCACTTCTTTTCTTTCCATGACTATGCAAAGCATATGGGATACATATATGAAGAAAAAGTAATTTTTTGTCCTACCTAGGTTACATTTTACTTGCAGTAGCAGCGGTTTAGTTTGCTATCGTTGGCAACGAACTATTCGCTTTAGGTGGATGATTAATTTAGTTACCTGAACAGCATAAATTATTTAACATGAAGAATTATTCCCCTCATTCAACGGCCGTTGCCAACACCAACACACAACGCCGCTACCGTAAGTAAAATTGTACCCCTTCTTGCAGTGTATTACACCATAGTTATCAGAATGAAAAAAAAGCAGCAACGCCATAATTATTTGTGTACTATCTAACAAACGTCGCCTCACTTTGTCCTTTCCTGTACTATGGCATTCTCGAGGCATTCGTAAACAGAAGGAACTATAAATGTAATGATACACGGAAATCAGAAAGAGAACTACATAAATTCGATTTTCCTAGGAAAGAATTGTTGCATAAATAAGAGCATCGATAGACGCGAAGGAATGTTGTTATGTTTTAAATTCAAATGATCCCTGTCAAAATAAGCAAAGAAATGTCGTTAAGCTGTGTATATACAAAGTGTAATCAGCAACTCACTGCTCAATGTTAGTTTGTATTTGCAGAGATAAGATTGCGGCTCTGAATTCCAAATATTTCTGTTACTTATGGAAAACGCACAACGCAGTTGTGTATTGTCTCTTTGCAGCACTACAAAACCAACAGCATCTACATCTACATACATACTCCGCAATTCACCATAATGTGCGTGGCGGAGGGTACACTGTACCACTACTAGGCATTTTCTTTCCTATTCCACTCCCAAACAGAACGAGGAAAAAAAGAATGTCTATATGCCTCTGTACGAGCCCTAATTTCTCTTATCTTGTCTTTGTGATCAGCACGCGAAATGTAAGTAGGTGGCAGCAAGATCGCACTGCACTCAGCTTCAAATTCCGGCCCTCAAAATTTCCTCAAGAGAAATTCACGAAAACAACGTCGTCTTTCCTCCAGCGATCCCCAATTGAGTTGCCGGAGCATTTCGGTGACACTCGCACATTGGTCTAACCTACCAGTAACTAACCTAGCTGCTCGCGTCTGAACAACCTCTATGTCTTCCTTTAAACTGATCTGCTGCGGGTCCCAAATACTTGAGCAATACTCAAGACGTGGTCGTACAAGCGTTTTATACGCGGTCTCCTTTATAGCTGAAGTACATCTTCCCAAAATTCTCCCAATAAACCGAAGTCGGCTGTCCGCCTTACTCACAACTGTCCTTACATGTTGGTTCCATTTCATATCGCTCTGCAACGTTACGCCTAGATATTTGAACGACGCGACAGCATTAAGAAGCTCACTACTAATGCTGTATTAGAACATTATATGATTGCTTTTTCTACTCGTGCGCATCACCTTACATTTTTCTACATTGGGAGCTAGCTGCCATTCTTCGCACCAACTGGAAATTTTGTCTAAGTCATCCTGTATGCTATTACAGTCAGTTAAAGATGACACCCTCCCATATACCACATCATCATCAGCAAACAACTTACTCTGTCCGTCAGATCATTTATATAGATAGAAAATAATAGCGGTCCTATCACACTCCTGTGGGGCACGCCTGACGATACACTCGTGTCTGATGAACACTCGCCGTCGAACAACGTACTGCGTTCTATTACTTAGGAAGTCTTCCAGCCAGTCACAAATCTGTGAACCTATTCCATAAACTCGTATCTTCGTTAGCAGTCTGCAGTGTGGCACTGCGTCGAACGCCTTTTTGAAGTCGAGAAAAACATAATCCGCCTGTTGCTCGCAAGATGTCAGAAAAGGGCAAGCAGAGTGCCGTGGTGGAGTAGCCGAGCGGTCTAAAGCGTCTCGCTGCGGAGCGAGCGGTTGCTCGCCGTGGAGGTTCGGGGGGCATGGGTGTGTGTGCTGTCCTTAGGTTAGTTTAGTTTAAGTAGTTTGTAAGCTACGGACTGATGACCACGCAGTTTGGTCCGATAGAATTACAAATATTTGAACATTTGCAAGCTGAGTTTCACATGAATGACGTTTCCTAAAACTGTGCTGATTCATAGAAAGAAGCTTTTCCGTTTCAAGGAAATTTACTATATTCGAACTGAGAATATGCTCCAAAATTCTACATGAAACCGATGTCAACGATATAGGCCTGTAATTGTATGGGTCAATTCTCTTTCCTTTCTTACAAACGGGTGTCACCTGCGCTTTTTTCCTATCATGGGAACTTTGCGCTGAATTAATGTTTCGTGATAAATGCAAGCTAAGTAGGGGGTCAATGCTGCAGAATACTCTTATTAAAACCGAACTGGTATAGTGGTTCGTTGCTGTTCTATGGCATAACCATCGAAAAGAAATAAAAAATTTAAAAAATTAAAAATGCAGCAGAGCCAACTATTAGTTCTTTGGTGCACTACGTAACTAACAGTGCCTCTATTTTTTCTGTACTGTACTACATCGTTTTCTAGGCATTCCTAAACAGAACGCACTCAAGCTGTAGTAAGTACGCACCGAAATCAGAAACGAAACTTCATAAATTCCTGTTTTCTTGCAAAGAATTCTTAGTAAATGAAAACATCGATAGACTTGAAGGAACGTCGTTATGTTTTAAATTCAAATGATAGCCGCAGAAAGAAGCACATTTTTCTTTCCATGACATTGCACGGCATGCGGGATACAGCTATTATTTTTTTGTGTCGTACCTGGGTTAAATCTTACTTGCAGCGGCAGCGGTTTAGTATGTTAACGTTGGCAACGAAATATTCGCTTTCGGGGGATAATTAATTTACTGATCTGAACCATATTAATTATTCATTTCATTATCAACACATAGTATTATTCCCCTCATTGTACGTGACTGATTTTTCAAAAAGGATTCAACGTCCGTTGCCAACATCAACACACTATACCGCTACCATAAGGAAAATCATAACCCTTGTTTCAGTGTAGTTATGTGAATCACAAACGCAGCATCGCCATCTATTAGTTTTTTGGTCTACTATGTAAGTAACAGCGCCTCTAACGGTTCTTTGATATACTACGCTGCAATTCAAGCATAGCATACACTTGAAACTACAAATTATGATATCATTTCTTCCCCTGGCCCATTTTTGACAAAATGAAGCTTATAAGTTGCCCCAAGGTACTCTCAGTTGACCTATGAAACCCCATGAAAGTTCGTATAGTACTCTTGGACATTTGCTGTACTACACCATATATATAAGCATAGTATACACATAAAACTTCAAATTACGATATCCTTCCCTCCTCTGATCCGATTTTGATTAAATGATGCCTATGTTACTCTCCAAACTATTCTCAATTTACCTGTGGAAACCCATGAAAGTTTCTGCTGTACATCTGGAGATTATCCTGAACAAAAACACATACACGATAACTTTTAAACATATGATTAAATTATGATATCTTTGTTTTCTCTGGTCCGATTTTAATTATTGAAGCCTTTATGTAACCGCACGATATGCAAAAGTTACATGTGAGAACTCCATGAAAATTCGTCAAGTAGTTTTAGAGATAAACGTTTTCAAATAGACAGACAGACATGACGGTCATAGATAAAAAATTTCAAATTGCGATATTCTTTTTACTGTGATCTGATTTTTATGAAACGAAGTCTATATGTTGTCCAGAGTTACACTCAAGTTGCCCGTGAAATCCCCATGCAAATTCGTGAAGTAGTTTTTGAGATAAGAGGTTTTTAATAGTTGAACAAACAGACGTGACCGTTACTGAAACACTTAAAATTACGATATCATTTTTTTCTGTGATCCGATTTTGATAAAATTATGGATATATGTTGACCCAAACTTTTCTCACGTTTCCTGTGAAAACCGCATGAAGATTCGTCCAGTAGTTTTGAAGATTGAAGTGAACAACGACAGGCCTACATCTACAGATTTATTATTAGTATAGATTAATGGAAATACATACAATACGTTGAATGGTTTAGCCAGAGTGCTGCAAAGAGAATCTACAGACTGCAGTAACTTGAAATTTGTCGACATTCCTTATCTTACACTGTAGACATCAGCAATTTTTCGATATTCCTATCCCTAAGGGGGTGATATAGGGGACGTCTTATTTTTTTTACGTTACTACTGATGCAATTTTCAAGCAAGAAATGCGAAACTTCGGATTTAGACTTTTGATTGGAATTTTAAAGACACATGTTTCGATATTTTTTGACATTCAGCCATTAAGCGGGTGAAAAAGGGAAAAATCTTTTAAAGATGCTACTAAGACTATTTTGATGCTAGAAAGGTGAAAATTTGGATTTGGAACCATGGCTATATATATATATATATATATATATATATATATATATATATATATATATATATATATATATATATATATATATTTTTTTTTTTTTTTTTTTTTTTTCGGGATGTTTTGAATTCTGTCATCAATGCTGCGATAGGGGGTGGCAAGTTGTATCAAAATACTTGATTAGGAAAGCATTTTTAAAGCTAAATCCATGAAAATTTATATTCAGAAGTAGAAACAACCAAAGCAGACCATCCAGTTTATGTGTGCGAAGCAGCGGAACTTAAGCTAGTAAATAAATAAAACCAGATAAATCTTTGGGTTACTGTGGCTATGTTGGAATCTTAAAAAATAAATAAATAAAAAGAAAAGAAAAAACATCACCCTTCTGTAAAACCAGAGGAATGAACAAAATTGTTATTTGTACGAGTGCATTTTCAACATATGCTGAAACTGTGGCTTAATGGTACAGTTTATATTAGACCGCAGTCTCTGTAACAAAGCACGGTTCAATAAATGAACGTTTCCACGCGTTCCTGGACATAATTTCATTAGATCTTATTTTTTTACGTATTCTCTCCTCGATTAATCCCTAAGGTTTGTATATGGTGGAATAATCACCCTGTATATACCACTACAGAGACTGCTCAGATGAGAAGGTACGAAACGACACAGTGGGTATAATTAAATACTTTATTCAAAAGTGAGAGGCCTGATCGTAAGTATCCCACTGTTTAGGCCGAAGGCTTCCCTGTTACCACAATTTCTTTGGCTGTGACAATATCCAATCCTCTACTGTGTGCAGACGATGGACTCAGATAGGCTACGGAGTGTCTTACAGTACACTTCACTGTTTATGGTTTTTTAGTGGTCGAGGAATTCGATGAGTATCGGATCTCAGACGTGGAAAAGACGGTGAGCATCACTTTGTCTGCTGACGGCACAGTCTTCAGTTGTTTAGGGGGAAGATGACGACGCTTCGCTTCGCGTCTCTAGATGTCGCAGTGCGTTTTTTCATAGCGGCATATTCCACTTTCAACCGATTGGGTTATTAAGACGTTTCGCACCTTGCCGTTTGCACACCGTTCGTACTTAAACGTTAATGACGTCTCATAGGTACTTTCCCGTGAATATCATACGGACGAAGTGGGACGCAGAGGATACCGCGCTTCCTCTAGGGAGACCCTTGTCCACTGTTGGTCCAGCTGATCTCTACGAGTTTACGAGAGTAACTCGGGCGTCCTATCTTTGATTGACGTGAGTGCTCTCGTGCTCCACCGTTAATCCATTTTAGTCTCGGGCAACGTCCCAGAGATAAATTAAATTGGTCCCAATCCCCCGGTTCCGACCAAGGTTTTCGGGAGGTTTCCCTTGGTTGTAAGGCGTATGGCGGAACTGGTAGGCCCCTTCCACTTATTCCCAATTGGGATCCCCCTTTGCCCCACTATCAGTTTGTCTTGGCTGAACAGAACCGCGACTCTTTATGTGACAGATCTCAAACAGCCCGCTCCACTCCTCTAAGTGGAGAATGAAGAGAATAAGTTTTTTTTTTTTTTTTTTTTTTTTTTTTTTTTTTTTTTTTTTTAAAAAACAACAAATCAATGCTTCCATCACACAAGCATTAATGACAACTACCTAAACATGTTCACGTTTTGCTACAAATGAAGTCTAATATCAAATGAATTAGAAAGTAATTAAATGAACTCTAGCAAACACCGAGAAAATAAATAAATAAAATCAGAAACTAGCTTTGTATTACTGTGGCTATGTGGTATTGTTTTAAACCATTTTGTTAACCCGGAGGATTTAACAAAATCGTTATTTGTCCTTTTTTCGCACAAACGTATGGATCACACGGTTTACTGACGTGATGTATAATTGCCCTTGATTAAGGCTGTCGTTTCCCGCATTCTCTCTATCTCTATCCAATTTCTCTTACTCCACTACCTAACTACTCTTCCTCCTCCCCCATTCCTTCTATCTTTTCCTACCTCCTCTTGTTTTTCCAACTCCTCCAACTGAGCGAGGTGGGGCTATGATAACACACTGGAATCGTATTCGGAGGAACGGCGGTTGAAACTCCCTACAGCCATCCTGAGTTTACATTTCCTGGCAAATTTCGAGATGTTTCTTTCGAAGGGTACGGCTGATTTGCCTCCCCATCCCTGACAAAAACTGTCCGAATCTGTCGGTCTCTAATGACCACGGTGTCGATCGGACCATTAAGCCTTGATCTTCCTTCCTTCCGTTTCGTATCTCTGTACATTCATTCTCTCCTTCGTCATAGCTATTAAAATTACGGAAAATAAAAATTAGGTACTTACTTTAAATTTGATGGTAACGGCACAAAATGTTCAGTAACTTTCAAAGAAAGTTAAACAAAACGACACGTTATTTACACACTTCGTTACTGAGAATTAAGATTTCCGCTACTGTGTCATATCTGAACTGAAGGTATGTGTACGTTACGCCAAATATAGCAATGAAACATAAACGCCGAACCTTTGGTGTGACGTTTTTACCGTAGCTTCTGATACGCATACAGGGCTGAAGAAGGTAGCACTTCCGTTTCTCAATTTCTTTTATTATTATAGAGATGTTCATCCGTGAAGAAAGGTAACACAGACCCAATGATTTAAATTGTGTACTTTTTACCAGTGTAAAGGTAAGGTAAGGTATAAATATATCTTGATAAAAAGAAACAGCAACGACTCTTCTTATATGTAAAAGTACAATGTTTTTATTAATCTTTTCCATTGCCGGTTTTATATCAATTTTGTGTAGGGTGGGATTGCCGGATGTGACATTTAAAGAGTAACACAAAATAAGTGTACTTTGTGACGAAAATTATTGACGTAATAATGTCGACTTAAAGTCGTAACTTCCAGTAGGTAGCAGACGCCTTGTTGCTCTAACTTCAAGGTGCCTTTATTCGCTACAGCCGCAGTGTTCCTCACCCGTAATTGGTAAAAGTTTTATAATTAAGAGTTTCACTGGCCTCCTTGTACAATATGTATTTCGTCGCGTCAAAAAGGGAGAGATAACCCCATCGATTGGATATATTTTTACTCCTCAGAGACGGTCCACTGGTACGCAAATGTGCAAAATCACATATATGCAAATTAATTTTAAATACAATCCTCATTAATGTTAATTTCAGGGGTCGAAAACGTATATTTTTATTAAAAACATGGAAAAAGATCCAACGCACTAAATTTACAAGCACGGTGCTGAGATAATTGATCAGAGTGCACCAAATAACAGACACAGTCCTCTGCCTATCTATCTAATTACCCCTCCAAAATAGTGAGTTAGGAGCGCGCCTCAGTCCTCTCGGCCACCGCGGCCGGCTGTGAGTTAGGAATTTGTGAAGAAAAGTAAATGTATGACTTAAACAAATACATTTATTCATTAAAACACACAGAAATTCGTAGGATAGTTAACAATTAGTAAAAATGATTTTATAAATGTAATCACAGTTCAAAGTATAGTCAAGCAATGCGTTACAAATGAAAATAAATATTTATAAAAAGGACATCAAATTCAGTAAAATCAGTTAACACCGCGGAATACATGTGTGACCAGCAAATCGTTTGAGTTTTAACAAAGAAGTTTACAAATCAATATAAAAAGTCTAGTAGGAATGAAACAAATGGAAGCGTAACTTTTACATTTAAAGTTTTTAGCACTAAATTAATTTACACAGTGAAATATCTGGCTATACATATGGCGTTGTCCTATCGTGAAAAAATAGAAAGGTGGACAGAGGCGCTAAGAAATTAGTTATAGGAAAGAGAAGTCAACATCGATCATATGAACGCACATACACACTGATGGGTGATTACTGCAACTATATAAAACAAGTCTAGCGAACATCATTTACCAATAACCTTGAATCGGCTTGGTCTGTCGACGCTGGATCTCACTGGCGACTGGACGATGTTGAAGGAGTGGAGCTGAAAGAAAATAAATTCTTCCGCCCGGAAATCTCACTACAATATCTACGATCTGTGAAGCAGTATCGACATATAACTATAACAGCCCCACTATCAAGCCAAATAGCAGTTGTCAGGTAAATGCTTCCAGTGTCGGCTAGGACATACACTCACAAACGAAAGCGCAAAACGCGAGTATTGAGCACAAGTGCCCCAGAATTGAATTGCATAAACCATTAACACGTCGGTACTGCCAGTACGACGGTGGATGTTTAATCTCAAGTCTCTACCAAACAAGAATTTAAAACAGAGCTGTTTCGCAAAACTAACAACAGCAACTGAGTTCCTTTCGGAGTCAACATGTGAAATTTTCAAAGTCCGCGATCCGCTGCAGGCATCTACCTCAGAAAACTAAGGTCCCACAAACTCTCGTGACTCAGCCCAGAAGAGCTAATAAACTCTTCAGGTCCTCTGAAAGAAAACATCCGAACTAGCCGGAGCCTACACGAGAAGTGTCTCGCCACTCTTCGTCCGCCCACGCGAAAAACTGGGCGTTACTGCCCCCCTAAACTCAATATACCAATTACTGGAGAGCTCTAACCCTCCGGCCAATAAGATGGACAGGCAGCTGTGGCAGATAGCTAGACCTGTCGCCTACAAAGACGGAGCCAATCTGATCGCCTCCAGAGGACACCATCCAACCGTTCTTTCGAAAATTCCTCACGCCCATCGTTTCCCAGCCTTTTGCTCAAAAAGCTATTTAAAGTCTTATCTAGCGAGCTTGTAGCCCAAACAGCTGCAGATAAAAGAGCAAAGTGGAAAGGGGACATGAAATACCAGACAAGAGAAGACTCCATTGCACACCGAAATTCCACAGGACGCCATACCCTGAAAAAACGTGGCCCGAGTCATCCCCTGGCTGTAATTCTGCAGACAATGAAGGTTAACACATACTTAGAAGATAACCTCCCCAAAGGCGTACACTAAGATGCTCCATGATGATAGGAACCCCACGGAATGTGACCCACACTGACCACTATCTAAAAGGGAAGCGACACATTGGCGAATGTTTTCCAGAGAGAAAGGCGACCTCAGGTAGTGAGCCAACAGACAGATAGGTCCTGCCTCACAAACTGCCCCTATAATCGTGTCGCCAGCGACCAGCCTCCCTCAGCAAGCCAGCCCAGCTCTGCCTTCCGCAGGCAGGGACAGCGCCTAACAACAAACGAATACAGTTCCCTACAACAACGAGAAAATTTTCATCCAAGACACATATTGCAGATTCACCAAACAGTACATTCTGAGGCACTCCCTTCTGACATGCAAGAATAAATTATAAAACAAGAAAAAAGGACTAGCAAGTTACTCCCACTACACACAGTACACATGAAGGCAGCAGAGAGAGAGTAAAGAGAAAGTAATGAACAAATAATTGAACCCCCTACAATACCCCACACCTGATGAAAATTATTGATGTGAAGTGTCTTAGCAAAATTTTGGTGGTAGACAACTGAGCAGGAGAAATTTAAGTATGTTGTAAACATCAGTATATAATCTAAAATTTTATATGAAAAACTATCCTAATCCTATAACATCAGGGCCTACTAAACACATATATGTGCTCTACATTGAACAATAATTGTTCTAAATGTGATTCTACAGATAAAATTTTATCCCTTAGACATTTTATAAATCACTACAGAGCATTCAGACATAAAGCTGGTCCTTATGGCCATGATTATGGCTATAGAAAACATAAGCGATCTCTAATGGAACATAAAATACAAAAACAAAACAATGGTTACAAAGAAATCCCTACAGGTAACATTTACTAATAATTATTTTAACTACTATAGGAAGGAGTCAAACAAATTAAAGTACAAAAGTGATATTACAATAACATAATCTGCTACATTCCAAAGTCCAAAACATGAAAGACAAAACAAAACAAAATACACTTTTACAGCTTGGTGAGTATAGTATGTATTGTATGATAAATAGCACTGGGTTGACACAGAACGAATGATGGAAAAAGCAACACTTGTGACACAACATTGTCTGGTTGATGCAAAGAATAAATGTGTTGAGCCATGTGAGAGAATTGTGGTGCCCACAGACGCAAGTAGTTCCATGACTCATCACGGAACTGGATGGGTGGCTGTGGTGACTGTGGTCCCATGAAGTCCACCTGGCAGCATGCGAGCCATGTGCCTGGACGCCCCAGCAGGGTTTCCTTCCACAGTGAGCGGCGGCTTGAGAGCGCTGAGTGGGGGTGGCAGGCGGCGGCACAGACAAATATATACAGACGGGAAACATCCGTAAGGGCCCGCCCTACGCTCTGGGGTGCGGGGAGGGAGGGTTTCCAGCAGTTCCGTAAGATGTCCCATGAGGGCAGTGATGTCAGAAGCAGCTCTTTAAAGTGGCAAAAGCAGGCGGCAGGTAGCGGCTGTCCCCACCACCACATCCCCTCAAACGACAGCAAGCCGGACACAGCCATGGCCTCATAGCAGGCGGCACGAGCTCTTCCCTCAGCCTCCCCTCCACGCTACCCTCTGACGTGCGAGAGGTACCCTAAGCCAGGGAACCGCCTGACACCTACTAGCATCTTACAGAACTACGAGTGGAGCGTAGCACAGTGGTTTAGGGGAGGGGGGATTCACCTCTGTATATGTTACTCTGTGGCGGCAGAGTGTGCCCCATAGACGGGCAGGTAGCCGGTACCGGATACTCCTGTGGCGTGGCACTGTTCTATTCGCCACAACCCCTTGTGGAACGGTGAGGCCCAGGACACCACTCTTTCTCACGGCAGCTGGCTCACTGCCTTGTGCCCTCAGCCCCATGACTGCAGCAGTTGCCGTAGTTGAGGGTTGTGTCATGTGTCAGCTATATGTCTCAGGGCAGACGCTGTTGTCAGCAGCATAATGACAGGCGCCCCACAGGCCTGCAATGCATCGCTACGACAATGTCATCAAACGCGGTGGTGCATCTCGGGAGTCCTCTTGGATTCAGCACTCAACAATTATGTCAGATGGTAACATACATAGACCGTTTGCAACCCAGGTTGTATGACTCCTTCCTCACCAGTTACAGTCTGAACATACAAATATAACATACATAAGTTGAGGCATTATGGAAGCATAGCTAATATTTTAATCTATATCTATAAATGTGAATGTCTGTTCGGTGTACGTTTATCACCTCTGAACCACAAGAGCTAAAAATTTGTACAGTTACTAATGTCTACCTGGGGAAGGCTTTAGGCACGGTTTTATGGCGATCGGATAGCTATTTATCTATATATATTAATTTACAATGTCTGTTCGGTGTTCGATTATCGCGTCCGAACGTCAAGACGCAGAGACTTAAATATTTGTTCAGTTACTAATTTATACCTGAGGAAGGTTTTAGGTACGGTTTTATAGCGATAACGCGAACTGCGGAACAATAATTACTCTTTGAAAATTAAATTTACTCTTTGAAAATTGTTTTATTGCTTGTATTGTTGCTTGAGAGTTGATAATGATAAAAGGGTTGAGTATATTGGGATGGAAAGTTATCGGTGTATATAAAATTCTACGTGTGTGTGTGTGTGTGTGTGTGTGTGTGTGTGTGTGTGTGTGTGTGTGTGTTTTAATATTTCTTTCTGCAGCGAAAACTACAGAACGCAAACGAAAGGTCTGTGTGTAATTGTTGTCCGAAATCTCCCGCTGTAGACCATAGCAGTTCCATGCCGATGAAGTGGGTGGGTGGAAGATGTGGTGGTTGAAAGTCGTCAAATTATTAAAAATTTCGAACTGAAGGCCAGAGATGACATTTGCGACTCTATAGCAAGGAGGTTACATACAGCGAAACGTGATGCCACAGACCATATCATTGCTCTGTGCGTGCTACAATGTCTTCAGCTCTTTCTCTGTAAGGATAAGGAAACGAATAAGGAAATATAAGAATAAATAAATAAAGCACTAAAAAAATTTCTTTTTAAAACATCTCTTTAAAAGAATCGATTAGACGTTTCACGCATTACGTCAAGTGATACATCTGTGATATTATTACAATCATTCTTGTTCAATTTCGCAATTGAATTCTGCGAAACGAGTTGATTTTTACGTGTGATTTGATCTACACTGCTTACTTTCCTAATAAACGGTTATTTTATAGACTATTGCAATATGATAGGAACAGTTTTCAGTTTGTTTCTAAAGAAGGTATTGTATTTCATTTCATCCTTCAAAACCAGTCTCAAAGCACATAACTGAAAGAAAGCTTATCTATCAAAATCAACTAATACGCGAGCGGAGCGGTTTAAGCTAGTATAAAATTAAAATAATCCCGTTTCTTATGGGGGATCGACCATAAGGGTCCAATATGGGGGTGGGGGTTGTTTTTATAACAAAGAAGATTCAGACCATAAGGGTCAAATTATATTACATTTCTAGCATATTTTAGAACATTAAGAAATTTCAAAGGATTGAGTAAGACAGGGTTAGTTCACTCATGCTTTAGACTAGCTCTACCCCTACTAACAACACTAATAATGTTTCTATATTACTACCAGATCGCCATATAACAAGCAAGTAGTGCGGAATTTTAGGATGGGTCTTTAGGTGTTTTATACTCTTTCTGGCCATGGCCTTGTCTTCTTATGTCGATCCGTTGCCTTTGGTATGGCCCAAATTCTGGATCTGAAACTTGATATAACTAATAAAATTATGTTATTTCATTTATTTTATTCATTAGCCATAGTTTTCTAACATTGCTTGGTCCATTTTTGCCAACAAGATTCCTCAGGCAGGGATAAATCCTAACACAACGATACGAGTAGAATCTCACAGGGCGATACCTCGAGCAGAACACTGTCTACACGCGAGTCTGCGCGGACAATGTAAACGCGACGCTTGGAGAAGCCCGACGGCCACCCCAAAATACACTCTGAAGGACCACGACTAGGCACACCATAGGTCGATAGCCATTCCATCGGGTCTTTTAACACTCGCAGGCGCAAACGCAGAGAAGAAATCCTCGGAACCCTATTCCTGAGAAACAGGCGATATCTGGATGCACAGGTCAAACAATCAGATCTCAGAGTACAGTGACTAAGAAACGAAAAAAGTTTGACAGAGAGGACCATTTCCACAGCTGCTGTCAACGCCGACAGGAAGAGTACCCACACAGAGTAGAGATAAAACTGAAGTCGAGTCACACGAAATTGAGTAACCAAAATTTTCCTGGCAACAATAGTTCCACAGAAGACCACCAACTCATATTCAGGGAACAAACAGAATGGAGTCCAAGCTATACATGACAGGCAACCTAACTCTTATCCCAGACTCATGGATTTCAATCCTACTAAATATATTCCCTTTTTATTTTATATACAGGGTGTTTCACTAAGTGTATTTGCCTCTGTAACTTATAAAATAATAGGTGACGGAAATTTTATTGCAGTAGATCAACACAAGAAATGTTACACTTTTTGCGGAGCTATGAACATAGTTTATTGTATCATTTTCCAAAGAGTTACAGCACAAAGATATAATTTTTAATAGAAATGTTAAACACAGGTATATTGTTGTTGTTGTTATGGTCTTCAGTCCGGAGAATATATACACAAATACAGCAACAGACATCTATAACATTTAATATTAAAAAAAATTTGATCGGTACCAATACTAGGGTCTAACAAATCATAATACCAAAAATTCAATTGGAAAAATATATCAAACAGGCAGAACAAAACTAATTATTCAATACATACATATATATGAACATATAAGCTAACATAGGCTCATCCAGTCCCATCATTCGACAAATGGCTTCAATTGGGAGACATGGTGTATACCAAGTGACTTCCTTGTTTAATTGATTCTAATAAACCCACACTGGGATTTATCATCCATCTAATCCGCACAGGCCCGTTGTATATCGAGAAGAACTTGTGGCAAAGCTTGTTGGCCTCATTAGAGAGGCGGAAGCTCTTTATTAGGACTCGTTGTCCAGCCACGAAATTCCTTTGCTTGGCTTCACGATCGGCAATCGCCTTACGTTTTATTGTCGTGTCCTTAATTCGTTTCAAAGCCAAGTCAACGACCTTGCAATGCCTACCACGTCGCGAAGCAGGAAATTCTGCAACCTCCTTGATAAGATCTGCGGGTTCTATGTCCTTCAGCACAGTCACCGGAGCCAGTCGGGTACTACTGTGTGGAATATTGTTAATAACGTCTTGGGAATCCCGCAGGAAGACATCCCAAGTCGCATGTCTTTTATGACAATAAATCCTGCACAAGTTTCGCAGTTTTTTCATAACGGTGGATGGTAAGCTGAGGCGCATACCGGTTGGTTCCTGTGCCTACGCAAAGTATCCCTCAATATTTCAGCTTTAAATTACGGCCCGTTATCCGAGATAACCCGGTCGACTCTTCCAACTTGAGTTAAGAAATGCGTACAGAAGGCACTGCTGACTGTAGGCGCTATAGCTCTCCTGAGGGGAGACAGGGTCACATATTTATATGTGAGCTCCATGACAACCAGGGTGTAGCAGTACCCTCAGGAAGTGGGTCCCTTCCTTGTCCTAGGAAGTGGTCCCATCAAATCTGTGGACGCAGTGTGCCGCAGTTTCTCAGGGTTAATCTCGGAGTGGCGCTTGAGTATTTGTCGTATTATGCTTCGATTTCTGGCAAGGTTTATAAGGAGCCACCACACACCTAATACTCTTTTCCACGTTCTTCAATTGACACAGAGACAGGAGCTTTAGGTAGCATTTACGCGGACCGAAATGCTCATAGCTCATGTAAGTGTGCCAAATAAGTTTGTTTATCATGTCTTCTGGGATGCACACACGACAAGGCGCATCATCTCCACCAGAATGGAAGAACAAGATCCCTTTGCAGAGTAAATAGTGCTTCCATATAATCGGAAAATTTCTGTCTTTCACTTTCTCCTTAATGTTAAGCAAAGCAGGGTTCTTATCTTGCTCCCTTCCTAGATTACCCAATGTTGCGGAGATATAATTCTCGAACGCAACCTGGCACATGTAAAATAGACTAAAGGCTTAAGGATTGGTCGTCCAGTTATTCATACCCCACGGGAGATCTCGACAGAGCATGATTTTCTCCACCGCCGGCACTTGTTCAATGACAAAAAAAAAAAAAAAAAAAAAAAAAAAAAAAAAAAAAATCATATTCTTGAAGAGAAAGGATCCAGCGAGTCAATCTCTTACTTTTTATCAATATTTTTTCGCAATAGCGAATTTCACTTTGCGTCACTGTATAAGGTATAGATGTTCCACCAAATGGTGACATATGGAAATTTGTGCCTGGCCGGGACTCGAACCCGGGTTTCCCGCTTTTCGCGAGTGGTCGCCTTAATCACTAGGCTACCCGAAAACGACTCCAGGACCGACCCAAACTTCGATATGCCACACTGACTGCACTTATGAGTCCACACTGCCCGCTATCTAAAAGTGAAGTGACACATTGCCGAATGTTTTCCAGAGAGTGAGGCCACCTCAACAAGCCAGCCCAGCTCTGCCTTCCGCAGGCAGGGACAGCGCCTAACAGCTAACGAATACAGTTCCCCAGAACAACGAGAATATTTTCATCCAAGACACATATTGCAGATTCACCAAAGAATACATTCTGAGGCACACCCGTATGACATGCAAGAATAAATTTAAAAACAAAAACAAAAAGGACTAGCAAATTACTCCCACTACATACAGCATACAAGGCAGCAGAAAGAGAGAAAATAAATGAACAAAAAAATTGACCACCCTACAAATTGATAATAAAAATCGATGTTTCAGATTCATGATCTGTGTACTGTAGTGAAGTAGACGTAGAATTCGGACGTGGCATCGAATCCAGAGAAATTATAGATAACTTCAATATTGCACCTACTTCCATAAATACGACTTGCAGTGTCGGCTCTTAATGATGAAATCGATGTAAACGTGCTTCATTTCATATTGCCCTGCAACGTTACGCCAAGATACGTAATCATCGCGACTTCAAGTAGCACATTAGTAATACCGAGCCATTTACATAACTAAGAACCTAATCCATTCTGTAGCAGTCTGCAGTGCGGCACCGTATTAATCATGAATGAAATGTTCAAATGTTTGTTAAGCTTATGGGACTTAACTACGGGGTCATCAGTCCCTAAACTTACAAACTACTTATGAACTAGCTAATCCTAAGGACGGCACAAATATCCATGCCCGAGGGGGGATTCGAACCCCCGACCGTAGTGGCCGTGCAGACCGTGACTGGAGCGCCTCAGTCTCCTCGGCCACCGCGGCCGGCAATCATGAATTCATATCTGAAGGAATCACTGCGGAGACTAAAGCTTGTAAAGAAAAAAGTAAAGTAAAGTAAAAACTTTATTTTATGTTGTTTAATGAGTTATTAACAGATTCTGTGGGTGAGTCGGCGGTAGAAACATTTTGAGTTAGTAACAGCTAGGCCGTGCAGTAGGTGCCGTTATAGTTCCCACGGCCGAGACGCACCATACGGCGTCGGGAGAATGACGCCATCCGTGGGATCGTCCGTTGTAGTCGCCGCGCTTATAAATTTGGGAAGTACCAAGAATATAGCGCGAAACTAACATTTGTAATTTATTAATATTTTTGTTTAACAATGTTTTAGTGGCATACAGTCCTTAGTAACAGAGCAGGGTTCAACAGAAGTAGGTACTGATCATTTCATATTCTTTAATGTCTATATGTAAAAGGCAATGTCCCGACTGACTGACTGACTGACATTGACTGACGCATCATCGCCCAGCCCAAACCACAGAAGATATAAACTTGAAATTTATAGAGGGTATTGTTCTTACTCTGTAGGCGTCATTGAATAAGCGATTTTTCGATATTCCCTCCGTAAGGGGGTGAGATAGTGGATGAAAAGTATTTTGAAAATACGTTGCTATTTAGGCAATTTTGAAGCTACAATTACAAAATTTAGGATTTTAATTCAGGGTTCGAATTTAAAAGACACGTGTTTCGGCATTTTTTGAAATTCAACCTATAATGGGGTAAAATAGGGGACGAAAAAATTGATTTTCAAAAATATGTTGCTGTTAACTGAAATTTTAAGCTATAACTACGAAACTTCGGATATGGAATCTTGGTCAGCATTAAACAAATACGAGTTTCAGTATTTTTGGAAATTCAACAAGTAAGAGGGTAGAATAGGGGATGAAAATTTATTTTTGAAACCACGTTACTATTAAGACAATTTTGAAACTAGAGCTGCAAACATTGGTATTTGTATTGTTCGTTAGAATTTAAAAAATAAGTTTTTCGGTATTTTTGGAAATTCAACCGTCAAGGGGGTTAAATTGGAGAGGGGATGTTTTTCGAAAAAAATTTTCTAGTAAGGCAATTTTGAAGCTACAATCACATAAATTGGTACGTTTTCTTGGTCAGAATTAAAAAGAAACGTGTTTGGGTATTTTCAGATAATTAATCATTTAGCGGGTGAAATAGGGGATGAAACAATTTTTGAAGATACGTTGTTACTTAGTCAATTTTGAACCCAGAATTACAAACAATTAGATTTGCATACTTGCTTGGAATTTAAAAGACACATCACATGTTGGGGTATTTTTCGAAATTCAACTATTAGGGGGTTACAAGTAGTGAAATCAAATGTTCAAATGTTTGTAAATCTTAAGAGACTTTAAAAGCTGTACGTGTGTTGTGGATGTTGAACCTATCGTTAGATCAGACAACAAATTGTTCCTTGACACAGCAATTTGGTTTAATTATGGCCCTGATACTGATGTATATGCTATTAAGTGAGAAATAGTGCATGAAACTGATTATGTGCGCAACGGATATTTTTAACAAAACAACTGTGACATGTAGCCTTTTGAAACAGACACTGACTATACTCAAAAATTTTGACTGCGAGAAAGATATTAAAAAAACCACAAATCACTTTCTTAATGCTTGACTGTGAGAATTTTATGCAGATCAGTTTCTAATTATTGAAATTTAGTATCAATTTAGTATCATAGTCAATTAACTATCATTTACTATGGCACCAATAATGAAATCCGTTCAACAATATTATTCACATCAATACTGCACTTTAAATCCACTAATAATTAATTATCAAATGAAGGAAGTAGGTTAATTTTCTAACTACGTAAATGAAACGTGAAAGAAAGTTTAAGTTACTTATTATTAATAATCAGCATTACATTACCTACATAATACAATTCTGACTTGCTGGCAAAGCAGCCTCTGCTCTACATCGGAGCCATACACACAACCCAACCGCTCTCTAAGCGAGCTGAACCACCAGTGCTACTCTCTCTCAGTGCGAGCTACAATGCTATGCAATACATGATCTTTGCCAAAGATGAAACTTCATAAAGGACACATATCGATACATACAGTAGAAGCGATATTATACATTTTCTTGCAAGCAAGTTACTCGATACAAAACAGGAGGCACAATATTGGACATTTTCTTACAAAATAATTTTTTATGGACACGTTTCATCACCCCCCTCCTACCTATTAAAATTTTGTAGGGTGGGTGATGCCAATGTCATTGCCTAGCCAGCAAAATTACTGAATTTCAAGTCCAAAAATCCATTAATGACATCCAAAATATAACATGAAAAATATGAAAACCTGATAAACATTTTTATACAAGATATTCAAGATCAAAACAACAGATGAAGTTCATAGAAAATTTAAAAAAATGTGACAGTCATAAATACATGCCATTTTACAGACGAGTACCAACAAGAGTAATGCTTGGAGTGGTACAGGATGTG
This sequence comes from Locusta migratoria, assembly GCA_026315105.1. Classification (NCBI taxonomy): domain Eukaryota; kingdom Metazoa; phylum Arthropoda; class Insecta; order Orthoptera; family Acrididae; genus Locusta; species Locusta migratoria. The sequence continues at coordinate 206,842,292 of CM048750.1, forward strand.
ACAGGCATAAGCAAATGTCAAAATGTACAGAACATCAGCAATAAATGGAATACATGACAAATGTACATAATGATAAACATAAGTATATATAGAATTTCAGAGAACATAGTTTGACAAATGATATAGTGGAGAAAATGAGATAGCTAGAAGTAATAGACAAGTGAAAAAAAATACAATAATAAACATGAACATATACAAAGTTTTACAAAAGGTAGTTTAACTAATGTCATCATTCTTTAAAGAAAATGAGGTAATTACAAGTAATACACACAGTAGTGTAAGTTCCATGCGTCTAAATTTTGTACAAGAGATCAGTATTTTTTGGGAACATAAAATGAACATTTGTATCTTGTGCACAATGTAGTCTATGTAAATTTTTAGTGCACTTAGTATAAGATAAAGTGTCAATTTTGTATTCTGTGATGCATTTAAGATGCCATACTTTCATGGATGCTAGAACATACATGTAAAATTTTTGACTACATAGGTTCCTGATCATGTACAAAATAATGTCACTGCTTCGGCACAATAGGATTTCAATATTACGTTTGTCAATCGAATAGTTACAATGACAGTTCAGACTAAAGTGTATTGACTCATTATAGTTCTGAAAGCATATTTATCTATCAAGAGCACAATTTTATTTTGGTCACTCAATGTAAAAGAACCATGAAATATACCTAAACACTTGTAATGAACCTGTGGACAACGTTTGCAATGGGAGGCACTGAATAGTATAAGCACACGAATAGCACATTAGCTCCTAACATTCATTTTAGGTCTTCACACGAATAGCCAATTATTCCCTAACATTCATTTTAGGTCTGCACACGATTAGCCAATTATCCCCTAACATTCATCTTAGGTCTGCACACGAACACAAAACACTGTAAGATTACACCACACTGTAGGCGAGCTGGCTGGTTGCATTGAAGTTGAAGTCATGGGGAAAAGGTTCTGATGTATTCCTCCATGCAATTCGACAACCAAGTGTGCTCCAACCAACGGGGCTACTAGCAGACTGCATCAGCATAGCCAAAATTAGAGCAAAATTATGGTGGTTGGCCAAGGCTGCAATGGACAGTACTATGTGGCCAAACATCATCCAAAAAACATCTTCATTAAAAGGCCCAAAATCAGTGGTGTATAATAACACGTCCATTGTTCTGTGTGCATTATGGAATCTCGTGTGCGAAATCGCCAGTTCCCATGCGTGTCCAAAGTACATGAAATAAAGCATTTTACACACAAATTAGTAACATAGTCATGATATTTCAGTTTACACTGAAAGAAAAGTCGTTGATTATTAAACCATATTTTTACATTACAAGTAGTGTCTTGAAGACGGATACATTTGAATAGTAATGAGTAATTTAATTCTTATACTAGAGTATCTACAAAATTAGTGTCATTTCATATAGGCATAAGACTTTACATACTATGTACATATTACTTTACAAACACATAATCGTATGAAATACATTCTGGGTGCTTGTCATCAATTTGGCATTAGGTCATGTAAAGTAAATTTGTTGTCATAATTAGAGCAATTAACGTGAAGCCACTTCAAATAACTTGACATTCCAATTACCACTAGTCAATTAAATTGACATACATCACTATGGTGGGGATTGCATTACCACCAAATTATAACAATTAAATTACATATGTTGCCATGGCCAGGCTTTTGTCTGAACTGAGTTACATATTTCATTGCCTTGAGGTATAACACATCAGGGTAGTTTCGTGAGAATATCAAAAGAGGTTCAAGTCATCAGGTCATGTCTGTGTCTGTCTGAGTCAGCAGTAGGGTCAGACAAAACAATTAAGGCAAATTTTGGCACAGTAATAGATGTACATCACAGTAAATCATCCGATAACGTACACTACTTGTTAGGCATAGCTGCAGATTTTCATCAATAAGATCATCAATAAAAATTTTGAAGATAGCAGTAAGCAAAAGCAAAGTATCTCTGTGCATTAACTAGACTTAACTAGGCGTAGTTTATGGCAAAACTGCAAGTTCGCAAGAGAGATGGCTGTGTGCAACGTATAAGCATAACCATACATTTTCATGAGCTTCATTATAAAATTAATTAGCATAGTGGTAGGGCTTAGGTATATAATTAGTGAGCATAGCGGTAAGCTTTGATTACAAGAGCAATAAGCATAGCTGCAAGCATAATTAGAGATATTCATTACACATAATTACAAATAATTACAGAGCATCAGAAGGATATGATTCTCACCAATCACACATGCCATTGAAGGCACAATGCATCAACATACAAAATGGTGCACATAAGCACAAAGGGAAAACACAAAAGCGCAGTGCGAGTAGGCACATAAGAAAAGAACAGAGCATAGCATCATTAGCAACAGAGCGATTCTCCTCGTAATTGCTTCATAATCATTGTATACTCTCGTCCACATAATTACATTTATCAAACATCTTTGACTGTTACCAATACCTTCCTTACCATCATTTATCCATAAACAATATTGCATTTTAAAGACCACCATGACATATTGTGTATTGCCTTACTCATCATCCTCCAGAATGTCCTTTTTCTTTTTTACTGCTCAATTGGCTTACAAAATGCTTATGTCAACTCAAAATCTTCTTCACTCGCTCCGAAGTTCGTAGGTTATGCAATTAGTAATACAGAAGAGAAATCTGATATTTTCTGAAACATAATAACTTAATTAGATTACTCAATCAAAAATTTCCATTAATTTTATTTGTCTTGCACAGCCACAGAGTTCGTTATATGTAAATTGCAAGATAGTCATAGTTTTGTATGACAATATCCCAGAAAAAAAAACTTATCTCTTTTCATTCTCCACTCCGAGGAGTGGAGCGGGCTGTTTGAGATCCGGCCTATAAAGAGTCGCGGTTCTATTCAGCCAATATCAGACAAGCTGATAGTGGGGCAAAGGGGGATCCCAATTGGGAATAAGTGGGAGGGGCTTACCAGCTCCGGCATACGCCTTACAACCAAGGAAAACCTCCCGAAAACCTTGGTCGGAGCCGGGGGATTGGAACCAATTTAATTTATCTCCGGGACTTGCCCCGGACAAAAATGGATTATCGAACACGAATGCACTCGCGACAATCAAGGATCGGACGCACGAGTTACTCTCGTAATCTCGTAGAGATCAGCTCGACCAACAGTGGACAAGCATCTCCCTACAGGAACCCCACCCGTGGGCACGGTATCCTGTGCGTCGACAATATCCCAGCGTAGCACAGAGCATAAGTATTCAGAGTTAGGGAAAAGTAACAGTGAGAAAAAGATGTAGATAGAGCGCACTAAGGAAAAGCGGAAGAATAGTGACACTCAGCTCGAGAACGGGGCACCAATCGCCACTTGGTGTGTCCAAAACAGATTAATGGACTCTCTACCCCAATTTTATGCCTTGAAAAATTTTAATATTGGAAATGTGGTGTATGCCTTTCGACTTGTGCGTCTTTAAAGTTTCTACCTCAACGACGTTGTCGTGGATGATACGTTTGATTCGATGCGGACGATTGTACAGTAAGAAGAATTTGTGAATCATAGATCTTCCCTTGTGGGATAAGTGGTGGGATCTAATTAATACCTTTTGTCCTACATAGAGTTGCTTAGCATAACAATTACGTTGAGAGCGTTTCCTTTTTTCAGCTGCTTTCTTAATGTTTTTAAGCGCCAATTCAATGATCTCATGATGATGACGTAGTCTTCTGTGTTTAGGAAAAGGTATCAATTCCTTGATACGGTCGGGAGGTTGCTTGTTTTTCAGAACCAGAATTGGTGAAAGACCTGTAGAATCATTAGGAAGTTCATTTATAATATTTTGAAATGACAGAAGATATCTATCCCATGTGTTATGTCGTCGGTAGCAATACAGCCTACAAAGTTTTCCAAGCTCTTTCATCACTCGTTCACAAGGGTTAGAGGCAGCATGATAAAGTGATATGAACACAGGTTTGATGTTTCTGCGCCGCAACATCCTTGCCCAATCATGAGAACGGAATTGAGGTCCGTTATCGGAGATGACTTTATCTATATGGCGAACATCTTTCAGGAAGTTTTTGACAAAGGCGTTAGTTACTGTCTTCGCCGTGGCACGGCGGAGCGGAGTAAAAGATACAAATTTTGATGTGAGCTCAATAGCAACGAAAACAAAAGAGAAACCATTGTTAGTTCTCGGAAGAGGTCCAAACAGATCAACGGCTGCTAACTGCTTTAATTTTGAAGGTATAATCGGAAAAAGTGGAGCAGAATGCGATATGGTCGGCGGCTTTGCTTTCTGACACAATTTGCATCGAGATAACACATTGCGTATACGTTTCTCCATGTTGATGAAGTAACAAGAGTCGCGTAATTTCGCGAAGCACTTCTTGGCACCATAGTGTCCGTAACTGAGATGAATATACCAAATCAATTTGTTCACGGATTCCTCCGGAACACACACTAACCAAAATTGACTGTCAGGGGCTTTACGTTTGAAGAGAATGTTATTATGGATAATGTAAAATTGTCTGATGGAAACATTATATTTATCGTGCCATTTTATTTTAATATCTCGCCAGATTGGATCTTTATCTTGTTCTTTAGCAATGTTAGAAAATGTGGCAGATATGTAATTTTCGAAAGCAACTTGCTGCATATAGAGGATAGTAAAGTTATTTTCTAAGTATGCCTCTTCCGTCGCCTTGATGAGCCCAACAGGCGAACGAGATAGCGAGTCTGCAACGACGTTTTGTTCACCAGGAATGTAAATTACAGAGAAATCGAATTCTTGAAGGAACAAAGCCCATCGTCTAAGTCTATCATGGTTAAGTTTTGCCGACATGAGGAATTGAAGTGCACGGTGATCCGTGTAAACTTTAGTGTGTCTGCCAAACAAGAAATAACGGAATTTTTCGAATGCCCAAACTACTGCCAAAGCTTCAAGCTCAGTGACGGAATAGTTCCGCTCTGACTTGGATAATATGCGACTAGCAAATGCAATGGTTCTCTGTGTGGCAATGCCATTTTCTTCATCCTCTTGAAACACGTGAACGCCAAGTCCGAATTTTGAACTATTGGTAGAAATGCAAAAGATCTTAGACAAATCTGGGTGGTGTAGAATAGGTGCGTGAAGGAGTGCATCTTTTAAGCAAAGAAATTCTCTTTGGGCAGCTTCATCCCAGAACCAAACAGTATTCTTTCCAGTTAATTCATATAATCTGGGAGTAGTTAGGTCTTTCAAATTTATAAAACGCCGATAGAAATTAATTAAACCCAAGAAAGCTCTTAATTGGCGTTTAGTGGTGGGAACAGGCATTTTCATTATCGCCTCTAACTTTTCGGTGTCGGGCTGGATCCCATCTTTAGAAATAATGTGCCCTAAAAATTTAATCTGAGAACGACCAAACTGTGACTTCTCTAAGTTGACAGTAATCCCGGATTGAGCAAACACTTCAAGTAAAGATGCCAACGTACTGTTATGTTTTTCCCAGGAAGATTCTGCAATTAAAATATCATCAACGTAAATTGTGATTTGTTGTTTTAAGTGCTCAGGAAGTGTGGTATTCATCGCACGGATGAAAGCAGATGAGGAGATGTTCAGTCCGAAAGGCAGTTTACGGAACTGATAACAGTTTCCGAAGCAGAGAAACGCGGTGTACTTCCTACAGTTGGGGTGCAGTTTCACTTGCCAAAAACTAGACCTAAGATCTAATGAGGATAAAACTTTGACACCATGGAATTTTTGTAACAATTCTTCAAGGGTTTGTGGTCGGTCGGTTTCAGGTAAAATGATAGTGTTAATTTGTCTGGAATCAAGCACTAATCGAATTGACTTATCTCTTTTTTCAACAATATGTAGGGGACTGTTATATGAGCTAACTGCAGGTTCAATTACACCTTGATTGAGCATGGACTGAATTTCAGCCTTAACTCTTTCCCTGTATACTATGGGAATGGGATATGGAGGTACAAAAAATTTATTATGTTCTTTGATCTTAAATTCATAGAGAAAATATTTTATGGTACCAGGACTGTTCGCGAATACACGGGAATAACGCCGCAAGATAAGGAACAATTCTTCCTTATCACGTTCTGAGGCATCTTCAACTTCTACTAATTTGTTCTTAATGATATCAGAAATTAAGTCAATTTGTTCAGTCTCGAAATGTTTATCTGTTATATCATCATCAGGTTTGACATCCTGCGTCACATTAGAAGTAGATAAAAATTTTAAACAACTGGCACCTTCTTCATATCTGGTAATCCAGTCTTCGAATTTAATTTGAATGGCATTTTCCTGAACAAAAGCAGTGGCACAAGCCGTATTGAAATCTAAAATAACCTTGTACTTGGATAGGAAGTCCACACCTAATATTATCTGTGTAGTTAAACGGGGGACAATCAATAGGTTGGCCGAAAAGAGATGACCTTGACATAAAAATTCTACGTATGTTTGCTGTCGAATTTCGACAGGTTTGCTAGAAATGACGCCACGAATTTTAGTGCAATGCAAAGGCAGAATGGGACCATTAAGCAAGTTCTGATATTTCTTGAAAGTCACTTCACTAATTACTGACGCAGGGCTACCAGAATCTAAGACAGCAGAAAGACTGATTTTGCCAATTTTGACAGATACAATTGGGTGAATTGGAATATCGAGACATTCTACCTTCTCTTCTAATAGTGCCTCTTTTATGTCATCTAACTGTACAAATTTTACGTCTTGTTCGGTGGAAGGTTCATAAGAAATTTCTTTGTTGAGACAAGTGTTACCAAGATTAATGAGGCTTTCACAAGATAAATGCTTTTCAAATCCTGATTGTTCATCGACTTCGCATTCACTATCGTCGTCATTAGAAAACATGTAATTATCTATCCAGTCAGCGACAGAGGTGTGCTGCAAATCTAATTGTTCGAAATCATTTTTTCTGTTCCAAGGTTACTGTTAGTTGCATTATTGTGTGGCAGTACCGTATCTTGCATTTCAAAGTACATAACCGGTCTGTTATATGCAATTGTTGGTTGATACTGTAAGAATTTTATTTCGTATATAGTGTCTTCCTCAGAGTCTGAAGACGAAGCTTCTGTCTCCCACTCTGAATTGTCGTCATTATATTGCTGATCGACAATTATCTCGTTTAACCGTTGGGCAGTATAATGTTTATTCGATGCCTTTTCATTTGTTTCGTTAAATCTGATAGTACAATTTTTGTTACTGTCATTGCTTTCAGGAGTAACGGCTTTAGGTATTGACACAATTTGTGTCGGTTTTGCCTTATCACTTACTGAGGTGCTACCAGCATCAGTATTGTGCACTTCCGCACAAACTACTATTCTGTCTTGATCGGGAGGTTGTTCATTGTAACCTTCCTCTCTGTGAGGACGTTCACAATGAACAAGTTTCAGCGTATAGTTAGGATCACATAAATCCTGTACGGCCGAATTATTTGCCGTCGAGTCCGCTAGTCATACCTGACGCGGCCCTTTTTTTGACGAATTGTAGCGTGGATTAGCAGGTCTGATTTCAATGTTTTGCTCTTGTCTTTCTGGGGTACGCGATCTGCTTAGGCCCTGATTTGTGTTTTCGTATCGTGGAAGGCGATCACGAGAATTATCGCGTGTGCCCTCCCGACTACGCTTCTCAGTGTTATTGTTGTTATTTTCAGTCTCGCGATCACTATCAGTATTGCGTCTTTCACGCCAATTAGTATCATTTGAGGTATTGCTGTTATGATAGTAATTATTGTGGCGTCCTCCGCGACCAAAGCCACCACCTCGGTAACGGCCACGAAAACTTCCACGGTTATTCTCACGATCTTGACAATCACTGTTCTCATTGTCGCGACTTTGTTTGTAAGATTCATTAGTGAAAGAATTATTTTTTGGTTTATCGTCGTGCTCTGAATAACGTTTAGTACGCGGCGGGCTTTGTTGCGACCGGCGATCATATCTGTTTCTATCAAAATATCGACTGCGCGAGGAATTTTCCTCGTCTTCTTCCTCTAAGTCTTGTAAGAGGTTTCTAAAGGCTTCAATATCATTCTTGCATCGTGCCGCAATGGCAATTTGACGCAAGTGTAGAGGCAATTTGTTCAAACAAATTCTAATTAATTCGGCAGGGCAGTAAGGTGCCGATAAAAATTGATTTTTGTATACCAAATGTTGGAAATATTCCACCGGGCTCGAGAAATTTGATCGCTCAAAAGTTTTGAACGTCGCAATACTGTTTTTAACGCGGTCTTGTGCCGCTTCCGACCAGTATGCGGATAGAAATGAGCGTCGGAACTGATTCTCGCTATAGCACTCTTGTGCAATAGCTCTCATTCTGGTGGCTGGCTCGCCTTCCAGATAACCACATATAAATTCTAATCTGTGCTCAAGTGGCCAATTCGGGGGAAGACAATAATCGAATTGCTGCAACCACTCTTTAGGGTGCAAGTCATTCGGAAAGTTTTTGAATGTCTTGAATTTACGTACAGTTAGGAAATGCTTGTAGTCAAACGCTTCACTTCGCCTGTGCGGTGTAAGTGAGCGTAAACTACGCACCGCGTCTTCATTGTTGTTGCTATGAGGTACGCTTCGTTCACGTACCAAGCGACCTACTTGAGTCGAATCATCATTGTCATTTTCGTTCAAATTTTCTTCTACGTCTTCGTATGCATTTCCATAAGTGTGGTCAAATTTCCTCTCTATTCGCGCCACGCGATCATCTAATTTTCTAACCTCAGCCTTGTATTGCTGATTAATGGTCATTTGACCTTGTTTGAAACGGTCAAGGGCGAGATATTCATTAGTTTCATTAAACGGGGTAGGATGCGTTACATCAGAACTTTTGTCACTGTTATCACTGATTTGGGTAATTTTAACAGTAATATCCTCAAACTGTTTATTAATTTTATTGATCTGTTCCGTTGTGACTGACTGGAAGTTCTGCAACTTTTCATCAAATAGATAACTCTGTTGCTTCAATTGAGCGAGTTCAGTAGTTTCCATATTTTCCACTCGTGACGCAAGGCTTTCCACTACCGGGTTAATCTCGTCGCGAATATCTTGTCTTATTTGCTGAGATTCACGTTTGAAAGTATTGAGCAGTTGTTCCCTGAACCGATTGTTGTCCTCATTTATTTTATTAAAACTACTTTGAATACTCACAAACCTCGAATCGCACGTCTGTTCTATTTTCTCAAGTTTTTTACCTTGTTTCTCAAGTTTTTCATTTAATTCCTGAGATTGTTTCTCGAGTTTTTCACCTAATTTCTGAGATTCCTGAGATTGTAATTGACTATTCTCATTTAATTTAGAGAGCTGTGACAATAAAATTTGCATGAAATCATTTGGTAATACGTTTTCCATAGCCGTCGCACAAGTATTTTTTGTAGCAGAGCTAGGCGGAACCGATGCATTATTTTCCGCAACCACGTTACAAGAATTGGAATTCTGTATTGTCGAAACCTGTACTGTATCATTATCCATATTGTCTATTCCTGAACTAATCTGTTCCGCATTTTCGGACACGGTATTTACTGTCGTATTTGTATCAGTGCAGTGAGAAGACTCTTGTAAAAATTCAGCTTCTCTCCTTGCATCATTCGAGGTCTCATTTTCGGAAGCAGATTTAGCATCAGCGCGGACTCTCCTATTCTTCGACATTGTTAACAGAATTTTGCAGTAAAGTGACTAATAATATTTATTTTCACCTACTGCATATTTTTTGAAAATCACACACAGTAATTATGAGAGAACAATAGGCTGAATCGGGCTAGTGCAACATACAATCACAATCGAGATTACGCGAACCGTTAATTATCACACGAGTTCCGCGATACTAGAACTTTCATCACAACAAACATCAGACAATATAAAAGAGAGACTTGTTCAGTAGTAATGCAATTATTTGTATATTCAATTAATCTACTATAAACAATGCTACACACTATCAAGAATGGTAAGTAACAAACTACAGAAACAATTACTATGCTACTGTTGCTATAACAAAGGATGGTGCTACAAAAATTAAATTAAGAGCCAAAAGATAAGTTGGTTAGTGGAAAAGACAAACTAACTTAAATAAGGCTACGTATCTAACTACGTCACGATCCTGTTTGTGAACTATCCTGGCAGAAAGGGCGCCAGATAAAAGCTGTACGTGTGTTGTGGATGTTGAACCTATCGTTAGATCAGACAACAAATTGTTCCTTGACACAGCAATTTGGTTTAATTATGGCCCTGATACTGATGTATATGCTATTAAGTGAGAAACAGTGCATGAAACTGATTATGTGCGCAACGGATATTTTTAACAAAACAACTGTGACATGTAGCCTTTTGAAACAGACACTGACTATACTCAAAAATTTTGACTGCGAGAAAGATATTAAAAAAAAACACAAATCACTTTCTTAATGCTTGACTGTGAGAATTTTATGCAGATCAGTTTCTAATTATTGAAATTTAGTATCAATTTAGTATCATAGTCAATTAACTATCATTTACTATGGCACCAATAATGAAATCCGTTCAACAATATTATTCACATCAATACTGCACTTTAAATCCACTAATAATTAATTATCAAATGAAGGAAGTAGGTTAATTTTCTAACTACGTAAATGAAACGTGAAAGAAAGTTTAAGTTACTTATTATTAATAATCAGCATTACATTACCTACATAATACAATTCTGACTTGCTGGCAAAGCAGCCTCTGCTCTACATCGGAGCCATACACACAACCCAACCGCTCTCTAAGCGAGCTGAACCACCAGTGCTACTCTCTCTCAGTGCGAGCTACAATGCTATGCAATACATGATCTTTGCCAAAGATGAAACTTCATAAAGGACACATATCGATACATACAGTAGAAGCAATATTATACATTTTCTTGCAAGCAAGTTACTCGATACAAAACAGGAGGCACAATATTGGACATTTTCTTACAAAATAATTTTTTATGGACACGTTTCAACTTAACTACTGAGCCATCAGTCCCTAAGGCTTACAAACTAACTAAACTAACTTAAACAAACTTAGAGTAACATATGCTAAGGGCAACACAAAGACCCATGCCCGAGGGGCGAATCGAACCCCCGTCGGCGAACAGCAGCGCGCACCGCAGCATGGCTCCTCAATACGCACGGCCATTCTGCCGCGGCTGCATTTCATTATGATACTACTTAAGCTATATCTATGAAAATTAATATTAAGAGGGAGAAACAACTGGTGCAGATCAACCAGCCTACGCATGGGAAGCAGCGGGCGTTAAGCTAGTGATCAAATAAATAAATGAATGAATTACAACCTCTTTAACCAACATTTCCAAACTCTTACGAAGATGTACGAAGTTTATAGGAGGTTTCGGCTGCGCACCACTGTCGTCAGTCGCCATTAGTTCCTAATGCTAACCGGTTTTGTAGGAACCATGCTCTCACTATTAGCCTTAAAACTATAAAGTCGTAACGTCTTGTAATAAAGCTCCATAATAAGCATCCTGGACTTCATTTAAAGGAATTACCAACCCGTAACTAGTTACTATATTTCAGCACTTTTTATAGCACTTCCAGCAATATTCCAGTGTGTTATCTAGCTGCGCTGGTATTACATCATCGAGAACACTTGCTACAAAACAGGTGGGGGGAACGCCTACACGTCAGCTTACAAGTCTAACTCGAAGGTGGATCAGCTTAATTTTGCAGATCCCAGATGGGACAGTGTGGACCAGTAAATCCGCAGCTGTCACATTAAATACAAGAAATTTAAATGTTTGTTTGTTTGTTGAAATGTTTGTAAATCTATCGGACCCAAGAAATTTATTCGAAATTGTAAATATGAAAATCATTAGCTGAACGATATAATGGTAACATTGAAAATTCATGCCGGACCAGAACTCGAAACCAGTTTTCCCGGTTTTCGCGAGCGGTCGCGCTAACCGTTTCGCTATTGGCGCACGACTTCCTCAACGACCCACACTTCCATACGCTACTCAATGCCTGCTGCATTGGATCGGTTAGCAAGGTGTGTGCGGGTAGTGCAAAACACAGCTTGCCCTTTATTCACATGAAGTGATAAGTACCATCAACAAGGGATCTCAAATCGTTTCCATATTTCTGGATTTCCGGAAGGCTTTTGACACTGTACAAGCGGCTTGAAATGAAATTGTGTGCTTACGGAATATCGCCCCAATTCTGTGACTGCATTCGCGATTTCCTATCATAAAGGCCACATTTCGTAGTAATTGACGGTAAGTCATTGAGTAAAACAAAAGTGATATCTGGCGTTCCCCAGGGAAGCGTTATAGGTCCCCTACTCTTCCTTGTGTTTATAAACGATTTAGGAGGCAATTTCAATAGCTCCCTTAGACTGTTCGCGGACGATGCTGTCGTTTATCGATTAGTGAAATCAACAAGCAACTGCAAAGCCATTTAAATAAAATTTCTACATGGTGCGAAAGTTGAAAATTAACACTAAATAATGAAAAGTTTGAGGTAATACACGTGACCACTAAAATAAATCCACTGAACTTCAGTTACACGCTAATCAGTTAAACCTTAAGGTCGTAAATTCTACAAAATACCTAGGAGTTACAATTACGAACAACTTTGACTGGAGAGAACACACAGAAAATATTGTTGGGAAGGTGAACCAAAGGTTACGTTTCATTGGCAGAACGCTTCGAAGATAGCTTCACCAAAGAGACTGCCTACATCACACTTGTGCGTCCTCTCCTGGAGTACTGTTGCTCAGTGTGGCACCCTCACCAGGTGGGACCGACGGAAGACATTGAGAAGGTTCAGAGAAAGGCAGCTCGTTTTGTTACAGGGCGGAAAGCGTCATGGAAATGTTGCAGATTTGAGGTGATAATTAATTAAAAGAAAGACGTTATTCGTTGCGGCGAGATCTATTTGCAATATTTCCATCACCGACTTTCACTTCTGAATGTGAAAATATTTTACTAGCACCCTCATACATAGGGAGACATTACCATCCCAATAAAATAAAAGAAATCAGATCGAAAACGGAACGATTTAGGTGTTCTTTCTGCGCGCTATTAGATAATGGAACGGTAGAGAAAGGTTGTGAAAGTGGTTAATGAACCCTCTGCAAGGCACTTAAATGTGATTTGCAGAGTACCTATGTTGATGTCGATGAAGATTAGCGCGACCGCTTGCGAAAACCGTGGAAGACGGCTGTCTTCCGTCTTTCCTCCTTTGAGATGGTAGCGATTCGTTGTCTGGTCTCTTAGACTTCAGATCTTAGGTTCATTCTTTGGAATAAGTTTCACCAATCATGTACGGAAATGTATTCAATGTCATTTTGGTGATTTTGAATAGGTAAACAAGGTGAATATGCAACTAATTCAGTTTGATAACGGCTGGGAATCGGTAATCTTTGTGAGACTAGCTGGCGGTGTATAACTCTGTTTAATTTCTTTCTAGCTTTGTGGAACGCTACTAATATGTGGGAATATTTTTATTCCGTGTAGTACTTGTGAAATATTCTTTTCCACTCCCTCCTTCTACAAGTGATATGTGCTCCATGTGGTGTGTTCTTGGAACAAAGCCTTCAGCTACCCCAGAGTCTGTTTCTAGGCCCTACAGACATGTAGGTATCTTTCTTACTTTCCTTGTTACATCGCGATCTCCCCTCCATCTATTTTAAGTTGCTGTTTCGTTTCCAAACTTGTACTTTGCATTCAGACTCCCCCAGTAAATTCTCTTCTAGCCTTGTACAGCCCCCTTTATTACATTGCTTATGAAATACTACATATTTCTGGAGGTTGCATGCCGTACTTCTTAGTTGATTTACCCTGACGTTGAATTTATTCCACTTTTCTGATTTTTGAAGACTGGACTTCGTCCATCCGTGTAAAACCTTTCCAATCGCGTCTAACTGTATTTCTTTAGCTTCCTTATGATATCCTACGCATTCCTAAGGGTTGCATGCCGTGGCTATTTTTCTTTATTTTTTGGGAATTGAATTTTCTATTTTTTTACTGGATTTCCGAGCCACGTGGCTCGGAACTCCGACTTCAACGGTTTATAGCTAGTCACTTGAGTTCTCGCCGCTGCTCACACACCAGTGCCTTACTATTGAGTATTCTTGCTTCGTAATCTGTGATTCCGCTGGTTTTTGTTGAAATAAATGCGATCATTAAACACTTCGCCTTCAGTGGGGTGCAAATATGTAATGTAGCAGACACGTGCCATGTATCTCAATAATTCTGCGTGCTCACGGTTTCATTGAATGAAATATAATTCCACTATTATCGTGTGCTGTCTCAAGTAAAGTAGGACATACCAGAGCGACCTACGAAGTTTATTTTCCTTGTGTCGTACATCCCGGTTCGCTGTATTTCGCCTACGATAGCGGCGCCTGCTTCTGCTTCGCTGAGTTGGGTGATTTTCGCTTTTCTTCGCGCGTGTGAGTGGCTGAATGCTCCGACGATGTTCAGTTAGATTACTTTAAATTTATTTGAAATGGGATGCATTTTTATTGTTTAACAAAATTGGTGCCCCAATTTGCTCATGTTGGAAGTGAATAAATAATTAATTATCAGTGAAACTTTATCCTAATTATGAATATTAGTTAACGAATACCTTCCCTTTTTTATTTAATGTTGTTTTTCACCAGTGCTGAGAACAAATTCAGACGCAAATTATCATATTTTAATTCTATTGTGCTATAAATGTTCTCTCAGCCAGCTTTATGAAATTGTTTAGTTCGCGGTGGCTTGTATATTAATGATTGTGTGTAATTCTCGTGATCTACGAGGTATGCTGGCCATCGTATCTTTGTCTTCCTACTGCTGAAGTAAAGTTTGAGTCAGTTCTAAATTCTGGGCCAGGGAACAAGATTCTGTTGCAGGAAGTAGTCAGTAGTTCACGCGAATCCTTTAGCTGATTTTACGGCCAGAGTTATATGTCTAAAGTAAGCTCTTTAACTGGCTCCTTTCAGCTAGCATTAATTTTACAATTAACAGTTGTCTTTCAATCGGCAGAACTGGTTTCGACTTCCGGTCTGGCAAAAATATTTCAGGAATCACCATTAAATCGTACCGCTGGTGTTTCTTCACTTTCACATTCTCAACTGTGAAAAATTTTTGTTTTTAATTTGACAGCTGTACTCGCGGCAGTGTCGTTTCTTCAAACGTGTATATGGGCAATAACTGAAAGGTAATGGAATTATGTAATGTTCTAAACCTAGAATAGTAATCTCAGTATCGTATGCTGGTAATTTACTAAGCTATGTATTAGACCATCACAGTAATTTGTGGAGTGTTCCTGTAGACTAACAAATGTTGTAGAAGCTGATATGTGTAAGCAGTCAGTTTTATAATACACATTATAATATAAAGACGGGCCCATAAGCATCGATATATCTGGAAGTTGGAGGTTTCGGCAACATTCTTCATATTTGTGGGTTCAAAGCATATCTGCGCAGACAAGTTGCAATGTACAGGAAATCGCTGCAAATTTGATTCAGTCTAGCCTTTTTTCGTCGTGTGTGTGTGTCTGTGTGTTTGTATGTGTGCATGTGTGTGTGTGTGTGTGTGTGTGTGTGTGTTATCATTATCATTATGATAAGTTTGGGGTAAAATTCTTGAACTTCTAATATAGTAAATTTACATGAGAATTAAAAGCTTTTATTCATGCATCAGCACGACTCAGAAACCATCACTCATGTGGAACTTAGCTAGCCCTTTCCTTTGCATTTGACCTCGCGGATGATGAGCAGCAGGCTGCTTGATTTTCCAAGGGCGATTGATTCGGTGCCGCATTGAAGACTGGTAACGAAGGAACGAGCATATGGAATAGGTACCTAATAACATTGACCTCAATAGCGAGTTTTCACCAGAGACAACAGTTTCGTCAGGATTGCCTTAGGGAAATATTACGACCGTTACTTTTTATCTACATAAATGATCTGACCGACAGATTGAGTAGCAACCTGCAGCGGTTTGCTGATGATGCTGTGGTGTTCTGAAAGGTGTCGTCATTGAGTTACTGTCGTAGGAAGCAGGATGACTTGCAAAAAATTTGTAGTTGGTGTAAGAAATGGCAGCTAGCACTAAATGTAGAAAATTATAAGATGAGCAGGATAATCACGTGATGTTCAAAAATCAAATGTTCAAATGTTTGTATAGCTTATGGGACTTAACTACGGGGTCATCAGTCCCTAAGCTTACAAACTACTTATGAACTAACTAAGACAAATATCCATGCCCGAGGGGGTATCCGAACCCCCGACCGTTTTGGCCGTGCAGACCGTGACTGACGCGCCTCAGTCCCCTCGGCCACCGCGGCCGGCGCTCTCACTAGTAACAACGACATATGTTTTGTGTAGCTCAGAAAAGTTCGTCGCCTACATTCTTCTCCATCGTCTATGTAAGCACTTAAGCACTGACAATATTTGCAGTTCAAAAGCTCTACTTCTGTGAGACATTTAAACTCTCATAGTATTCCATAAACTTTAGTCTTTCGGTGGTATGCAGCCAGTATATAATCAGGCACCACAATAAACATCCGAATTTCCAAATGTTGTCCTTCTTTGAGTGTAGTTGAATGGCTAAAATGGCCGTACTCCTTATTTCGCTTTTGTCGCTTTGACGTATGTTGCCTATATATTCACAGTTGGAAAGGACTTTGGCTGTTGCCTCAATATCTGCGAATGTGAACCATATTGCTTCGACGTACGCATGTAAGGATTTATGAAGAGCGTATCCCATATTGAGGTCTTGATCAGACGACAGCAGCGAAACGCTAGTCGTCTGCAAGCGTTCCGAGATTTTGTTCCAAGCTACACACACGATTCCTTTTCACGACAGTCTTTCTCATAGCTAAAATCGATTTCAGGGGCTGATATTTCACCGGTGTGCTATTTATTCCTGGATATTTTGCGTCTACTGGATAAGGATACATTACAAAATTGAAAGGTCTCTATACCGCATCCAAAGGCGAACTAGTTGAGTGGTAAGTAAATACTTACTGTACGTACTGAAAATTAAACGAAACAAAATCACAGGATCTGATCAAGCGCCGATAGCTGATTCCTTCAGTGTTACATATTTAGAAGTAACATAATTTTCCACTGTTTAAACTTCAGAGAGCAGCGTATACGAAACTTATCTTTCCTTCAGTCCTTTTCGTTTTTTCAGTCAGTATATTTCGTAGACCCTATATGAAACTACACTTCACCGTCTTAACAACTACTTTGTGAAGCAAAGAAAAACGCTCGGGAAGTTGACTATTGTCCTCCAAAGACCGATTTTAACGTGTCAGTGCTTAAAGGGCACGTCATCTGCCCTTTTTGCATCGCCATTGTTTACATCAGATTGTTTATATACTTGTTGTGTCGCGTTGGTTGAAATACGAAATGAGTTACTAAGAAGGTGTATCTGTCCGTCGAGGTAACCTCATACGATCCCCCAATTACGCAGATTTTGATCGTGATACCACCAAGAAGAATGCTGCTGACTTAAATATGGTGAGTTATTTGAACTTTTGCATGACTACTTTCATACAAATAAATGCTATATTTGCATCGCCCCTCTATGAGACGCTTGCACAAATCCATGTTACATGCGTATGTTATTTTTACCACGGCTTTGACGGGAACGAGGTGCACACGTTCGTGAATTGTCATCGTTTAACATTTTTCTCCCCTAACTAAAATCATTACTGATCAATCGCACTGCAGACAGCATAAGGACAGTTTGGTGTACTCTTTAGTTCCTCGGGGCCGGGTTTCAAATTAAGACCTGATGCTTTTTAACTTAGTTCCGGGTCATATTGATAGCATTTTCTCTTGTGAGGCATAAATTCTCTCAATTGCATGCAGATGGACGATTGTGATGTTTCTCATCACATTCTCAGACAACGTCCAGATGATAACGCCCCATTTTGCTAAATTTGACTTGACTGGAGCCACACCAGTTCTAATTCTGTTCAGTGATCTTTCTATTTTCCTTTCCAGGTAAACTGCTGATGGTAGTGCCTGTTGAGGGGAAACTTTCTGACGGCTTGGTGCTCATAATTCTCAGAAATCTTCTTCTAGACCGGATGATGCTTCTATTCCAAGAAAACTGAGGCCTGTCACCGACACTTTTCTTAATGTTTCAATACATTCAAGTTCACAAAGGCTTGTTGCGTGCGGCGTGTTGCTTTATACAGTTTGATTTGGGCGAGTGGGTTTTCATGCATCCTGTAAGCTGCAAGTTTCGTTTGGAGTAGTATCGAATTCTTTGGTGTCGGCAGATCTACGCCACACAGCAAATGCAAATTGTCCAGTGAAGAAACAGAGGGCTTGAGCAGTAGTAGTAGATGCATATGGCTAGGAAAGACAATCCCATAATGTTCGAATACAGCATTAGTAGCGAGCTTCTTGATACAGTCGCGTCTTTCAAATATCTAAGCGTAACATTGCAGAGCGATATGAAATGGAACGAACACGTAAGGACGGTTGTGAGTAAGGCGAACAGCCGACTTCGGTTTACTGAGAGAATTTTGGGAAGATGTACTACATCTGCAAAGGATACCACGTATAAAATGTTTGTACGACCACGTCTTGGGTATTGCTAAAGTGTTTGGGGCCCGCAACAGATCATTTTAAAGGAGGACATGGAAGCACTTAAGAGGCAAGCAGGTAGGTTAGTTACTGGTAGATTCGACCAATGCGCGAGTGTCACGTAAATGCTCCGGGAACTCAAATGGAAATCGTTGAAGTAAAGACGACGTTCTTTTCGAGAAATTCTCTTGAGGAAATTTAGAGGGCCGAAATTCGAAGCTGACTGCAGAACGATCTAGCTGCCACATACTTACATTTCACGTAAAGATCACAAAGACAAGATAGGAGTAATTAGGGCTCATTCAGAAGCATATACACATCCTTTTTTCCCTCGTTCCATTTGGGAGTGGAATAGGAAAGGAAATGCCTAGTAGTGGTACAGTGTACCCTCCGCCACGCACCTTAAGGTGGATTGCGGAGTATATATGTAGGTGCAGATGTTCTTGAGCTTGCTCCCCATTAGCTAGTAGACAGTTTCTTCAGGAGGAGATTTCTTGCCATAACTTTCTGCCCGTTCTCTTAACAGTGACATTTGTAAGTTATGATCTGTCCAGGCAATCGCTCAGATACTTTGAATGGCTTTCATGCTGTAGAACATTACACTTCCATATAATTTGCAGCTGTCTTCTCACTGTTTTAGTATTTAGGAGCAAAGTACATACTTGTGCTTTTGGCTATTTGGTTTCAGAAAATTTCCTATATAATATTTTGACATAGACTAAAACGATCTTGTTCCAGTTTTGCTGTAAAAGTTTTAGATGTTGTTTATTACCGCACATAGCGCTGACTTATATTCTGAAACTTTTAAGTATATTGTCGATTCTGACATCAGCATGTTTCTATTGGGCGTTACTTGACAGTTTTTAGGTCCTGGCACGATGCCCCCCATGCGCCGGACCAGTAGCTTTTGCAAACTCCTCTGTGGCTAATGCTGCACTGCAGACGTTATGGAGGCAACAGGTCCACGCCGTAAGAGGAAATGGTGGCATTTCAGGTTTCTGAAGCTTGCTACAACAACAACCAGTCGGTCTAGTGCGAGTAAATGAGTAAACCTCCTCTGGCGGCGAGCAAGTTTTTTTGAATAAAATAAGAGGCTCCACTGCCTGCTTTGTTCACAGCTCACGTTGTCAGTGAATGTTGTTCTGCGCTTGAGCTGAGGTTGAGGAATGAGTTCCGTCATCCTCTGTAGGAGAGCAGTCGGAGACACGTAGTATCAGATCCCACCAGGGCGTAGCGCCACAGAGCCTTTTGCTACCGTGCCGACAAACTTTCGTTGACGGCGACCCATCTCGTGGTTAAAGTATCACGTGTAGCAACTTCACTCTCAGCTTCGTTTCCTTAAAGTTCAGGTTCGAGGTCGCTCTGGTACACATATATAATGAAGTCGACATCTCATTAGCATTGATAAAAAAAACTAGACGAAATAAACGGCTGAAAGATATTCTACATTTACTGCTTGTTTCGAAAGATTGTGCTTTTAGATTAGAGGGTATCAGGGAAATAAATCTTGAGTCTCATGAAAAAAAAAAAAATTTACTTTAAAACACAAAAAACAGAACTACCTAAAACCGATCAGCCTTAGCTGTAGCTCACTCTGATATTTGGGTAACTAAATTGTTAAATAAATCTTTCGAACATACACTATATATATATATATATATATATATATATATATATATATATATATATATATATATATATATATATTATTTATTTTATTCAGGCGCCGGGTACAATTGTGATTTGTGCGTGATATAACACATTTTTTTGTTGTATCAACTCTTTACATGAGGTGTGCATGGCGTTTAGTTAGAGCGGGCTCATTAGGACTGTCATAATAGTAAAAGAAGTCATTTTAATATGGTGTGTTATCACCTGGGACGGCCAGAACAATTGAGCAAGTGCGTGGCATAGGCAGTATGAGGTTATCAATCAGCTCTTGAGGGATTTTTGGCCATTCTTCCAAGAGTGCATATCCAGCTCTGCAGCAGTTGTGGGAGGTGCTGGTCTGCCTGCAATCCTTCTGCCAAGTGCATCCCAACATACTCTATCGGGTTTAAGTCCAGTGAACAAGCTGTCCACTCCATTCGTTCAATTCCCTCAGCTTGAACCATGTTGTTTAACAGTGCCGCTCAGTGGGGGGACGAGCATTATCATCCACCAGAAGGAACCAAACTCCTATGTCACCAGCGTAGGGCACTACAAAAGGTCAAAGGATCTCGTCTCTATACCTCTGAGCAGTAAGTCGCCATTCTGAATGACATAGAAATCAGTACGTCCGCCAATACTGACTTTTGCTCACACCATTCGTTCACCACCTGCACATAAGCAGCATCGTACCGAGTTCTACGTTCTCACCAGATGAGGGAAAGACTGAACACAAAATCTTGACTCACCATCTGCGAAGAGAACATTCCTTCCAACTCCAATCCTGATTTTCTCCGCCCAGATTCTGCCGACTAAACGGTGTCATAATTTTAAAGGAACACACAGCCCTCCGTGCGAAAAGGACATATTCACACGGGATACAGGGAGTCGCTTGTCGCCCTCCAAGCGCAGTTTCGCTACACATTGTTGATTCAGCGTCTCTATTGTTTGTGTCCATTTACCAGTGTTTATCACTAGCAAATGTCTGTCGTGTGCCTAAAGAAAACAGAGTGTGTTCGAAGTAGAGGGCAGCATCGTCTAATGAGGATAAACCTTTCTTTATTAACTTTGGTGAAATATTTGGAAGCTATTCCAGAACACGGAAAATTTCAAGAAACTGTGGATAAATATAAGCTAAAAAATTCTACGACCTTGCATCAACCAGGTTAACCCAATTTTGCAGCACACATTGGTGCAGCAGTATGATGTTCGTTCTCAACAACCCCTCCCACCCAACTTCCTCAATCTTGGTAAACAGCAGTTACACACAACATCCCTCTCAACCCACTCCAGATATCGATAACCAATCTGATAATTCAGCAATGTGGAGTATCTGCGAAGACATCGTACATGTAATATATATCATACTTACAATGTCGTACTATTCGGAAAAACTTCCATGACATGAAGTTCTATTAAGTTCATCGATATATTTGTATCTAGCATGTTACAATTATAATAAAATGTTCCATGTTTTTGCCACAAAGAAGTTTGTTTTGCATCTTCATCAGAGTCACAGACACCCTCTCTTCCACTGTTTATGCTTCTTCATGTTGGTCCACCAACCGAAGAAATGGTTTTTGTATTGCACACGGCTCATCAAAAGAAGTTACTGAAATTCAATAGAAATTGAAAAATTTCTCAGGACCTGCTCCAAGTGTCCCGTGAAGGCAATGGGAAGCTCCTAAGCTTAAACGACAAGTAATTTTTGGGTGGCGCCATTGGTTTATTTTCCGTACTCAGCTTTTCTTCATAACAACTGCTGCAGCAACAACAACTACTTCCCCTAAAAGAGACATTTTGTTACTGTCTGGTCCTAGAAACTGCATACCGACAGCAGCAGGTAGGTACCATCTGGCCTCCCTTGGGGGGAGGGGGGGGTCAGCTCTGAGAGCCGAAGACAGGTTGCAGTGAGCCGAACTTGGGCTCTCTGCTCCGAAGACCAGCGGCTCTCTGCATCTAGGTGCACGGCCTCCCTGTGAAAGGGGCCTAAGGCGATTTCGGAAGTTAATCCCTTTCACACGGGAGGCATCCAGCTGCAGAGAGTTGAAGCGATCTGCTTTACATTCGACATTACGTGGCCTTTCACACGATAGACGCAGAGCTTCGGCTCACTGAGCCGCAGTGTAGCTGGTCAAGAGAATCGCCTTACTACTCGCTTTACACAAAGCCTTGTGGAAGCGTTCACACGGGATACAGTGAACAGCCTGCCCCAGTTCCGGTACACATTGCTAATTCAGCGTTTCTATTGTTTGTGTCCATTTACCAGTGTATATCACTAGCATAGGTCGTGTGTCTCTATAAATATTGGAGAAAACAGTGAGTGTGTTCCACGTAGACAGTTTCGGGCAACGTAGGCTGGTACTGTGGGGACTGTTCCACACCTGATTATTCCAACAAAGTGAACATGGCTGAAGCTTACATTTTGACGCTTTGGTGCCCACCATCCGAATGAATGGTTTTCAGTACTGCACGCGGCTCATCAAAAGAAGTTACTGACGTGCGACAGAAAGTGGAAAATTTCTCAGGATCTGCTCAGTGTCCCGTCAATACAATAAAAATCTACTAAGCTTAATCAAGAACTAGTTATTACGTGGCTCGATTGCTTTCTTTTCCATTCTCTGTATTTCTTCGTAACTGCAGCAGCAACAACAACTATGTACTTCCTCTTGGAAACTTTTTTAATGTCTGGCTCTAGAAACTGCACGCCAACCTGCAGCAGTTAGGTACCACATGACAGCTGCAGAGAAGGGGGGTAGGGAGGGGGGGGGATGCGCTTATCTCTGAGAAACGAAAGAAACGAAGACAGGTTGCAGTAAGGCGGACTTCGGGTCTGTGCGCCGAAGACTACTAGCATGAAGCGGCTCACTGCATTCAAGAGCACGACCTCCCGTGTGAAAGGGGCCTTTATGTTGGCGTTCTGTTTCTACCTGTAGGGTGTGTTGCAGCTGAGTTGCATTCAGCCTCCTGTCCCGACGGACTGTTAATCGGAAATAACGGTCATCTCTTGCTGATATTACCCGTGGAAAATCTTGGCCTTGCTTTCTTTTAATGGTCCCTGTTGTACGATATCGCATCCGCCTCCTGGAAATCACACTTTGGGACACTCCGATAGCTGCAGCCCCCTCCCTCTGTCCAGCTTCCGACTTTCCTGTAGTTCTCCATCCCATATTTAGGATTACAGTACTGCTGAATCCCCCGCTAATCGATAGCCAACGTATGTATCAGAGAGTACTTGTAATTACTACCTTCATTTATTCCATCCTGCGAGGAAGTAAGACAAAAGCTTGTGTAATTTCACTTCTGCTTCTTACGCCAGTCTGAGCAGAGCTCGTATTTTGCTCTGTTCATTATTATATTATTTGTAGCCGATGTAGCACTGGGATGTAAACTCAGGTAAAGATGAAAACTATCTGCTTTCTGTTTCTCATTAATAAACCCCTCAGTAAATTTCAGTTCTACGTTTGTTAAATTTATTTAAAATTCCATTTTAAAACACATTATTCCGTATTTTTCAACATTTAATTTGCATAGAACCTGCAATCATTAATTTTCACGTAAAATTTTCCGAAGTCCGAAAGGCTATCTTTCTCTGACATTCTTAAATAAATAATTCCCCCTTTAATTAAAATTCCTACACGAGTCTTGACTTTAAATTCTCCGAACCACCATCCAATGTCGGCGAATAGTTACACGGTTTACAAACAATTTTATTTCAGCTCAACTACAAGATCTTCGCCAATGCCGCAAAAGGTAACTATTGGCCGAATTCTGTGCGTTGCTTGTTCTGCAAAATATTTTACTGTCAAATAGTTTGTCATTTCTATCATATTCGGGAACTCCCATCCCAAAATTATATATATATATTAACTTTTCAGTACGGCATTTTTCACCCAAAAAAAGTCAGACGAGCAATATTACTACTCGTAGCTTTGAGTAAGTCATGATGCTGTAGCATTGCACTAACTGCTCAATATTCTATCTGAACCCTACTGTCTGTGTAATTAGTTTGGTAGAGGATACACAAATCAGCACCAACCCCTTCTTCAGCAACTTTCCTTACCACTATCTCGGTAGCGGCAATGTTGTATGCACTCCGTAGACCCGACAGAAAGACGTCGAACCATTTTAGTTCTTTCCGATGACAATACTTCAGGACCTATATATATCTCAACTGATCCCCTAACTGTTTTGATCAGTATAGAACCACCGAGAAAAGACGTTCATGAAATAAATACCATGGTGTGATCTGAATATGTTAAATGAAAGTTACAAAAAGTTTTTGTGAGGGTCAGTATTTATAGTAAAGCCAGTGGCATGCCTAAATCGTTGTACTGTTCGATTTCTGCACAAATATACAGATCGGATGGTTTACTGACTCTGTGGCATGCTAATTATAATCGCCCTACAGAATAGTAATAGATTTCTAGATTCTCGTTTCTAGATTCTGTCCGTCGACTCACGGTCCATTCCATCCTCCCCGCTAACTACGTCCTCTTCACCCCCTACTCATAGTCCAAGAAATAGGGAGAAGCGAATGCAAAAATTATTACCTGACAACCTAAAATGTGAATATATAGGAAATAATTTATTAATTTGACATTCGACTTCACAAAACTCAATCCAAGATGGGGATCACGAAAAAAAAATGAAAATCGCTTTTCTCATTAAAAAAACTATAGCTTCAGTCAAAAAATGTAAAATTTGTAGAAGTTAAAACTCTCTAAAACCTTTAGGCAACTCCATCTGAAAACAAACTGTGGCCAACATTACGGGTATGTTTTATTCTTATTGTTAAATAAGATGATGATCATGTAATTCACCGAAACCGGTTACAAGGGACATAAAGGACTGCCTCGTTATACGAATTAATATTAAAACTTTCTGTTGGGTGTTTTTTTATAAGTATCGATAGCTTTATTGTCTTTAGAGATATATGAAAAACCTCTACAAACCCTTAAAAACCGGATTATCTGTAACTCGTTAACATTTAATTTCCTAAACTTGATATTTATAGCAAATGTAGACTACGGTACGTCAAAAGAAGACTTTTTTGTAAAATTAAAAATCTTTATGATTGTACCAGACTTTCTTTTAAAAGAAAAGGCCTTTCGAAAATTAGCAAGACCTCAGCGTATCGAATTATAATTATTTTCATGATATTAAATAATATTTTTTGGATTTTAATTGCAAGTGTTAAAAATTACTTAGATAAACCTCCACTTTTTCCCTTTTTTGATCGGTCTGTCTCAATTTTTGAGTTATGAAAATAAGGTTTAAAGATATCTTACTGAGCGTTAGGGCTGGAAACATTCACATTTAAAGGTAGCACTCTGGCAGCTTGTGTCACTACGTTACT
This sequence comes from Locusta migratoria, assembly GCA_026315105.1. Lineage (NCBI taxonomy): Eukaryota > Metazoa > Arthropoda > Insecta > Orthoptera > Acrididae > Locusta > Locusta migratoria. The sequence continues at coordinate 206,867,855 of CM048750.1, forward strand.
GGGGGACGATGTTGAAACCGTTATTAGTAGATTTACATTCTCCCAGATGGTATTTATCGCCATCGGATCAAAATCGATTACGTCTTTCCAGTTGTACTAATTTTCTCGCAGTGTGTGTCATCATGGATAAATGAAATTGTGGAAAACGTTGATTATATATGGAAAAGTGCTAGAAAGGAAGGACGGTGTGGAGCTTTAAATTTTAACACTCTTGTCCGCTGCTGATTGCTGCAATTTTTTGGCAGGCACTGTACATAACTCACAATTATAACATCGAAGAAAGACGACAAACGTAAGTCATCAGACTGTTTAGATGATGCTCTTCACGACATTCTTTCCTCTGGATACCGCATCACCTCTGAGCAGCATATGCTACCCAACTTCATTGGCTATGTTCAATTCCCTGCGTTCTCCTATGGTTATTTCCTCTCTAGCTTCGTCTACTGCAATGAAATCAGTTCCTGATGTTGAAAAAGTCATTCAGTCTGATCTTGTAGTTGATATGTCGCAAGCATTTCTCTCCTCTCAGATCCTGAGGAGTGCAAATATTTTAATAAACCTCTATCCTATTACCAGTAAAATGTTTTAACAACAGAGCCACATCGCATGGTCGCTTGTTTTTTCAGTTCATAATTCACTTTCACAGTCATACAACGCTGCGTTCCATACGTACTTTGTCTGAAATCTGTTCTTAAGGTTAAGCATATAGAATAGAATAGAATCTCTATTGGCCTTTCGGTATATTCTCCATACAGTTGGCTTCGTCAATGTACTTAATACATAAAAAAGTTATTATTTTACAAAATAGCATCTTAATACAATAGTACGATGTTAATACACTTATACAAGTATTAGTAATGCAATAAAATACAATACAATCCTTATGTTTGCAGTAGTATGATACATATATTACATAAAATGTAATTATTCTACAAAAAGGCATCTTAATATAACAGTGCAATATTTATACTCTTATATTTGTATTAGGAAGAGTACAACACAATGCTCACATTTACAATAGAATAGTATATATATTTTAAATATTCATGTGGGCATTGCTGTCTGTTATTGGCACCTTATTGTAAATATTTCATATGTCACTGTTTAGGTACTCAACAGTTAAGTAGTACGGCATACATTTGAACCATCCTTCTAATTTCTGTTTGAATTTCGTGTACGCTGGATCTGTCCCTTGAAAACCATTTCGTTTCTCAGCCGCTTCACATTTTTCAGCAGATTTTTCTGCATTTTATATTCCCAAGTGAGATTTCTGTAGTCCTTTCCTATTCTGAACGTTTGTATCAGAGACGTTCAGTTTATCATTTTATTTTATCATCTAGCGAACAAAGCCAGCTTTTGAGGTCCCAGCCCATTTTAGATATTGAATCTTTTCAGACACTTTGTGCCTTCCAAATTCAGAACATTAGGGAACAGATTTTTAATTTCGGCAGTTACCTTACGAAACGGAAAACTTTCAGATATTCGACATCAAACGTCTGGAGGCAGGAGTGAAGGGTATTGGATATATGTTGTTCCTGGTACCATATCACGCCAGTGAAAAATGTTATATCCTTGTGTGTGTTAGTATAGTTTTTTGCAAGAAATCATAGATTTACTTATTCATATTTTATTTCTTCCCAGATTGTAAATGGAGAGGAACAGTCATAGCAGAACTGTAGGTATTCCATCAAACAACAGAAATGTGGAAGCGGGGAAACCAGATTGTCAATTGAAATCGGGTTTCTTGTTTCAACATTTAAGCAGTATAAATCTGTCAAAAACCTTATTCAACACATGCATAGTAGGACTATATTTAGTATTAGGATAATCACCAGTTTTTACACACAAAGAAAATGTGTGTGTTTGTGTTTGTGTGTGTGTGTGTGTGTGTGTGTGTGTGTGTGTGTGTGTTAATAAGAGGCAAGAGAATTGACTAATTTCCAAATGATCTCTTTTTCTCTCTGATCATTCAAATGTTCAAATGTTTGTTAAGCTTAAGGGAATTAACTGCAGGGTCTTCAGTCCCTAAACTTACAAACTACTTATGAACTACCTTATACTAAAGAAGGCACAAACATCCATGCCCGAGGGGGGATTCGAACCCCCGACCGTAGCGGCCGTGAAGACTGTGACTGGCGCGCCGCAGACCGCTCGGCCACTGCGGCCGGCTCTGATCATTCCTTTGCCCCAATGATGGAGTACTATGTGAAAGCTTGAATAATTCTAGCCACATCATTGGAGAATATAAATGAAACAACCTGATATTTGGACAGGGGATTAGCAGTTACTTCATTTGTTTATTAATATGTTAACTGCCACGTGGCTGCCAACAATCATAAAATCTCATGCATAGCGTCGTCTGACTTCTGGTGGTGGCTCCGTAGCCAATGGAGTAGTGCTGTTTTCCTGCTATGATCATGTCATGACCAATAACTACTGAATGGGACTATGGCCACGAATCTAGTAGTAAAGATGAAAGAGCCACAAAATGTGCTGCACAACGAGAATTTCCAAAACAGTATGTGGTGACTAATGGAAATGCGTCACCGTACGGGGGATATTCTCTGGTTTACTGACGGGTCAAAATCAGACCAAGGTGTTGGGGCCGGGGTATATGGGGTGCAGCCAAGACTGGAGGGCGTCATCTCTCTAGGAAAACTGGCCTCAGTATTCCAGGCCGAAATCACTGCCATCAGGGCGTGTGTGGAGGAGAATTTGCGTAGGTGTTACAAAAATCGTAGCATCTATATCTATTCAGACAGCCAGGCAGCCCTGAGATCACTGGCAGCTCCTGCAACAAGGTCTAAAATTGTTGCAGACTGTCACAGGGTTCTGGTGTAGCTAGGGGAAAGTAATAGAGTAAACCTATTGTGGGTCCTTGACCACTCGGGGATCAGTGGCAACGTACATGCCGACAGATTAGCCAGGATGGGGACAGAGACTCCACTTATTGGACCGGAACCAGTCCTGACAATCACCAAGGCAATGATCAAATTGGAGCAACGTAACTGGCTCAGAAGACAGCACGTAGAATATTGGACCAAAGTCAATCAACAAAAACATGGCAAGGTAATGATGCCAAAGCCATGTTTTAAAAGAAGCTCTGCAGTCCTGGGCCTGGACAGGAGAGAGATTAGACTCATGGTTGGATTGCTGACAGGCCATGGGAATTTCAAAAAACACCTACGTACAATGGGAATAACAGAAGAGGGCCCTAAATGTAGGATCTGTGATGACAGTGATGAAACTGCATCACATCTAATCTTCGAATGCATTGCATTGGAGATTAAAAGGAACAGAATATTTGGGACAACTAGACCCGAAGAAATTGTGTCTAATAAAGAACTGGTAAAGGGACTCCTTGCACTGTTCAAGGGCATTGGTTGGCTTTACTAGATAAACAGGGAGCGATACCGCATAATAAACTTAGTTTCGGTGCGGGCAGTGGCGGGTTGGACCAAGACTGTTTTGGCTTCCCTGGAAAAATCAATCAATCAATGGAAATGCGTGCTATTAAGCATTACAGACGAAATCTCGACATTAACTATATTCCCTCTAGATTTACTCATGTCTTTCCAGAGAATCTGAATCTGTCCTTAAGGCGTTCTTACATAACATACTGGTTGTGGCAACTACTTGCGTTTAGCGGTACATCCTATTTTGAATACCGGTCTTAACCACATTTTCATTTCCAGAATGAAACTTTCACTCTGCAGCGGAGTGTGCGCTGATATGAAACTTCCTGGCAGATTAAAATTGTGTGCCGGAACCGGGACTCGAACCTGGGACCTTTGCCTTTCGCGGGCAAGGGTTCTACCACTGAGCTACCCCGACACGACTCACGATGCCGCCTCACAACTTTACTTCCGTCAGTACCTCGCCTCTTACTTTCCAAACTTCACAGAAGCTCTCCTGCAAACACGCAAGTCTAGCACTCCTGGAAGAAAGGATATGGTGGAGACATGGCTTAGCCACAGCCTAAGGGATGTTTCCAGAATGAAACTTTCACTCTGCAGCGGAGTGTGCGCTGATATGAAACTTCCTGGCAGATTAAAATTGTGTGCCGGAACCGGGACTCGCACCTGGGACCTTTGCCTTTCGCGGGCAAAGGTCCCAGGTTCGAGTCCCGGTTCCGGCACACAATTTTAATCTGCCAGGAAGTTTCACATTTTCATTTGTCAGGGTGAATCAAATTTATTCCTTATGAGACTGCTTACGGCTTAGTGATAAGTGAACAGAGACTAATAAAATCCTCTATCTTATTGTTCCTCGTGGGACAGTTGACAGAAATGCAGTATGTTGTACGTATTTCGCCTGCCTCGTGTTTGTAAAGTTATAACGCTGTTGTGCAGATAACTGACAGATTTAAAATGGATATAAGAAGTAGTAGAAACGATGTGCAGGATATTCGCATTACTGTCTTCACGTTAAGTGCTCTCAGGGTCATTTAGTGCCAACCGGAAAGATTGGTTCTTCGGATTTAATTCCTCACCATCGCTGTGACATTTGTCAGAACAATGAGCACTTTGCGTGCACGCTTCTAGTTTCTTCAGATTCTCAGTCGGTTAGGTATGTTCTGGAAGTCAGGCAGACACTACGGGCCCACTGCTTACGACTTCTTACGTGTAACATACGTAAGAAGTGACGAGTACGATCGTGGTAAATTGTGAGCAGTTTCAAGCCCAGAGATGAATAGCGTTGTCCTCGTACTTCTAAAACGCCGCGGAGAAAAACCTGTTTCGTGGGTCCGGTAATTAATTTTCGTGAGCAGCGATAAAATATGCTGAAAAACAACGTTGATGTATGTGGCTACTTCTTGTTACCGTTCCTGAAGAGATATTGTCTTGCGTACATTTTAAAATAAGAGAGAACTTCTGCTAGCATATATAAATTAGTGAGAAACGTGCACGGATAGACTATAACGATGAACGTTAATGTAAAATAACTGTATTCCAAGGACAGTAAATTAAGATGAAAAAAACGCGGCCGACGTGGTGTGGCCGAGCGCTTCAAGGCGCCTAGCTACGGAGTGCGCCGTCGGAGGATCGAGTTCTCCCTCGGGCATTGGAGTATTTGTTGTCCTTAGCATAAGTTAGTTTAAGTATTTTGTAAGCCTCAGGACTGATGACTAGTGTAGTTAAGTCCCATAGATTGGCAAACATTTGAATTTGATTTGACAAGACGCGGGTTGTCCCGGAGACAGAGATAATCAAATGTTTGCTCTGATATCAAATTGCGAGAGACAAATGCACCGCGAACGTGCATCATCTAACTGTAATGCTGCTTTCGTATGAAAATGGGTGTTGCGTACTAAAGTTGAGCTTGGGGACCTCAAATGAAATTTTAACAGGTAATTAAATATTTTTAAATGAAATTACTGAGCAGTTTTGACAAGGAAGGGACAATTTAAACAAAATTATTGGATTCCGCCAGTAAATGGTAGCGGTCGTAATTTCGGTAGTAAATACAACACCAGAAAGCAACATTACAGAAGAAGTTGGCGGAATCTAAATTTCACCTTATTGAGAGCTGGTACTAATATTTCGGTCATATTCCGTAGTGTTTCTAGCTGAGATGACTGGAATATTACTTCGATAAATTGATGCTGGGATTGTGCATTTCGTTTACTATTGTTCTATGATCGTGTTGAAAATTAATCATGATAGTTGCCAAAAACTGCAATATTATCGGACTTCAAAAACATCGCGAAGATTTTTCAGCAGGCATTAAAAAGTAATAAACCATTCATAGACACGAAATAAATAAAAGTTGCACAGAGAATGTTCTAGTACAACCGCTAAACAAATCGCAACAATACCAGAGCATCACTTTATGAAGTACTGGATCTGCTGAAAATAAATAACTTTAAAATTATTGAGAATGGAGAAGGGATTGTAAATAAGTAAGATATTTCAAATTAACTGTGGAGGTTTATTGAAGTTAATAAAAAAAGGAAGCTCACACTTACAATAATTAGGCAAAATCCTGGAACACGTCCTAACACATCAAGGAGAAGAATGTAAGAGATGAACAGTTCCGCTCTCTCTCTTAAGCTTGTTGCAAAAAAAGTTGAACGTGACAAATGTCATATGTTTATCGATACGCTGGCAGAGTGAGGGCAGAAGTCAACAACAAGCATCGCACAAGTTATTAAAAAAAATTCATTACTGTATTACTACATAACAATAAGAGTCTCACCGACTGATTTTGAGAGAGTTAACGTCATAAGTAAAGGATTTTTTATAGTATTTTCTAAAATATTCCTTTCGAAATAAAACTCACTGTGGAGGACGGCGGTTCAAACCCCCTCCGGCCAATCCGACTTATGTTTTCTCTGATTTCCGTGAATCACTTCGTGACAATTCCTTTCAAAGGACTCGGCCGATTTTTCTCCCATCCCTGTCAACAACTGTCGTCAACAACCAAGTGACACAGTAGAATGGTTGAGGGGATCTAATCAAGAGTACCCATATGAAAATTAACTAGAAGTGGGAGGGGGACAAGATCTGAGTGTATGGGGTATTTTGGAAGGAGAATGCCAACTAGCTTCACATGCCATGAAGTTGAAATCAGTTTTTTGTTTGGCTATAAACACTTATATTTGTGAAAGTTTCCTCAAAGCATAATAACTCGATTCAGGAGTAATCTCTATATATAAAAGGAAGTGTCCCGATTGACTGACTGACTGATTGACGACTGACTGACTGACTGACTCATCATCGCCCAGCCCAAACCACTGAAGACAGAAACTTGAAATTTGTGGAGGGTGTTGATCTTACTCTGTAGGCGTCATTTAGGAAGCGATTTTTTTATATTCCGTCTGTAAGGGGGTGAAATAGGGGATGAAACGTTTTTTGAAAATACGTAGCTATTTAGGCAATTTTGAAGCTAGAACTACAAAATTTCGGATTTTAATTCAGGGTTCGAATTTAAAAGACACGTGTTTCGGCATTTTTTGAAATTCGACAAATAAGGAGGTAAAACAGGTGACGCAAAAAATTGATTTTCAAAAATATGTTGCTGTTAACTCAAATTTTAAGCTACAACTACGAAACTTCGGATATGGAACTTGGTCAGAATTAAAAATCCATGAATTTTAGTATTTTTGGAAATTGAACAAGTAAGAGGGTTAAATAGAGGATCAAAAATTCTTTTTGAAAACACGTTGCTATTGATACAATTTTGAAGCTAGAGCTGCAAAAATTGATATTTGTATAGTTGGTTAGACGTTAAAAAATACGTGTTTCGGTATTTTTGGAAATTCAACCATCAACTGGGTTAAATTGGAGAGGGGGTGCTTTTCGAAAATATGTTGCTATTTAGGCAATTATGAAGTTAGAACTACAAATTTTCGGATTTGGATTCGAGGTGCGAATTTAAAAGACACGTGTTTCGACATTTTTTGAAATTCAACCAATAAGGGGGTAAAATAGAAAACGCAAAAAATTGATTTCCAAAAATATGTTTCTTTTAACTCAAATTTCGAGCTAGAACTACGAAACTTAGGATATGGTCTCTTGATCGGGTTTAAAAAGACACGAGTTTCGGTATTTTTAGAAATTCAAAAACTAAGGGGGTAAAAGAGGGGCTCAAAAATTCTTTCCGAAAACACTTTGTTGTCAAGACAATTTTGAAACTATAGCTACAAAAATTGGTATTTGTATTGTTCGTTATGATTTAAAAAATACGTGTTTCGGTATTTTTGGAAATTCACCCATCAAGGGGGTTAAATTGGAGAGGGGGTGTTTTTCGAAAATCTGTTGCTATTTAGGCAATTTTGAAGTTAGAACTACAAATTTTTGCATTTGGATTCGGGGTTCGAATTTAAAAGACATGTGTTTCGGTATTTTTGGAAATTAGACTAATAAGGGGGTGACATACGGGATGCAAAAATTGATTTTCAAAAATATATTGCTGTTAACTCAAATTTCAAGCTGTAACTACGAAACTTAAAGATATGGATTCTTCATCAGGATTAAAAAGAAACAACTGGTGCTGACCAACCAGCCTATGCATGCGAAGCAGCAGGGGCTCAGGTAGTGTAATAATAAAAATAACAGTCTAGTTCGCAAAATTTTTACAAATTATTATTATAGGTGACCGTTAGCGAGAGGTCTGAAGATGATCTAAACTTAGATCGAAACCGGTCACCTATAATAATAAATTGTATAAATTTTGCGAACTAGACTGTTATTTTTATCATTAAATAATTATAAGTTCGCTGTTTCTTGCAAATTAGGAAACTATGTTTTCCAAACTGAGTAATGTAATAGTGAAGTATTTTGCTAAATGAGGATGACGATGACGTTCTGTTTAGTAGACATATTCACCGCCGCAATGCAATTATTTTACACCATTCTTTTCGTACGCTACATTCACCTCGATATATAACTTCTTCTGGTTCTCTCTGCAGTCACCGTTTATTTCTATCTCCTCTTTTATTATGTAGTGTCTTCACATTAATTATGCTATCAAATTTATTTTCCTTCTCTTAATTGTTTCCAGTCTCCGTATTTTCTAATTCGTTCTAAAATAACCGTAATCATATTTTATCTGTCAATTTCATATCTTCAAAGCTTCTTCAAATTCACATATCAAAAGCCTCTAAGCATTTCTTCTCTCGCTGCCGCAATGCGCTTGTTGTGGCACCAAACTATTCTACTAATCCTTTTCTGAATTATTGATATAATGGACCACTTAAAAGGTTCCTCTTTTCTATAAAATGTTTCTTTTTAAGTAGCTGTTCTTGTTTTTATTCCCTTATTACACCTCGTGTTATTTTGCACCCCAGATACTAATAATCGACTTGGTTCAGCAAACCACCAGAAATTTTCAGTTTTTTCTTCATTGTCTTGTAAAACCTATTGTCTTAATCTTATTTACATTTATCTTCGTTTCGTATATATCACAGCTGAGGTTCAGTTCTTTTAAGAAAGTGCTTGTTCATTTTAACTTACTTTAGTAATGAACGCCTCTATAAGCAAAACTTAACATTTGTTTATTTTATTTATAGTTATTATAAATTATTAAGTCTGAACAGCACAGTTTTATTTACAAACGGTGTATTTTTAGGTTACTGCTTAATTTCTAAACCAGTACCCCTTATGGAAGAATCCATAGAAAACAAGCTATTGAGTATGAGCGCCGCCATATTGTTCACAGCCATATTGCTCTCCAAATATCATAGTTGCACCAATGTTTTACACTGTACATGGTTCACAGCGGTATCCAAACGTGCCTCACATAGAAAGAAGCCTAGGTTCTCAATGAGCGTTAACAATGCCAATAATCACTTTTCATCTTTTGGCAAGATCAATGTGTAGTTTTTTAAAGGACATATGTTGTTTATAATAATACAATATACAATCTTTATTAAACTAAATATTTTCACAAAAACGAAAACATTTAATCCAAACATATATTCCTACTGTAAGTGCTTACAATAAAAGGCATTTTACAACAATAAGACTTTCCAATATTTTTAGTACTAGCTTAAACCCGCGGCTCCGCTCGCGTGTTGGTTGATTATGATAGGTAAGCTATATTTCAGTAGTATGCTATGACAATGAATAGTAAGTAGTGTAGATCAAATCACACGTAAAAATGCACTCGTTTCGAAGAATCCTATCACGAAATTCAACAATAATAATTGTAATAATATAACAGATCGATCACTTGATGTAATGCGCGAAACGTCAAATAGATTTTTTAAAATGATGTATTAAAAGAAATTTCCTTTTTACTGCTTTATTTATTTATTCTTATATTTCCTTATTTGTATGCTTATCCTTACAGAGAAAGAGCTGAAGACAATGCAGCACGCATAGACCAAAGATATGGTCTGTGGCATCCAGTGATCTGTATACAAACTGGATGTATAACTTTGATGTCTGAGCAAAGAATTGCAGCGTGCTTGAACATTCATATGTTTTGTACACAATTTCGTGTTGTCCGCCATGTTTAAATTTGGCAAACGAATTTCGATCAGTTATTACGTGATAAGGAATTGCTTGCTTACCTCCTGATTTGATTTTTTATCAATATGCGATGTAATAGATTGTTATGGGAGCGAAAGCGAAACGTACTTTGTTTTGGTTTACTTATAATACTTTATAGCCGCCATATCTGAATTTGGCAAGAAACGAAGTATGAACATCTATGGCTGGCACGCTCAGACAACTGAAGTTCATCATCCAGGTAGCATAGAGATCAATGGTGGCATCACGTTTTGCTGTATATAACCTCCTTGGTATAGAGTCGCAAACGTCATCGCTGGCCTTCAGACAAAATTTTTGTATAATTTGACGACTTTCAACCACCATATCTTCCACCCCCTTATAGCTATCGGCATGGAACTGCTATGGTGTACAACGGGAGACTTCGGACAACAATTCCACACAGACCATTCGTTCGCGTTCTGTACAACTTTGCTCTCTTATGTTGTTTTTTTTTCATGTCTCGTAGCTTTTCAAAGATATTTGCAAAAATGACGGCGATTTTGAGATGTATGTCTGTCTGTCCGTCTGTCTGTCTGTCCGCAACGTGTTCCCTGTTTTTAAGACGAACCGTTCAACCGATCAGCACCAAATTTTACAGACATGATTGTAGGCCGCCAGAGACCAGAACCTCCTTTTTTCATATTTTTCGGACAAAAAATGCGGTAGTAATACCAAAAAAAGCCGTTTGTAATATAATTGTAATTGCAAACGAACCGTTCATCTGACACGAAAATTGAATAATCTAATTGGTAGAGGAGAAAAGTCTCTACAACTTAGCTGCCTTATGTTTTCTTCATATATCGTATCGTTTGAGACATATTTGGATAAATAACGGAGATTTGACACCCTCCATCGAATTAACGAAAACCAGCCGTTCGGATATGTCACGTGACATTCCTCGCCCAGAACTCTCTCTGGCATACGCCATCCATCTTGCGTTGCATATTTGATGATTTTCTTATTTTAACTTACACGTTGTCATTTCAAAGCAATGGCGCGCTGAAGAATTAACAAAAACACATCGTTCTTCGTACGATAAATGATAATCTAATGTCTACAAATGCCATATTATCATCAGTTAAGAACGGCCACCAATAGTATGAGATTAAAGGACTTACCTTTTTGATTGATACCCGTAGCGTAGTGGGCAAAGCGTTGGACTATGATGCTAAAGGTCGATGGTTCGGAGTCCGTCACTATTTAAATATTTTTTCCTAAAAGGGTTTCACACACTCTTATTAATTAATTTTTTATTATTTAGATTATTATTTTGGTCCAAAATGTTTGCAAAAACTTATAAAACTACAAATCTAAAGTGGGCCGTAAAACAAGTCAGTGCGATTTTTTTGTATTTATACCAACATTTATAATTGTCCAATATTGTGACACATATTCAAGAACATCCAAGAAAAAGTGACATAGTTCAAATTATTTCTTTTCTCAATATATTTCCAGTTACGATAATATTTGTCCGAAATGATCGCAACTGTACCACCTTACCCTACCAGAAAGGTTGTTTCTCCTCCAATTCTGTTCAGTACCTCCTCATTAGCTACTCTACCTACCCACTTCATCTTCAGCATTCGTCTGTAACATCACATTTCAAAAGCTACAATCGTCTTCTCATCTCAACTGCTTATCATCCACGCTTCAATCCCGTAAGGCTACACTCCACACTCACACTTCACAACAGATCTCCTTACAAATTAGTATCCGATGTCAACAAATTTATCTTTTTTAATGAAATTTTTCGTCTCATTCCCATTCTACATTTTAAATCTTCTGTATTCCTACCATCTTGTTATTTACTGAGCAAGTTACAAAAATTATCTACTGTTTCGTTTCCGAATCTAATTCCCTCAGCATCGCTTGATTTCATTCGACTACATTATTTTACCCTTGTTTTTCTCTTGTTAATGTTTATCTTAAACCTCGACTACATTATTTTACCCTTGTTTTTCTCTTGTTAATGTTTATCTTAAACCCTGGTTTCAAGACAAATGTTTGTAAAGTCTATGGGACTTAACTACGGGGTCATCAGTCCCTAAACTTACAAACTACTTATGAACTACTTACGAACTAGGACGGCACAAATATCCATGCGCGAGGGGGGATTCGAACCCCCGACCGTAGTGGCCGTGCAGACCGTGACTGGAGCGCCTTAGTCCCCTCGGCCACCGCGGCCGGCGGTTTCAAGACAATATCCTTTCCGGGCAAATTTTGTTTCGGGTGCTTCGATCCTTCGAAGAATTAATATTCAATTGGTAAACCTCAGTGGTCCTTTTTTTTTTTTTTTTTTTTTTTTTTTTTACTACTTCTCCATGAACTGTAATTCCTGCTGCAAATTTCTCCTTACTTTCCTTAACGTCTTGCTTAATGTGCAGATTGAATAGCATTGGGGAAAGGCTATAGCCTTTACTTCCAACAATGCTTCCCTTTCAAACCCTGCATATTTCGGAATTTGAAAGAGTGTGGTCCAGTGAACATTATGAAAAGCTTTCTAAAATCTGCAAAAGGCAGAAATGTAGATTTTCTTGTCCCATCTACTAAGATAAGTCGTAAAGTAAGTACTACCTCGCGTTTTGTCGGCTTGTACTAACTTTTTCATTCTTCTGTAAATAATTTGGATTATAATTTTGCAATCACTACTTATTAAACTGGTGGTTCGGCAATTTTCACACATGGAATGGCCGCATAATCCAAGGCGTTATGCTAAGGAGTGGACGTAAGTTCCCGCGGAGGTTCGAGTCTTCCCTTGGACATGAGTGTGTGTTGTACTTAGTGTAAGTTACTGTAGTTCGTAAGTCTAGAGGCAGATGCCCATAGCAGTTTGGTCCGATAGGTTTCCAGGCATTTGAAAATTTATGAATAAAGAAAGTCTAGAGTGCAATAATTTATTTCATTCGACTAGTTTCAGGCTTATTTAGACCATCTTCAGGAATTTTGACTCCATCGATGTTGTGGAGCTGGCAGGTATGAGCAGTCGAATGAGCAGTGACGCACTGGAAGGCTCCCAGTTACCTGCCAGCTCCACAACATCGAAGGAGTCAAATTTCCTGAAGATGGTCTAAATAAGACTGAAACTAGTTGAATGAAATAAATTATTGCACTCTAGCCTGTTCTTTATTAATAAATTTAAATAAGAATGCTGTTGACCCAAACATAGTGAAACGAAAATGTTTCCAAAGACATGTGATTTGAAAATCTGCACCTGCTTTTCTTTGGAATTGGGTTTATTACATTCTTACATTTCGCCTGTCTCGTAGATCTTGCACATGAGATGGAATAGTTTTGTAATAGCTGGATCTCGCAAAGACTTCAGTAGGGCGTTCTTTCGATGTAGGTTTTTCAGGGCTCTGTCAAATTATTATCGCGATATGGTTTCTACTAACTCATCTTCCTCTTCCCTTTCTACAGTACCGCCTTAAAGTTCATTTCCCATGTAGATCCCGTCTATCCATTCTTTCCGCTTGTAAACTTTCCCTTCTGCTGTTTTCCATCTGAGGTCTAGATATTCTTTTTTCCCCAAATGTCTGTTATTTTCTTGTAGGCGGTTTTTCTCTTTTTCCTAGTTTCCTTCTACAGATTTGCATTCGTCCTGTAGTATTAAGCATATATATATATATTATATTTAGGAAACAAAACATTCTTTTTCCGGCCTTTCTCCACAATCTTCACTGGCGTGCTCAAACTGCGCTCTCAGATCCGTGATCGCTGTTGCCCACACTAATATCTCTGGGCTTCCCGGAAAAAAATTACGAATAGTGCTTGATGATATATTACATGTGTTTATTGGGAACGAGGTAAAATAAATTGTCTCCTATGAAATCGTATATAATAGTATGGTATTCTGAATCTTCTTACTGAAGCAATTTTAAGAATTTTTCGTTAACCACGGGAAGATAACTAGCGGCCTCGCTCCGTACCATAACGATGGCTACCGAAATGTTACGAAGCATACGCTGGCTGAAATATTAACGTAAAACGTGCTTCACAAAGGAAATGTACTGTATAAAAACTTGCAGTATGCCAAGCATTGACTTGTGTAAAACTTTTTTTTTCCCCCACTTTATGGTATATTCCAGGTCTTTATCATGAATGCAATGAAAGTATGTTCAGAAATATTCTGTTATGTACATCAGATGATGGACGAGCTAAATGTTTGTCTCTTTATTTCCGTATATGCGGCGATTTCCAGTCGTAATGACGCCCGTGGATTGTTTCATATGCGGTTTCGAAAAAACCTCAGTCCAATACTGTAGAGTTGGACAATGATACCATACTATGCCACAAACTTCAAAGATTAATGAATACGGAAAAACAGTTTGACATAAAATATAATAGTAAGTATTGTTTGTATTTTAATGTAAATTCAGTCTTTTGTTTACATTTATGCTAATGTCCAGTGACATTTTTCACTACTCTGTATATTAGTCATACGATTAATAAACACGTTTTTCTTGTTTTTAATGGATGTTGTTACACAGGAACCTAACAGTTCAGCTTATATTGATGTTTGTGAAATGAGCAGCAATGATATCCATATTATAGACTGGGAAAGGTTTTGAGTTTATGTTATAAACGTGCTACACATTTAGAGGGAGTCGGGACATAAGATCTTACATTACAGTATATGTATCTGCCGCAATCAACTACCCCTCTTTCTATCCATTGCCCCTTCGTGACATTTCGGCAGCCTTAGTTATCGTTCGGGGCGAAGTCGCCAATTCCCTTTCTGTCCCTAATGTTCAGTTTAAGAAGACAGCTAAATGTAACTATAAAATGAATATGGGAGTAAAGATAAGCAATTGTTTCAGAGAACACTGAAATTTTTCACCACTAACCCTACAACAGCCAACAAAATTCTCTATTATTACCCTTATATAGATGATGCCATTTTATTAGTTAAAGGAGACCAAAATGATGTTAATGACATTGCGCAAAAAATGAGTGCTATTCATCAAAAAATCAAGTTCACAGTCGAGCACGAAAATAATGAATCCATCAACTACCTCGACATTACAGTTGCAAGAGAGCGGGTAGACATCGTTTTGGTGTATATAGGAAACCTACTTGTGCAGACCTTACAATCAATTCAAAATCTGGAAATCCGAGAAGAGTAACGATGGCATATTTTCGTTCAATGGCTAACAGATTATTGAAACTGCCATTAAGCGAACATGAGAAGATGAAAGAAATTGCCATCATAAAGCAAGTTGCAGTAAGCAATGGCTACCCAGCTTCAACAATAACTAAGTTGCTGCAAAAAATTAACAAACAACAACAACGGAAAAACAATGACAGTACGCTGACAAGTGACGAAGAAGGAAAGAAAATCATCTACATGCCAATGAGCTACAAAGGAATGGTTTCAGACATCATTGCTAGGCAATTTCGAAAACCAACGTACGAATCGGATTTAAGACCAACGATGTCACTCGATTTAGACTGAGACACAGTGTCAACAAAAAATCCTCAAAATTCACGGGAGCAGGCGTCTATAAACTCAAATGTGGAGACTGTACAAAAATCTACGTAGGTCAGACAGGCAGAACGTTCGAAACACGTTTAAAGAGCACTGCTCTCTTCATAACAATAAAACAGCATTTGGAGAGCATTTAGTAACAGAAAATCACACGGTTGGAACAATTAATACCCATTTACAAGTGCTACATAGGGAACCAAAAGAACGCCTCCTAACGACACTAGTTGTTTGTTGTTGTGGTCTTCAGCCCGGAGACTGGTTTGATGCAGCTCTCCACAATACCCTATCCTGAGCAAGTCTCTTCATCTCCACATAAGAACGGCAACCTACATCTGTCTGAATCTGCTTACTGTATCCATCTCTTGGTCTTGCTCTGCGATTTTTTCCCCACACACTTCCCTCCTATGCTAAATTCACAATTCCTTGATGTCTAAGAATGTGTCCAACCAATCTATCCCTTCTTTTAGTCAAGGTATGCCAGAAATTTCTTTTCTCCCCAATTCTGTTCAGTACCTCCTCATTAGTTATGCGATCCACCCACCTAATCTTCAGCATTCTTCTGTAGCACCATATTTCAAAAGCCTCAATCCTCTTCCTGTCCGCACTGTTTATCGTCCATGTCTCACTCCCATACAAGACAACACTCCACACAAATGCCTTCAGAAAGGACTTCCGTAGGCTTAAATCAATATTCGAGGTTAACAAATTTCTCTTTTTCAAGAACGCTTTTCTACCCATTGCCATTCTGCATTTTATATCCTCTGCACTGCGACCATCATTTGCTATTTTACTGCCCAAGTAACAAAACTCATCTACCTCCTTTATTGCTTCGTTTCCCAATCTAAATCCTTTAGCATCACCTGATTTTCTTACACTGCACTCCATTACCCTAGTTTTTCTCTTGTTAATGTTCATCTTGTATGCATCTTTCAGCACACTGTCCATTCCCTTCAACTGCTCTTCCAGGTCCTTTGCTGTATCTGACAGAATTACTATGTCGTCGGCAAAACGCAATGTTTTTAATTCTTCGCCCTGAACTTTAATTCCTTCTCCAAATTTCTCCTTGCTTTCCTTTATAGCTTGCTCAATGTACAAATTGAATAACAATGGAGAAAGACTACAACCCTGTCTTACTCCCTTTCCAACCACTGCATCCCTTTCATGCCCTTCAACTCTGACAACCGCTGTCTGGTTTTTGTATAAGTTGTAAATAACCTTACGCTCCCTATATTTTATTCCTGCTTGCTTCAGAACTTGAAAGAGTTTATTCCAATCAACATTGTCAAAAGCCTTCTCCAAATCTACAAAAGCTAGAAATGTAGGTTTGCCTTTTCTTAATCTATCTTCTAGGATAAGTCGTAAAGTGAGTATTGCCTCCCGTGTTCCTACATTTCTCCTGAACCCAAGCTGATCTTCCCCGAGGTCGGCTTCTACCAGCTTATCCATCCTTCTGTATATAATTCGTGTTAATATTTTTCAACCATGACTTATTAAACTGATGGTTCTGTAGTTTTCACACCTGTCTGCACCTGCTTTCTTTGGAATGGGGATTATAACATTTTTCTTAAAGTCTGAGGGTACTTCGCCTGTCTCATACATTTTACTCACCAGGTGAAACAGGTTTGTCATGGCTGGTTCTCCCAGAGACTTCAGGAGCTCTGAGGGAATATCATCTACTCCAGGGGCCTTGTTTCGACTTAGGTCTTTCAGAGCTCTGTCAAATTCTTCTCTCAGTACAGTATCTCCTATTTCATCTTCATCTACATCCTCTTCCCTTCCTACAATATTGTCTCGAAGTTCATTTCCTTTGTAGAGCCCCTCTATATACTCTTTCCGCCTTTCAGCTTTCCCTTCTTTGCTGAGAACTGGTTTTCCATCAGTGTCCTTGATATTCATAGAGCTGTTTTTCTTATCTCCAAATGTTTCTTTTATTTTCCTGTAGGCTACATCTATTTTTCCCCTATTTATACATTCTTCTACATCCTTGCATTTGCCTTCTAGCCACTCCTGCTTAGCCATTTTGCACTTCCTGACAATCTCATTTCTTAGTCGTCTAGAAGAAGTAGAAATTTTCACACATCGGCTTCAAGAACCTGGAAATACACTCAACCAACAAAATGATTTTAATAACAGCGCATTTTTTAAAAACTTCGAAGGCCTCTTGCAACCTTCGTCCTCGACGCAGCGCGCCTTGGAGCGGCGGCCCCACTTTCCGGTGGCTGGCGGCGGCAGCGCGTCGGCCCGGACACCGCCCTAGCAGCAGTTCGGCGTGCAGACTGGCTTCCGAACGTACAAGAAAAACTGCGCGCCGCACAACGCCACCAAGTAGCGACAGAGGCAATAAATGCCCATACCATTCTGTTTTATATAATTTTTAATATTTTAACATTTTAATGACAATTTTAACTAAGCGACGTTTAAAAATTTTAAAGTATGACATTTGTAATTTTATACATCTCTGTTTTACATCTTCAATGTTTTAAAACACCGTATGCATATTTTAATAATCTTACCATATTTTTATACTTATATCACATACAGTTTATTAATTTTTATGGTTGGATATATTCAAGAACCCCATTTTTAGAAAATATTTATATAACAAACACTTGTGCTGTATAAGACCCTAGCTTATTAGGGCTCAATCTATTCACTACAACCCCCCCCCCCCCACCTACTCTTTCCCTCCCCACCACCACCTGCAACCAGATTAAAAATGTCTACACCAAACTGTAAAACTCAGTACCAATTAGTACTCAGCCAGACGAGTTGCGGACGCAACTACAAGGTAAAGAAAAATCTATCCATTTATGTATAAATTAACTATTGTTCAATTAACCCTCAGTAAATTTAACAAATTGTACATTTCTATTTTACTTTTGTCTTTTTAGATCTGAAGATGATCCATTTATGTATAAATTAACTATTGTTCAATTAACCCTCAGTAAATTTAACAAATTGTACATTTCTATTTTACTTTTGTCTTTTTAGATCTGAAGATGATCCAAGTGATCGAAACATGTTATTACACAAATATATTGCAACTGTTGACGGAAATAAACACATTTAAAGTAACACTGAAAAAGCTATAGCAATGAGCCCTCGATATAGCAGCAATTGGGAGAACGTGGAATTACATGAAATCGCGAACTGGATTATATCGAACTCATCCACGAAAATCAAATAAATTAATAAAAGGATCCGTCCTGAGGAAGAGTATATTTGCATAGGGCTCTAACAAAAAAACAGCAATCCAAATAGCGAAATTGTAGCTCAATAGAACCATTTACAGAGCATGTAAAAGAGAGCTCATAACAACTTCTTCTTTCTCTTAGGCCCTTTTCCCGCACAAGCAGGTTCAGCACTGTGTTTAACGCGGATATTGCCGGCCGCGGTGGCCGAGGGGACTGAGGCGCTCCAGTCACGGTCTGCACGGCCATTACGGTCGGGGGTTCGAATCCCCTCTCGGGCATGGATATATGTTCCGTCCTTAGTCTTAGCTAGTTCATAAGTAGTTTGTAAGCTTAGGGGCTGATGACCCCGTAGTTAAGTCCCATAAGTTCTACAAACTTTTGAACATTTTGAAACGCAGATATGGCATGTTGTAATATTTACTGGGTGGCCGGATGCTCTTCCTGCCGCCACCCCAATCCCCCCAGGAGGAAATGTGTACTCCAAATGTCTGCGTATAGTGGTACATGTGTGAGAAAGTGTAAAGCGTACGAAATGTTTGCAAATCGTGTAACTGAGGCGGGACCAGCCTCTGCCTCCTTCTCTCGGACAGAATGCTCTGCTATTTATACAC
The DNA here is from genome assembly GCA_026315105.1 of Locusta migratoria. NCBI lineage: Eukaryota > Metazoa > Arthropoda > Insecta > Orthoptera > Acrididae > Locusta > Locusta migratoria. The sequence goes on from CM048750.1 coordinate 206,887,143, forward strand.
ACACAGAATGTACCAGAAATTAGAAGAATAGTTAACAAAAGAAACACGTAGAAATTACAAGGGAACATAAGAAACATGTAGAACATTCTGGAAATGATAATTACAAAGAAATACATTTTTGCCGGTGGACGGGATTGAACCAGCGAGCTTCAGCAACGCTTTTTTTTTTCCTTCTGGAAGATCTATGCTGTGCGGTCGTTCGTTTAGTTCGTTCTTGGTCGTTTGTTGATCATTTGGCTCAGCTTTTTTTTTTTATTACCGAGAGCGTTTAGCCCCCTGACCGGGCACGCTGAGCCACGGCGCCCGGGAATCGGTGACGCTATACCTTGCGCCACGCCGGCAGTCGGTTACCTTGGGATCTTGCGGCAATATATATATATATATATATATATATATATATATATATATATATGTCACGATGTTTCTCCGGGATGAACTCCGAAACTACTTAATGACATTTAGACAGTGTCAGTGATTTGGTTCAAATTAGAAGATAGGGTGCTTTTTTATCTTGATTACTAACCTCAGTATTATTTTTCTCTTGGTTGGCTATGTTTCCAATTGATGCTGTTCTTAAGTCTCCAGTCTGGGCTAATGACTGCCGGCTTGGTGGCTCAGTGCGCTTAGTGAGAGGAATCGACCCTTGTGTAATAAAACAAATAAAAAAGATAAAAAAGAACGGAGCCCGGAACTCAATGAACAATCTCGAACAACAGAAACGACCGACCGCAAAGAAACGAAGTAGACTAAAACAAAAATTAATATAATTGCTTGGTTTGAAAGCTAAAGGTCACGGGTTAGAAACTCGCTGGTATCAACGATTTTTTATTATTATTTTTTTTTTTTTTTTTCACATTGAGTTTTTACCTAGCCTTTACCTCTCAGTGATGTAAGGAGTCGTCAGAAATGTCACGTGTTACGGATAGACGGTAATGTATAGGTCTCCATTCCCGGTTGGATAACTGGGGTAGTATGTTCGAGACACGTTAGGCGCCGAATTGGCTTCCAATCAAAAGGCTTGCATCAGGTCACTGAGCCACATGAAATTATCATTATATTCGAGTTGCAACGTTTCCTTAATACTACAATTCATTTCAAAATTTTCTAGTTTTTCATAAGGCATGACAGTGCTTTTTAAATTATTCATGTATTTCATTACATTCTAGTTGTGCTGTGTATTACCTATACATCTTATACAATAGGCTGTATGCGTGTTAGTGGGTATATGTGTATGTATATATGTTTCATATTTCCTCCTAAACTACTGGACCGATTTCAACCAAACTTTGTAGACGTCTTCCTTACTATCAGGCAACAATCGCTGTCGGGGTAAGAACCACCTACGACACATAAGTCAGGAGATATGACGCCATAAACAATTACAGTCGTGAAAAACGGCCGCGGCATTTGGCATGACGTTACAAGCTATTACTTCTACACCGTATATTGTATTCGCGAGACAATTCACACACAGTACACATACATACCACTGGACGTTCCTTCGGTACTATATCACAGTTCGACATATAGTTCATGAGATATGAATACATAAACAATTTGGTTCATGGAAAATTGCAACATCACGCATGAGATTTCGATTTATTACGTCTGTACTACTGACACCATTCACGACAAATTTTGCAGACATTAGGCACATATGCCACTGAATGTACCTTAAAATTTGAATCTTAGTACGACACTTTTTCAGGAGATGTGACGTCATAAATAATGAAATTTTCGAATAACTGCTATATCATACGCTATTTTTTAATATCTCGTAAAATAATGGATCCGCTTCAACCTAACTTGGTACACATATTGGTTACTATCAGACAACAACCGCTTTGGAGATAAAAAGTACTTACGACACATGGTTGAGGAGATACAACGTCGTGAACAATAAGTCACAAAATTTTCCCATTGCGTGACTATTTATTCATCACAGACAGTTTCCTAATTTTACACTCTACAAATCTGGAAAATTATATTATTGTAGGACACATAGTCAAGACTACATAATGTCATAAGTATTGAGATGCATGAAAACGAAACTTAAATGGGCTGATAGTAAGAAAGAAGTCGACGGACAGAAATGGAAGAATGACATGGACTAAATATTGTTTTTAGTCAAGTGTTAATTAATGTTATACATCATCAGTATTTAATATTATTTTTTCTTTCTTTGGATACTGCACTGATAATTTTGTACATTATGCATATTTCTTTGTTTTACTGTTTGAGAATTTCTGGAATACATGAAGATGAAATTTTTTCCCAATTTTTATTTTCGTTTCTATTATAAGACTGGAAAATGCGTATATACCTGGGCAATAACGGGTTTAGCAGCTAATTTAAAATACCGCAAATAAACATAAGATAATGTCCGTTCGTTTGTAGGTCTTAAAAATCTACAGTTTTATTCCGATTTTGAAGAAATTTTGCACACCTTCAAAACAAGAGAACTGTCCGTGTCTAAGTAAACTTTCATATTGTGCAAGGCTGAGTTTAATTTACTTGCAGTAGTTGACTCCAGTTTACAGTTTTATTCCGAACTTGCGGAATTTATCCAAAGCAAGAAGAAGACGACTGAGTACGTAATATTTCGTGCGGCGCACGGTAAGGGTATTTTAGAACAGATATCTAGACAGTTTGACCGATCGGCGTGAAAGTTATGTGTTTCCGGTGAAAAGGTTTTTATATTTCACAAGACACCGTACAGTCCGTGGTGGAGGATATCTTGCAATCAACTTCATATCATCGATAACTTCGAATGTTGGCAGATATGTAAAAATTTTCATCGACATGGGGAGGAGAGGAACTGAGTGAGCCTGATATCTGTTGTTATGTACCCCTACACTGAACCGTACGAAATACTACGTCCTCAGTCGCAGTGGTGGACTAAGAGGGTGGGGGAGGGGGCGTAGGAGGTGGACCGCTCCGGGCCTCTCATCTGGGGGCCTCAAAATACCTCCAAAGCAAGGTTTATTTATTTATTTATTTTTAACACCCTTGGCCTCTCGTTCTTATGGGATTCAAATTTTGAAATCTAGTTTTCTTAGATTTTCCCGTTCCTCTCCTCGTGGGGGGGCCCTCTAAATCTCAAGAGTTACTTTTTATTTTCTATAGTAATACATGTATTTGCAAGTGGCAAGTAGACAGGGGACCTCATTTTGTTCTACCGCCGCCCCGGACCTCCGACAGTCTTAGACCTCCACTGCTCAGACGTCTTCCTCTTGCTTTGGACGTAAAGTCCGCAAAATTGGTTGACAGGATGGGCCAAGAGAATGGGGAGGAAATGGACGGAGAGAGGGGAGAGGATGAGACTGAAAGAAAGTGGAGGAAGGCGGAGGAAATAATAGAAAGGTGACAGGAGCAGGTGTACAAAGAGAAGACTGAGCAAGGTGAAACGAGAGAGGGGGAAGGAGATGGACCAATGGAAGGCTGTAATAAGTACATGACGGAATGGTTTCGTTAATTACGTGTACCATTGCTTATAGCTGGAGGAGACCACGAGGTAGAAGGATGTTTGGATTGGGAGAAGGAGAATATGGTGGTGGAGAAAGAAGAGGAAATGGAGTGGGTCTGAGGAATCTGTCGAGATAGGCGCGATGGGGAGAGAAACGTAGAGAGAGGAGGGGAGATGGATTTTGTAGTGGGACATGGTCCTACACTTCATCACAAGCCGCTTTATAAGCTCAGTTGTTCATTAAATGTCCTGCAATCGTGTTATTAATTTATATAAATTGTGTATTTAAAATCTTGTATTTGTTCCTTCGGTTTTATGTCTCTTCGAGAGCATCACAGCGCGATCAGCATAGTCCTCTACTCCGGAACCAAAGATGTGATTGCTGACCATCAACCGTTGCGAGTCGACTGCCATGCGGCATAAGGAGAAGCTGCAGCCCGCTGTCGCGTCGTGAGGGAAGAAAACATATGTTTGAAAAATAAATGAATTTTTTCTTTGTAATAACTAGGATTTTTTAATAAGCTAGGGTATAAAAATTCATTGAAAAACGTTGTAGTTGTCATTGTCATGTCAAGCTATATAGATCGTTTATATTAACAAATGTGCACTCTTGATGAATTGCATTAAGACATGTGAATTCTTATGGAAATGTGTAGACAGTTTGAACTGATTCTGATTTGTTGCAGTTATTGAAATGATTAGCATTTTCCCGAAATATTTCTGTGACATTAATTGACTTTAGTTGAACTTTAGGTTTGTGCGAACTTTAATAGAAATTGATAGTTACGAGAGTTCATTTTGATATTATCGATGGTTGTTTGAAAAAAAAAAAGAAGGGTAATCAACTTTTATCTGACAGAATCTTATGAGGGGAAAAGCTTTATGAAATTAGTTTGTGACTTCTGGCTCTTTTGCACATGAACCTATTCGTTAAAGTAACTTTAATCCCTCTTTGACTGTTAGAACTTCTTAGAGAGAAAGAACTTAGGAATTGTTTGGTGTGTTAGTGGGCGACAAAAATCGTAAGCGAAGTATATCCACGGTTAAACGAAGCTTAAGTTTGTAGGCCTGACATAAACTATTTCCATGCTGTTATAATGAAACTTCAATCTACTTTAAAGTAAGGATAGTTGACAATTTTCAGGCAGCCTCATGTTGAATGAAAATCAGTGCTTTGCCGTCGTCCCACTACAATTGACAAGAGTGGGATAAATAAATATCCGGCAATCCCGAGTATTATGGCTTAGAAGAACAAGGATTTAATCGAAAGACATAAAGACTGACACGATGTCTAAACTCATGGGCGAATTGTCAGAGTCTTTTGAGATAAAGACCAGTGTGCGACATGGTGAGGAATTGTCACCATTACTCTTCAAATTTGTTCTGGATAACGTCATTCGAGAATTAGAGAAAGAATTGAAAACCTAGTACCCCTGAAAATCCATTCAACTAGGACGAAAGGATGATATCAAGGTCAGTTGTTGAGCTTTCACGGGCGATCTGGTGATACTAGTAGACAATGAAAATACAGCCATCAAACAGATTGAAGTCATCAAATAATGCGCTGAAATATTGGACCAAAAATTTCGTTCGAAAAGACCAAGTTCATTTGAACTAAACTCTACGTTCAGAAATTGACACAAAATACGGGCTGATCTAACTAGTTCCGCACTTCAGATATGTCTGTGAGATCATAGAAGTAACAGGGTTGGAGACGAAAACACGAAGTTTCGTTACAAAAGCTCAAAAGAGCATATGGGAGAAATCTTGACGTCCCAACAAGAAATGTTTGTCCATACATACAACGATCAAACCTTATAATAGTGTAATTAAACCTGAAGAACTGCACACGTGCGGAACCTTGGGAAAAAAAGTGATATGTAAAACATCTTGAAGAAGAAAAGAAAGTTCCTGAGGAAAATCCAGGGACCCGATAAAACAGAAGAAGGGTATAGACTCTAATCCCACAGAGCAACAGAAGGTCCAGAGTTACTGCGGACATCACAGACATCAGAACACGAAGGCTGAAATTCTATGGGCACATTGATAGACCTCCATCTTCAAGGATAACTCAAGGTTTTGACATACACTGCAAAACTGAAGAACATTCCACGGATAAAAGAAGTAAATATTACCTGGAAAAGACACAGACAGGAAAACAGATATACTAGACAGGAAACATTACAGTAAATGGGTAGTAAAGCTAGAGAATGTGCCTAAAAGATCGGACCAAGTAGTCAGGGGAAAGGAAGAAAGCACAGAGTGAAAGAATGAAAACTATATGGGCTATTAGAAAGGCAAATCATAAATGTATTGCGTGATTCCACAGATTCCATACACACATAATAGATAATAATGCTATAGAGATATTTAGCAACTGAAAAGATTCTATTTTCATTTCTGAAAATGTGTGTTGCATAACCATCTCAGCTCAGTGGCTAAGCGCGTTGAGGTCGCTCCTCGTCGGGGGTTCGAATCCCCCTCGGGCATGGATGTTTGTGCCGTCTTTAGTATAAGGTATTTCATAAGTAGTTTGTAAGTTTAGGAACTGATGACCCCGCAGTTAAGTCGCTTAAGCTGAACAAACATTTGATTTGAACTTAACTATCTCAGAAATACAAATGTCAAAAATTCCCTACATATGAGTAAAGGTGGGGTTTTAACTACTGACAGATTACAAACAGTGAAAATCTAAAAACGCTGCATTGTTATTCTGTGTGACTTTTTCGTTCCACAACATTTAGTTGGTAGTTTATGAATATGCGTAAAATCACAAACATTGGACTTCTGTACCACGCTGTAATACCTTATTCATTTGCAGGAAAGGACAAAGGTTGCTCTTTACGGAACTATAATGGCTGCTGTAAAGACTATATAATAAATCAAACACAAATGACTTTACTACATTAACTAGTAGTGTATTAAACGAAGGGGGTTGGTGGGGGGGGGGGGGTAATATTAGGCTTATATTACATCTTAGAAGACAGGTTGAGGAAAGGTGAAACTACGTTTCTATCTCTTGTAAATTTGGAGAAACCTTTTGAGAATGTTGACTGGGATACACTCATTCAAATTCTGAAGGTATCAGGGATAAAACAGCGAACGAAAAGTTATATTCAATTTGTAGAAAAATCGGATAGCAGTAAAATGATTCGAAGGGCATGAAAGGCACAGAGTGGTTGTTAATGGAAGTAAGACAGGGTTTTAGCCTTTCCCAGTTTTTTCCCAGCGCTACACTGTAAAAACTGTGAAGGAAAGCAAGAGAAATTTCGAGATGGAATTAAACTTCAGGGAGCAGAAATAAAAACATTTCGGTTTTTTTTATGGTAACTGTGATTGTCAGAGAGAACAAAGAACATGGAAGAGAAACTGAACGGAATGGACCGTCTCTTGAAATAACGGTATAAGATGAACTTTGATAAGAGCAAAAGAAGGGTAATGGAATGTAGTCTAGGGAAGAGTATATGGATAAAATGCGTAACTAATCTCGAGGTACTGAACAGAATTGAGAAAAAAGAATATTTTAGCATATCTTGATCAAAGAAAGCTGTCGAATGTTGGGACACTTTGTGGTACATCAAGAAATCGTCATTTAGTATTGTAGGGAAGTTTGTGGGGTAAACAGCTCAGAGGGAGACTGAGAGACGAATGCAATATGCAGGTTTCTTAGGGATGAAAGTTGCTGTTCTTATTCTGAGAATAGGCGGCTTGCCCAAGATATAGTAGCGTGGAAAGCTGCATCACACCAGTTCTTAGACTGAGGAGCAAACAACAAGCTGCAAATATATTGTGGCCTTGAATCGAATTGTTTCTTTTGCTTACTAACCAGTTGTGCTCTCCAGTATGCCACAGTGGACACCACACCTGCTCGGTATATCCTAGTACGTCTATAGCGAGAAGCAAATTGTCAACTTATTCACACTCTAGTGACGTAACACCTCTGCCCGTTTTAGTCACTACCCGCCGCGTTTCACAGCTTCACGAAATGGTTGGAGCATCTGCACTGAAGAAAGCGATCACTCGCCCTCTTTGCCTTAAATCATATTTATATAGAGAATGTGTATGTGGGGGCCGGGGCTGTCTGTTATTCCGCACGTGTCAGACTATATATGCAATAAATGTTTGCCAGCTGTATTTCTTAAGGTGAAGCGGTGGGCCCTATACCAACAATATTAAATTAAGCAAATTCATGCCGCATTTTCTCAAACTGCTGAACAGATTTGTCTGAAATTTTCACAGATCTGTGTGCAACTCACTGAACCGAAATAGATGTGGTATTACAATTTATAATATACTTATTAATTTAATTTCTTGCGTTAAAATTCTTTGTGAAAAAAGGTCATAAATATTTTTATTTCAGCAGAATTACAGGTGCATTCAACATGACTGTGGTTCCACAGCTGTAATGCAGTACTGTTTACAATCTGTGAAATTTTCATTATTGTTTCTCTGATAGTTACTGAGAAAATGAGGCAAATGTTTCAGAATATATCGTTTTGAAAAAAATGAGACATAAAGTTTTACAACATATTTATTTTAGAAAAAACTTACAGATCTGTCCTACAGAATTGGTTAGAAACAGCCGGCACCATACTCAGGGCACTCATTATCTTTGGCTTAATTTTCCTTTATCTGCTTCTTGACTCATTAGACATTAAAGTTGCAGCAAAATCTGACTTGGCAACACGCAAGCCGACAAGTTCTCTTGGAACAGTTACAGTATTCTGTCCTGTGTCTCCCTAAACTTACAACACGTATCAGAAGGTGGAGGACATTGTGTTGGCTTCTCGTCAGAGGATATACGGTGGAAGAAAGTGGCCCACACTGCTTTCTTCATTGTCTCCAGATCTCCAGAATTCTTCCTAATGGCATTCCCATAATATTCCTGCAACTCATTGATAATCTTGTCTGTCAACCTATACTTCACAGACTTGCCATCAGAAAGCTTTCTTCCACCAAGTTTGTTCTTGAGTGTACGAAGGTGGGTGCCCATCCTCTTATGAACAGTACATTTATTTCAAAACACAAGAAAACTTCTCTAACTGTAAAAGTGCCGGAGGTATAATCCTTTTTACGAAAAGAGACGTAACTTATTACACAGACATATATCATAAAATTTAAAAAGAAATGCAATTCTAACTGGTGGACAGGAATAAAAAAAATCGCACTGACGTGTTTTACGGTCCACTTTAGATTTGTAGTTTTATAAGCTTTTGCAAACATTTTGGACCAAAATAATAATGTAAATAATAAAAAATTAATTAATAAGATTGTCTGAAACCCTTTTAGGAAAAAAATAGGTAGTGGTGTGTTCCGAACCACCGACCTTTAGCGACATAGTCCAAAGCCTTTGCCACTACGCTACGGCTATCAATCGAAAGATGAGTTATTTAATCTCGTACTATTGATGGCCGTTGTTAACTGATGCTAATAAGGCATTTGTAGACACTACATTATCATTTATCGTACGAAGAACGATGAGTTTTTGTTAATTCTTCAGCGCGCCATTGCTTTGAAATGACAACGTGTAAGTTGCAATAAGAAAATCATCAAATACGCAACGGAAGATGGCGTATTCCAGAGAGAGTTCTGGGCGAGGGATGTCACGTTTCTCCGCACGGCTGGTTTTCGTTAATTCAATGGAGGGTGTCAAATCTCCGTCATTTTTGAAAATATCCCTAAAACGAAAAAAAACATAAGGGAGCTACGTTGTAGAGAATTTTGTCCTCTGCCAATTAGGTTATTCAATTTTCGTGTCAGATGAACGGTTCGTTTGCAATTACAATTATATTACAAACGGCTTTTTTTTATTACTTCCGTATTGTTTGTCCGAAAAATTTGAAAAAGGGAAGTTCTGGTCTCTGGCGGCCTACAATCATGTCTGTAAAATTTGGTGCTCATCGGTTGAACGGTTCGTCTTAAAAACAGGGAACACGTTACGGACAGACAGACAGACATACATCCCAAAATCGCCGTTATTTTTGCAAATATCTTTGAAACGCTACGAGATATGAAAAGAAAAAATATAAGAGATCAAAGTTGTAGAGAATTTTCTCCTTTACCAATTCGGTTATTCAGGTTGCGTGTCAGATGAATAATTAAGCCCCTATTTTCATTTAAATTTCGAGCTGTCAAAAGACGATCGCAAAAGCCCACTTTTAGTGTTACTGCCGTAACCTACAGTGGGCCAATACATATAAATGTACACAAAAGAACATAGTATCTAATTATGCAAAAAAAATTGTAAAATTTGAGCCTACTGTCTCACCACAATTACAATACTACTTAGCTTCTACAAGAAGTTTGGAGAAATAGCGAAGAGCTTCTGCTATGTTTGCTATGTTAGGATATTCTTTGTAGATAATTAGTATTTTCATGTTAGCTAAAAGAAAACCAAATAACGGCTATCATCCACGCTGAACTGACAGAAAACGACAGACTTGTTAACCTGGTGGTACCCGACCTTGGATTTCAGCTCACCACTTGGTAGAGGTTAACCTTGGACGGCGGTGGCAGGTTCTCCGTCTGAAGTTACACCTGCCCACACGTTGTTCACTAAAACCGGATGGTAGGGTGGAGGGGGCAGGAGGGGAACTGATCGCTCATTGGCCCATTTGTGGTTTGTGGGCCCTGGCACTGAACTGTTCACAGGGTCATTGCCCTCATTCTTGACGCAGTCCTGGTTCCTGCTTATTCTATTACTAACAGAATTTTGGATGAATGTTTGAATAGAACTTGACTAAAGTCATTGCCGTTCCTAGGCGCTTTTTTTTTTTTTTTTTTTTTTTTTTTTTTTTTTTTTTTTTTTTTAGTTTTGGAATAAAAATTTCTTGATTTCGTGTCGATAGCTAATTTTGCCTTGTGGGCTCTTCTCACAAGGAAAGTACTCGCGTTCGAACAAACATATCTGTATGAACGTTTGGGTACAGTATCTCTACGTACACCTCAATGTGCTGATGGGTGTCGTTTTTATGCAAAACTTTGCAATCATGCTCTAGATAGCACTGTAGATGTAATTGTAGACGCCATATGTAATGCAGATATCTATAACTTATCTAATAATCGTCGTACATGTTCTCTAGCGTATTGTCATCAAAAGACGTGATGATAGTTGCAACTTTAACCTTCTGCTCGGAAGACTGTTGGTATTCACTGCCGCTGCTTCCATCACCTCTTCCCGCAATTACCGTAGCACTACCGCTTGCAATGAGTTGTTCGTCATTATCATCCCTATTATCATTATGTGTTAGTGTTACAACAGTATCTAACTTATGCTCATATTTCTGTACCATAAAAGATACGAGAAAGCATGCGAATGATTCATCTGCTACACTAATACCATCTTCACGAAGAATGGTTCTCCGTAAGTTCATCTCAACTAATCTCAATACTTTGGCAGGAATGATTATCAATCGCCGCTCCATCTGACGCTTAACCACACAAATGTCACAAAACGCAACTTCGGAGGCACACTGCACCGTCCCTACTGGCGAACCGACAGGTCAAAGTGCAATGTGGCAAGGCACACGCAGAGGCCTCTAACGGACGACTGCAGAGTTTTGCAGACGCGGGAGTGTCACTAGTGCAATAAGGGATCTTTAAATTATCTCTCGTACGATTTTGATGTATATGTGTTTGTTAGAGCCCAAGTACTTTCCTTGTCAGTATAAAACTCGAGTCGTGTAACGTCCTCCACACTAATGTGTAGGAAGTTACGTGTAACTGATCCCGGTATGTGCATCAGGTGCAGTTAACGTGTTGTGCAGTAAGGTATGTCATTTCAGTTTTAGAAGTTGATCACATGATGTGCAGTTTTACTTTAATCTTAATGGATTTTAATGTGGTTTATGCTGGCAGTGATAGTGGTTTGGATAAGGATTTTTTTCTTATTAATTTGATACTCATATTCCTTAAAGTTGTACTGACCCTTTCATGATAACCTTTCTCAGGAATTGTAGTAGACAGAGCTAACGAAAGCTTCGATATGTGGTGTCCTTATTTAACGACGCAACCAACGTAGGTGTCCTTCAGACGAACAACGCTGTGGCGACTACAGCTGGCAAGAATACAAGAAATGCGTTCGCAACTGTGAATATGAATCAGCATCAGCTACAAAAAAAATCGCACTGACGTGTTTTATGACGCACTTTAGATTTGTAGCTTTATAAGTTTTTTCAAATATTTTGGATCAAAATAATAATCTAAATAATAAATAATTAATTAATAAGAGTGTATGAAACACTTTTAGGGGAAAAATTTACATAAGGACGGGTTGCGAACCACTGAACTTAAGCGTTTCTGTACAACGCACTACCCACTACACTACGGGTAACAGTTAAGACTTGCTTTCTTTAATCTCATACTATTGACGGCCGTTGTTAACTGATGCTAATGACATTTGTAGACACTAGATTATCATTTATCGTACGAAGAACGAAGAACGAAGAACGAAGTGTTTTTGTTAATTCTTCAGTGCGCCATTACTTTGAAATGACAACTTGTAAGTTACAATAAGAAAATCTTCAAATACGCAACGCAAGATGGCGTATGCCACAGAGAGTTCTGCCCGAGGAATGTCACGTGACATCTGCGAACGGCTGGTTTTCGTTAATTCAATGGAGGCTGTCAAAACTCCGTTATTTTTGCAAATATCTCTCAAACGATTCGCGATATGAAAAAACATTAGGGAACAAAGTTGTAGAGAATTTTCTCCTCTACCGATTCGTTCATTCAATTTTCGCGTCAGATGAACGGTTTATTTGCTATTAAAATTACATTACAAACGGCTTTTTTGGTGTTACTAACGTATTTCTTGTTCAAAATGTTTGAAAAAGCGAGGTTCCGGTCTTTGGTAGCCAACAATCATGTCTGTAAAATTTGGTGCCGATCGGTTGAACGGTTCGACCTAAATAGTGAGAACACATTACAGCCAGACAGACACGTCAAATCGCCGTTATTTTGGCAAATATCTCTGCAACGATGCAAGATATGAAAAAAAAAAAAAAGAAACATAATAGAGCGAAGTTGTAGAGAATTTCCCCCTCTACCAATTAGACTATTCAATTTTCGTGTCAGATGAACGGTTCGTTTGCAATTACAATTGTATTACAAACGTTTTTTTTTTATTATTTATTTAATTTATTTTTTTATTTTTTTATTTTTTACTACCGTAATTTTTGTCCGATAAATTTGAGAAAGGGAGGTTCTGGTATCTGGCGGCCTACAAATACGTCTGTAAAATTTGGTGCTGATCGGTTGAACGGTTCGTCTTAAAAACAGGGACACGTTACGGACAGACAGACATCCCAAAATCGCCGTTATTTTTGCAAAATCTCTGAAACGATACGAGATATGAAAAAAACATAAGAGAGCAAAGTTGTAGAGAATTTTCTCCCCTACAAATTCGGTTATTCAATTTTCGTGTCAGATGAATGGTTAAGCCGTTATTTTCATTTAAATCTCGAGGTGTCAAAAGACGATCGCAAAGGCCCATTTTTAGTGTTACTGCCGTAACCTAAAGTGGGCCAAAATTTATTGGTGACTATGAAATTGTGTGCCGGACAGGAAGTCGAACCAGTATTTCCCGCTCTCAGCGATCGGTCGCGTAAATCCTTACGCTGTCTGGAAACACAACCCGAACCGACGCTGACTTCGATTTGTTTTTTGTTGTGGCCTTCAGTCTGGAGACTGGTTTGATGCAGCTCTCCACCCTACTCTATCCTGAACAAGATTCTTCAGCTCCTCATAAGACCGACAACCCACATACATCTGAATATGCTTACTATATTCGTCTCTTGGTCTCCCTCATCCAGTTTTCCCCCACACGCCTCCCTCCTACGCTAAATTTACGATTCCTTCATGTCTAAGAATGTGTCCTACCAATTGATCCCTTCTTTTAGTGAATGTATGCCAAAACTACTCGGTATGCCAAAACTATTCGGAACGATGTTGGATCAAATTCAGCTTCGGCCATCCAGATTTAGGTTTTCTGTGTGTTTCCTAAATCACTCCAGGCAAAAGCTGGGATGGTTCCTTTCAAAGCGCTCGACCGATTTCCTTCCCCACCCTTACCCAAACACCCGAGCTTAAAGCTCTGCCTCTAATGACCACGCTGTCGACGAGGCGTTAAACTTCCTTTCTCCTCCTCCAAAAATTCCTTTTCTCCCCAATTCTGTTCAGTACCTCTTCATTAGTTACGCGATCTACCCACCAAATCTTCAGCATTCTTCTGTAGCACCACATATCAAAAGCTTGTATCCTCTTCCTGCCTAAACTATTTATCGTTCAAGTTTCACTCCCATACAAGGCAATACTTAAGGCAAAGGCCTTCACAAAATTATTATTCGATGTTAGCAAATTTCTCTTTCCAAAAAACGCTTTTCTTCCCATTGCCATTCTGCATTTTATATCCTCTGTACTGCGTCATGTTATTTTACTCAAAATGTTTGAATGTTTGTTAAGCTCATGGGACTTAACTGCGGGGTCATGAGTCCCTAAACATACAAAGTACTTATAAACTAGCTTATACTAAAGACATCACAAACATCCATACTCGAAGAGAGATTCGAACCCCCGACTGGGAATGGCCTCGCGCATCGGAACATAGCGCCTCAATGGTGTTATTTTACTGCCCAAGTAACAAAACTCATCTGCCACCCATATTCTTTCGTTATCTATCTAATTCCTTCAGCATCGCCTGATTTTCTAATACTGCATTCCATCACCCCTGTTTTACTTTTGTTAATGTTCATCTTATACGCTCATTTTAGCACACTGTCCATTCCGTTCAATTGCTCTACCAGCTCCTCCGCTGACTGACTTCGATAGCCAAACATTATCCCATAACCATGACTACCCGTACACTTCATTACGTAATGCACAGGGAGAAACATTTATTACAGGATATCGCATGCCTTGCTTTGGGGTCAATATTATGTGCAGTGTCCATCCGTGTGTAGCGATGTAACAGATGTAAATGTCGTTCAGACATGCAATCATTTTAAAGGATGTAGTAGTTAGTGTGTGGCATGTGGTAGTCTTCACCGATAATGGAGGCCTGCGCTTTAAGTTTAATGGTTAACGTGACCGCTCGCGAAAAGCGTGAAACTTGTTCGAACTCCGATCTGGCGAAATTTTCGTAGGTCAGAAATAAATTATGCAGCTTATGTTGATTCATATTCTCCCCTGTGATTACATTTATTGTCACAAGAAGAGTTGTCGATAAGATGCGCGAAACTATAGGCCTATACCTAGAGGTCTGTGCGGATGCGGATATCCGCAGTATCACATAAAATTGTGACCGACGCTGATATCCGCAAGTTATATGCAGATAAAGAGCGAGGTATTTGCCCAGTACATTTGTCAAAATGTTAATTGAAAACTACAAGCTTGTGGACATTCTTGGAGTCCTTGCAGGGCCCAGGCAGAGCGGAAGTCTGTTGTCCTCATCCCCTGGCCACAGCGATCGTAGCAGTATCCGAGGGACCTGCGCCTACACAGTTTACGCGACCACGTCTTATCTGCGGTCTGTCAAGTGCTTTCTAGGTGGCAAACCAGCCCACTGCCCATCAGAGATGCCCTGCCAAATTTCCGCTACCTTCAGTTAGCGCTTTGTAGTGACCGAGTGACAACGTATATCGTAGTGAATATAGTGACAATTCTTCCTTAAAATGAACTCGATATTAATAGATACTATATCTTGTAAAGTGAAAAGAGGTGATTTGACAATTGTGAAGGAAAACAAATTGAAATCGTCAATTTTGAAAAAAAAATGAATACGTATTTGTTGACAAGGAAAATATCAACGATATAGTGGCCTGTGAACGGTACAGCAGCGCATAAAATACGAACAAAGATACAAATAGTCATGTATATGTATTAGATAAATGGTGACGGAAGTAATAAAGATTGACAAGATAATCAGATACGGTGTACAGTGAAAGTAAGGGATTTAGGAAAGTGCACAATGTTAGACTGTATAGGCTTGCCGTATCTGCAGCCGACATTGTCTCTTTTTGCTGACAGTTATCAATCAGAAGTAGACGGCAGTTTTAACACTTGAAATGACACGCTTTGCTTTGTGTCACATAACCTCTTGTGCGTTAATATGGAGAAAATAAAGCGTCACCTTTGTAAAAATCCGAAAGAACCGTTTTATTTATTTATTTAATGTAAACACAGTAACCTGGGGCATGGGGTGTGTGTGTTTGTCCTTAGGTTAGTTTACCTATGTTTAAGTAGTTTGTAAGCTACGGACTGATGGCCACGCAGTTTGGTTCGATAAATTTACAAACATTTGAACATTTTGTAAACACAGTAAAATCTCTATGTTCTAATGTTTGTAATTCTATGGGACCAAACTACGTTGGCCATCAGTCCCTAGACTTACAAACTACTTAAACTAAGTTAAACTAACCTATGGACAACACACACATCCATGCCCGAGGGAGGATTCGAACCTCCGACGCGGGAGGCCGCGCGATCCGTAACGTGGCGCTCAAGATCGCTCGGCTATTCCCGTGTGGCTCTCCTCTATGCCAAACAGTTTTAAGCACTGAAATTTAAGAAGATTAAACTGACGTTATGCTCCGCCCACACAGGCTCCGCAGCTCTGCTGTGTGTGTTCGGAGCGCCAATGTTTTTCTATTTGGAATAGCCTGTTTTGGAGTAGTTATATAACTGCTACTGTGATTCGAGAAGTCAAAAGTAGTTAATTTATCACAGAAATTTAAGTTCGTCTGCGGTTAAATTAAGGCTGGATAAGTTTATGACTCGTTCTGCAAACTGTTGACGTTTGGTGGTTAGTGGGGCACATTTATAACTAAGTAACTGTTCAAGTTTCGCTTTCTGGCGTGTGTACATCAGATTAGTTATCGCAGTGAATCTTCTCTGACGGCGTTATCCAATGTATCAAACTCACAGGCATGCAGAAGTGCTGTAATTGCCATGTGGACAACTTTTAGATGTACACACACGTTATCACGCCCCACATATCATTTCTTCAGTTCTTCTTTCACCCATGTTTTCTCGGCAAGACATATTGCTTTTCTGGCTGCCTTTGTCGTGTTTCTTGATTTTATAACCGCGTAATTTGGTGTAATTTTCAGTTTACTTATGTAATTGTTCCCCAGAAACATTTCATTTTTTTTATGTTTTCCTCACTCACCTGTTCTCTCCTACTTTTGTTCGTATATATGAGCTAATTTAATATACAATTGTATTTACTATTATTCACTGAACCACTGTTTGTTTCAACCTATTTGTTGAAAATTAATGTACAGTTATGTTTTAGTTACGGTGTTAAATGGTTGGACGTCTCTGTTTATAAAATACCTAAAAGCTACATGGACTTTGACTGACAGTTATCTTTGTAAAATCTTTGTACTCGAAGCACAGCAGCTGGTGTGATGTGGATAATCTGCAGTATTAAGTTGTCTGAAGATGGCCTAAGAAGCCGAAAGCTAGTTCACAACAAAAATAAATATAATAGGAGGTTTTCAGCCAATATCGCTTTCTTCTTTTAATTACATGATCGGTTTCGGTGTGCTAGACGCCATTTTCATACCTAATACATCAAGATATTTTACAAAATGAGCTGCATTATATATAGCCAAAAAATCTTATCTATCTACAATTACATAGTTACATACCTGTCGTAATTTTTTACATGACTTCACTGCTATTGTAACACTTTTTAACATAGCAAATTGGTATCATCCACAATGATGTGTCATCCAAATAAAATTTACATGTCAATAATAAAATGATTGAATCCATATAACTCAAGGTCTAAGTCAGAGGCACTTCAGAATCAAGAACAGTACTGAATGAATTGAAGCACAATTTTGACTATTAGGCGGGAAACCATATACAGAGATGTTAAATGTACAATAGATTATATATTACATATGGTCTTTGCCTCTGAGACATTCTTTTTTTACGTTAAATATCGTATACACACAAATTACATGATTACATAAAATACCATTTCTTAGACATTGCGTGTCATGCATAAATAATTTGTATAAAGTACAATGCTATGCACCACAGAGTATGGAGTGCTTTACTGTAGAAATGGAAAACAATGGTTCTATAAACCCCTTTCTGCCCGTCTCCTTCCCCTCTCTCGGCCCACCTTCTCCTCTGTGCCATTCCTTCTCTGTCTCCATCTCTTCCTCCCTATGTCGATGAACACGTGGTGAGCGGTGAAATAGTGCCGAAGGTTTTTTTTAATTATTATCTTTTTTTTTCAAGGTACCCTTCGCTTAGCATGCTACAATGTCTTGCGGAATATTAAAACCTCCACGGAAACATATACGCGACAACTTTTACTACGATTGGTCAAACGGTGTTGTTATCTGTTGTAAGCTACCATTCGCCATGGGCCGTGAGAAATATTACGTACGCTGCAGTCTTGACTTAATAAGTCTGTGTGGGTGTCTGTTTTTTTCTGACATGTTCGAAAGAGCTGACATAGTACCTAATTTTGCAGAGGCATTTATTTATTCCAGTCTTCTCTCTCTCTCTCTCTCTCTCTCTCTCTCTCTCTCTCTCTCTCTCTCTCTCTGTGCCTGTGTGTGCAACCATTTGAGGTGAAGTAGTGTTTTAAAGCTGATTGATCCTCAGCTTTTGAATTCGTCTGGTTGGTGTGGAGCAATTGAACCGTCCTCCCTCCCCTGCCCTGTGTAAGCCTCTTCATCTCCAAATACGAACAGCAACCTACATCTTTTTGCATCTGTTTACTATATTCGTCCCTCGGTCTCCCTCATTGATTTTTACCCTACACACTTCCTTCTAGTGTTGACGATGCCTTGATGTCTCAGAATGTGTCTCGACAACCTGTTCCTTCTCTTATGATATGCCAGAAACTTCTTTTCTCCCACATTCTGTTGAATACCTCCTCATTAGTTGTGTGTTCTTCCCATTTAATCTTTATCATTCGTCTGTAGTACCACATTTCAAAAGCTTCTGTCATATTTTTGTCTGAACTCCTTATCGTCCACGTTACACTCCCACACAATGTTACACTCTAGGCAAATGCTATCAGAAAGGACTTCCTACCATGTAATGATGCATGTCAACAAATGTCGCTTCTTCAGAAGCGCTTTTCTTCTCATAGCCCTTCGGCGTTTCATATCTTCTTTGTTTCGGCCATCAGAAGTTTTTTTCTTACCCCTATAACAAAACCCATCTACTACTTTTATTGTCTCATTAGCTAATCTAATTCCTTCGGCATCGCATGATTTGCTGATACTACATTCCATTGCCCTTGTTTTACTCTTATTAATGTCCATCTTATACATTTCTTTCAAGACACTGTCCACTCCGTTTATTTGCTCTTCCAGGTTCTTTATTGTTTCCGACACAATTACTATGTCGTCAGCAAACCCAAAAGTTTTTATTTCTTCTCTCTGAACTTTAATTCCCTCTCCAAATTTCTCCTTGTATTACTTCACAGCTTGCTAAATGCACAGATTGAACAACTGCGTCCCTTTCATGCCCTTCGATTCTAATAACTGCTGTTTTGTTTTTGTACAAGTTGAATATAACTCTTCGCTGCATATAATTTATCCCCTTTACCTTCAGAATTTGAAAGAGTGTATTCCAGTAAAACATTGTCAAAAGGTCTCTCCAGATCCACAAATGCTAAAAGCGTAGGTTTCCTTTTCCTTGACTTATCTTCTAAGATAAATCGTAATGTGAGTATCGCCTCCCGTGTTTCTACATTTCTCCTAAATCCAAACTTATCTTCCCCAAGATCGAATACCGCCAGTTTTACATTCGTCTGTAAATAATTCGTGTTTGTATTTTGCAACCATGACTTATTTAACTGATAGTTCTGTAATTTTGACATTTATCTCCACTAGCTTTCTTAGGAATTGGAATTAATGTATTCTTCTTTAAGTCGCAGGTTACTTCCCCTGCCTCATATATCTTACATACCAGGCGGAAAAGCTTCTTCATGACAGGTACTTCAATGACATTAGTAGTTCAGACTGAATATTACCATCTACTCTAGGGGCCTTACCCTTCAAAAAAAAAATATTTTGTACCTAGTTTCCTTCTTGTGATCTCTGAAATCGGATTCAAGAGGCATGCTTCAGCCTTGCACCCGGACCGACCATGTATGGTTAATTGTGGCATGTCAGTCCTTTGGTAGAGTCTTTGGTAGGCAAATGCAGCCTGCTACAATTTCCTATGACACTCAGCTGATTAAAGTATTTGTCTCCTCCCTGCCACCTACAGTGCTTCTGTGTTTTGATAGTTATGTGTACATCTTGTGTGTTACAGATGGGCAGTCTCGGAATTTGTACTGCAGCACGCTCTGGAGACAGATTACAAACGTGGCACGTGAAACGTGTTTCTGTTACATTTTGCTTATTATTAGTGCTTTTCCTTCGAAATCCATCGCTATGAATTTGTTTTTGTTTTGTTTCAGGCAGATATTTTAATGCTGTTGTCGCCGTCTTGAAAAAACGGCTTTAATAAATCACCAGTTTCAATAGTTGCATCATGAAGAGTACCAATGATCATCTTTGAAATACATTTCTTGTTTAATGTGTCTTAAAGGCCAACTCTAAAAGTTAAATAAATTTGAATTCGGGTTTTCTGGGAAAGTTTTTTAAGCGTTTCTTGGGCCTTGATTGAATAAACTTGGAATAGCTGTCTGTTTCATTCGGTTTGTAATTATGGCCATTTCAATTAGTCTTGTGGCTTTTAAGCTGAACTTGTTTCACTATGAAAGGTAGTTGATTATAATACT
Source organism: Locusta migratoria (assembly GCA_026315105.1). Classification (NCBI taxonomy): domain Eukaryota; kingdom Metazoa; phylum Arthropoda; class Insecta; order Orthoptera; family Acrididae; genus Locusta; species Locusta migratoria. Next base: position 206,907,371 of record CM048750.1, read on the forward strand.
AGAATTTTTGTCCGCACTTAAATGTTAAAAGGATTTGTTGAAATGTTTTATATATTAACAATTAAAACAATTGAGGCTGTTATGACGTAGTTCGTGTTCAGTCCCAATATTCCCCGGTCCTTCCATTTACAAACAACCAGGCGTCTTGGAGCGTGCCATGGGACTGAATTTGAGGGGGGGGGGGGAATCCGAAAAATGTGCGCTTGAAGCAATTAACTACGGTAAAACTGGAAAGATTCAAAGTGTTTCAGATGTGGTATTATGGCAAGATGTTGAGAATTAAGTATAAGTAAGTTCCGTTTGTTTATATAAACCACACGTGAACAGATACAAAAAGAAATATTTATTGTATAAAAATCTGCAACTGTTCAACTACTTATCTACATAACTTCCGAAATTTTGTAGGTACTTGTCATAGCGTGGGACAAGTTTTTGTGTGCAAACATGTTCTTTCAGCTCATCATCGTTGAAGTGTTGACCACCAAAGACAGATTTTAGGTGTAAGAAGAGATGAAAGGAGTCTACTTCTTCCTTTCACGTTACCGCCCGACCTCACAAGGCGAATGTGACCTAACAACTCTTACGGGAATTTCACTGCGACGTGTTTGATCATCCTCCGTACAGTCTCGCTTCTAGCGACTTTCTTCTTACACCTAAAACCTGTCCATGATGGTCAACAGTTCAGCGATTATGACGAGCTGAAATAACATGTTACCAGATGGTTAAATACACAGGCGGCAACCTTCTACGAAGAAGGCATACAAAGACTTCTGCCATGCTATGGCAAATGCCTACAAAATTTCGGTAGCTATGTAGAAAAGTAGTTTAATAGTTGTATATTTTTGTACAATAAATATTTTTCTGTATCTGTACCCGTTTGTTTTATAAAACCAAACGGAACTTACTTTGTGGACATACCTCGTATCCCACGTTGAGGCATCAGGGAATAACTTCAATGGTAGTGCAAGAAGCTGGTTACAAGTGCTTCTTTGAGATCAAGAGGTTGCCTTCGAATGGAATAGAAAACTGGTGATACCAATTCTCTCTCCCTCTTTTACCGAACCCCATCAATAAAGACTCCACGATTACTTCCTAAAGGTATAGGACCGTCATTGTAGGAAATACTGGTGTGGTAATCATCTGAAATACTACATTAAACCTCTCAGTATGTTAGAGGCAGAGACCACGTGGCTGCTGCTACCTGAGACGTTTGTGGTTTCTGCATGAAGGACGCTGTCACTGTGACATTCACGCGGCAACGTTCACCCAGAAGTTAGCGGCGCTGAGCTGTCGGAACAAGTTGATGGCCGCCCAGTTCTCTGGTTACACCGTGTCGTCCGCTTATGAATTACTGTCTGCAGTGATCCTCCAGGTAGCAGAGTCCCATATAGGCCAAAGAGTCACCACTTCACAAGCCATTCTATGGATATCAGACCCCCTTTTCCGTTTGTGCCTTAGTTGCCCGCGACTTCTGGTCATTCTTCCGTAAGCGCATTGCTGTCGGTAATTTCCGACAACGTAGGAGGGATGAATTCCACATATATTGAGCTGACAAAATTGTATTCAGCATGTATTATTTTTTCCTTTCGTGTGCCGGAGTACTGATAGATAAATATCACATCACACTGTGTGCGACTGATAACTATAATAAAGACTATTTATAACTACTGATGAGCGCATATCTGCACAACGAATCAGCAAATTATGTTGTTGTTATTGTTGTTGTGGTCTTCAGTCCGGAGACTGGTTTGATGCAGCTACTCTATCCTGAGCAAGCCTCTTCATCTCCTCATAAGAACGGTAGCCCACATCCTTCTGAATCTTACTAAATATGACCCTTGGTCTCCCTCTACAGTTTTTCCCCCACACTCTTCCCTCCACGCTAAATTTACAATTCCTTGATGTCTAAGAATACGTCCTACCAATCGATCCATTCCTTTAGTCAGGGTATGTAAAGAATTCGTTTTCTCCCCAATGCTGTTCGGTACCTCTTCATTTGTTACGCGATCTATTCAGCTAATCTTCAGCATTCTTCTTTAGCACCACATTTCAAAAGCCTCTATCCTCTTCCTGTCTATTTATCGTCCAAGTTTCACTCACGTAAAAGGCAACACTCCACGCAAATGCAATTTTTTTATTACTGACTCAATAATTACCATGAGAAAATTATTTCATTTTTAGCTAAGGAAAATGCCACTAGGTATATTTTGTTATTTCAAAGAAACTGACTGTAGATAAATGTTTTTAACAGCACTTGTTGAGCAGTATGTCTCTAAGATTCATTAACAAAACATCTAATTACAAAAATCTTTTAAGTGAAAAGTTGTAGTATGATATACGAACCACTCTGTTAAATGAAAAACACATAACACAATTGAAAATTTAAGGTCCGTATTGTGGTTATCGCGGACAGTAATAACTTTATAACTAAGCTGCAGTGCGAATGATTGGAACTGTTACCCTTAATTCCAGATGTAAAAATCCTGTTATAATGTCACAGTATTCGTCTCCAAAAATTTCTCCATAGAAATAACATGTTGCATGTTAACCCACAATTTCCGATTCCGTTTCCCTGATCACTTCATGCTCCTACCAAATGACAAACTACTCTACCCCACGATTCGCAGACGAACTGGCATGCTTCTCTGCAGGATAGCGATGACAATTTAGTATGATGATGATAATGATCGTGTGACCGTTAGACCCCCAACTGGAGTCGTGTGCAGCCTGTTCGGTGCAGTCACTTTAGCTTGCATGTCACTGAAGATGAAACGATGTTGAGGACGACACACCCAAGTCCCCGAGTGCAGAATATCTTCAACCCGACCGGGAATCGAACCGATGAACAGTCACAGTATTATTTGCAGAAGACCTGAATGGGGCTGCAAATTAGATATAAGGCCATTTTGTTGTGGTCTTTAGTCCGGAGACTGGTTTGATGCAACTCTCCACCCTACTCTACCCTGAGAAAGCCTAGTCTTATCAGAACGGCAACCCACATCCATTTGACCCTGCTTAATGCATTCGTCTCTTGGTCTCTCTATGCTAATTTTTTACCTACACACTTCCCTCCAATGTTAAACTCAAAATTCCTTGATGTTTTATAATGTGTCTTACCAATCTATTCTTTCTTTTAGTCAAGGTATGCCAGTAATTCCTTTTCTCCCCAATTCTGTTCAGCGATCTTCCCACCCAATCTTCAGAATTCCTTTGTAGCACCACATTTCAAAAGTTGCTATTCTCTTTCTGTCTGAACTATTTATCGTTCATGTTTCACTCCGGTACAAGGCAACACTCCACACAAATGCCTTCATAAAAGACTTCCCTACGCTTTTATATTCTGTGTCAACAACTTTCTCTTTTCAAAAGCACTCTTCTTCCTATTTCCATTCTTCATTTATATCCTCTGTACTGCGAATTTCATACTGCCCAAATAATAAAACCCATCCAACACCTTAATTGTCTCGTTATGTAATCTAATTCCTTCAGTATCGCCTGATTTTCTTAGACTACATTCCATTATCCTTGTTTTGCTCTTGTTAATGTTCATCTTACACGCTCCTTTCAAGAAACTGCCCATTCCGTTCAGTTGCTCTTCCAGGTCCTTTGCTGTCTATGACAAAATTACAATGTCATCGGCAATCCACAATGTGTTTATTTCTTCACCCTGAACATAAGGTAAACTCGAGCAAAAAAATCAAGATTTGTTGAGATGCGTCGAATATAGTTTTCATACCTGATAGTCAGTACAGCGTGCATAACTTGGACCGGCCTAGTGAAAACGCAACGTAAAACTACTGATATTTAGATTCACATGGAACGGCGAATTCAAATTTCTCTTCATCAGAGTTTTAATAACTTGTAAGTTAAAGTTCTCAGCTTTACCGTATCAGACTTCGATCCTGACCGATCCTATACAATCAAAGAGTAATTGAAATACCAATCCCTTACTTATCTACTTAGTCTTGAATAGCAGATCCTTGTGAAAAGTAAAATTTTCAAGACAACTAATAGTTCAAAACTAGATAAGCAGTTCCGTAAAATTCTCTCAAAATTTTGTTGTCGGAAATCTTTCAATTGTTTTCATAAACCGCGGATATGTTCCATAAATCGGCTTTAAAAATATCGATTCATAAAACTTGAACATACTTTCTTCACATTAAACAAATTATTCATTCGTTCTGAAAAAGCTATACAAAGTTTGAATAGGCTCTGTAGCAAACTTCAGAAATTAACTTCAGTATAGCAATTAAATATTCGTATCTCATAATAACCGACATATGTCTGTTCAACACACTGACACTTGAAGTAAAATATCGACTTTTATTTTACGTGACAAATGCATATCATCATTAGAACATTCTCATGGTAAATCAGTTCGTGGCATTCATATTTAGCAAAACTTCGTTTACGTTCATTTTCTTCTTCTTTATTATGAGGGTTGGCAACGGCGTTTCTTACCAAAATCTTGTCTGGGCCCGCGGCTGTCGACCCGCGTCGTTTGATGACCAGTTATATGACCTTTGATCTCGGCAAAGAAGATTCTGTACTCGTGGAATGCACCGTTGTCACCGCACATGAAACATAAGAAAACACATATTTTTTGATAATCATATAGTAAAAATCATTAACATTAAAAAATCATTAACAGCAGCATAAATAAACATGTTTTACTTGCAAAACTGAGCTGATGTAAGGTAGTAGCGGGTTAAGCTTTGGTCCCACTCCCCCTGTACAAGAGGGTGTATAGCGTGGCAACGGGAAAGGCAGGGGCGGGGGGATGTGTGGGAATCGCAACGGAAAAATAGCCGCCAAAGTGAATTTAGTGTAAAATGGGACGGATATAGTATTTAAGGTATGTTTTTTGTTCTGAGCATTATTCATTACTTGCCGCTGAGTTCCTCGAGAGTTGTGAATTTGTCGAGTTTAAATAAGCAATAGAAGATTCTCATTTCTCCATGATGGTGGTATAACCTGCAAAATCAGTTATCTTAATGAACTACGATTTGCGATCTTACTTGTTGTTTTAGTCATAAATGAATAATTATTTTAGTTCCGTCAATCGATCTATTAACTGTTAATCATAACAATGCACAGTAGTTACACCACCGCCCGCGTAGAAGTATATGAATAAGTTTGAAGAATAATGCAGTCGTAATATTTAGTACCAAGTGGAATTTATCTAGGCCTAGCAAATTGTGAAACAGATGACTAATGAAATGCTGGAGACTTTGGTGAGTCTTTCAAAATATTGAAACTGGTTTGTGGCATTTTTGCCGACGCAGTTTCTACCATACACATACAACACACTTAAAATATATCCGGGAGCTAAAAATCAACCACAGAAGCGAAAATCTTTACGTATAAAAGTCAGTTGTTGTGCGTTATTCTCGATAAAATTCGAAAATGGTTTAACCGATTCCATCCTTTTTCGGTTTCTCGCTTTGATACAGGAATGGTTTGTATATAAAAAAAGGGGGGGGGGGGGGACTTCGGGGAACTGCTGAAAAAAAAAGTATCAGCATAGTCCCTTCTGATTAGAGACGTATTTTATACAGTTCCATACCGTTTATCCAATTGCGATAAAATTTTGCACACTTCATCTTCAAAACAAAAGTAATGGCACTGTCTACATAAAATTTCGTATGGTGGCTGAACAAGGGTACATTACTTACAGACGTCAACACCAGTGTACTGTTATGTTCCGGTCTTGATCAAAATTGCACACTTCGCCTTTAAAACAATGAGAAAATCTCTGTCTACGTAATATGTCATACGGTGAGTGGCTGAGGGTACCTTCGACACCCTTTCACGATTACAATGAAAGATAAAGTATACATACTCTGAAGAGCCAAAGAAACTCGCACACCTGTCTAGTATCGTGTAGGGTTCCCGACAAGACGCAGAAATACTGCAACATGACATGGTAAATGACACAACTAATGTCTGAAGTAATGCTGGCTGGAACTGATATATGCATCTTGCAGGGCTGTCCATAAATCCAAAAGAGTACTGGATCTCTTCTAGACGTTGCTCAATAATGTCCAAGTCTGAATGGACGCCGGCCGCGGTGGCCGAGGGGACTGAGGTGCGCCAGTCACGGTCTGCACGACCACTATGGTCGGGGGTTCGAATCCCCCCTCGGGCATGGATATTTGTGCCGTCCTTAGTACTAGCTAGTTCATAAGTAGTTTGTAAGTTTAGGGACTGATGACCCTGTAGTCAAGTCCCATAAGCTGTACAAACATTTGAACATTTCTGAATGGTGACCCTCAGAGGAATTTTAACTAAGAAGAATGCACTGGAATATATTTGTAGCAATTCAGGACATATTGGTGTGGCATTGTCCTTCTGGAATTGCGTAGTTCGTCGAAACGCATAATGAACATAAATCCATAGAGGTGATGAGCCAAGATCCATACGTACGTCCCACCTGTCAGAGATGTATCAAGACATATCACTCCAACTGCATACTCCCAACAACATTACAGAGCTCTCAGCCGCCCTCAGCAGCTCATGAATCCATGAGCGTGTCTACATAACAATACACGTCCATCAGCTCGATACAATTGAAAACGAGACCCCGCGGAGCAGGCAACACATTTCCAGTCACCAACTGTCCAAAGTCGGCGTTGACGCGCCCAGGACGGCGTAAAGCTTTGTTTAGTCACGAAGGGTACACGAGTCGGCCTTTGACTCCGTAAGCCCGTTTAGATGATGTTTCCTTGAATGATTCGCACTATTACACTTGTTGATGGACCTGGCTCAGCATGGAAATCCACGGAATTTGTCACGTTGAAATACTCTCCTCAGATTGTCCTTATTCCAGTCGTAATTATTCTACAGAATGGAGACAACAACTTTATGGTAACCGAAATAGGGATAAAACAAGAAAGTTGCTGCAGAGGGGTATTGGTGTAGTGTTTATTTCACCAAACTAATTACACAAGCAGTTGGGTTCAGATAGTGTAATGAGCAGGCAGTGCAACGCAACAACAACGTGGCTTACCCGAAGCTATGGCATGGAGAGCCATCGGAATATTGGAAGCGCGACAGACAGAGGTAGGTGCCTGCAGCTATTAGTGTCCCAATTACCAGGACTTGGGCGCGATTTCAGACAACAGGAACCGTCAAAAGTAGGCAAGGCCAAGGTCGTTCAAGGGTAACAATTATCTCCGGTTAACAGCCCGTCAAGACAGTAAGCTAAATGCAAATCAGCTGCAACGCACCCTCCAGGCATCAACCGCAGTATCAACAAAGTATGTCTATGTATGTGAACGTGGAAGGGCTACCAACGTATAGTTATTTTCTATCTCCAACGTATTACTAAGACAATCCTTTATCTGTTAGTATTTTATTTTCATTCAATATCTGTCGCAAATATAAATAATAATGACAATCATATTACAGTAATCAACCCTCTTAATTTTCACATTATTAACGGAGTAAGCGTTTCGAAATCCATTGTTCAGAACCAAAAGTCTTTTGAAACCCCATAATTACATTGCAGTGCAAATTTTTATGATAAATACTTTGGCATACCTTCAACTTTAGCGCCTTGACCATTCTCTGTCAAATTACCTTCGCTTATTTACAGTTAATAAAAATCTTGTAATAATAATAACATTGTTGTTCTGTAATACGTTGCAATAACCCGTATTATTACAAGAATATAATAACTAACATTTGAAGTTATGTAATGTATCCTTAACAGTTTGACAATCAGTTTGTAGCAAAACAATACCGATGTTTCATTATTTAAGAATTTCAAATACTTAAACAAACCAACACTGCACTAATATATTTTGCATAATGTTTAGTATACAATTTTATTCGATCTATAAATATTTGTAACATTATTTTTCTACCGATGCAAATATATCATGTAGAAGATAATAACTACAAGTCAAACATGCAGAAATGTACTTCCATTTAGTACAAAGAACGGCTAAAGTCTCGCTCAGTGGCATGAGAAGCGTCTCGGTGCGTCCGTAGCAGCGTTAGGTTAGCAATGTATGATCTGTACGAAACAGTACTGGAGTGAGTTTTAACCTTCCTTTTACGAGGCCAATTACTTTTACTGACTGGACAGGAGTACATCGAAAAATATTATTATTTTTACGAATATGTCATGATTTTCAAGGTTGTGGTTAGGCAGGAACCTAAGAGTACAGTTTAAATTGTTGCGAGTGAACAAGTGGATGTTATGATTTTTACGAATAGGTCATGATATTAAAGGATGTGGTTAGGCAGGAACCTAAGAGTACAGCTTCAATTGATGCAATCGAATGTTATGATTTTTACGAACATGTCGTGATTGTAACGAATGTGGTTAGGCAGGAATCGAAGAGTACAGATTAAATTGTTGCTTTCGCTCTACCAAATTATGACATTTAAAAAATCGTAGTAATTCGTATCATGTTAGAGATAGTTGTTACGTAAATCGAAATGCGTATGCCTAAGTGTTACATCTGAACAGAAAGACATTGCATGTGGAGAAGCGTAGTATTATAGTGTGCAATGCTGTGATTCGAAAATAAAATCACAGAAAAGTGATACTAACACATTCATTTTCACATCTTGTAAGCATTGTGTGCCGCCATTCATCCTAGTATCCACAGCGACTGTTGCCAACACTAGCGCACTACGTCACGTAATTACATTAGGCCATGCCGCCAGTCGAGACTTTTACCCAAAGAACCCAGGCTGCCAAATTAGTTTCAGGACAACATGAATACCGCGAAAAAGCTGATCAACGCAACAATTTTGACTACATCAGCAAAACTGGTAATGAAATTAATATTAATTATTAGAAGTTCTGTTGGTGTTGTAGCGGTCCCATTCTAACTAATAAGTAGGATCGTCAGAGCGCGGAGGCATATGCCGTGTCACCCGTTAAAACCACAAATCGTTTAGCCCACAGAAACTCAGCGGAGGAATATCAGGATTGGAGTCGTAACGAATGTCGACGGCATTCAAGTTTTGTGTTCAATCGGACAATCCTCGTCTATGGAGAGAACTTGGAACTCGGAACAATCCTGCTTGTGTGAAGGAAACATCACCATATCATGGTGGTGGAATGTTGTAGAGACGGTCGTACAGACCTCTATGTGGTTTAAAATGGCGCTTTGACTGCTCAGAATAGAGACGAGATCCTTAGATTTTTCGTTGTGCCTTATGCTGGTGCCACAGGAGATGGATTCCTTCTAGTGACGATAACGCCCCTCCCCACAGAGCTGCACTGGTGGACTACATGATGGAACCTGTGAGAATTGACCGAATGAAGTAGCTAGCTTGTTCACCGAACTTAAAACCGATTGAGCATGTCTGGGATGCACTTGGCAGACGCATTGCAGCCATACCGCATCTCCCAAAACGGTTGCAGACTTGGATATTGCATTGATAGGAGAAGGGCCAATTATGCCTCAAGAGCTGATTGATAACCTCATACTATCCGTGCCACACAGGAGTGCAACTGTACTGGCGCTTCGAGGTGATCACACACTATATTAGAGGACAACAAGCATGACATTTTCACTGTTATGACAGCCTCAAGGTGCATCTCTCTAAGTAAACGCCACGTAAATCTCAAGTAAAGAGTTGCGACATCAAAATATCGTACTGAATCACACACAAATTAAATTCAATATCTGAATAAAAATACGTTACCATATATATATTGTGTACAATATCTCACCTTATCAGCTAATTGTGTTGAACTATTTTGTTTGTAACTTTTTAAAGGTTTCCCTCATTTAGATACAACTATCAAATCTTATCTATGCACAGAGGCAACCATACCTGATTGCAAGATCTGTTTATCCAGTTGCATTGTAAGAAAATGTGTCAAATTCGAAAATAAGACATGATGAATGAATGGCATTGTCGTTTAGGTTGTTTTGCCTCTATCTCAAAGTGTAGACTATAGGGAGGGCTCGCTTGATAAATTCGTACGGGGCGGCAAAAGCCCTAGGATCTGTCCTGGTCAACATTAATACTGAGTCACTACTGAGATGTAGGAATGCAGAAGACTTCCCAATGTCGTAGAAACATCTTACCGAACAATACAGTGCTTACAAATGCATAGGATCCCGCGACTTGGTTAGTTGACATAAATGTTTTCTGGGTGTCGAAACGCGCCTCGTTAAAGATGGCTATTAGTAAACCAAAAATTGTGTCGGCTGCAGTTACTGTGACCGAAAAATTGTTTGTTTCAGTAATAGCCATCTTCACAATATGGCGTGTTTTGGCAGCGAGAAAACTCTTATGTCAACACAGTGTTTCCGTAAACTCATTCTTTCTCATCCTGTGTTACTGATTCTTCTGCGTCATGGTTACAAACAGTAGGATCCTTCTCCCATGACCACGTAATTGACATAGAAAGTAACTGTTATATGAAAATCTTGACATATCAAGAAGTGAAAGTTAATTTTACTGTTGCAAATAAAATATTTATTTTACTAATCACGGTAACTCAAATGTTCAAATGTTTGTTAAGCTTATGGGACTTAACTACGGGGTTATCAGTCCCTAAACTTACAAACTACTTATCAGATAGCTTATCCTAAGGACGGCACAAATATCCATGCCCGAGGGGGGATTCGAACCCCCGACCGTAGTGACCGTGCAGACCGTGACTGAAGCGCCTCAGTCCCCTCGGCCACCGCGGCCGGCTAATCACGGTAACTTAAAGTACTATTTCATATATGTAATCTAACAGTCATCATTATCTTTTCCAGAAGGAAATTCATTAAATAACAAAAGCAGTTATTGTGACACAGTAATATATAAAATTCTAAGGTATTGTTACATTTCAGATGCCTTGTTGATGTGTTCTCTTGATCTAGGCTTTTGTGTTTCTGTAGTTGCTTTATTTAATTTTTGTTAGTTGTAATGTTATTTGAACTTTCTTATTATATTGCCTGGCAATGCAATATGAACGATACAGGTTACAAAATGTTCAAATGTTTGTTATGCTTATGGGACTTAACTGCGCGGTCATCGTCCTACAACTTACAAACTACTTATGAACTAACTTATACTAAAGGCCACACAAACATCCATGCCCGAGAGGGGGATTCGAACCGCCGTCGGGGAACGACCTAGCGCATCGTAGCACAGCGCCTCAATGCGCTTGCCACTCCGCCGCGGCGCAACAAGTTACAAATCACTCATACATTATCTCAATCATTACGGTGCCGCAATTAACAGGAGGTTTTTTTGTGACTGTAATTGTTCGATGTAATAATAGTAAGTAGTACTCTCTTGCCTTTGCGCTCCCGTGGCTGCATTAAAAATTGTCGTGCAAAAAAATCAGCCAACAGACTGAATTCAGTCAGCACTTGAAAAGAGGATCTATATTCCGAAACTGGTAGTGCACCATTTTGTACAGGTAAAGGACCTCCGTAATTACAACTGGAGAGGATTTATTCACCACGGAAAACAATTAATTTTATAATATTTTGTGATTGGTTTCGTCACAGACGGTTACTTAACTATAAAATTCGGTGTAAGCACGCATCCAAATTTAATTACACGCAGTATTTAAGATACGTAGAAGTCTAAAGTCGTCTATTTTTTTATATGATCACGAAGAGTTACTAGAGTTCCCAGTTTGCCTCCCTGCTCTGCAAGATAGCACGCTTGTACGTTACCCCCACCGTCAGTTACTTAATCATTCCATCCTGGTCAGTTCTAAACGAAATCTCATTTACAACCGATCCAAATACCTAACATTACACATCTCCGTACACCAACCAAGTACGACGGGTGTTCAAATGAGAAGGTACGAAACAGCACTGTGGGTCCTTATTCAAAAGTAATCATCAGAGGCCTGAGCAAAACTACGCCACTGTTTAACGAGCCGAAGGATTCCCTGTTCCCAGGATTCCTGTGGCTATGACAAGAGCCAGTCTACTGTGTCCTTCAGTTAGTCGCCGAAGTGCATCCATTTGAGAAGTTTTTTAGCGGACAAAACAGATGGAAGTTACAGGGCGACGTGTTCGGGTTGTAGAGCGAATGAATCAGAATCAGAATTTTATTGTCTCATAACATACAACTTATGTCATTTATTTAGTGTATAGGAGACTCGTCAGTTTAAAATAATAATATATGCGTACAATGTAGTTCCAAAAATCAAGTGCATATAGGTTTTTATTATGCTCAAATACTCAGATTATCATTTAAGAATTCATCAAGTGAATAACATTATTCATGTACCAGAGTGCTGTATAATTTTCTCTTCATTGAGTCAGTTTCAACATTTCGAAAATGGTTTTTTTTTTTTACGTATATTTTTCATTTTGTGGAGCTTGGGCATACAGATTTAATCTGTGTGTAGGAAGCATGAAACTTTCTTTGTTCCTCGTTTCATAACTGTGCTGGAAGTTATTGTGAAAAAAGAATTCGGGATTATTATTTATCATCATCATTAGAGACTGATTTTGCCTTTCAGCGTTCACTCTGGAGCATAGTACCTCTAATAAAATTCCTCCATGATCCCCTATACAATGCTAACATTGATGCGTCGTCTGATGTTATGCCTTTTACTTCAAAATCATTCTGCACCGAATCTAAGTACTTTCTTCTTGGTCTACCTCGACTTCTCTTACCCTCCACTGACGAGCTCATGAGTATCTTAGGTAACCTTGCTTCTCCCATGCGTGTAACGTGACCCCACCATCTCAGTCTGTTCGCTCTAACTGCTTCATCTATGGTGTTCATTCCCAGCTTTTCTTTGATTTATGGACACTCTCCTGCCATTGTTCCCATCTATTGGTACCTGCAATCATTCTTGCTACTTTCATATCTGTAACCTCTATCTTATGAATAAGGTAACCTGTATCCACCCAACTTTCACTCCCATACAACAAAGTTGGTCGAAAGATAGAGCGGTGCACTGCTAGCTTAGTCTTGGTACTTACTTCCTTCTTTTAGAAGAGAGTAGATCTTAGATGAGCACTCACTGCATTAGCTTTGCTGCACCTAGATTCCATTTCTTTCGCTATGTTACCATCCTGTAAGAAAATACATTCCAGGTACTTGAAACTGTCTACCTGTTCTAACTTTGTTCCTCCTATTTGGCACTCAATCTGTTTGAATCTCTTTCCCACAGATATTACTTTAGTTTTGGAGATGCTGATATTCATATCATTATCCTTGCACCTCTGATCGAGCTCTGAAATATTAGTTTGCCAACTTTCAATCGAATTGGCCATTACAACTACGTCATCCGCATATGCGAGACTGCTTATCTTGTTTTCACCTACTTCAATCCCGCCCTGCCAGTCTACTGTTTTCAACATATGATCCATGAATAGTATGAACAACAGTGGTGACAGGTTACAGCCTTGTCTTACCCCTGAAACTACCCTGAACCTTGAGCTTAATTTACCATCTACTCTAACTGCTGCCTGACAGTGTACGTAAAGCCCTTTGATTGCCTGCAAAGTTTGCCTCCTATACCATAATCTTGAAGAACCGACAGTAGCTTCCTCCTAGGAACACGGTCATAAGCCTTTTCCAAATTTATGAAACATAGATACAATTCCCTGTTCCACTCATAGCACTTTTCCGTTACCTGCCGTAAGCTAAATATCTGGTCCTGACAGCCTCTAAGAGGCCTAAACCCACACTGATTTCCATCTAACTTGTCCTCAATTAATACTCGCACTCTCCTTTCAACAATACCTGAGAAAATTTTGCCTACAACGCTAATTAAAGAGATACCTCGATAGTTGTTGCAATCTTTTCTGTTTCCATGTTTGAAAACTGGCGTGATTACCGCTTTCGTCCAGTCTGACGGAACCTGTCCCGATTCCCACGCCTTTTCAATTATCCTGTGTAACCATTTGAGACCTGATATTCCACTGTATTTGACGAGTTCCGGCTTAATTTCATCCACCCCAGCCGCTTTATTACACTGTAATCTACTGACCATTTTCTCCACTTCCTCAAATGAGATCCTGTTTCCATCGTCGTTCCTATCCCATTCTACCTGAAAATCTGATACATCATTGAACGTTTCACCTACATTGAGTAATTCTTCAAAATATTCCCTCCATCTGCCCAAGGCATCCACAGGATTGACTAGCAGCTTTCCTGACCTGTCCAAAACACTTGTTAATTCCTTCTTCCCTCCCTTTCGAAGATTGCTAATTATGCTCCAAAACGGTTTTCCCGCAGCTTGGCCCAGAGATTCTAGCTTGTTTCCTAAGTCTTCCCATGATTTCTGCTTGGATTCTGTAATTATCCGTTTGGCTTTGTTTCTTTCTTCAACATAACTTTCTTTGTCTGCCTGATTTCTAGTATGGATCCATTTTTGATATGTCTTCTTTTTCTTTTTACAGGCTGCCTTGACTGTGCCATTCCACCAGGCTGCCTGCTTCTTCCTACATTTACACCCTACTGTTCCAAGACATTCTCTAGCTGCTTCCAGTAGTGTGTCCCTGTACCTTGACCATTCTTCTTCCAGTGACTGTAAATCATTACATTCCACTAACTGGTACCTTTCCGAGATCATTGTGATGTATTTGTGCCTAATTTCCTTGTCTTGAAGCTTCTCCACTCTTATCCTTCTACACATGGACCTGACTTTCTGATCTTTTGGCCTCACAAAACCAATTTCACTGCAGATTAAATAATGATCAGTATCATCAAAGAACCCCCTGAAAACACGTGTGTCCTTGACTGTCTTCCTGAATTCCTGATCTGTTATTGTATAGTCAATGACAGATCTGGCTCCCTTCCTTCCCACGTATAGCGGTGAATGTCCTTATGCTTAAAGGAGTTTGTGATAACTAAGCCCATACTGGAACAGAAATCCAAGAGCTGTTTCCGTTCCTGTTGGCCTCCATATCCTCTCCAAACTTACCCATGACCTTTTCATAACCTTCTGTTCGATTTCCTATCCTGGCGTTGAAATCACCCATGAGTAAAACACTATCCTTCACTCTAACAATTACATCAGATGCATTGTAAAATCTGTCCATCTCATCTTGATCTGTCCCTTCACAGGGTGAATACAATGCCACAATCCTAATTTTCTTACTGGAGATGGCCAAATCTATCCACATCAGCCGTTCATTTACATACCTTATTGCAATTATGCTGGGTTCGATTGCTTTCCTGATGTAAAATCCTACACCCCACTGTGCTCTTCCTACTTTAACTCCTGACAGGTAGACCTTGTATTCTCCGACTTCGTCCTCTTTCTCTCCACTTATTCTAACAGCTGAAACATCTAACTCCATCTTACTTGAAGCCTTCGCCAACTCTACCTTCTTCCAATTGTAATCCCCATAGATATTAATAGCTCCCCATCTCATTCCAGATCGTTTGCCAAGTCGTATCTGAGGAGTCTCTGGTCTGTCAATTAGAGGTGGGACTCCATCACCTCCAAAGGTCCGAGGCATTTTGCTCTGATTGTTGCCAGCATGATATTGAAGTACCTGGGAAGCAGGTTGCTAGCCTTACTTGCTCAGGGCCCCACTGGGTTTTACCCCTAACGGTTGAGGGACTAACCGGTGGATTTGGTAGTCTTTGCCGTCTGAGCACAAAGGTGGCCAGGACTCAGAATATGTCCGAGATGCCCAACCTTCTTCCAAAGTAATTGGTATCCCAACTGTCAAGACCACTTACTTGGCCACTCATACGTTGACCGTGGTTCATGAACTAGGACATGACTACAGGAACCCACACCATGAACCACATTATTCTTTATGAAAAGAATTATTTCAAATAGGTACAATGAGGAAAAACTCCGTACATTTAGATCTCTTAATTGTGTTCGACAGAATTCTCTTGGCTTTACACTACACGTGTTTCTAATAACTTTTTTTGCCGGGTTAATATTCTCGTCACGGTGCTACCATTTCCCCAAAAGATGATACAATATCGCACAATTGTTTCAAAATAGCTAAGGCACACTATTTTTCTTGTGTCTTACACTGGCCAGGATGGACATAGCAAATGAAATGCTGTTTGTTTCTTAGTTAGTCTGCATGTGAGGAAAAAATGTTCAAATGTTTGTATAGCTTATGGGACTTAACTACGGGGTCATCAGTCCCTAAACTTACAAACTACTTACGAACTAGCTAACACTAAGGACGGCACAAATATCCATGCCCGAGGTGGGATTCGAAACCCCGCCCGTAGTGGCCATGCAGACCGTGACTGGCGTGCCGCTGTCCCCTCGGCCACCGCGGCCGGCTGCATGTGAGGACCAGAATAGAGTTATGGCCAGTTGCATTCCCAAGAATTTAACTTGATCTCCTTATGTAGTTCCTGACTACTGTGCTTAATCTGTATATTATTTAATTTATACTGTTGTGTCTTAAACAACATTAACTGTGTTTTTGTTATATTTAGTCTTAGACCATTTAGATGGAACCAGACATCTAGGTTTCCTAGGTTTCCTAGTTTCCTGACGTGTCATCGACAAATCTTCAAGCTGCTGCCACTTGGACTTGGCCAAAAGACTTTGTGGGACGCTGGAGACGTGTGGTCGAGTGTTATCATGGAGGAGAATCACTTCCTCCATGCGCATCCCAGGCCGTTTTCTATCGACGTGTCGACGTATTCTTCGCGTCCCTAGATCAGTATCATCAGTATCATTAGTTATCCCAAAGCAGCATATTCAAATTTCAACCAGTTGTTAACACGTTTCGTATATTTTCATTTGAATACCCCTTATATTATTACCAGCAAACTTGTCGCAGTAAAATCGCACACTCATATTCCCTCTTGGTGAAGGTCACACGACGAACAGCAGAGGAGTGACGCGGTCCGTGCTCATTCTAAACCTTACCATAGTATTTATGTTTAAAATAGCAAAGACAGCTTAGAACAATTACTGAGCATCTACAGACGCTGGACTATACCCGGGCCGCTGAAACATTGCACTTGACGTTTCGCGTTACGGCGAGTTAAGTTGGCTACGCTGCTATAGCGACGTTGCAACACTAACCTCTAAACACACAGCAGACGAAACGGTTTTCAGTTGCATGTTGTAAGTGTAAGCTATTAAGCAATAAAAGTGCATACAATAATTTTTTCTTGGGCTGCTACCACAAAGCAGCAATTAATTAACGGCATTCTAATGTAGACAAGAGCACAACAAAATACACGCTTTTAATAACGGAGCAAAGAGATATAGAAAATAAGCATTCGATCGTGACAGCTACAAAATAAACAACAATCAGGATGGTAACTTCTCTCTCTACGTTTTATAATCACAATGCTTTTCATTCACGAATTTACGGCGACAATGGTGTAATTCCATCCAGCTCCCCATCTTCACTGTTGTCACAGCCAAAAGCGCCTTCATCGTCGTCATCACCAAGACAAATCATTAACTGTTCATAATCACTGATGATCCCTTCCATTTCTGCGCTGCCGAAGTCAGTTTTTCAACGTGCTCGACTTTTTTTTCTCTCTCAAGCAGCAGCATCCACATTAGAAACAGCTTCACACAACAGCCTTTCCACCTCTTTTATTGTGAAAGACTTATTATTGTTCCTTATGTTATTCTTACGTCACTCCATACTAATTGTATAGGGTTCAAATGGCAATGACATGGGACAGCCTTATTACATTGTGCCCCTTCTTGTTTGTGATTTAGTCTAGTACATAAGTGGGTGTAATAGGCTTATTTTGTTTTACGAGCGAATATAAAAGAAGTTTTGACACTGACATATCTGCAGCAATATTTATTTCTTGTAGCCACTGAATCATAACTTCTTTCCCATCGTTTGAAGCGAGAATGAACTTCCTGCTCAGAGCATATGCTTCGAAGTTTTTATTCATACTAAATTGAGAACTTAATCGGAGAACGTCACTAGACAAACGTCTTTTGGGTCACATTATTCAATTAATTGAACTCGGAAAGTCAACTCAAACCACCCACAGAAAAACAAAACGCAGCGAAAAAAACACTCGGTAGACACGATACACAACGTTATTTACGGTAGTACTGAACAAAGCCGGCAACGCGGGAACTTTGACGTCACGGCACGTGACCAACGGACGTGTTTACCGCGCTGTGATTGGATCGTTCCTTGCGACTAGCGCCTCGCGCTTCTCGATCTTCACTTGTTATTTATAAACGTCAAGTGCAAAGTTTCAGCGGCCCGAGTATATATACTATGAACACCATGCAGTTGTTTCAAGTTGGCACCAGAGAGTACGTGTTAACATCGAGATGTAAGAAGACTTGGACTCTGCATTACAGTATATTACAAGTTTTTCTTCGCGACGGTCAACACAAATGATTTCAGACTTTCAAAGAAGCCAACTCTGGAATAGTCAAGAATTCGATACAACACGTTCACTTTGACCAATGACGTAATATAGGAAGCAAACATATCGAAGTAATAACATTTGAACATCTGACGTCTATTAAGACATATATCGATTATTAATATAACAAAGATAATATTATAAACGACTTTACAGATAAATAATTATTAGCTAGTTTAAGAAATATGTATCATAAATAAAACAAATCATATCTATTACATAATTGTATTTTTATTTATTAAAAAAACGTCTAGTTTACGATAAAATTTTTAAAAGGTACCATATGACGCTATTTCATGAAATAACTATATCGTATTCTTGACTTGAGCAGGGGAAGGTCAAGAATATTTTTCGATACAATTTTTAAATGATACCGTAGGACGCTACTTCATGAAATAACTATATCGTATTCTTGACTTGAGCAGGGTAAGGACACAAATTCACATAAAATAAAAACGAACAATAAACTATATTACTTATTGTCGAATGAAAGCAATCAATTTCTCAGTTTAAACTTTTATCTTTAGATTATAACAAAATCGTCGAATCACTTCAATCAATAGAGAATCGAGATATCAATTGTCTATCTTATATGTAATCAAATACCGTATGCAAATAATTCCATATCTTTGATACAAAAAAATTAATATCATCTTCATACATATACATGAACATCTTTGACTTATGACGTCATTGGTCAAAGCCGACGGGTTGTATCGTAGACCAGACTTGACCCGCCAACTCAATAGTACGCAGTTAGTGGGAATATCTGTGATGAAAACCGTTGCACTGTTCGACGTTTCACTAACGACAGTATCCTTGGTGACAACAGCGTACACAAAACAAGGCAAGAGGAACAGTGGGCAAAACCTGAACTGACAACGACCAACGAGCGTTAATGACGATTGTGGCCAGACAACGTAAAACGACCACTGTAAAATCGACTGCAGAGCTCACCACTGACTTGCATATTACTCTTCCAATAAAAACAGCGCGACTGGACCTTGACATTCGTGGGACCACTGCATTTCTAAACTCCTAATTTCGAAGCCAACGCAAAGCTGCAAAGGAAATTGTACCATGATGATAAAATCTGGACACCTGACTGGAAGTATGTGGTACAGTCCCATGAAAAATAGTTCACATCGCTTCCCCAAAACAACCGGGTTTATCGAAAACACCAAACGATTCCTGCTTCCGACATGCAAACATAAGTGAGCTTTCGTCATGATTTCGATATCTGTATCAAGGTATTAAACTGTTCCAATCATTTCCCTCAATGGCCGGATAACTGTAAATGAATATCTCACCATCCTCGACAGCAAACTGGTTTCCATAACTAACAGTTTGCTAACAGATAATGCCATATTCCAAAATGACGAGCCGGCCGCGGTGTCCGAGGAGACTGAGGCGCTCCAGTCACGGTCTGCACGGCCACTACGGTCGGGGGTTCGAATCCCACCTTGGGCATGGATATTTGTGCCGGCCAAGTTCGTAAGTAGTTTGCAAGTTTAGGGACTGATGACCCCGTAGTTAAGTCCCATAAGCTTAACAAACTTTCGAACAAAATGATGATTTCGCCCTGTTCCCCCACACAGTCCAGGCGTCCTTTGTACAGCATCATAAAATTTTCGTATCTCCCCGGGCCAACAAAATCGTCATGTCCCAATATGATTTAAACGTCATGGGCAGTTTTAGAGAAGAGATTAAGGACGAAATTTACACTACAAATGTCGTTAAAGTAGAGTCAATAATATTCTATTCACAACTATACGATGTACGAATGTGTTCCTCGAAGAGTTTCGGCTGTTCTGAAAGCCTACAGGGGACCAACTCCTTACTAAGAAATTAGGTGTTTATATTACTTTGCCCACTTTCTTGTGATCTTATCGCAAAACGTATGTTGGCGGCAGCAGAATCGTTCTGCAATCCGCCTCAAATTCCACCCCTCTAAATTTCTCGAAAAGAACGTCGATATCCCTCCAGTAATTCCCAGTTGAGTTCCCGAAGCATTTCAGTAACACTCGCGCATTGATCGAATCTACCAGTTACAAACCTGCTAACAGTCGCCCGCCTCTGAACTACCTCTATATCCTTCTTTAAACCGAACTGTTGGAGATCCCAAACACTTGAGCAATACTCAATACGGCGTCGTACAAAAATTTTATATGCGCTCTCCTTTACAGACGAATCACACCTTCCCAAAATTCTCCCAATAAAGCGAAGTCGACCATTTGCCTTCCCCTCAACCGTCCTTATATGCTCGTTCCATTTCATGTCGTTGTGCAGCGTTACGCCTAGGTACTTAATTGGCGTGACTCTGTCAAGCAGCACACTACTAATGCTGTATTCGAACATTACGGAATTGTTTTCCTACTCATCTGCCTCACCTTACATTTTTCTACATTTAGCGCTGGTTGCCATTCCTCACACCATCTAGAAATTTTTTCCAATTAATCCTGTATCCTACTACAATCATTCACTGACGACACCCTCTTTAACACCACAGTATCATCATCAAACAGCCACCGGTTGAAACTCACTCTGTCCGTCAGATCATAGATAGAAAATAATAGCGTAGGAAGTAGACAAAAAATGCAAGAACGACAAACACATTCTCATGTATAATACGTCGAAGGGAAACAGTTGACTCTCAAAACAGATTTTAGTAGTCTTGACAAGGTGAACAACAAGTTTGGTGTGATTTTAAAGGGAATAATACAGCCATTACTGCAATGTAATGGCAAGTTCAGGTAACGATAGCCGAGCGAGTAGGCGCAGTGGTTGCATTCGGAAGGACGCCCCGCATTTAGGCTTTCCGTGATGTCCCTAAATCACTCCAGACTAATCCATGGATGGTTCCTTTGCAACGGCACGTCTGTTTTCCTTTCCCATCCTTACCCAAACGGTCTGAGCGTGAGCTCTTTTATGACCTGAACCATAAACTATCTACCTATTTTTAAGTAACTGTAGCAAATTTGGATAGCGATCGTCTATCTTCCTCTCCAAAGTATACCGGAAAGCTCAGTAATATTGATATCTGTGGTAAGCAGGGCAGCTGTGGTGACAATACATCCTAGTTTCGACAAAACCAATCCTAGACACGAACCGTGTCATCTTGAAGACAGTTTTATCCTTGGGCAACAAGCACTTTACGAGATAGAACTGGTCACCAAAAATCACTACTGTGGTTATCAGTCCCTAGGCTTGTTCTTCTTGTTGTGGTCTTCAGTCCACAGACTGGTTTGATGCAGCTCTCCACGCTAACCTGTCCTGTGCAAGTCGCTTCATCTGAGAATACTTTCGGCAACCTACATCCCTTTAAATCTCCTTACTGTATTCGTCCCTTGGTCTCCCTCTACGATTTTTATCCCACACTTCCTTCTAATGCTAAGTTGACGATCCGTTGATGTCTCAGAATGTGCCACACCAACCTACCACTTCTCTAAGTCAGGATATGTCATAAACTCCTTTTCTTCCCAATTCTGTTGAGCACCTCTTCATTAGTAATGTGATCTAACCATTAATCTTCATTGTTTCTCTGTAGCACCACATTACGAAAGCTTCTATCATCTTTTTGTCTGAACTCCTTGTATTCACGTTTACTCCCATACAATGCTACAAATCTAGACAACTGCTTTGAGAAAGGACTTCCTAACATTTAAACTAATATTGAATGTCAACAAATTTTGCTTCTTCAGAAACGCTTTTCTTCCTATAGCCATTCTGCATTTTATATCTTCTTTACTTCGGTCATCAGAAGTTATCTTGCTACCCACATAACAAAAATCATATCTTTTTTCGTCTCATTACCTAATATAATTTCTTCAGGATCGCCTGATTTTCCGACACTGCATTCCATTACCCTTGTTTTACTCTTGTGAATGTTCATCTTATATCTTCCTTTCAAGACACTGTCCAGGCCATTTAATTGCTCATCCGGGTCCTTTGCTGTATCTGAAAGAATTACTATGTCGTCAGCAAACCGCAAATTTCTCCAAATTTCTCGTTGTATTTCATCACAGCTTGCTCAATGTACAGATTGAACATCTGCGTCCCTTTCATGACCTTCGATTCTAATAATTGCTGTCTGGTTTTTGTACGTTCAATATAACTATTTGCCCCCTATTTTTACCCCTACTACCTGCAGAATCTGAAAAAGTGTATTCCAATCAACATTGTCCCTTTCCTTAATCTATTTTCGAGGATAAGTCGTAATGTGGGTACTGCCTCGCGTGTTCCTACATTTTTCCTATATCCAAATTCATCGGTAGGATTCCACCAGTTTTTCCATTCGTCTATAAATAATTTGTGTTATTATTTTACAACCACGACTTATTAAACTAATAGTTCTGTAATTTCACATTTGTCTGCATTTGCTTTCTTACGAATTGGAATCATCATATTCTTCTTGACGTCTGAGGGTATTTATTCATGACTGGCTCTCCTAACGATAACAGCAGTTCATTCGGGACATCATCTACTCCAGCGGTCTTATTTCTACTCAAATCTTTTAGTGGTCTATCAAATTCCCCTGTCTGATCTTCCTCTACTTCGTCTTCCACTTCTAGAATACCGCCTTCAAGTTTATTTCCTTTGTACAGGCCTTCTACATATTCCTTTCATCTTACAGCTTTCCATTCTTTGCTTAGAACTGGTTTTCTGTCTGAGTTCTTGATATTCATAGCACTGCTTTTCTTGTCTCCAAATGTCACTTTTATTTTCCTGTAGGCTGTATCTTTCCCCTAGTTATACATTCTTCTACTGTCTTACATTTCTCCTCAAGCCACTCCTGCTTAGCCAGTCGGCACTTCCTGTCAAGTTCAGTTTTCAGACGTCTGTACTCCCTTTTGCCTGCTCCACTTGAAAGATCGACAAAAGACGCACGTCCTCTCCTATCAACACCTGGAGGATACAAAATTCGATGCAGTTGTGGTCAAGCACATACTGGGACAACTAAAAGAAGTGTTAACACACACAGCTGTACACATAAGAAACTGTCGTCTGGGACACATCGAAAAATTGACCGTAACACTTCATCGTGATAAGAAGCGTTTTATCAAGGACCTTGCATTATCATGCGTGCATATACAGGGTGCCTCCAAAAAACACTGACCACGCTTCTTTTCAAGAAGGAACCCACATCTAGAAACGCTCGGCTTGGGCACTGGAGAGCATTCAAGAGTGAGGACTAACTTTTGTGATCCGATCCTCTTTCTGTGCCTGCATACTAAAGGTATGCAACCCTGAGTATTGCGCATGGATACGCTGATCCTAATTACATTCCTGCATACGCGCTACAGTATTCCACAACACAGCCCTTGGACTTATCCTGCTGCGGATCTTGCGTTGGCGGTCAGTGCAGTAACGTTGTTGACAGCGATGCGACATGTATCAGTTCACAGCTGCGGAAATGACGGACATAGTGCTTGCTTTCGGCAAAGCGGACTGCAGTTAGAGAGCTGCTGTACTATTGTATGCAGAACGTTTTCCAGACATATCCCACATCATTTCACGTTTGCTGCCATCGAAAGACGCCTACGAGAAGAATGAAAGTTTCACATAGGTATTTTCTGCCTGATGTTCGTCCATTGTAATGTAAAGTAAGACCATCTTGTGCTTGGCACCTACAAATACTATTCCCTGTCCACTGTTTGTACTATGATATGTGCCTAAAAGTGATGCGGGTCGTCCGCGCTCGATTCGAACACGTCTGTTCGAGCAGAACGTGCTGAGAATGTTCAAAGAAGACCCGTCCACCAGCATACGGCAGGTGGAGTAGGCGCTGCACACGAATAAAAGTGCCGTGTGGCGTGTTGTCCGTGATTACCAGCTTCATACTTACCCTCTGCAGAAAGTCCAGGCATTACGGTAGGAGGATTACGGTTATAGTTTGCGCAATAGTATTTACAAAAATGCATATTCCAGTCACAATTCTCGAGCTTGGTGCTATTCACGGATGAATGCACGTTTACTAGAGACGGGATGGTAAACGTACACAACAAGCATGTTTGGTCGGACGAGAATCCCCAAGCCCAGATGGTTCACAATCACCAACAGAGGTCCGGAATTAACATCTTGGCCGGTATAATTGCTGTCCATATCGTTAGGCCTTACCTACTGCCAAACAGACTGACAGGACCTATCTGCCTGACATTCTGTAAGATGTTTTGCCAACTCTGTAGGACTCAGTGCCACTAAATGTTAGGGTGGAAATGTGGCTGCATCGCGGCGGAGCTCCAGCACAGTTTGATATCGCTGTGCGGAACCACCTCAACGTCAAATATCCCAGTCGATGGACTGGTAAAGGTGTACCAGTTCCGTGGCCAGGACGGTCTCCAGATTTGACCCGTCTTGAATATTTTCTGTGGGGTAGCATTAAGAGTATGGTGTGTGGCACTCCTGTAACGTCTGACGAGGTCCTTATTGCTCGACTCCGTGGAGTGATTGAAAGTGTTCAAAGACAACCGCACGTATTATTTCATGTGCGTGCGTCTCACCACCATCTATGAAGGCTCTGTAGTAACGTAGGGGGTACGCACTTCTAAGCCATTGTGTAAAGTAGGCAGCGTGATGTGGTGCTCATGTTGCGTTTATTGACGTAATGAGGAACACTACGTGCTCAGGAATTTTATTAGGATCAGGACGTCCATCCGCAATACGCAGATATCTGAAGGGTTGCATACCTTCAGTAAGCAGGCACCAAAACGGATGAGAACTGAAGACCTCAGGTGAAAATAAAGATAACCGTGATTTATAAAGTGCTGAGATATGACGATTTTTATGTTTGAAAAATAATTATGTTTTAGTATTTATATTTGCCACGTCTCTGCAGATACATGTACTATATGAAGAAAATTAAACATTCTGTCTGATATTATTGTTTGCACCAAATACATTAAAAATGCCAAAGTTGAGGGTTATCATTATTTACCCCCGAGGTTTTCAATTGGTAGTGTTGCGGGTATGCTGAATAGGTCGCAAAACAATTTCATAGAGATCATTCTTTAATGATGCGTTTCGGAGATTCCATCATCAGATTTGTATCTACAAAAAAGAGAACTTTTTATTAATATTTCATCATAATATCTGTTACATAAATAAAGAAATTAACTATCATTGGAAATTTTTACTGTATGTTGTACCTGTTGGTGACTTCAGCCACTCTCACGCAAGATTCTCCGTTCTCAGTGAAAGCGGTTTCGAACGTATTCCAGGAACTATTATGAATAACGCCAGCACTTTCACGATGCAATGTCTATCTGAATATAATAACTCCATTAATTCTGAAAGTATCTGAAACTCCAACCAACCTTGTCATCTTTCTGTCTGTCTCTGCGCAATACTTTTGTACGAATACCTTAATGCATTGCAAAGCAGCATCTCATAATAACTACAGCGTGGCAGTAAAAATTAACATTGTCTGTCACGTGTGATGAATAGTGTGGTGTAAAATAAGTATGAATAACGCCTTGGTAAGTTTTTTTTTTTAAACACCAACTGTAACCTCCAGTTATAACGTACACTAATCAATTTTTGATAATCAAAATATCCACAGGTGTACTGTCGGTCTATAGTGTCAAACGGGAAGCAAAGCTTGGGAACCAGCGATTGGGTTAATTAAGAGGAAACCTAGCAAACGTAACGAAGTGACGACCACGGCGGACAGAGCCCTCACACCGACGTCATGTCAGACGCCGTCGCAATCGGTTCCACTGTGCGGCCGCGGCGCGGGGCGCGGACCGCGGAGGGGTCGCTCCGCGGGCCGAGGGTATTTAAATCGCCCGCTACCGGGCTAGACCCCAGTTCCCTTCGAGCAGCCGTAGCGTGCGGATCTCCGTGCCGGCGCGTTTCCAGGAGCTCAGTCCGTCAGTTCACCTGATGATGACGACATGTATGATCGCCGAAATATTGTGCCCGTTGGACATTATAGACCGGCAGTACACCCGTGGATATTTTGATTATCAAATACGGCGGGAGAAACTGAAGAATTTTTTGATAACATCTCTAGCAGCGATATGTACACCATGAATTGTTCATTCCACGTTATAAAATAGTTTTAATTTTCATTTACTTTTCCAATATATTTAAATAGTATGTCAATGACATCCGTAAGTTACGTTTGTTGTAACACACAATGATGAAAATAGGAGATGTGCGCCGTGGATAGCAATGTGGTGTTCCTTTCTGTTTCTGCACACAAGGATGTATGCTGGCAACCGGTTGCTGCATATATAAGGGATGACAGCCCCATGTTAAGTTTTTATAAATTTGTATGTACGCATGACTCCCCCTCCCCCCCCCCCCCGTCACTCCCCGTTACCCGCCACTCCCCCCCCCCCTTTGCCTCGTCCTCATTCTTCACTCTCTCCACCCCACCCAGGTCCTCCCTCCCCATCACCTGTTTCCTCTCCCACTTCGCTGCGTCGCAATTGAAATTCCTTCACCTCCACCAACCACTTCCCTACCCCCTGACTATCATTGATTACAAAAAATCTGCTTGTACATTTCTATTAATTTTAACTATATGGAAGTTTGTATGGTATTATTTTGACAAAATAGGCATGTATCACATGACGTGCAATAACCATTATTAATATAATTCTTGTTAAAATTACTTGTGTGATGTGGTCTTCAGTCCGCAGCAACTGGTTTGGTGCAGCTCTCCACGCTACCCTTTCCTGTGCAAGTCTCTTCATCTGAGAATACGTTCGGCAACCTACATCCTTTTGAATCTGTTTACTATATTCGTCCCTCGCTCTCCCTCTACGATTTTTACCCCACACACTTCCTTCTAATGCGAAGTTGACAATTCCTTGATGTCTCAGAATGTGTTCAACCAATCTATCCCTTCTCTTAGTGATGATATGCCAGAAACTCCTTTTCTCCCCGATTCGGTTAAGCACCTCCTCATTAGCATCTTCTAAACATCTAATTTTCATCATTCGTCTGTAGCACCATATTTCAAAAGCTTCTATCATCTTTTTATCAGAACTCATTATCGTCCACGTTTCACTGCCATACAATGCTACACTCCAGACAAATGCTTTCAGAAAGGACTTCTTAACATTTAAATTAATATTGGATGTCAACAAGTTTCGCTTCTTTAGAAACACTTTTCTTTCCATACCCATTCTGCTTTTAACATCTTCTTTTCCTCGGCCATCAGATCTTGCTATCCAAATAACAAATTCATCTACTACTTTTATTGTCTCATTACCTAATCTAAATCCTTCAGCATCGCCTGATTTTCTGACATTACATTCCATCACCTTCGTTTTATTCTTGTTAATGTTCATCTTATATCTTCCTTTCAAGACACTGTGCATCCCATTCAATTGCTCTTCCAGATCTTTTGCGGTCTCTTACAGAATTACTGTGTCATCGGCAAACCACAACCTGCAGTTTAATGCCCTCTCCAAATTTCTCCTTCCATTCCTTCACTGCCTGCTCAATGTACAGATTGAAAAACATTGGGAAAGGCTACAACCCTGTCTTACTCCCTTCCCAACTTCTGCGTCCCTTTATTGCCCTTCGACTTTAATAATGTCTGTCTGGTTTTTGTTTAGATTGAATATAAGTCTTCGCGCCCTGTATTTTACCCCTGATACCTTCAGAATTTGGAAGAGCGTATCGCAGTCGACATTGTCAAAAGCTTTCTCCAAATTACTTATTATTATAAAAATATGTAGTTTGTAATTTTATATAACAATTTAATGGACACCTATCATGCCTGGAATATGATTAATATGGGTACTTCGAAATGATAGAGCGCCATTGTATGCATCGTAGTGCCATCTGGTGGAGAGAAATGTCTTCTTATCTGGCTCTGATAGGTCACAGACTTCTAGTCTGCACATGTCCATGACACAAACAGCTTGTGACATCCATGTAAAGGTATATTTTGTGATAGTGACTCAAGTCACCAACAGGTACAACATGCAGTAAAAATTAACAATGTTAGTTAATTCTACGATATACCGGGTGATCAAAAAGTCAGTATAAATTTGAAAACTTAATAAATCACGGAATAATGTAGATAGAGAGGTAAAAAATGACACACATGCTTGGAATGACATGGGGTTTTATTAGAACCACATCTACAGTTATCGGGCCTTTTTTCTTCGAGGAACTGCGTGATTCAGGTTTTGTAACTGCTACCGTGATGGGTGAAAGGTACGCCGATATGTTATAGAATCGTATCATCCCAGCCTGGCTGATAAATACATGCTGGAACGTACGATTTTTATGCAGGATGGCGCTCCACCCCATATTGCTAGATGCGTGAAACATCTCTTGCGCGAGTCGTTTGGTGATGATCGTATGCTCAGCCGCCACTTTCGTCATGCTTGGCTTCCCAGGTCCCCAGACCTCAGTCCGCGCGATTATTGGCTTTGGGGTTACCTGAAGTCGCAAGTGTATCATGATCGACCGATTCTGAAAGACAACATTCGACGCCAATGCCTCATCATAACTCCGGTCATGCTTTACAGTGCTGTTTACACATTATTCCTCGACTACAGCTATTGTTGAGGAATGATGGTGGACATATTTAGCATTTCCTGTAAAGAACATCATCTTTGCTTTTTCTTGATTTGTTAAGCTAATTATTGCTTTTCTGATCAGATGAAGCGCCATCTCTCGGACATTTTTTGAACTCTGTTTTTCAAATGTTCAAATGTTTGTTAAGCTTATGGGACTTGACTACGGGGTCATCAGTCCCTAAACTTACAAACTACTTATCAACAACCTTATACTAAAGACGGCACAAATATCCATGCCCGAGGGGGGATTCGAACCCCCGACCGTAGTGGCCGTGCAGACCGTGACTGGAGCGCCTCAGTCTCCTCGGCCACCGCGGCCGGCGAACTCTGTTTTTCTTTGATTCTAATAAAACCCCATGTCATTCCAAGCATGTGTGTCAATTTTTACCTCCCTGTCCGTGATTTATTAAATTTTCAAATTTATACTCTTTTGATCACCCGGTATGTAACAGTTATTATAATGTAATGTTTATAAAATGTTCTCTTCTTGTAGATACAAAACTCTATTTTCACATCGCCTCCTCCTTCTGTCTTTTTTCCATCACCTTCACACCACTCCCTCTTATCCTACAACGTATCCATATCCTCCACCTCCTCTCTGCGTTTATATCATCCCTCCTTTTTAAATCCTTTTCATTCCCAATCTCGATCTCCTCCTCCATCTCTCTCTGATCTTATTAGAGAAACCTTTCGAGTTGCTGTATCTGTGAAGTTAGTAGCTTTAATGGC
Source organism: Locusta migratoria (assembly GCA_026315105.1). NCBI lineage: Eukaryota > Metazoa > Arthropoda > Insecta > Orthoptera > Acrididae > Locusta > Locusta migratoria. The sequence continues at coordinate 206,936,941 of CM048750.1, forward strand.
CGTACTTTTAATGATTTTATTGTACGAACATGAGTGAATATACATTTAAGCATAAAAAAAACTTTCCTGTTTCATGTTAAAAATGACTGGAAAAAGGAAAACAATACCGCACATTTTTTACAGCACAGCTTACCAGGTTTTTCTGAAAAGAGGGTAATTATAGCATGGTTATACTTTAATTATAGAAAGTCCTTAAGAAAAAAATAAACTAAAATACAAATACGTTTCTAAATTCTTTGTGTTGCGTTCATTGTAACGCCAGTTGATTAAAGATATTTTTTGTCTTTTCCGTCCGGAGAGAAAACGAACAGTGCAGATGGTTTACCATCTCTCGAACACGTCACGTAAAACTGCCTCTTTGAAAAACACGGCGATTCAAGATTTCATCCTCAAGCATCCAACCACTGGTCTTGCGCTTTATTAATCATCATTGCGAATGCAAAGGCGAACAGTAAAAAAAAAGTCGGTTGGAATCAGTGGTATTTCTTGGAATCAGAACATCCTCTCCTTTGAACTTCCTTTGATTATCGTTGCTTCAATCAGATTGTTCATCACCTTCTTCAGGGACAATTTTGTTCCACTGCATAGTTTCGGTTGGCTTGGATTGCGTAACATGATTATCACAGACCCAACCTTGATTTGCAAATAGTGCAGTCGCATTCCTAGCAAATCCGATGACTTCAGGAATTTTGTTGGATAATTGACGACTTCAACAGGATCGGAAATGGAAACCGTCGAAGTAAATGAATGCAAATACCAACAATAACACATTTCCTTGAGACAATATTAATAAATGTATGTTATTGGCCAGCGATTTGGCTTTGAATCTCTATGTTCAAATCGTCTACGTCCTTATTTTTCGCTGCCAAAATGGCTAGTTCGCGCAACCAGATATTATGGTTTTTGTAATTGGCAGCAATATTCGACTGTTTGTTTCCTGACCTGTAAGTGAATAATGAACTCTTATTAGGAATCTAACTGAAACACGATTAACAACATTGCTATATACCGGTAAAATTTTACAAATCCGCGACACAGGCATGGTATAGCTATGTTGGCAACAGCTGCTGGATCGTGGGAATGAAGCCGACCAATCGCAGCAAAGCTTGAGATAGCCAATGAAATTTTAGACGGCAACAGTTCTCTTCATAGTAACTAATATTATTTTGATAATCCGCATAATAATTCAGTTTCAGACACATTCAATTTACTGAGGAAGATGATGTTTCTCATGTATTCTCGGCATTGATAACGCTGTCTCCCTTTAATCTAACCTCCTTGGCGTATTTGTTTGCTCCGATGCAGCGTATTTTGTCGCTAGGCGAGTAACGAATGAATAATCTGATTCTTGGAGAATCTAGAAAATGATCCAGTCTGGAAGCGTACTTTCAGTTTTATGCCACGTAACACGAGAACGCGGTCGAACGGGACAAAAAGTATCCTATGTCCGTCTCCTGCTTCTAAGCTACCACCCCACCAATGTTGAGCCAAATAGGTTCAGACGTTCTTTAGTTATAAATAGTGTAACTAATACGACTTTTATATACATCCCCGCCAGGTCCTAGGATTTTTGTCACTTTCCACTTCTTTCACCTCTAGCAGTATTGCTCATGTGAAAAATACCGAGTAGCACCGTGGTTCGGAAACCACGTTAAACTGTAGGTCCCCCTATAACTGGCTGGGTAAGTCAGTTCGAAGGTCGAAGGAAGGCAACGGCATACCACCTCCAAACAGGACCATGCCTAGTAAAACACTGTGGTGTTCAAACCAATCTTCGGATTGTTGACTGCTTTACCTTTATACATATATTGAACATGAAATACGTTAGTGAACAGTAACTGAGACATATCCAGGAGAGGACGTAATTTCTGACAGTTCAGAACATTTCCAAACTAAATTTGCCGCTATTCACGACAAAAAGCACCTAATAAGGAGTATCTTGCAGGAAACCTAAACCTCAAGATAATGTTTCAGCTTGAAAAGGAAGGAAACAGAGCTGGTAAGGGAAAGCTTTTACCGCCATATTTTTAACACAAGCTTTAATCTTAACTTTCACATGTCACATACAGACAGATGTGCTACGTATGACAAGCTGAAAAATACCACTGATCATGGGTTGCTTGGTGAAAAAAAAGGTTGTTCTTATTGAAACGTGTTTGGAAAATAGTGGTGGATGCAAACATATTTGGTCGCTACAGACGTTCGGCACGTGGCTGTATGTTTTACCTTGCAGTAAATGCTGCCAACACCAGTTCTGACTTGTTCACAAGCTTATTAGTCTCGACAGTTGTGAACTTATAATTTGAGTGTACATGACCTGGGTACAGGAAGAGCCTTCATGTTTATCTGCCACGAGGGTCAAGCTTCAAGAGGATGTAAAGAGATAACGTCTTGCCTCATGAAACTTATTTACAATTTGCCAGCAACCATCAGCAGGCATGTCACTGCATTTAGCGATAATATGAGGAATTTATATTTTTATATAATTTAAAAAGAAACTTTTTTGTAGATTTATTTTGAACATTCATTACGTATTATGAGTCAGAATAAACAAAAACATTTGAAAATTCTTTTAATATTTCTTTGAGATCATAACTTTCTACCTGTCGTTTGGAAGCCAAGGGGTACAAGTGACACCTGTCATTAAATTATCAATGACCATTGTCAACTGATGAAACTTTTTGCTTCAGTAATATGAGGCAGATAAAATGATATGGAATATATTTTTCTATATTGATGTCCTGGAATTAACTATTCAACTTCAACTTTAAACTTGATTATCTCAAAACTAACTTATTGTCACTTGTACCCCTCGTCTTCTCAACCCCTCAAATTATGTCTCCCGCAGATGGTAACGAAACGTCAGGGAGTAGTTTTATTCAATGACCACGTCCTTTCAGTCTAGAAGTTTAACCTGAAGACAATGCCGGCCGTCAAAGTTTATTTTCTGTGATAGAGCGAGATGAGATTCACAAGATATTTGTTTGTGGAATGAAATTTGATTTTTATAGAAAATATTTTCGTTCTCCAAAAACATCATGCAAGACATTTTTAAACATTTGACTGCTCATCGTTTGTTGTTGTTGTTGTGGTCTTCAGTCCGGAGACTGGTTTGATGCAGCTCTCCACAATACTCTATCCTGAGCAAGCCCTTTCATCTCTACATAAGAACGGCAACCTACATGTGTCTGAATCTGCTTACTGTATCCATCTCTTGGTCTTCCTCTGCGATTTTTACCCCCACACACTTCCCTCCAATGCTAAATTCACAATTCCTTGATGTCTAAGAATGGGTCCTACCAATCTATCCCTTCTTTTAGTCAAGGTATGCCAGAAATTTCTTTTCTCCCCAATTCTGTTCAGTACCTCCTCATTAGTTATGCGATCCACCCACCTAATCTTCAGCATTCTTCTGTAGCACCATATTTCAAAAGCCTCAATCCTCTTCTTGTCCGCACTGTTTATCGTCCATGTCTCACTCCCATACAAAGCAACACTCCATACAAATGCCTTCAGAAAGGACTTCCTTAGGCTTAAATCAATATTCGATGTTGACAAATTTCTCTTTTTCAAAAACGCTTTTCTACCCATTGCCATTCTGCATTTTATATCCTCTGTACTGCGACCATCATTTGTTATTTTACTGCCCAAGTAATAAAACTCATCTACGTCCTTTATTGCTTCGTTTCTCAATTTAATTCCTTCAGCATCACCTGATTTTCTTACACTGCACTCCATTACACTAGTTTTGCTCTTGTTAATGTTCATCTTATATGCACCTTTCAGCACACTGTCCATTCCGTTCAATTGCTCTTCCACGTCCTTTGTTGTATCTGACAGAATTACTATGTCGTCGGCAAAACGCAATGTTTTTAATTCTTCACCTTGAACTTAAATTCCTTCTCCAAATTTCTCCTTGCTTTCCTTTATAGCTTGCTCAATGTACAAATTGAATAACAATGGAGAAAGACTACAACCCTGTCTTACTCCCTTTCCAACCACTGCATCCCTTTCATGCCCTTCAACTCTGACAACCGCTGTCTGGTTTTTGTACAAGTTGTAAATAACCTTACGCTCCCTATATTTTACTCCTGCTTGCTTCAGAACTTGAAAGAGCTTATTCCAATCGACAATGTCAAAAGCCTTCTCCAAATCTACAAAAGCTAGAAATGTAGGTTTGCCTTTTCTTAATCTATCTTCTAGGATAAGCCGTAAAGTGAGTATTGCCTCCCGTGTTCCTACATTTCTCCTGAACCCAAACTGATCTTCCCCGAGGTCGGCTTCTACCAGCTTTTCCATCCTCATCGTTTAAATGGTTTTAAAATATCCTCACGCATGCTGGTGGATGAAGAGAGGGCAATTTACCGCAGTTCCCCAATCCTCGGTCCTCAGAGGAAATGAAGTAATAATAAAGAAAAAAACTCTCGTCACGTGAGCCGTCAAGGTGAGTCAGGCAGCTCTGCGCGGCCTGAGGAGGCCGACGAACTTGGCCTCTGAGCCCTAATCATGAAGCCGGACTTTGCTCAAGGCTCAGCCGCATTGTTTTTGCACGGTCTAGCATTAAGCTCCGCAGACCAGAAGAAATGGCCAGTGGCGTAACAGTCACAAAAGAAATATATCGCCTTGCTGCCAGTAAACCGGTTCTATCGTATACCTGTACTCTCCACTTCTGTGACTCGATTTTTCGTTATATAGTACGGTTTGTGAACCGAAAGAAAACTTTCTACAAAGTAAGATGGGACAAAATTGTCTGGAATCTTGCTAAAGGTGTGAATAAAAGACGTAGTGGGATATAGACGGATTTAGAAAATATCGTTCGTGCGAAACACAACTAGCTATTTACTCATACGAAGTGATGAATGCTATCGGCAAGGATTCTCAAATTGATTCCGTTTTTCGTGATTTGCAGAAGGCGTTTTACAAACGAATTTTAATCAAATTGCGTGGTTATGGAATATCGCCGCAAATTTGCGAATGGATAGGTGATTTCCTGTCAGAGAGGCATCGACTAAAACAGAGATGATATCGGGCGTTCCGCATAAATTGGTCCTCTGCTGTTCCTTATCTACGTAAACGATTTGGAAGAAAATCTGGGCAACCCTCTTAGGTTGATTGCAGATGATGCCGTCATTTACCGTCAAGTAAAATCATCTGAAGATCAAAACTAACTACAGAACGGTCAAAATAAGATATCACTGAGATGTAAAAAGTAGCAGTTGACTCTAAATAATGAGAAGTGTGAAGTCGTCCACATGAGTACGAAAAGAAAGTCGTTAAATATTGTTTACAAGATAAATCAATCAAAAATGAAGGCCGTGAACTTCACAAAATACCTAGGAATTACTACTTCTTCAGACTTAAACTGGAAAGAACACGTAGATAATGTCGTGGGAAAGGCGAACCAGAGACTGCGTTTTATTGGCAGAACGCTTAAAAGATGCAACAGAACTACTGAAAGAGACTGCATACACTACGCTTGTCCGTCTTTTTTTGGAGTATTGCTGCCAGTGTGGGGTCATTGACGAAGAACATCGAAAGAGTCCAGAGAAGGTCAGCTCGTTTTGTATTGTCACGATACAGGGGAGACAGCGTTAAGGAAATGATATGCGATCTGTGATGGGAATCATTAAAACAACGGCGCTTATCGCTGCAGCATGAGCTACTTACGAAACTTATGTAAAAAGTAGCAGTTGACTCTAAATAATGAGAAGTGTGAAGTCGTCCACATGAGTACGAAAAGAAAGTCGTTAAATATTGTTTACAAGATAAATCAATCAAAAATGAAGGCCGTGAACTTCACAAAATACCTAGGAATTACTACTTCTTCAGACTTAAACTGGAAAGAACACGTAGATAATGTCGTGGGAAAGGCGAACCAGAGACTGCGTTTTATTGGCAGAACGCTTAAAAGATGCAACAGAACTACTGAAAGAGACTGCATACACTACGCTTGTCCGTCTTTTTTTGGAGTATTGCTGCCAGTGTGGGGTCATTGACGAAGAACATCGAAAGAGTCCAGAGAAGGTCAGCTCGTTTTGTATTGTCACGATACAGGGGAGACAGCGTTAAGGAAATGATATGCGATCTGTGATGGGAATCATTAAAACAACGGCGCTTATCGCTGCAGCATGAGCTACTTACGAAACTCCAATCGCCAACATTCTCCTCCGAATGCGAAATTACCGGGTGATCAAAAAGTCAGTATAAATTTGAAAAATTAATAAATCACGGAATAATGTAGACAGGGAGGTAAAAATTGACACATATGCTGGGAATGACATGGAGTTTTATTAGAACAAAAAAATGTTCAAAAATGTCCGACAGATGGCGATTCATCTGATCAGAAAACAATAATTAGCATAACAAATTAAGACAAATCAAAGGTAATGTTCTTTAGAGGAAATGCTCAATATGTTCACCATCAGTCATCAAGAATAGCTGTAGTCAAGGAATAATGTTGTGAACAGCACTGTAAAGCATGTCCGGAGTTATGGTGAGGCATTCGCGTCGGATGTTGTCTTTCAGCATCCCTAGAAATGTCGGTCGGTCACGATACACTTGCGACTTCAGGTAACCCAAAAGCCAATAATCGAACGGACTGAGGTCTGGGGACCTGGGAGGCCAAGGATGACAAAAGTGGTGGCTGAGCACACGATCATCACCAAATGACGCTCGCAACAGATCTTTCACGCGTCTAGCAATATGGGATGGAGTGCCATCTGGCATAAAAATCGTACGTTCCTGCAGGTGTTTATCAGCCAGGCTGGAGATGATGCGATTCTGTAACATATCGGCGTATCTCTCACCCGTGACGGTAATAGTTACAAAACCAGAATCACGCGTCATCTACCGGATATTTTTTAAACTTGTTTTTTTTTTTCTAATAAAATTTTACCTCTCTATCTACATTATTCCGTGATTTATTAAGTTTTCAAATTTATACTGACTTTTTGATCACCCGGTATATTGTTGACTACCCGCTTACATAGGTAGAAAAGATCATCAGAATAAAATACGAGAAATCAGAGCTCGAGCGGAGAGATTCGGGTGTTCTTTCTTCCCGCGCGCTATTTGAGAATGAAATGGGAGATAATAGTATAAAGTTGGTTAGATGAACCCTCTGCCAAGCACTTAAATGTGATTTGCAGAGTATCCCATGTAGACGTAAATGTAGATATACAAGGTGCGTTTGAAATGTTTGGTGAATGGTTTGAGGAAATATAGGAAACAAGAGTTCAAAAAAAGAAACTAGCTTTACTGGCCTTTAAGTAATCGCGATTGGCTGCAATACACTTCTGACATCGGTTGTACAGCTGTTGTAAAATGACATCAAACGCTTCTTGTGGAATCGCTCGACACACTGAGGTCACGCATTGTTGGATCTCCGCAGCCGATACGAAGCATAAGCCTTTCCTGTATAATTTAAGGCAGGTAAAAACAAATCTGGAAAATAAGGGGGCGTGGAAGCACAGCGACCTTGCGTCTAGGGAGAAAACTGAGCACGCGGACCGCACCGTGTGCTTCACGTTTCAATGACACGGGATCTCGCAGTGACCCTGTTAACTGAGTCGCAGGCGTGTACCGTCGCTTCACTGCGCTGCTTTGCACGATAAGGAGGGGGGAGAGCGCTTGGTCACATGTCCCTCAAATGTATTTGCGCGGGCACCTTATTCTCTTCAGTGCGGTTGGAAAATACTACTCCATTCAGTGAAATTTTCAGACGAACCTTGTAATTTCATAATTGGCTATCGTGAACGCGATAACTAGCGACACTCTGAACTTAACCTAATTTGATATTACATACATTCAGTTGTTAATAAGTAAGGTTGATGATTACTTCTTCATTCCAAAGACACCATACAGTTCTTCTGAAATTATATTTCATATTCTTGTAAGAAGTCCATATTTCGAATTTTGAGATCAGTTATAAAGTCATCCCCTTCTCATCCCCTGCCATCTTGAACTGAGGAACATTTTACTATTTCACCTGGTATCATACGTCTACCTACTGGTTTTCCGTTTTTTAATGCAGTTATTGCTCTGTTCACTTCTTCCATGATGCTTGTCGGACCGTTCTCATCATCATTCACAGTGTTCAAAGATACAAGTTCCAATGACGTTCGTTTCTGATCTGAGTGATATAGTTCCTTTAAACAGTCATCCCATCACTTCAGCCCACTATCCAGTCACTCGTTGATCATTCAGGAGCAATAATAGAAGAAAGCAAACGGAAAGCTGAAGTTCTAAATTTAACCTTTAAGAAATCTTTCACGCAGGAGGACCGCACAAATTATCAATGATCAACGTACTAATTCTGAAATGGAGGACATAGTAATAGGTATTTCCGATGTAGAGAAGCAGCTGAGAGAGCGAAAAAGTCTGCTGGTCGGTTTTACAAAGAGTATTCTGCGGCATTGGCCCTTACTTAGCTTCCATTTATCGCGAATCTTTAATTCAGCGGAAAATTCCTAGTGATTGGAAAAAAGCGCAGGTGACTCCCGTTTATAAAAAAGGAAAGAGAACTGACCCACAAAATTACAGACCAATATCGTTGACATCAGTTTCCTGTAGAATTTCGGAGCATGTACTCAGTTCGAATATAGTAGATTTCCTTGAAACGAAAAGCTTCTTTCTATGAATCAGCACGGGTTTAGGAAACATCGTTCATGTGAATCTCAGCTTGTTCTTTTATCACGTGACATCTTGCGAGCCATGGATGAATGGCAACAGGCGTTTGACGCCGTGCAGACTGCAGACTGCTAACGAAGATACTAGCTTATGGAATAGGTTCACAGATTTGTGACTGGCTGGAAGACTTCCTGAGTAATAGAACGCAGTACGTTGTTCTCGACGGCAAGTGTTCATTAGAGACAAGTGTATCGTCAGGCGTGCCCCAGGGGAGTGTGATAGGACCGCTATTATTTTCTATCTATATAACTGATCTGATAGAGTAAGTTGTAATTTGCGGCTGTTTGCTGATGATGCTGTGGTGTATGGGAGGGTATCGTCTTTAACTGACTATAATAGCATACAGGATGACTTAGACAAAATTTCTAGTTGGTGTAACGAATGGCAGCTAGCTCTCAATGTAGAAAAATGTAAGGTGATGCACATGAGTAGGAAAAACAATCCCATAATGTTCGAATACAGCATTAGTAGTGAGCTTCTTGATGCTGTCGCGTCGTTCAAATATCTAGGCGTAACATTGCAGAGCGGTATGAAATGGAACGAGCATGTAAGGACAGTTGTGAGTAAGGCGAACAGCCGACTTCGGTTTATTGGGAGAATTTTGGGAAGATGTACTTCATCTGTAAAGGAGACCGCTTATAAAACGCTTGTACGACCACGTCTTGAGTGTTGCTCAAGTTTTTGGGACCCGCAGCAGATCAGTTTAAAGGAAGACATAGAGGCGGTTCAGAGGCGAGCAGCTAGATTTGTTACCGGTAGGTTCGACCAATGCGCGAGTGTCACGGAAATGCTCCGGCAACTCAGTTGGGGATCGCTGGAGGAAAGGCGACGTTCTTTTCGTGAATTTCTGTTGAGTAAATTTAGAGGGCCGGAATTTGAAGCTGAGTGTAGTACGATCTTGCTGCCGCCTACTTATATTTCGCGTAGTGATCACAAAGACAAGATAAGAGAAATTAGAGCTCATACGGAGGCATAAAGGCATTCTTTTTTCCTCGTTCTATTTGGGAGTGGAATAGGAAAGGAAATGCCGAATAGTGGTACAGTGCACCCTTCGCCACGCACCTTACGTTGGATTTCGGAGTATGTATGTAGATGTAGACATCCTCGCGATCACTGAATACTACTTTTTCGTTTTTATTTTATTACCTTTTCCACAATGTCATTCTACCACAACGTGTGACTTTCACATATCACACCAACTAATACTATGAAACTCGATAAACAGTAAACACTTCGTGCAACGCATTTGAATTGCTTCACCCACGAAGTAATATTTGCTAGGTTTTTTTGTACATATAATCTATCGATTCTGACTTCAATACATATAGTATTGTCTGGTTCAGAAGTGACATATAGAAAGGGAAGAAAGAATAAAGCCGGCCGCGGTGGCCGAGGGGACTGAGACGCTCCAGTCACGGTCCACACGGCCCCTACGGTGGGGGGTTCGAATCCCCCCTCGGGCATGGATATTTGTGCCGTCATAGTTCGTAAGTAGTTTGTAAGTTTAGGGACTGATGACCCCGTAGTTAAGCTTAACAAATATTTGATTTTTTTTTTTTTTTTTTTTTTTTTTTTTTTTTTTTTTTTTTTAAAGAATAAAATAAATTCCAGACAAAAGCCAAAAATTAATACGCAGGAACATGGCAAGAAGAAGATTAGTCTGAATGGTATTAGAAAATGATATTTTGGCATATCCAAAGGAGACGGAATGGTAGGGAATGGATGTGTATTTCTAACCAGTAAACTCAGCTTAATCACAATGTCTGCATTCAACAGACTGAAGCATGTGTGAGTTTTTGCTAGCGATACTTTTCCTACACGTATAGGAACTGTCGGCCACCATATGCTTTACCTTATTTTTACTTTCGTAGTGGCTTTCTAGCTCACGTGTGTTTCACGTGTGTTTCAAGTGTTGTGGATACCTATGATAGAAACTAAGTTGGCAACAATGCCACTAACAATTTCACTATTTTGAGAGACGCACCCAAATTTACAACTTCCAACGCTTCATTTGTGAACTGTACCATGATACTATATCATACATAGTTACCAGTAAGACAATGGATTTTATAAAGTACTAGAGAAACTGGCAACGCTTCGAAATTGCTAATATGTATGGGAATTGGGTACATACCCTAATCTCCATTCTCTCTATCCCTCTCCCGCTCCCCTTCTATTTGTCCATCCCCTCCTACTCCCTCTTCGTCCATCTCCTCCTTCTCCCTCTATCTCTGTTCATCAATTTCACCCCTCACTGCACATCCTTTATCCCTCCACACTAGCCATCCGCTCCTCCCTCCTGCGTCTACATCGTCTGCCCCTTTCTTTATATCAGTTTCATGCCCCCTCATCTATTCTTCTCCCCTCTGATGATATTACTTATTTTTACTGAAAACGCAACCTTTGTCCTTCACAAGTGACACAGTACTCCTAATAACCAATAGCCTGTCCGCCATTCAACTTATTAGAAATCATCATAATTCCTGTACTAACCCCATCGTTGCCACCATAACAGACGTCGTGTTCAGCATGACACGGACCTCTCGCAATGTCACGTTTGTATGGATGAAAGACCACTCAGGTATAGCAGGAAATGAACGTGTTGACATTCTAGCGAAACAATCATCTCTTCATGGAACTGTTAAATATGATAAACTCCCTGTCTGTCAATAATGTACTCCCCATTCTTAGAAGCCGTTTGATATCGGATTGGCAAGAAGACTGATCGAGAACATCTACTACCAAAGGCAGTGACTTCGCTCTCATCCATCCGACGATTCCACGAGACCCCTGGTATAACAAGACTACAATATCGAGGAGCTTCACGACAGCCATAGCAAGACTGAAATTTAACCACTGGAAGTACAACAAACACCTCTATCGGCTGAATTTAAGTCCCACGCCACTATGTGCCTGCGGAGAGTGCCAACATCAAGATGTAGTCTCCTGTGATGCTCCCCTACTGCTTCTGGTAATTTCCAGGGGAAGACCAACACAGAATTCAACTGCCGATCTACCATGTGCTCCACAGCAGCAGTAAGAACTTTTAGCCTAAAAATTCTGTGTCATTATGTACCACTCTCTTGTATATGAGTGTATCTTCGCGTCAGACTGTACTACATTAATCTGTTGTGTTCTACTCTTCGCGTCAGACTGTACTAATTAATCTGTTGTTTTCTACACTCATGCTCTGTAGTATTAGCAGTATGAATCTTACCATACTACCTCTATCCATCTTGTGCTACAACATTTTATTCCTCTGTAACCGCCTCACTATTCTCTATGCTTAAAAATATTGACTAATGCTGGTATCTGTATCTTATAATTCTAATGTAAGTCTGAATTGTCAAAAGCGCCTGTAATGTTTCTAGTGGTTTGTGATGGCTGTATGGGCATGTTCCGAAAGCCAATAAAAAATGAAAAAATTAAAATTAAATAAATTTACATCTCCTCCCCTCCTAATATAAACAATGGTACGTGTAACTCACAGTATCATTTCCTATTTATGTAATGTTCCATTAGTCCACCCACTCCATCCTCATCATTTCTTATGTTCACTTTCTCCACCCTTCTCTCCCACCTCCTCCTGCCTGTCTCGGTACATTCCCTCCTCTCACTCTTTGTCTCCTCCTCCCAGCTATCTGGTAACGGATCAAAAAGTGTCAAACCGTGTCTAAGACATCCGCCATGCACACGCTTGCAGAGGGCAAATAAACTTCTCCTTGAAACCATACGTATACGTGACATAGTAAACGCTAAACAGTGATGAACTCTACTGGTCGTTCAAATGGCGTCGAAGTCTATTGCACTGTACACTCCGCTATGCACCAAACGGTGGTTTGCGGATCATAAAACGTTCACAATGAAAAAATACAGAAATGTGCCAAACTAGGTGGAGATCGATCTAACCAAATATGTCGTTCGTATCGTTAATTTTGTTCAAATTTTCTTACTGTACTGTGTTAAGGTAAAGCAGTCAACAATACGAAGGTTGGTTTGAACACCACAAGTGCCTTTCTTGGCATGGTCCTGTTTGGAGGTATTACGCCGTTGCCTTCCTCCGACCTTCGAACTGAGTTACCCAGCCAGTTATAGGAGGACCTACAGCTTAACGTGGATTCCGAACCACGGTACTACTCGATATTTTTCACATCAGCAACACTGGCAGAGGTGAGAGAAGTGGAAAGTGACAAATAAAAATCTTAGGACCTGGTGGGAATCGAACCCGCGCTCTCTGGATTCATAGCCAGGCCCTCTACCACTGTGCTACAAGCCGCTATTCTGAAGAGTTTTACCGACAACTTTTCCAGTAACGAAACAAAAAGACCGTTCTCAGGTGATACTCTTACAAACAGGCGACAATTGATTTTTATTTATACAGATTTATATATACAATTTATTTCTGCAAGACTTCCTTTTACTTGATTTTTTAAAATTTCGTTTCCTCTAAAACCTGTCTTGGGTAGTGGTACGTTATCTCCTCCCCTCCCTCCTCTGGAGCGGGTCCTGAGATCACTGTCTAGATCTCCGTCTCGTAACCTTGTCTGTTCTCATGCTCAGGGAACACCTTATTTACTTTAATTCGTACCTTACGCAAGGTGGCTACAACCCAACGCCCGCCAGTAGTAAGACGTGCCTTCGGTGCCTGCACATTCTCACGACTTGCCAAAAGCAGGTTCCCCCCCGTATCAGCTGAATTCCACGTTTCGTCGCCTCATCCGTCACCGTAAACGCTTTTAACGTGAGAAGGTACGATAATTACAATAGCTGTAAAGTTGTAATTGCTGCGAATTACCTGCTTAACATTCCATGTATTCCTGCTCATTCTTAAGATTTTTTCCAGAGCCAAGGTCACAGTTATTTTCATTCTTTGCAAATATCAGTGCAGGATATGTTTTGGGGCGCCAAGAATATAGTGGTAATCAGTTATAATCAATCGGGGTGTTCCTAAAACCCTATTGCCTTCACCACTGAGAAATTTGCTTTTAATGAGGAGGAGGATAAGAAGTTACTCTGGCTGCACTACGGCATTGAAATAATCGAATGACGACAAGTGAAACTGTTCCTCCTGATTATCAGTCGAAAACTTACAATATCTGAAACATTATTTTTTTATTGTATCAATATACTTTTTTTTAATTACTGGTGTCTTAGAATGGTCTAGAACCTACAAATACCTTACTATACACTCGTAGAAACAACAACTAATTTTCGGTTAATAGTCCAGTCAAATAGTAGCTATACCTTGCCAAAGATGGGGTAGAAGATTTTATTTTTTAACTTGTTAATGTGGTTGGAAAGATTAGAAAATCAAGTGGTGCCAACAAAATTTCTCTTGGAAAAACTTTCTGCAGTCAAAAAACTTCGAAAATTTCGGACTTTTTATAGTTTTTTTTTTTTTTTTTAAATATCTCCGTTATTTGTGCTCCTTTGCTTTTACGTCTCAGTTCATTTTTAAAGAGCACAAAATTATCCACAAATATGATTCTTACCATTTTTTCTACTCCCAATATATAAGGCGCTACAGTGAGTCAAAAATGTCAATTTTTCAAAATTTGTGCCAAGTGACAAACTACCTAATTTTTAACCTGTTATCTGCAGGGCCCACAGTGTTAGTGATGTCGTACATCGACATTTTAATAATAAGAATTATATAATTTCAACACTGTATATTTTAATTCGTATTAGTTACACGATAAGCTTTTTTCGACTTAATAGTCATCTTCATGTGTTATGCCTGCAATACATAAGTTTTCATAATATTTAGTACTATGCTGCCTACTTGTTTTATACAGATGTAAAAGAAATGCTACACACCACATTCTGTTATGTTGTACATTTCAATATTATTGTGACGTGATATATTTTATGCAAGATCTTTATCAAGTTACGGATTTTGACATTTATTTGACAGCTCTACAGAGATGTAATATGCTTACATTATTTGCACAGAGAATATATATCTATGAGGCAAAGCTTTTATTTAAAATTGAACGAAATATGTTGGGCTTTTTTATCTTTGATAATTTTGTTGCGCTATTTTCTATGATTGGCAGTGGGATTATTTATCCGTTGTCATGCACTAGAATATGAATAAAATTATCGAAATAATTTTTGTGCTTGAAATCCGTTTGATCGTTTATCAAATTATATGTGTTTTTAATTGCATGTTGGCATACTTCCATTTCTTCAAGAATATTCATCTCGTATCCCTTCTGTACAGTATGCAAAATTTCTAGTGCGTTATCTATGGTGTCAACTGCGTGATTTTCGGACTACAAATGTTGATAAAATGTGGAAGGGTTCTTTTCACTTTCTCTAGTGTGTTCTTGGTATCTTATAGTGAAATTTCGCCCAGTCTGTCCTATATAATACTTATTACATGAATTACAAGATATTTTTTAAATTCCAGAGTTAAGAAATTTTGAAGGTTGAAATTATATAATTGTTATTACCTAATTTTTGAACACTGTTATTTCAGTTTCTGTTTGTGTAATATAAATACATTATATATCATGTTATAAGTTGCAATTTACTATCTCAGTTTGAGTACATTCTGTTCATTCACGCCTTTAGCGGATGTGAAGCAACATCCGCTTTCTCCGGTCACTGAAAAATTAATTGCTGCACCATCGTTAAGAAAAACGAGCACCTAAACTCAGCGTTTTGCACGTTCAATAAAGCACACGCTACCCGTCAATAAATAATAATAGCTGGAGAACAGGTTACTATCGCATTGTGTAGTGGAGGTGTCAGCATTTCCCAGACATCAGCTATTCGAGAAGTCTGCCACATAACGCAAATTTAATTTTGCAAGGTTACCACGTACAAAAGATGCTGCGCAACAATATTCGTTATGGACTTACCAGCAAGTCCAAAGTTGGATGGGAAACTGGAAACCCCCTGAGAAACGGGGCTGGAATCACAGTGACAACGGTCCGATACCCATTACAACGACCCAAGCTCCAGCGCCTGAAGCACTTCTTCACATTGTGTCATACTCATGCAAGTTGAGCTGTGGCGGAACGTGTTCCTGCAGAAAGGCGGCTTTGAAATGTTCTTCAGTTTGCAAGAAATTTAATGGGGTCAACTGTGAAACCGTGCTACAATTTTGTATGGAGACAGTGAAGAATACAATTTGTATAGGTTATGGGACCGTCTTATG
Organism: Locusta migratoria; assembly: GCA_026315105.1. NCBI lineage: Eukaryota > Metazoa > Arthropoda > Insecta > Orthoptera > Acrididae > Locusta > Locusta migratoria. Next base: position 206,952,794 of record CM048750.1, read on the forward strand.
CAACTATAAATTAGTCTACTTTAGACCAGACGCGTTTCGCTTTATTCTAAAGCATCTTCAGTGGTCAGCTGTACAAGAAATGGTTTGTATTACATTATTTGTTTGATTTCTTACTAAATTCGATCGGTAACAGTTCTCATGCAATTGGATTGTTTTGATTCTGAATAAATTGGGCTATTAATATTACTCACGAATTTTTTATGTTTTCATCTTCATGTGTGATTTGTAGCACATTGCTACTTGCTGTCACTGCTTATATTTACACTATTTACACTTTTTTTACATAGTAGACAAAGACATACCTCCCCCATCCTCAAAACCACCACATAATACGACCACATAAAACAACAATAACAACAAATCCCTACTCACACATTAACACATGCAAAAAATCGGAATCTATCTCTCTCTCTCTCTCTCTCTCTCTCTCTCTCTCTCTCTCTCTCTCTCTCTCTCTCTCTCTCTCTCTCTCTCTCTCACACACACACACACACACACAAACACACACACACAAAGTCACTAGTTAACTAAAATCATATTTATAAACACACAATACAGTCAGAACATCACACACAAAGTTGCTAGCAGATGCCTGTTTTGACAGAAAGAATTCGAAAGCAAAGAACACACACACAGACAATAAATAAACGACATACAGAGCCTGCCAAGACACAGATTTTTCAAAAACTTTTGTAAGAAGTTACTCTAAAAAAGTGTAAATAGTGTAAATATAAGCAGTGACAGCAAGTAGCAATGTGCTACAAATCACACATGAAGACGAAAACATAAAAAATTCGTGAGTAATATTAATAGTCCAATTTTTATCAAAACAATCACATTGCATGAGAACTGTTACCGATCGAATTTAGTAAAAAAACAAACAAATAATGTAATACTAACTATTTCTTGTACAGCTGACCACTGAAGATGCTTTAGAATAAAGCGAAATGCGTCAGGTCTAAAGTAGACTAATTTACAGTTACATAAGACGGTCCTATAACCTATACAAATTGTATAACTGCAACTGCGGAAAACGAGGCCAAAAAACCGAAGAAATATGTACAGTAAAGAAGACGTTATGGGGGATGTTGAGGAAACTTATGACGAAACCTACGAGCTTGAAGAGGCTGATTCGCTTTTTAAAGAAGAGGTTGACTCGGACTAAATTTGTGTACATACCCTGAATCTACAACTTAAGGTATTTCAGGTGAGCTGGCCGCGGTGGTCGAGGGGACTGAGGCGCTTCAGTCACGGTCTGCACGGCCAGTACGGTCGGGGGTTCGAATCCCCCCTCGGGCATGGATATTTGTGCCGTCCTAGTTCGTAAGTAGTTCATAAGTAGTTTGTAAGTTTAGGGACTGATGACCCCGTAGTTAAGTCCCATAAGCTGTACAAACATTTGAACATTTGAATTGCTGGTGACACCCAAGAACCTAGCTATTCAAAACGTCGGAAGTGCTGCTTATCTCCCTCTCAAGTGCGCTAAAGTTGAAGTAAATTATTACGAGTAACCTATTACACACCCAGAAGTGCCTATATTTAACTCATTATGCATTTTAATTAAAATTAGCTACCTAATTAGATTGACTGTTACAGCTAATAATATATCAGTTTACTGTCGCACTTCGTGTGTGTGTGTGTGTGTGACTATGTACATGTGTACCTATATATCTTAAATATATATTTTTTATATTTATTGTTTCGCAAATACCAGTACTGATGGGCTTATAGCAAACTTCGGCTAGTGATGTACGAATTACAATAGGTGGGTGTCTAGAAATCACCATTTAGTATACAGAAAAATTGAATACCTGAAAATGAGATGATAAATTTCAACATATAGCATGTTATATAATGTATTTATATTACACAAACAGAAACTGAAATAACAGTGTTCAAAAATAGTTGTTTTGCCACTTGACACAAATTTTGAAAAATTCGCGGTTTTTGACGCACTGTAGCGCCTCAGGAATTGGGAGTAGAAAAAAATGGTAAGAATCATATTTGTAGATAATTTTGTGCTCTTTAAAAAATAACTGAGACGTAAAAGTGGTAGGAGCACAAATAACGGGGATATTTTGGAAAAAAAAAACTAAAAAGCCCGAAATTTTCGAAGTTTTTTGACTGCAGAAAGTTTTCCCAACATAAATTTTGTTGACAAAACTTGGTTTTCTAATCTTTCCAACCATATGAACGATTTAAAAAATTAAAAGCTTCTACCCCACATTTTGCAAGCTATAGTCTATTTTTCTAACAGTTTGACTGGGCAATGGATCATGATATTTCGGATCACGAAAACTGAGAAACTGAGGAAGAATTTCTTCTCTCGCCGCACGGTGACAGAAACTTGGCCACACGGTATGTCAAAAGTGATGACGGTTGCGACGTACTCGCGTAGCACAAGTCACCGTAACAGATCACGATGCCCTACGCCAGAGCGAACACGCGAAGGTCCACATATTTCCCGACCTTGTGCATTTCATGCAACAACTAGCAGAGAGAAGTGAATGCATACTACAACAGCTGGCAGAGAGCAATAAGCAACTAGCAGAGAGAGGCGAACGCAAAATGCAACATCTGGCAGAGAGCAATAAACAACAGGCAGAGTAGACAACAGTTACAACAAACCAAAGAACTTGTTCAGGAGAGTAACGTACTTATACATGAGGTAGGAAGCAGTAAAGTCTGAGATTGCAGGAAGGATGTCGAAACTGTAAAGAGAACATCGACAGAAGCTAAGGAAACAGCTTTAGAAGCGAAGAAAGATGCTCGCACATTGCTCGTCTGGAAGCTATTGGTGCGAGAAAAGTTGCGTCTATAGCCTAACGTGATGCCAAGAAGACACGTGTCGAGATCTGTAGCGTCGAGAAAGTTGTAGAATCATTTCAGGAACAAGGGAAACGAATCGTGCAGGAAACATATGAGAAACTGACAGAGAAGACGAGGGAGATACATAAAATCAATATTCAATGTTCAAATGTTTGTAAGGGTTATGGGACATAACTGCGGAGTCATCAGTCCCTATACTTACAAACTACTTATGAACTACCTTTACTAAAGACAGCACAAACATCCATACCAGAGGGGGGATTCGAATCACGGTCTGGGAATGGGCCTCGCGCATCGCAGCATAGCGCCTCAATGCGCTCGGCCACGCCGCCGCGGCGAGAAATCAAACAGAAACAACAAGAAATTAGCGAAGTAAAGCAAAAGGAGACACGAATCACGCAACTGCAGGATAAGCTGAAACGTGATGTACACACCACGCAGCAGGAATTGAAGTACATTAGAGAACTTCCGCCGAGAACCATTGGTTCTCCGATAACTCGCATTTTTCTTCAAAATAATACCCGCAACGCAGAAGCCGTAAGTGAACGGGTAGATAGGAATACCGCGGGTGACAGTGAACGGCTTACACCGTCCAAAAAGGAATGTTTTCCTGCCAGTGCGCTGTCATTGTCACCTCAACCCCCGCAATATGAGAGGGAAAATAATTACAGCAAGATCAGGAGGACGGAATGGTAAATAGCAGTTAGTAGTTTGTTTGTTAAGAATTGTACTGATGAGTGAATTATATTGTGCCAAATAGAAGCTAGGGCCCATGTAAGTCGAAACCTGTTTCCTAACCTATAGTTACTAACCTATACACACACACACACACACACACACTGACACAGCAAATCTAGTATAAGACACTAAGTTACATTATAAAAAATTTAAATCCAAATAAATATATAATTTAATTCTTGTTTATATTTTTCTATTTGCAAACTCTTCACACTATAAAATATAGTAATAGATTTATAAAATGTCTTGTTTCCATTATTGTAATGGTATGAAGTACTTATTCAATATTGGTAGTCTGTGTAGTTAAACATGACCTGAAAAATATCAGGTGAATGTGGAGTGAGACACACGATCATCAGAGGTGCTGGGGTAAGTCACCACTTGGCCGCTAGCTGGGGGCGTGTCATCACATGAGCGCCTCAAAGGGAACCAGCAGACTCACAGCTCAAAAAACACAAACAGCAGGCTGGGGTCACTGCCACACCTGTCTGGCCAGCACAGCTTCTTACAACACGAGGACACTGCTGACAGCAGTACACAATGGAGATTGGCTCTGTCTTTGAATGGGATGTGCCATGACACGAGGCTCATGAATGGCGAAGGCCAGCTGCTGTAAATGTCTCAAGGGACAACAGACACACACACTCCAACTACCTGCTCCACAGAGTAACATATAAAGAGGAGAAGCCGCCCCCCCCCTAAACCACTGTCCTACGCTCCCCTCGTAGTTTCGTAAGATGCTAGCAGGTGTCATGCGGTTCCCTGGCTTAGAAACATTACACCAAACTAGAGGCACTTCTGAGGGTGCCTCTCGCACGTCAGAGGGTTGCGTGGAGGGGAGGCTGAGGGGAGAGCTCGTGCCGCCTGCCATGAGGCCACGGCTGTGTCTGGCTTTTTGGCGTTTGAGGGGAGGTGGTGATGGGGACAGCCGCTACCTGCCGCCTCATCTGGCCAGTTTAAAGGGCTGCTTCTGACCGCACCGCCATCATGGGACATCTTACGGAACTGCTTCAGCACCCCCCGCCCGCACCCCGGAGCGTGGGACCGGGCCCTTACGGAGGTTTCCCGTCTGTATATATTTGTCTGTGCTGCTACTAACAACAGCTGTCCTGGTGCAGGGGCAGCCCTGACCACTGGCCAGACTGCGTAACGCCAAGGCCGCCCGATGACAGCTGACCCAGTAATCCTTTCACCAGCTGCGTGACTTCCAGCCACCTGTTCCCTGCCAAATGGAAGAGCCCACCAGACAACAAGCTACGGCACGTGCTGCACGCACCTTAGTGTCCTGACCCACTGACCGACAAAGCCGACCGCCTATACCTGCTGGGCTAATGGCACTGTCCGTGCACCCCAGTGCAAGCCGGCATCACGTGTCTGCCCACAGTACAGCCATGGCTGTCGCTGTAACACTAGCATCGCCTCTCCACACTACAAATGATCTTCTTATGTCCCCCAGATCACCCCTTCCAGTGACAAATGTTCTACCCACTACAATTGTGCTTCAACTAAAATGTAAAAATAAAATGTGACATACTATTAAGGGGAGACGAAAAGCAACTAGGCTCAAAAATTCGAATTTTAGATTTTAGCGTATTTGAAATGCCTGGTATTATATAAATCCGACAATTTTTTCGTGAGTTATGATGGTTTTTCTGACGCTCTGTGCAATCTGGCCACGCCTTCCGTTTTGCGCCATGCGGAGAAAATGCACACAGCATTCTTTTATTCCTTGTATATTATTTCATGTTTCTATTGTTTTTATCGCTTCAACGTTTCCTACCCTGTATCCACTATCGATAGTTTTTGTTCCGATGGTGTTTGTCATTGTTTTCGAACGTTATTGGTTAAACGTGGTGAAGATTACAGAATTATTATGACTTGGCCATAAGAAGAAATATAGAGAATTTAGAAAACATGAAAAAAGCTGTATGGGCTATCTATTTCCATAAGCTATCCACAAATGAAAATCCTGTGCACTCTCTTTGGCCAAAATGGTCCTGACACTTGCTGCAAGTACAGCAGAAATGACACGTATGACCACAAACATTCTTTACCTGCAGCAGTAATGAATGAAATTAAACCTATAGTTAGAGACCTTTGTAAAGATGAAGAAATGTGTTCATGGGAAATCCCAAAATTTAAATGAATGTGTAAATTCTGTCATTTGGACTCGGTTACCAAAAACTGTATTTGTTCAGATCACAACCCTCAAATTTGGTGTTTATGATGCTATTTTATGCTTCAGTGATGCTGTAACTAGAAAATTTGATGTTTTGGAATTATGGGGCATACAATCTAGTAAAAATACTGCAAAATCCTTGGTGCAAATAGCTAAAGAGAGAAACCGCAAATCCGATATTGCTAATTTAAAATGCACAAAAGAAGCTAGACAGAAAAGAAGATGGTCTAAGAGAAGAAAAGAAGACCAGTACGATTTAGATGATGCTCAATATGGCGCAGGAAAATATTAGTGGTAAGTAATTCTCATCAATAACTGTACTAGAATTGCAATATTAAACTTTATGTTGATTTTTCTCAAAACTACATTTTTTCTTTCGGGTACCATTATTTGATAAACTAATAGGGTTAGAAAGATGAAATTTGGACTTTCTGTACTGAAGATGGTAATAAATCATTACAAGTAAATTGAGAATCACAAAACAATCATCAACTGTTTTATAATAATTAATGTTTTTACTGGTGAAAGAATAAAAAAAATCTGCAGAACTATTTGAGTTATTATGTTCATTTTACTTGCAAATTGAGACATATATGTTATATATATGCAGTGAAAATTTCGTTGTTTTATGACTTATAGTTCCTTTGAAAAGTGTACCTATTCAAAGGGTAAAATAGCATTGGCAGAATGGGAATAAAATTGCTTTCCGTATCTCCTCATGAGAACAGTTGGAGGAGAGCAGGTCTTAAATATTAATTTCATTTGATTTAATTTACTTGTCATAGTTCCAAAATGTACATAAACACTTGATCCACATTCATATACAAAGATAACAAAATTTTGCTGATGAAACAGTACACACACGATGTATATTTCATGCAACAGATGTGTTCTGAATACTTAAATTCATCAAAATTTTACAATTTTCTATTGTATTTAAGATGTCTTTGTCCATAAATATGAACGAATGCTCAGGCATGTCACAAATTATTACGCAAATATTCACCTTGTTTATATATATATTCAGTATACGTTGCTATGCTCTGTGAATTCTAAACCTGTACACATTTCACATCTCACGTGTTTATATACAACTTTGTATTAACAATAACTGTTAAACATGCTAGAACATCAGTTCACAAAATTTCCACACATGTAACACAAAACATAGTGTACGTTTTCCAATATTTATTTCATCACTAGTGTGAATATTTGCCTAGAAGGACATAATGTTAAGTTATTATCTGCGTGTATGGTCAATGTGTATAAATGTGAACAAGGACGTGAATTTCTGAGGCAGCGCCACAGAGGGACTAACTGGGAATTGTCTGTATAGCTATTAAACGGTCCTGTTCTCACTTCCACGGGTGTGTATGGTTTTGCTTTCCTTTTGAATGGATAGAACTCTAATGTTTACATCTGGGGTTTTTACATTCAATATTATAACATATTAAAGAAAGTAAAGGCTCCTAGAAATGTATTTAAAATACGAATGAGACCCTTGTTGTGATTAGTGACAGGAATATTTCATGTGTTAGGGCATAGTAAGTGACTGGTAGGGAATAGATTTCCTCTTGTCCGTATCACACCAGATTTTTAAGAGTGACACTCCCCATGCAGAAATCTTATTCAGGTGAGGGGTGATGAGAGATTTCAGTATTGACACGTTGCTTTCCAACAGTAAAAGAACAACAGAACCTTGTTAATTTTATTAGATTATTCGTAGTTTATTGATTTAATAACTTGTGTTGAAAGAGAAATATTCTGTTACTTGGTTGAGTGAAGCCTGTAGCAAGGGAGAAAAACACGCATTCAGACCTAACGGCAGACCGGTGGCATGCACGAGGGTCGCTCTATTATTCGAAGGGGAAGCGGTTCCCAGAAGCACCTTACAGGTAGGACTGAGGCGTGAGCCTCCCAAGTATTTTTGCACACGTTACCGCCATCTGGCTGGCGCCACCGACGCTGGCGTCGTCTGGCCATGAGCGTCTGGAGTAATACGATACGCCTCCATGGGCGGTGTACGGTGCTTTGCTAGGGCAGAGTTGGGACGTCTGGCGCCGAGTTGGCGAACGCCAGAGTGGCACCTGCTAGGACATTTTACGTCTCTGGCGCCAAGCTGGCGGGCTTTGCAGTTGTACAATAAAGAGGGAGTTTGGCCATTTGGTGGAAACAAATGTTTTTCGATGGTGCCTGAAGACCATCCGTCGCTACCATGAGAACGCTGGGCGTAAAGGCGAGCCCTGACCGGTGGAAATGCGGGAGAGCTGGCCATTGGCTGCTGTTTTATAGTTGGCTGTCCGACTCCCGAACGCAAGACGTGATTGGCCGTACTTTGGCGCTTCGCTGTTGATTGGAGTTTGCAGAAAGGAGACAGAGATTTTAGAAGGAGAGAGAAGGATACTGGTGTTTGGGCAGCCAAGGACAGCAGACACTTCTCTTCTGCTCTCAGTTTATACCTGTCTTCGAGCAGCTGTACCTACAGTTTGTGGTACAACTTTTGGAGTTGCTCCAAAACTTAAGCTAACAGCGCTGAGTATTGGCAAGCCGAGAGCAAGGTCAGCCTGCCTGATATTACACACACCGACGCGCTAATTGCAATTGTCACAGTTCTGGTGTCACCTATACCTACAGTACATTCGTATGTCACACGTAAATCGTCTGTAGTGGCACGACATAGCCCAACAAGTGAGATCGTAGGCGCTGAGATACGCCGGGGTCGAAGTTGGCTGATATTAGTTAAATATCTATTCTGGAATACGAAGCTGAATTATCTCCGGGTCCGCGACTTGCAGCTATCGACGCAGACAGCTGCCGCCCAGCCGTCGTGTTGCTGACATCGCCAGCCAGCACAGTTTTTGTACAGCATCACAGCCATTTGCTAGTGTTTTAAGGGGTAATCACGTTTTTGAACTATTGAAAACGTTAGGTAAACTTAAAGAAACCTGTTATCGTAATATTCCTCTCGATTACGCCACGATTTCCAGTTAAATGTGGACATTCACAAGTGTTTAGAATCATATACAATTATCTTCGACTTACCAGTCACTTGCTGTAGGAGTGTATATTGTTTTGTAAATTATGCTCGTTAAATTTCATCTGTGTTGAATTGCATGTGAACTTTTGCTTTCAACTCTGACGTTCATTTGACTTCAGAGAATAAAACCAGTCATAACAATTTCTTTACTCAAATCATTCAAATCAGTTAGCCCCTTTACACAATTTTGGGTGGATTTTATTACTTGGAAAAACTGCATAAATTAATTATCACATCGATGGTGGGTCACCCATACCTATCCTTTAATATCAAGTAAACAAACGATTTTCATACCGTCCTATCTCCCCCATCCTTACCTTTTATTTTCCAACGCAATCACCATAAAACCTACCTTTCAATACATTTAAATCGGAGTTTAATACATTTTAAAAGTGATATTACAGAAGAACTTAAATAACAAATAAGGTTTCTTAACTGTACTGTTTTTAAAAAGTTATTAAAAATAAAATGGATACAATCAGCGCGGTTAAAAGATTAATTGAGCACTTGAAGAAAATGGAACGAACAATTGCACTTCTAGTCTGACATGTCACTACCAGCTTTTGTAGATGCTTGTATTCTTCAAGCATTGTTGTTGCTGTTTGCTTACTTCCTCGCATCTGATTGATAGAGATCCGTCAATTTTGCACATGCGATTTAAGTGCGAATAAATGCGAAAATTGGTAATTATAGCGAAATCGCACAATACCCCCGAAAAATTACGAAATTTAATTTTAATTGCAATTCGTAGGCCTATAATGACTTCTCGTAAATAAAAATTTTCTTGACTGAATTTACGATGTTTTGTAGGCCAGAATGCCGTCTGCTAAGCTTTTAATCCGTAGACAAGAGAGAAGTAGTGTTCGAATATTAATTGCACGAACGAAATCTCGCCGCAGACTAGACAATGTGAAACATCTACACGTTCACAAACTAAGAAATCCGGTAAGCTAGTAACCAGTTTTTATAAACGAAAAGGCCTATAGAGGAGCATGCCGGTATAAAATTCCTTACGATTTTCCTCAGTATTTTTCATTCGCTATATTTAACATTCAGATTTGCTGGCTGGATGACCACTGTGTGTATGTCTGTTTACTCCGCCATGTCGGTTTGGAAAGCGGCCGCAACGCTGAGGCGGAGATTTTGCGTACTAATGAGACAGCTGAGTGTCGCGGCGGCTTATTTGAAGCGCACGCTGCGCGAGGATAGGAGTACAACAATACAGTATAAGACGTCAAACACTGTGTTAGTGTTTAGTGTGTTCATCTATTTTAATGAGTCGTGTGTGTTATTTTGTTTTGTTGAATTGCTGATTTTAATTGCAATTTATATATTTTGATTAGAATGGGAAGGCACAAAATTAGCTTGTGGGAACGATGTAATTCGTATCCCAAAGAAGAAGGTTTTTATAAACGCGAAAATAAAATTTTAATGTGCCGACATTGCAACGTCAGGTTAGATTTCGAGAAGAAAGATACGCTTGATAAACATATAAACGGGGCAAGTCATCAAGCAAAGAAATCTGCATTTGCAAGTAACAGTAGTGGTTCTGTCAAAAGACAAGCTGGTCTGAGCGAAAGATTTGAAAATTTGAAAAAATCTGAAAAGGCAAAAGAGGAACTTTGCCACGATGATGTCAAAATGTGTCTCAAGGCAAATATACCGCTCACAAAACTTGACAACGAAGAAGTTAGATTTTTTTTAATAAGTATGCTCCTGGCAATGGATCTTTACCGTCTTCTGATAGACTACAACGAGTTTACGTTAGCGAATGTGGAAATGAACATAAAGAACAAATACGTGAATTTGTAAAGGATGCATGCGTCTTTTCAGTTCTGTTTCGTACTGCGGCAGCATGGTCTGAACAGAAAGTATACTTGGCATCTTGCAACTTTTTAGATGTTGCAAACAAAACATGTTCCCAGGCTCTCATTGATACATTGAAAGAATACAATGTTTCATATGAAAATGTTATTGCCCTAGTGTCAGATTCAGCACCATACATGATTGCTTGTTTCAATGCATTGAAAATATTGATAGGAGATCACATTATTCACCTGCAGTGCTGGGCGCACAAAATGAATTTAGACGGTGTTTTTTCATGAAGGAGCTGAAAGAACTGAATTTCACAGTGAGTAAAGTTAAAATTGCGTTTCTCCATTCAATTAAAATGAAGGCAGCTTACTTAAGTTTTTTAGAGCAGTCATACCCTCAGTTTCCAAAGCTTCTCTTCCAAGATCCAGTGATAACTAGGTGGAATTCATGGTTTCACTGTGTACAGTATTTGGATTCATATTTACCAGCGATAGTTGAATTTTTAAAAACATGGGAGAATAAAAATACTTCAGTTGATTTGCTGCTGGAAAGTTTTGAAAATAAAACGACATCGGGTTTGATTTTTTTACAGTGTAAATTTGTTAGCAACATCTGCACTAATATTGTGTCACTAACAAAGAAGTTAGAAGGATCAAAATATCCATTTGCCCATTTATTGTGGGAAGAACTGGAATGTATAAAAACACAGCTAAAGAGAAATGGTGATGGTTTGTTTTCACAATCAACAAAATTTCTTATAGATAAAATACAAGAAAAGAACAAGCCGCATGCCAGAAATCTTCTTAAATCTGCGGCTCAAAAACGTCTTTTAAAATTATGTACCCATACCTTACCAAATGCAACAAACATCTTTTTAAAAGAGTTGAGTGAGAATTTTAATCCTTCTATTTGTGGTGCAAAACTTTCTATTGACGAATCTGTTCTTCTAGCCAGCTTGAAGAAATTCCACATTTTGAAAAAGTGCCTCAAAATGACCTGATTGAAGGGTATTTATCTTTACACCGGCATATTTTGAAAAGTGTAAAAATGAATGAACAGCCTGATGTTTTACAGATGCTACTGTGCGAGAAAATAAAATTTGAAGCATTTTGCTCTGCTGCGTTATCTGCGATTTGGAGCCCTGTTAATAGTGTTGATGCTGAACGCTACTTCTCTAGATACAATCTTGTAGTAAGTGATCGGAGGAGAAGAATGAAAGAAGAAACTATACAAACCTGTTCAATGTTGGCATTTAATTAAATTTTTTAGTAATTTTGGAACAATTTAATAATTTTTCAATTTTCTTTGCCCTGAAAATATTTATCTGGTGCCTTATTGTGTGTGTATTTTCTTATTTTTTGTTACTTAAGAAGCTGTTTAGTATTCCATTAACGTTTAAAAAACAACTTCAATGCATATTAATTTATTTACCAGACACCATTTTACCAAAATACTCCTGTGGATGTTTTCAATTTTGGCAAAGGCATGAAAAGGTATGAAAATAAAATGTGTATTATCGAATTTTTACTAATTTTCTTGTTCAAAATAGATGCTAAATAAATGCTAATTTTGTAATTTCAATGTGCTAAATTTTCTTAATTTTGATGCTATTTTCACGGATCTCTACTCATTGATAATTTCTGTGAGTTCGTATTTGTGTGTGTGTGTGTGTGTGTGTGTGTGTGTGAGTGTGCAAGATATTTCGTTTAGCGCGTGAAATATATCGAAAATGGTTTATTCAGAAACAGAGGAACAACTTATCGTTACAACTGTAACAAAGACCGGTAGACGAACATGGTCAATGCAGTCGAGCAGTTAAATTTTCATCTGGAACAATTGCAAATTTTAACAATATGCGTGACGAAGGTTGCAGTGTCTCTTGAAGAGACAAATAATGCGATTGAAATACGAATAAATGCATTGGACAGGGACAGATTCGTAAATAGGTATTATCTCTCGTAAAGGCGCAAAAGATATTTGTAACCCACTAGATTTCAGCAGCTTCAGAATCTTTTAACTGCCGCGCAAACCGGACCGAGAGTTGCAATTGGATAAACTCTACAGCGCTAGTAGAAGGTTATGACGAATTGACTGTGACAACGATCAGTCTTGCTTTGCAGTAGAAGCACGTAGTTGTCGAGGAAGCCGTTGATGTTAACGGCCTAATGGGAAATCTTGAGAATCTTGTGCAAGAACAAGAGCGCGTTATTGCGCGGAACGTCGACCATTATAACAACAATATCCATGATAAAATAGGTGGAATTTGGATACTTCACAGAGCTGAGGTTTGCTATATATAAATTAGACCTGTATATATATATATATATATATATATATATATATATATAACAAAGGGCTTAGTGACATATTCAAGGAAAAGATTTTCAGTCTAGTTTCCTGGATGGCCGTATTGACAGAGTCCAAGAAACCTTTAGATGTCAGAAGGAAACAATAAAAGAAGCTGCCATTAAGCAACATACAGAACAAATAAATCACGAGACAAATGGTAGTCTTTTTTTCTGGAGTCATGCTATGTCAGGTCCAGGCATTCCATTGCCTTTGCCATGCAACATTGGCTTTTAAGTACTGGGCACGACTCTTACCGCGTAACTGACGAGTACATATACGTAAAGTTGATCAATAATGCTCCAGTACTTTTTCTTACTAGATGGTTTTGTTTCTTCTTGTGGTCTTCAGTCAGGAGACTGGTTTGATGCAGCTGTCCACCCTGCTCTGAGAAAGAACGGCAACGCACATCTACATCTACATTCAAACTTTGCAAGTCTCAATGATGTGCATGGCAGAGGGTTCATCGAACCGCTTTTATGATATTTCTCTACAGTTCAATTCTCTAACTCGCGGTATAAAGAAACGCCTAAATATTTCTGTTTTCGATCTGATTTATTTTATTTCGATGATCATGTTTTCCAATGTAGGTGGGTAGTAACAAAGTATGTTCGCATTCGGAAGAGAAAGTTGATGAAAGAAATTTCGCAAATACATCTCGTCGCAAGAAATAACGCCTTTCTTTTAATGATTTCCACCCCAACTCGTGCATCATTTCCATGCCACTCTCCCCCTTATATCGTCATAATACAAAACGAGCTGCCGGCCGCGGTGGCCGAGCGTTCTGCGGCGCGCCAGTCACACTCTGCTCGGCCACTACGGTCGGGGGTTCGAATCCCCCCCTCGGGCATGGATATTTGTGCCGTCCTTAGTATTAGCTAGTTCGTAAGTACTTTGTAAGTTTAGGGACTGATAACCCGTAGTTAAGTCCCATATGCTCTACAAACATCTTAACAAAACGAGCTGCCCCTCTCTGAACTTTATATAAATCATCTGTCAGTCCCACTTGGTGTGGATCCCAGAATGCACAGCAATACTCTAAAATAGAACGCACAAGTGTGATATAGGGAGCTTCTTTAGGAGAACTGCTGCATCTCCAAAGTGTTCTACCAGCGAAACGGGGTCTTTGGTTCGCTTTCCATACAATATTTTGTATGTGTTCTTTCTAATTCCAATAGCAGAAGGGACCGAGTAAGGAAGGAAAACCTGCGCTGAGATCAAGACAGTGGCGCAGAACAGAGTCCAGTGGCGGAAGTTCATTGATGTCCTATGCTCCACTTAGGAGGTTCAGAAAGTATGTGTTCAAAATGTTTGTGAAGCTGCGGGGTCATCATTCCCTAAACTTACAAATTACTTATGAACTACCTTACACTAAAGACAGCACAAACATCCATGTCCGAAGGAGGATTCGAACCCCCGACGGGGAACGGCCTCGCGCATCGCAGCATAGCGCCTCAATGCACTCGACCGCTCCGCCGCTGCTCCAGTTGTTACTCGTAAGTATTTAGTTATCTTTCAGTGGTCATATGGGTGACCTCACACTTCTGATTATTAAGGGTCAATTGTCAATTATTGCACTATCCATTTACAGTATTCATCTCTAGATCTGCTACTACGATTTTTACCCCACACACTTCCCTCCCTTTCTAAACTGACAATTCCATGATGTCTCAGAATGTGTCCTACCAATCGATCCTTTCTTTAAATGTATGTCTGTCAAACGTTTCTTTTCTCCTGAATTGTGTTAGAGCATCCTCATTAGTTAATCCGTCTAGCCACCTCGTCTTCAGCAGTCGTCTGTAGGACCACATTTCAAAAGCTGATATTCTCATTTTGTCCATGTTTCACTCCCGTACAAGGTAATAATTCCACATAAATGCCTTCCGCAGTGACTTAAATTTATATTCGTTGTTAACAAATTTCTCTTTTTCAGAAACGCTTTTCTTCCGATTTCTATTCTGAATTTTGTATCATCTGTACTGCGCCGACCATAATTTATTTTGCTGCCCAAGTAATAAATCTCATCTACCAAGTGCTCTCCACCTGCTGTGCTGCCTCTGATAAAATTACGTCATCGGCAAACCGCGTTTTTTTTAATTTCTTCACCCTAATCTTTAATTATATCTCCAAATTTCTCTTTGTTGTTCTTCACACTTTGCTCAATGTACAGATTGAATAACGTTGGGAAAAGGCTACAACCCTATCTTACTCCCTTCCCAACCAATGATTCCTTTCATTCCCTTTCACTCTGTCAGATTTCTGTACAAGTTATAGCAGTTGTACCTTCCGTTCTCTGTATTTTACATCTGATGACTTTAGAATTTGAAATAGTATATTCCAATTAACATTAAACACAAGGGCCGGCCGCGGTGGCCAAGGGGACTGCGTCGCGCCAGTCACGGTCTGCACGGCCACCCCGGTCGGGGGGTTCGAATCCCCCTCGGGCATGGATATTTGTGCCGTCCTTAGTGTTAGCTAGTTCATAAGTAGTTTGTAAGTTTAGGAACTAATGACCCTGTAGTTAAGTCCCATAGGCTATACAAACATTTGAACATTTTTTTTTAAACATAAGAAGAGGCATTGAATTAAAATTTATTCTGTGGCCGAGATTCGATCCCGGGACCTCCTACTTACTAGGTAAGCGCTTTAGACCACTTTTTTTTTTTTTTTTTTTTTTTTTTTTTTTTTTTTTTTTTTTTTTTTTTTTTTTTTTTTTTGCGGGTCTCCTTCCTCCCCTTCAACCCGTCCTTGCACTCGCCAAATGTGGCCTTCTCGGCCTGGCTTCTCCGCCATAAAATGAATGGTTCTTCTGTGTTGTTCCTTGTAAATGAGATGTGAGAGTATAATATCAAATAAATAAAAATAAACTTCTTCTTCCTGAGGAGGAATACGAGCTGACGACTGCAAAATGTAAAAGAAAAGTCCCTTCTCCTGGGATTAATATTAACGTTAATGATAAAAGTAGAGGAAAAAAAACGAAAACATCCTTTTGTGACAAATTTGAAATCTGAATCACTGATTTAACTTCTGCGAAGTGCATGCCTTTTCAGGGTTCTGTTGAGGCCTTCACGGCTACCGTAGCGGCCACGGGGCCCACGAAGTCCCCACCGTACTTCACCCTCAACAGCAGTCCCCTACTTCAGCATGCGACTGCGATTCATTCTTCTTTTAATACATAATTATCCTACACCCTGCTTTTCAAACAAAATTTGTAACATATTCCCAAAATTCTTTTTATTATCCTTTTTTCGGTAAATTTTGTAATACTCGTGAAGTATATATTCTTTGTAATTTTGCACATTGTCATTACCTTTGTTAGCGATTACGTAGTGACAAAATTTGCCAATAATCCAGTGGATGGTGTTGTTCTTTTGTCGAGGAAAAAAAATTTCTTCTGGAAAAAAGACGTAATCCAAATTGATTTCTCTACCATCACTTCTCTTTAGGAAAGATATCTGTTTAATAAGTTCCTTCCATATTTCGGTGTTCCCCATGCAAAGGAATCGATGGTCTAAAGTGTCCGTTCTGTGACATTTTAAACATTGGTTTGTGTCACTGAGGCCAATGGCATATAATTTTTCATTTGTGCTTACTATGTTGTTAATTACTCTATACCAAGCCACTTGTGTGTCTGAGGAGAGTACTTTGTTACTTATATTTTTCCAAATAATTTTCCAATTTCTGTTTGGAAACCTGGCCTCCATCTTATTTTTATGGTCCTGTGCTCTTAGTCTGTGCATCATATACTGATAGTTCCTCTTGGTCTTGTCCGGTAAAATGCAACTCATATAACTGAGCTCCAAGTAATAACTACGTATATGTTTCAATTTGTAATTAATTGAATTTATATTAATTGGTGGCTGCAGACTGTCAGGTTTAAAAAGGTTGAATAACTGTGCTGTAATACCTTCAGGCTGGCTTTCAATTAGCTGTAAGGATCTCTTAACAAATAAAACTGTCGATTTTTTCTGAATATCAGTAAGTCCTAGTCCTCCCTCTTCCGGTTTTAACGTTGCTGTCCCTACTGAAACCCTAAAAATCGCTCCATGCCAAAGATATTGGCAAACTGTCGACATAATAGCTTTTGCTATTTCCTTTGGTAAGGGTAAAATTTGCCCTACATATATAGCTTTCGAGAGGACGACGCAGTTGATGAGTCTAACTTTTTGCTTGATGTTCAGCTCCCTCATATGATTTAGTATGACTGTACCACGAATCCTATCTAAAATCTTCTTCCAGTTGGACGCTATCATTCGCAGAGGGCAGCTGCAGAGAATAAGCCCGAGGGCTGTGTGCTGTTCGACGCGCTGCGCCCAATTAATCTGGGGGTTCGTGAGACCATTTAAATTAAGGAATGCACTCTTGGCGCCGTTGATTTGTGCTCCCGACGCGTTGCAATAGAGCTGTACGATGTCTGTTAATTTCGCCAAGTCAGTCTGGCTCCTGACGATCACACCAACGTCATCAGCATAAGCGTTGGTTACATATTTCACTCCTGATAGTGAAATACCTGTGAGAGCATCCGTCAATCTTCTTAATAGTGGTTCCAGTGCTGCTACGTACAGGATCATCGAAAGTGGACTTCCTTGAGGGACGCCACTGCTAATTGATATGTCCTTAGTATAATGCCCGTTTATAGTAATCTTTGTTTTTATACCTTCTAACATATTCCTTAAAATTCGGACATTGCAGTCGTTAAGTCCCATGTAAGTCAAGGTTGATAAAAGGTATCCGTGATTCACGTTGTCAAAGGCTTTTGCAAAATCGATAAAAGCAAGTCCTCCGTGTTCTACCGTGTTGGAAAAAATCGATACAATGTCCCTGTATTCACTGACGGTCTTTAATATATTGCGCCCTGGGAAACACGTCTGATGGCCGCCAATAATTTTTTCGAGAGCAGAACGTAACCTCTCTTTGATGACCCTCGCTACGATTTTATAATCGGAATTCATCAGTGTAATTGGTCGTAATTTAAGTATATCTTTCGTTTCCATATTCCTACCTTTCGGAAGGAGCACCGTAATACTCTGTTTAAAGTCTATGGGGACTGCCACCCCAAGTAGTGTTTCATTGACAATTTCAGTAAATTTACTTCCTATTATGTTCCAGTAAGTAGTATAAAATTCAATGGGCAATCCGTCTGGGCCTGGTGATTTTTTTTGGGGCGAGGACTTTAAAATATCTAAGACTTCCTCTTCTGTTATGGCTCTTTGTATATCACGGTTATCTTCATCAGTGATGGTGTCCTGTAATCCAGAATCTGATAAAAACTCCGTTATAACTATTCCCTCTATGGGACTGTTACCATAGAGTTTAGTAAAATAACTGAAGGCCGCATGTAGAATGTCTTTTTGATTCGTTAGGACACTGTTATCCTCTGCCCGAAGACTCTCTATAAAACTTTTGCGTCGAAAGTTTGCATGGCGTATAAGGTGATAGAGCGAGGCAGTTTCTTCTTCCACAACAGTTTGAGTGTGTGATTTGATTTTTAGGCCGTCTAGCTGTGACTTCTTAATTTTTATGAGCTGAGCCTTTATCCTGTTAATTTCCATTATGTTTTCTTGATTCATTGGTTGTTCGTAAAGATCCCGGAGACAAGTGTAATAGAATTCTACTGTGTGTCTCAACCATCTCGCTCTCTCCTTACCGTATGCTATCAACGTGGCTCTAAGTTTCTTCTTTGCTTCCGTGGTCCACCACTCAATGTTCGATCTGTATTTGTGGCGACGTCGTAAAGCAGTCTGCCACGCCTCGTTGATTGTGTCAGCAATGGCTGTATCTGACAACATGTTGATATTCAGTTTCCACAGCTGCCGACCCCAATATGTTTTTTGTTTCTCTAACCGAACACTGCATCTTACGGCCAGGTGGTCAGAGAAGGCGGTCGGTATGACTTCAATTGCTGACACTTTATTTTCCAGGTTCGAAGAAACATAGAACCTATCAATTCTACTTTGTGACCTACTTGTGATATAAGTATATCTGACGAGGGTGGGATATTTAATTTCCCATGCATCTTTCCAGCGTAGGTGAGTAACAAGAGCCTCGAGTTCCCTGGATTTATTGAAGTTTGGTCTCTGGTCCTTTTCGTGTAAAACACAGTTCCAGTCGCCCCCTATTAAAACTGTTGCAGGATTGTCTTTAAGTAATGTTAAAATATCACTCTTAAAAAACTTAGCTCTGTCCGCCCTCGCATTATTCCCCGATGGTGCATAAACGTTGAGAAATGCGGTGTTATGAAGTTTACACCGAATGCCCCTTCCTGAGTCTAAAAGACTGACATCTTTTATTTCAATTCCCTCCCTGACTAGGATAGCCGTCCCACAATGGAGTTCATGAGCTATGTTTAAAATTTCCCTAAAGCCAGCCACATTGATGTTCGGTATTTGCACTTCTTGCAATAAGGCAATATCAGTGTCTGATTGGTACAGAAATTCTTTAAGAGCAGCTACCTTAACATTACTTTGAATTCTATTTATGTTTAAAGTAGTGACATTATACGTTTGCTCCATTAGGAGACGTGGCAAATTACGAATGGGAAAATTATTGAAGGGATAATATAATTCTGTCTTTGCTATTCTTTCTATCATTTCTCTTCAACTTACAAAATCGTGACATATCTTCACTCTGACTAATAATGAGAATAATAAGAATAATGAATAACAGGTACGTATGGATCGGTTCATTGTCAGTATCATCTTTAGCAATAGCAAGCTTAGTAAAAGACGTCGTCTTCATCTTGTGGCAGTTCGTCTACCATATCGACATCCTTGCCATCCTCGTTGCCTTCAGACCAGTCCACTTCTGCCTGTGTAGTGCTCCGTCTAAGCAGTGAATCATCTTCGTTTGGTGATAGGGGCTGCATACTGTCGGAAGGCAGTTGTCTGTTAAGTTCTTGAGGGCGCACGGAAGCACTCCTTGTTGTAGATTTTTCTTTTTTCTTGTCACGTTCCTGAATGGCACATAATTTTTCCTTCAAAATAGGTGCAACCTTTTCAGCATTTTCATGAGCCACCCGACGTTTTTTGTTTCTCTTCCTTTTTGGGGAGCCCTCTGGAGACAAATTGGGCGATATCTCATTGGAATCAGCGGAAGATTTCTCAGAAGGTTTACAGTCTTGCTTCCCCTCCATATGTCTGTTCTCAACCTCCTGCTGAGTTCCAATGTTCGCGGTGTCTAGACTTTTCCTTTTATCAGTTTTATGTGCACTAAGTTGTGTGTCCCCAGGAGAAATTTCATCCTCTGCTGTTTGCATTTTGTTCATAGTGAGATCGTCATGGACACTGGTGGGACAGTCCGGATGCACTTCAGTTTCCATAGGTATTTGGTCGGAAATTCGATCCCCTTCCTGTTGTGAAACTAGGGAGACCGGTGCAATTTCGGATGGTTTGGTAGCCTGCGTTTTCGCCTGTACGGTGGGTGGATTGTCGGGCTCATCAGATGTTACTGTCGGCATATCAGTTGCGTGGCTCTCGTCTGCTGCACTGACGTCATCGGTGCCTCGCTGCTCCGCGTTGTTTCCGGGTGCCGGCAGGGCTTCGGCGAGTTGCGACTGCTCAGTTGTTGTCGCCTCGGCGGGGCCGCTGGGGTAGACGGCGGCCGCATACGTCAGCCTGAGGCTGACCGCCTGGCCCGGGGCCGCAGGCTCCGCGCGCGGCAGCTGCGCCGGCCGCCTCTTGCTGCACTCGCTCCTCACGTGGTCGGTGGAGTTACACAAGGCGCAAGTCTTAGGCTGACCGTCATAAATGACAATGCCACGGTATCCGCATACGTTTATATAAGAAGGGATATGCCTCTGTAATTCGATCTTGATTTGTCGAACACCGTTAAGTACGGGAAACATATACTCCTCGGACCATTTCTCGGCTATATTAGATATGATTCTGCCATATGGCCTCAGAACTTTGTTTATTTCTTCAGCCGGGACCTCAAATGGCAGCTCAAAGACACGAACAGTTCGAATTCCTAGTCCGGCATGTGACACTAAAACTTCGCTAACTGAACCGTCAGAATGGTTAAATTTAGCGATACCGCCACATTTATCGACAATTGAACAACATAAATCTGGGTTTATTAACTTCAAATATACAGAATTTGTCACAAATGATAAGTGAACACCCTCTACTTCGGTACCAGTCATCTGAAATTTTTCCATGAACCACCGCCTGATTTCAAAAGCCTTCGGTCTAACAAAATTTCTATCGAAAGTAAATTTTATCGTATCTTTCCTCAGAACATTTATCGTACTCATTCTGTCTTACTATAGTTCGAAACCATAGCTACAAATGAAGAGAGCAGTTCAAAACGAACCTTACTCGCAGCGACACAGCCGTTGTTTACGTCCGGACGCCGAGCAGCCGCCACACGTCCGTCCAGCACCGCAGCTGTCACTCGAATGTGACCACTCAGCTAACACAGCATTGTAGCCAAAGTAACTACACGGACTGTCTTCTTTTTACCCTTTGATAATATATTTCATTTTAGTTACTTAAATCCAGCACATGAAGTAAAGTATCGATCGTAGATGGATTACACAATTAGCAGTAAATAACTCTGATGTAACAAAATAATGTGATACTTTCATATGTTTAGAAATGGATGAGTAATTTTTAGTAGCCGTCGTTTGATCTTCATACGAGCCGCACATATTGTGATGAGGTGGAGTAAATTGGAAGAAGTTTTGTGAAATGCAAACGCAATATGTTAAACACTGTTTCTTTATATCAACCAAGATGTTGTTGTTATGGTCTTCAATCCGGAGACTGGTTTGATGCAGCTCTCCACCCTACTCTATCCTGAGCAAGCTTTTTCATCTCCGCATAAGAACGGCAACCCACATCCACTTGAATCTGCTTACTATACGCGTCTCTCGGTCTCCCTCTGCGATTTTTACCCCACACACTTCCCTCCAATGCTAAATTTACGATTCCCCGATGTCTAAGAATGTGTCCTACCAAGCGATCCCTTCTTTTAGTCAGGGTATGCCAAAAATTCCTTTTCTCACCAATTCTATTCAGTACCTCTTCATTAGTTATGCGATCTACCCACCTAATCTTCAGCATTCTTCTGTAGCACCACATTTCAAAAGCCTCTATTCTCTTCCTGTCCGCACTGCTTATCGTCCATGTTTCACTCCCGTACAAGGCAACACTCCACACAAATGCCTTCAGAAAAGACTTCCTTACCCTTAAATTAATATTCGAAGTTAGCAAATTTCTCTTTTTCAAAAATGCTTTTCTTCCCATTGCCATTCTGCATTTTATATCCTCAGTACTGCGACCATCGCATGTTATTTTACTACCCAAGTAACAAAACTCATCTACCACCTTCATTGTTTCGTTACCTAATCTAATTCCTTCAGCATCGCCCGACTTTCTAAGACCGCAGTCCATTATTTTTGTTTTGCTCTTGTTAATGTTCATTTTATACACTCTCTTCAACACCCTGTCCATTCCATTCAACTGCTCTTCCAGGTCCTTCGCTGTCTCTGACAGAATTACAATGTCATCAGCAAAACGCAATGTTTTTATTTCTTCCCCCTGAACTTTAATCCCTATTCCAAATTTTTCCTTACTTTCCTTCACCGCCTGCTCGATGTACAAATTGAATAACATTGGAGAAAGGCTACAACCCTGTCTTACTCCCTTCCCAACTGATGCTTCCCTTTCATGCCCTTCGAGTCTAATAACTGCGGTCTGGCTTTTGTACAAGTTGTAAATAACTCTCCTTTCCCTGTATTTTACCCCTGCTGACTTCAGAATTTGAAAGAGTGTATTCCAGTCAACATTGTCAAATGCTTTCTCCAAATCTACAAAAGCTAAAAATGTAGGTTTGCCTTTTCTTAATCTATCTTCTAAGATAAGACGTAAAGTGAGTATTGCCTCCCGAGTTCCTATGTTCCTCCTGAATCCAAACTGATCTTCCCCGAGGTCAGCTTCTACCAGCTTTTCCATTCTCCTGTAGATAATTCGTGTTAAAATTTTGCAACCATGACTTATCAAACTGATGGTTCTGTAATTTTCACACCTGTCTGCGCCTGATTTCTTTGGAATGGGGATTATTACATTTTTCTTAAAGTCTGAGGGCATTTCGCCTGTCTCGAACATCCTACACACCAGTTCAAATAGTCTTGTCATGGCTGGCTCTCCCAGAGACTTTAGTAGCTCTGAGGGTATGTCATCTACTCCTGGGGCCTTGTTCCGACCTAGGTCTTTCAAGGCTCTGTCAAATTCATATCAACCAAGATAGCCTACATTAATTAGCAGGAAAAGGCCTTAAATGACGGCCCCGAGCCCGTCCATTTGTTGCAGTTGCGTGATGAATTGTTACAAAACTTCAATAGTCGGGTAAACCGTCAAAGATATCATCTCGTAAATTAAAATAATGAACTTTAAATATTCATTATCATACAACATTTTACAGAGATTTCGATTTCTTATTGTAATTTATTGTTTTGTTTAATTAGTATTTCATCATTTACCTTTCTCTTCGTTGCCAGCTCTCAAAGCTCCCCATTCATCTTCTACTGCGTCACGTCCCCCGCGTTTCATCAGTTGTTGCTTAAAGGAACCTTAGGTTCATTCAATTTATCCAGGTAACATCATCTTATTTCCCTACATTTCTGCAGTTTTTTCAGTTTCAGTCTACAGTTCATAACCAATAAGTTATGGTCACAGTCTATATCTTCCCCTAGACATGTCGCACGCTTTAAAACCTGGTTTCTAAATCTATTTCTTACAATTATAGAATCTATCTCGTACCTTACTGTCTCTCTTGATCTCATCCATGTATACAAACGTTTTCACGGTTCGCAACTAAGCGTTTCTTATGATTAAATTATGTGCAAAATTCTGCCAGGCGGCTTCATCTTTCATTGCTTTTACCCAATCCAAATCCACTACTATTTTTCCTTCCCTTCCTTTCGTACTACCCAATTCCAGTGCCAAATCACAATCAAATTTTCGTTCTCCGTAACTGTCGGAATACCTTCCATTACCATCCCATACATTTCATCGATATCCCCAACATCGACAGAGCTAGTTGTCATACAAACATCTACTACTGTGGTGGGTGTTGGTTCGTATCTGTCTCGGCTATAATAATGCGATCTCTGTGCAGTACATAGTAGCTTACCAGCACTCCTATTTTCTTATTCATTATTAAACCTACTCCTGAAATATTCCAAACTGATTTTGTATTTGTAATCCTGTACTCTCCTGACCAGAAAACCCGTTCATCTTTTCCACTGAACATCACTAATCCCTAAAATATCTAACTTCCATATACCCATTTCCCTTTAAAATTTTCTAAACTCTCTTCCCAATTACGAGATCTAACATTCCACGTTCAGATCCGTAGAATCCAGTGTTGTTTTTCCTGATGACGCCATCCTCTTGAGTAGCACCCACCCGTAAACCCAAAAAGGGGATTGTTTTAACTCCGCAGTATTTTACCCCAGAGGATTCATACCTTAGAGTTGCAGGTACTCGGTAAAAGTAACGGCTGTAGTTAACTCTTGCTTTAATCCATTCGCAGTAACTGTATGGCAAAGCCAAGTTATCTGATGTTACAAGGCTAACTCAGTCATCCACATCGTTACACCTGTAACTACTGAAAAGGCTGCATCTTCTCTTTGTCTTTCCTCCGAACTTCACTAATCCCGACTATACCTAACTTCTGTCTACCCATATATCTTTTTAAATTTTCTAGCCTCCCTCGCGGATAAAGGGATCAAACATTACACGCTCTAATCCGTATAATACCAGTGTTGTTCTTTTAATAGCATTTTAAAAACACTGTGTCCAGTTTTCAGAGTTTAATTCGTACTACAGATGCGCAATGGCACACTTCCTGTTTTACACAACTCTGCACTTGTTCGCGATGTTTCATTATATCCTCCCATCAGAGAAGCAACTAAATTGTATTAAAAGGAATACTTCATTTATTATCAAATCCAGATTTTTTACGGAAATGCACTTATGGGGAAGAACTAAGCACGAACGAAAATTAACTTCATTTGGAAGAGATGCCTAATAATGTTTTGCTCATGTTCTATTATTACAACTGCCTCATATGATGTTTGTCTGACGTTAAAGTGGAAAATGAGGACTTTTACGAGACTATAATCTGATATAGGTTGCTTCGCTGAAAACGTAATGAAGAGGAAGGAAAATTAGTATAATGCTAGTGAGCGACATTCCGAAAAGAACACGTCAGAAGGTTCACACTAAAAGAAAAGAGCTACATGAATAAAAAGAAGCCAAACTGTATGGATCCCGGATAATATTAGGGGACTTGTTTATGGCATATTCATCAATTCTAATTTTTTACTCTATAAGGATCGTTTTCCGTAGGATCATTGCAGATAAAAAGGTGAAATTTGCTATTACCTTTGTACATACTATAAAACAATTTTCTACAATACAAAATTATCCGAACTGTATTATTACAATTTTTTGTAATAAATTTATTTATTTATTTATTTATTTTTAGTGTTACAAGAGTTCAGAACTGATATTCAGGTATTTTATCTACGTAATTACTGAACATAACCTTTATCATTTTGGAAGTGATACGTAAAGTAACCTTTGAGGAAATTTTCTTCTCATGATAATATGAGGCCCAAAACTACTCTAATCACATTATATAACACAAAAAAATAAAATAAATAAAAAATAACATAATTAAAATGTGTGCTTAATTTAAATCAATTACGGGATGTATCAAACAGCAAAAGTAACATTATCTTCTGGCACCTGTGTTATAGAAGTTCATGCCGAAACCGGAAGTTTAGTGTTTTCAGAAGAAACCTGTCCACGTCGTGGCATTTGTAACGAGCATTAATAGAATTCTAGCAAATTCGTGAAGAAAAGAAAAAAATATATTAATTTATTTCACACAGGGGATTGCCACTTTGTGAGCCACTAAAGCGATCATTTTGATCTCGCATCCTATGAAATAGATGGTTCTATTGTATACAAGAGTGCCTTCGCAAGGAGTCTTCAAGCCTGCTTGCATATACCTTGCCTAACAAATGGAATTTATGTTTGGGTGTAATAATTACGGAACAAGCTTCTTGTAGGACACGAAATGTGTGGTGAGTTACGGGGTGTGTGCTAGAGCTTTAGAGAACCACCGTCAGTTGCTGGTACGTACATCTGCTAAATCCATCTGCAGCAATCTGGCATCCACTCAACAGAAGACGTTTTGTACAATGCAGTTTCGAAGAAGTTAGTTTCATATTGTAACGGCATTTAATGACAGAATAGGTCGGAGGGAGTGACTCTGATTGTACCAGCGCGTTACATCAAATCATTGTCGACAAGTGAAATATTGTCCAGGAGCGGGATTCGAGCCTGGGTCTTTCGTTTCGTGACAGCGGTCGCGTAAATCACTTGGTTACCCAGACAAGCCTCTCCTCAGTGCCATATTTGTACAACTCGAACACTACGGAATTGGCACCCTGCCTTCCTTGTCCTCTTATGCTGGCTATTAGAGTTTCCGGACGAGATCGAACGATATTTACCGTATCTGTGGAGAAGAAGTGAAGCATAATCCGTCATAGCGAAATACATTTTATAGATGGTATGGTGTCTTCTTTGTTGCTTAGAAATACATAGATGTCCAAAGCAACTACACGTATCCGAAAAAACAGCAATCGCACGTGGACGCATGGATGGTAGGAACTACGCGCCTGCACTTTAGTGAGGGGAAGGAAGAGCAAAGAAAGGAATGATTATAGCTGCACTAGGACAATGAACGAATTCCATGGTGTCCAAATAAAATTTGGTAGAATTTTCTCTTTAATGATATAGACTCCGACAGACTCCTTCTAAATTTATCTGAGCAACATGAATATCCAACAGCTTGTTCACATGCAGTAATTAATGTGGTTACTTTTGATAAATGAAAAATCAATAATCAGTTTACTTTATTGCACATATAATTTTAAATTAGCTTGATTTTTGTAATACTTGATGTAAATATTTGAAAATGACGACGTAGTAGGCCGAAACTAATCGTGTGGCCAGTCAGTACAAAAAGTCTTATGTGAAGCTTTTGGCTCTTTATTTTTTTTAGGTAAACACGTTGATTGTAATGCTGCAGATTTGACTATTCCCAGTTATTAATCAAGACTTCAGTGAGCCATATTTCAACAGGAGGGAACGCCACCGCTATGGCACAATACTGAACGTCGATTCCTCAGTGACTTGCTGCCTGCATACTGCTTGGACACAGCACACCCTGAAAAATTGACCTACATTGTTGGCCTCTCTCAACTCCAGACACGACCCCAAGCCATTTTTTCTCTTTTTTGTTAGGATGTGTAAACGTAATTGTTCTCATGTCCCCTTTAAGTCATGACATTCGTGAACTGATAAACAGGATAAGAACTCTTATGACTTATGCCAACGTAGCACAGTAATTGCCAACATTTGACCAGGGACCACTTTGATTCTTTTTTGTTGTCAGGGACCACAATTATCAGGACAAATTCAGTGTATTAACCTAAATTTTAACCAACACTTTCAAAGGCTCATCCTATTTTCTTTGGCCGATCAGCAGAATTCTGTGAAGGAAAATTAGAAAATATAAATCTCACATGAAATTTAGGAGATATGAACTCTAACCAAAAATGAACTAAATATAAAACGCTTACATCAAGAAGATTTCTGTCAGACGTGTGTGAATGTAGTGAAGAGCACATCCACCGGTTTGATTCTGCAACTTAGGCGTTAAAACGCATATGATCTTTCCTGCAGCAAAGCTTTCGGTGAATATGGTAGGAAAATAATACTCTGGGCGATTATTGTACAGCCACAGTCTGACATATACAGTCGCTACACTCATTGCTGTCAAAGGTGTTACCAACTGACAGTTGCAACGATGTTACCGCTCCTAGTGCTGGGTAATCCGCCATAAGAATAATGTTTTTTTTTCATAATAATTGTTCCGTAATTAAACAATATTAGTAATTTTTAGTTCTAAGCCTTAGAAAAACTTAGAAACAATTATCGTAAAAAAAGTATCGTAAAATAAACGTAAAATCAGCCGAATTTTATACTGATTCAGTGATATAAGCAAAATCGAATTCATGACGAAATAATTAAGAATACGTGTACATCTGCAGCTTACTCCGCTGAAAATAATAGCATATAAACATGCGAGAAACATGAGGTTCTGTTACGGTCTGTTCTTATATGACAAGCACTTTCTTTGACATAAACCAGTTCAGTATGGAGTCTAATAATACGAACAAAAAATACTTTACTCGTCTTTCTTATAAACGCATGTACTTCTGAGTGTAATTACTTTTACTTATAAAGCGACTGTCTCGAAGAGTCTTGCAGGTTGCAGATCAGACGTGGCAATAATTGTGGAACTGGTTTCTGCTTTGTTGGGAAACTGTTTTATTGCTTTTGATGTTTTATTGCCACGTCTGTGAGGTTTTCTCCTTCACATACAGCTTTGACGGTTGATTTGTGACATTAAATAATGTAGGTGTATCATTCCATATTACTGTTTCTTACGTTTCACGCTTGCTGATTTGACTGGTATCGAGGAAAACTAAACGTTTCTGAGTGGAAAAGCGTCGTCTTTTTTAAAAAGGTCGGGTGTTTTGTTCTTTATTATCCATTTTTTGCTCTTGATATAAAATAAAATTCTTGAGTAAATGCTTGTAAATTACAAGAGAATCAAAAGTAAACTGTCCTGCAATATACCGCTTCATTCCTTCCGAGGGTTCTTAGAAAAAATAATAAAGACAAACGTGCAGTTATTTTGTAGTTGTGTAAGGAAAGGTTTTTTTTATCATCTAATTTCTTATATTTCGATAAGAGTCAAACATGCATCTACACTAATTACATTAAATTACATGCAACTTATCTTAATCATTTAGTCCAGCGATGTACTTCACTATAGCTCGACAATAGATCCTTTACAATGTGCTGATTACAAGATTGTCACTAATATAGAAATTATTTTTGCTGGCTCCTCCTTTGGCAGCTTATTAGCAGTATGCAGAGATACTTCGCGAATCGCGTAATTATTCGCGACCGTTAGCGTCCGCGATGACGCTACCGCGTTTCGGACGGACACCGAACACGTATCGAATTTGAGGCTCAGCAGAACGAACAAACGAATAGATGCTGAATATCTGTTTATACTTCACTTAGATACACTTAAGCAGTGGTTTCATTTATCCTTTTCATTTGTAGCACTTTAAACGCCTATTTTTTAAATTACCTTTGTAATAACACTTTGTTACATATGTTGTTTGTGCACTCCGCGGACCGCATACGATCGTCTGTTCTCTGGCAAGGGGCGGCAGGTACTGCGGCTCGCCTGCTCTCCCACAGGCGAGCGCTGCTGTCCAATAAAGTCTCTGACCTGAGGAGCTTTTTGATTACAGCAAGTATCGACCTTTGAGCTTGTTCACTGTGAAACATTTTACATGCGTAAATTAAACGTGACAAGTAATCACAGTAAATACAGAAAACATATAAAGTACATAAAATAAATGAAATAAAATATACATAGACAAATACAGTACAAAGATAATGAATAAATGTCATGAAGTGGTTATAGTTACATTACGTTACATATTACAATCATTAATTAAATCACATTATAGCATCATAATTACTACATATACACTACATGCAGGTTCAACTGAACAAAATCTCTCAAAGTGAGGCTCATACTCAGTCGTGATGTAAGGTTTACCTTACAGTTGCTACCGATTTTTATGGAACTACATAGTTCCCTATAGTGAAAAGTATCTTAAAATAATCGGAACTATTGATACTCATCCGATATCGTATTAAGATATGTAGCTGGTGGAGCACAGTCTGAAGCGCTGTGTCTCGGCGTATAACAAAAGTCAGTGGGGAGGGGGGGGGGTGTTGTGACTGAATCTGTTAGACTGTGCTCCACCAGTAAATGAATCACAGACACATCTGCTGATAGCTTAAAACGTACTCATCATACAGAACATTATCACCGCCTACAGTGTTTCTTCGACCTGCAGTACAAGTGTCGAGGATCTGTTCCATGGAAGGAGGCGGATGGAAAACGTATCGGGATTCATCACGATGTATCGACATTTATTGGCGGCACTTTCGCCACTCGATCGAGGCAGCCGCCGTGCGATCCATCGACTTCCCGCAGCGGCCGCAAGACGTCGCGAGGCGCCGATCTCGTGCCCGCGCGGCCGCAGCGTACACCGCGAGCACAGCAGTAGGCAGTTCAGAGTGTTCGTGATAGACTGTGGAGCTGCACCTGTTAGTAGGACACAACTACTGTTCAACGCCTTACCGCATTGAGGAAAGAACTATTGTGGCCATTATGTTGGGTTGGACAGAAATCTTCGACAAGACTTTCTTTTACAGAGGGCATATCTCTTTGTAGTTTCACACCATGCTTTATGCATTTAGGAAAAATTGCAATTTGTTGGTTTTTAATATGCTTAAATTTAGCTGTAATCCAATTTTGATAAAAAGAATGGTCTTATTTACAGACATAACACATGACTGTCTGCAATTGCACCAACGTCCAGTGAGGATGGTCACGCGTCGCGCGGGAGTCGCCGACGGTTCGGATCGCGCGGCCTCCCGCGACGGAGGTTTGAATCCTCCTTCGGGCATGCATGTGTGTGTTGTCCTTAGGTTAGTTTAACTTACTTTAAGTAGATTGTAAATCCAGGAACTTATGACCACATCAGTTTGGTCTCATAGAATTACAAATATTTAAAAACTAGCAAACCCGGCAACGCTTCAAAGTCGATAATGTATATGGGATATATACCCTAATCTTTTCTTTTCCCGTTGTCTATCCCTTCCTCCCTCCTCTGCTTCTCCATCGCCTCCTCCCACCTTCCTTTGTCCATCTCCTCCTCTCCGTATCTTCACAACACTCGCTCTTATCCCACACCGTTTCCATCTCCTCCCTTCTCCTATCATCCCCCCTTTTTAAATCCATTTCATTCCCCCATTCTCTATCTCCTCCTCTCCCTCTCTCTGATCTTATTTATTATTATTGCAATCGTGACCCGGATTGGGAATAGAAGTGAAAAAGGATGGGTAAAACAATTGGAAACGGGTTATTAGAGAGAACTTTCGAGCTGCTCTATCTGTGAGGTTAGTAGCTTTAATATCCGTACTCTTATTGGTTTTATTCCACGAACATACATATCAACGGCGAACTGATGAAACAATCTGCGGCATTTCAGTATGTGATTGTCCTCGTTTCGGTGATCACCAGACGGTAGGCATAAAAATTCGTACAGTTGCCTTCTTGTTAGTTACTTTAGCTGTAAATTAATGATAAACTCTTATTAGGAATCTAATTGAAACACAATTAAGAACATTGCTACATACCGGTAAAATTTTACATTCCGCGACACAGGCAACAGCTGTTGGATCGTGGGAATGAAGCCGACCAATCGTGGCAAAGCTTGAGACAGCCAATGAGATTTTAGTTGGCGACTGTTGTTTTCTCTTCATACTAAACGATATTATTTTGAGAATCCGCATAATAATTGAGATTCAGCGACATTAAACTTACTGAGGAAGATGATGTTTCTCATGTGTACGAGTGAAATGGACTTCCCTTATGGAAACACAAATGCTAATTACTTATAACCACGAGAACAATCAATATTGTTTCCTTGAACAAAAAACATAGTACTGGTAAGAAATCGGCAAATGTATATACTATTGTATACTATCACCCGACTGGCTAACAGCGACGTAACGCAATTTCCCGAAATCAACGGCAGCTGCCAACATTGCCCGCTAGGTCTGTGTAGCGGATTTAAAATTAAACACTTGTTTCTTCCGTTACACCATATTTTGTCGCTAGGCGAATAGCGAATGAATAAGCTGATTGTTGGAAAATCTAGAAAATTATCCGAGCTGGAAGCGTACATTCAGTTGTTCTCAAATTCTAATATTATCCGGTAGATTTCCAAAAAACATTTCTGTGCTGAGAATTACGAACAGAACAAAGAAAAGATCAGCCAAATTGGTGAAGCCATTCTCTAGTGATGCGCTTTCATACATGCGGCAATTCATTTTTATTAATGTAGATAGAAGTGTCATACATAAAATATTAAATAAATAGGTATCTAAAAACCTTCCTATGTCCGTCTCCTGCTTCTAAGCTACCTCCCCACCAATTTTGAGCCAAATCGGTTCAGACGTTCTTTAGTTATAAATGGTTTAACTAACACGGCTTTCTTTTATATATATATAGATTTGATGGTCACGTGCACATTTGAATCGTAGCTACCAGTGAACTACTATGTAGCACGATCACTGCTGTTACGTGTCAATTAGCAGGTATCACTAGTAAGATGATGCTGCTAGAGCCAGGACGGGTTTATATCGATAGCGTGTAACTGGTTCCAAAGTTTTGGCTGATCAGTCTATTGTCGAGGCGCAGTGTCCTACAACTTTATAACTATTGATTTTGTTACAGCAACTGCCCAAAGCATCAAACGCTTCGAACACAGTTAACACAGCTCTCGCAAATGGAATTTCTATATCTACATCTACGTGAATATTCTACAGGTCACTTAGAAGTGCATGGTAGAGGGTTCATTGAACAGCTTTTTATGGTATTTCTCTACAGTGCCATTCTCTAATAGCTCGCGGGAAAAAGGAACACCCAAACCTTTATGTTTTCGGTCTGATTTCTCTTGTTTTATTATGATGATCATGTCTCCCTATGTAGGTAAGTGTTAACAAAATATGTTCACATTCGAGAGAGAAAGTCGGTGAAAGTAATTTTGCCATTAGATCTCGCCGCTACGAATAACGCCTTTCTTTTAATGATTTCCACTCCAACTCGTGCATCGTTTCCATGATACTGTCTCCGGTATATCGCGAGAATACAAAACGAGCTGCCCTTGTCTGAAATTTCTCTAAATCGTCTGTCAGTCCCACTAGGTAGGCATTCCACAATGCGCAGCAATATTCCAAAACAGGACGCCCAAGTGTGGTGTTCGCAGTTTCTTTACTAGAACTGTTGCATCTTCTAAGAGTTCTGCAAAGAAACGTAGTCTTTGGTTCGCCTTCCCTACTATATTTTCTATGTGTTCTTTCCAATTTAAGTTGTTCGTAACTATTACTCCTACGTATGTAGTTTAATTTACGGCCTGCAGCTTTCACTGATTTACCGTGTAAATGAAGTTGAACGGATTTCTTTTAGTGTTCATACGGATGACAATACACTTTTCATTATTAAAGGTCAATTTCCAATTTTTGAACCATGCTGACACCTTATGTACATCATTTTGTAGTTACTTTTGATCTTCTGGTGTCTTAACTAATCAATAAATGACAGCATCATCCTTGAACAGTGTATGACAGCTACTCATATTGTCTCCAAAATCGTTTGTAAAATAAGGAACGCTGGGGGCCCCATAACACCCCTCGGGAACGCCAACTATCACTTCTGTTCTACTCGATGACTTTCCGTCAAATACATTGTAATGTTTCCTTTCTGACAGGAAATAGCGAATTCAATCACACAACTGTGGCACGCAGTTTGATTAGAA
This sequence comes from Locusta migratoria, assembly GCA_026315105.1. Lineage (NCBI taxonomy): Eukaryota > Metazoa > Arthropoda > Insecta > Orthoptera > Acrididae > Locusta > Locusta migratoria. Next base: position 206,986,298 of record CM048750.1, read on the forward strand.
ACTTCTTAACTCGTGTTATTTTACTGATGCCCAGTTGAACGCACTTGCAATAGAATCAGAACATTGGCATAACATAGCTCTGCTGTGATTGCAGCATACGATTATTAATATAGTACAATTTTAAACAACGCTGTTAGAGACAGCAACCGTTCGTCAAATTATAAAATAATCACTTGAGGAACAGCTCTTCGGTTGCAGAAGTTTTGGTAAAATATTTACTTTAGCATGGTTTCGGTTTACTAGGGGAGCCTTCATCAGAAGTAAACCCGTTTTTTTTTTTTTTTTTTTTTTTTTTTTTTTTTTTTTTTTTTTTTTTTTTTTTTTACTTCTGATGAAGGCTCCCTTAGTGAAGCCGAAACCATGCTAAAGTAAATATTTTGCCAAAACTTCTGCAACCGAAGAGCTGTTTCTCAAGTGATTATTTTATATTAATATAGTTATGATTTCTATGCAGAATATTTTATCATACGCGTATAGTGTTCAGGGCATAATCTACAACCTCTGACAATAAAGTTCGGCAAATAGTCCTGTAACATTAATTAAGAATTACAGTTACCTAGCTGTCCTTAGAAATAGTTTGTTGTTACGGTCTTCATTCCAGAGACTGGTTTGATGCAGCTCTCCACCCTACTCTATCCTGAGCAAGCCTTTTCATCTCCTCATAAGAACGGCAACCCACATCCATTTGAATCTGCTTACTATACGCGTCTCTTGATCTCCCTCTGCGATTTTTACCCCACACACTTCCCTCCAATGCTAAATTTACGATCCCTCGGTGTCTAAGAATGTGTCCTACCAAGCGATCCCTTCTTTTGGTCAGGGTATGCCAAAAATTCCTTTTCTCACCAGTTCTGTTCAGTACCTCTTCATTAGTTATGTGATCTACCCACATAATCTTCAGCATTCTTCTGTAGCACCACATTTCAAAAGCCTCTATTCTCTTCCTGTCCGCACTGCTTATCGTCCATGTTTCACTCCCGTACAAGGCAACACTCCACACAAATGCCTTCAGAAAAGACTTCCTTACACTTAAATTAATATTCGATGTTAGCAAATTTCTTTTTTTCAAAAATGCTTTTCTTCCCATTATCATTCTGCATTTTATATCCTCTGTACTGCGACCATCGCATGTTATTTTACTACCCAAGTAACAAAACTCATCTACCACCTTCATTGTTTCGTTACCTAATCTAATCCCGTCAGCATCGCCTGATTTTCTAAGAACGCATTCCATTATTTTTGTTTCGCTCTTGTTAATGTTCATTTTATACGCTCTCTTCAACACACTGTCCATTCCATTTAACTGCTCTTCCAGGTCCTGTGCTGTCTCTGATAGAATTACAATGTCATCAGCAAAACGTAATGTTTTTATTTCTTCCCCCTGAACTTTAATCCCTATTCCAAATTTTTCCTTGCTATCCTTCACCGCCTGCTCGATGTACAAATAAAATCGGAGAAAGGCTACAACCCTGTCTTACTCCCTTCCCAACTGATGCTTCTCTTTCATAACTTTCTATAACTATGCATTGCTGAGCTCTGCGATATATCTCCTGGAAACTTTGCACGAAATCTTCCTTTGGGGTAGTGTTCAAAAGCCTCTTCGTTTTTCGTTTGCTGTCAGAAATTTCATCAAATCTCTTCTCTTTCAAAGCGAGTTTGAGTCGAGGGAATAGGAAGAAGTTTGGAAGAGTGAGATTCGGCGAGTATTGCTGATGCTCAATCTGGACGACAACTCTCGCCCACACACACCCAATATCGTCAAACATTTCCTGGCGAAGAAAGAGAGTAGTGTAACTTCAACACCCACCATACTCTCCGGATCTCAATCCTCCAGAGTTCTTATTATTTAGTCGACTCAAAATAGCTTTAAAAGGAATAATTCTGACAGCCAACGAAACGTGAAGAGGCTTCTGAACACCGTCCCAAAGGGAGACTTAGTGCAAAGTTCCCAGTGCATGTATCGCAGAGCTCAACGTTGCATAATTACGGTAGGTGACTATTTCGGAAGACAGTAGGGTAACTATAGTTCATCTACGTAATGTTACAGGATTATTCACCAACCAGCACTGTCAGAATCTGTAGATAACCAGTTTTTACTGTGTTTGTTCGTACTTATTTTTCGTATTCATTTTGAAAGAAAATGTTTTTACGTACTTACTTAATCGGTTTTAATTGAAACATAATATTTTATCAAAAAGAACTTTGAAGTAGCATATTTCCCACCTGGTCGTCATTTATCAATCAATAATTCGGTTTATATATCGCATTTTAAAAATTAACTTCGCTCTTTTTAAAGCAATGCTATGGTACAACCAGGATGTTGTGGAATAAAACTACAAGGAGTAAACCTTGCTGCGATAGGGTCTGATGAGTCATCACTTCATTAGTCAATTATCGCATCGAAATGATGTCATTGGCATGGCGGTGAATTACTGAGTTCGAATCTGCAGTGTGTTGTGCAATGCTCGTTAGCTTAAGTGTGCATTACTAATCGCTGTTGTAATTAGGGGCAGCCACCTACAATCACCTCTTAATCAGTATTCTTACGTCAATGCGTAAACAAGTTTGGAAAAAAACACTGTGTTATTTGGTTTGTTGTATGAAAAGAGTGTTTCTGCGAAATATATATATATATATATATATATATATATATATATATAGTGTTTAATGCTACGCGGCGTAAGCATGGGTTTAAGAATAAATGTAACTTAAGCCAGAAAATGACGTGCAGCTTCGTGTACTTTTAGAAAGATACACAAACAAAATGGTACTGTAGGAATCTTCATTGCGAAAAATATATTTTCAATAAGTAATTGTAATATTCGAAATCATCTTCAGACCCTGATGGAGCAGACAATGTTGGAAATTCGATGATCAACTGCATTTCCCGCGTTGCAAGCTCCAAAAGCTGGTGTTATAAGAGGTAGATACAGAAATAACTGTGATTTATGCTTATTTTTAATTAATTTTAATTATTTATCTAGATCACTGACACTCCAGAAATGTTTTTAAAAATATTCTAGTGTCAAAACTGCAGATACATCGGACATTACGTGTGTGGTGCTGCGGTTGGTGCTATAGAAGCAGAGATCACATCATTTCTTGTTAGCATACAAATACCGTATTCTAACGAGTAAATCACTTCACTGTTGCCAAATTTTTCAATTACTCGTTAACTTTCTTGTAGCCAGAAGGGATACGGTATGACAGTGTATTGTTATTTCTCAGCGATGCTATTCCATACATCGTTAAAGCGGGAAATGGATGAAAAGTGCTTTACCCTAAATTAGTTCAGCTGAAACTGCCAGAGTTGCGTATAAGGAAGTGGATCTTCTTGTATCTAATGTGAAAAGTGTTTGTCCAGGCGCCAGTTAGAATTAAAAACTTCCGTAAATGCCTTACAGATTTGACTTAACCTTATCAGTTTTAATTCGGTGGAGAAGGTGGTTACAAGTTGTCTAAGAGAGAGAACTATTTGAATTTCCTAAGTGCAGAATATGCAGTCTAATGTCACAGCTCAAGTACGCACAAAATAAAAGAAACAAGGTACAAAGAAATTTGTGAACTTAGCTCCCAGTGGCCACTGAAGTACATTGGTGAGAAAAGTTGAAAATTTATGACCATTAGAGATCCGAACAACACGCATCTCCCATATTCAACTTACCCACACGCTACTGCTTTAATTTTTCACGCCTATTTCACTCAGTACTCGTGCCATTTCATCGATTTCCGTACGAGTTAGAGCCTAGTGCGTTGTCGCACTGAATAAAAGACCATTTCGGCAAGCCTCTGTTGCCTCTGTATCACACTGTAATATCAAGTCGCTTCACAAATATAATGTGGGCTTGTATATAAGTACGTCAGTCGTAAACCTACATTGTATCTGGAATAAATCGTGTAGTACCAATGTCAAAAACTCGTATCTATTGCTGCTACTACCACTATTGCAGCTGTTTCAAGATGATAGCAACAGGGACTTGCCAAAGCGGGAAATGAATAAATTTCAATAAAACTATATCACTTAAACATTTTGAAAGCGATCTTAGCTCATTTGCTTATGCAGACCTTCATTACAAATCTATGTCTGGCTCAAGGGTCTTGCTACAACACCGCCAGGATAAGTTCAGGAGATACAGGCACTTTGTGAAATCGATAATCTCACCAAATGTAATTTTAATCATGACACTAAAGGTACAACACTGAAGCAGTAAACGGTGGAATAAGCATAGTACCCAAGTTAGCTACATCAGTTTTAGTAATAACGTCATGACTCATCTAAGCTTTGTCTGACATCGTCTAACAAGGAGACCACATATGTATCGTATTTTAGAATTTTTTATATTTATGGTATGTGAAGTTCAGAACACAAATAACAATCAGCTAAAGCCATTCGACGCAACTCTCAAAATACCTCGAGAAAATCGATGTTCAAATATGTTTAAATGTTTGTTAAGCTTAAGGCAGTTAACTGCGGGCTCATCAGTCGCTAAGCTAACAAACTACTTATGAACTACCATATACTAAAGACGACACAAACATCCATGCCCGAGGGGGGATTCGAATTCCCGACGTAGCGGCCGTGCTGACTGTGACTGGCGCACCGCAGACCGCTCGGCCACTGCGGTCGGCGAGAAAATCGACTTTGAGGTTTTGCAAGTACACGTAAGTATCAATAATTACTACAGTTGTTGCATCTGTCGGTATAGCTTAGGTGGTAGCTTTTTGGTCTTACGACCATATGGTCGGTGGTTCGAATTCTCCGATGACGGTGTTTTTTTCTTTGCGTTCGACTACTTATACAATTTTAATATATAATGGTAATATTTAAGGAAAAAATGCACGTATTTTTGTTTATTCGTAATTTTTTATATTTTATAAAAGGTTGTTAATAATTATGATTTCAATCAAAAACCCTAAGTTACATGGTTTGCAGTATAAGCTTCGCTATTTATTGGCGACGTTAGTCTTTGATTGTTCAGTTCGTGAAGCGCTACGACGCTGTTTTTGGAAAGTCATCTCCATTGCCGCGGCGGAGTGGCCGAGCGCATTGAGACGCTATGCTCCGATGCGCGAGGGCGTTCCCCGTTGGGGGTTCGACTCCTCCCTTGGGCATGGATATTTGTGTTGTCTTTAGTAGAAGGTAGTTTATAAGTAGTTTGTAAGTTTAGGGACTGATGACCCGGCAGTTAAGTCCCATAAATTTAACAAACAAACATCTCCATAGCTACTAATGGGTTTCCATGCAGCTAACCCACTGAACCATCGTTTTAGGTGACAAGCTGTTCAGCTCGTCTACATACACAACACAACGAATGCGAGATTCCAAAATTTTTCTGTAACTGATTTCGAAAACAACGGAAAAATATGACACAGCAGTATTCGAACCACCGACTGCACGTTTGTAGGGCCAGAATGCTAACACCTGAGCTACACGTGCAGATACGGCAATTGTTCTTACTATTTGTTCTTACGTGTACTTCCAAAAATTTGAAGTCGATTTTCTCGAGAATTTTTGAGAGGTGCGGCAAATGGATTTCGCTGATGATTATTTAGGTTCTGAAGTTCACGTACCATAAATATAAAGAAATTCTAAAATCCGATACCCATGCAGTTTCTTTGTATGTCTGTGAATTTGTAGGCAATCAAAATATATCAAAGAAATAAACCTCGTATGCGACTTGACTTGCAAGACATTCCTTAATGGAGATGTACAAGGACGAAACTCATTGGTCCGTCACTGTGGAGATATCTGTTGAATGACCTCGTAAAGCTTGCTTGTGGCTTATGTTTTCTAAGGCGACAGTTTATAAGTCGTAGATTTCGGCTTGGCTTTTACAGTCCGTAGAGAATGGGCGGATTCTAAATTTTGTCATCCCAAGATGAAATTTAGGTTGGTAGGCCTGGTACTTCTTTCGTAATAAATAAGATATATATATATATATATATATATATATATATATATATATATATATATATATATATATAATTTTATTTTTACACCATAAATATTGGTTCTGTGCATCTATTGAAACTTAAAGCCTTTCTGCAATGTTTGAACATGAAATTCTATCACTCAGGGATTCATATTTAATAAACTGATATTTTGAATACTTAAGTTCCCGTTGTTCAGACAGTTTGAAGCCAGTCACAAAAGATATTATTTATGCCTGATCTTTTCCTATCAAATTGTCCCTTGAATTATTCTTTAGTAAGATTTTATTCAAAGACTCTCCTAACCGAAACTGTTAAAATATTTTCCACACACATATTAAATGATTTCTTACGAAAGTCAGGTTCACTTTTATATTAACCATAGACTATATCAGGGAGCTAAATACTTGAATAACTGTTCGAGACACTTTTTAAAGTTTCGCTGATTCTATATTCTGAAATCAACACAGTTACAAGAAATCACTTTCACAAAATAGCACTTTGAACGTCCACAATACGTGACTGTATTTCGTAAAAATTTCATTATATGATAGTTTCTGGATCGTATTACATTGTCCACTAACTTTAATTCTTCAAGATAAGGTTTTTAATGTCAATTCTTTAAACTCGCGAAATAAGTTCAAGTTCGAATATCACTAATATGAATCTGCGTATTAACGGGACGCAGAAATTTCTAATTCATCCTTCCTAGCCTCTCCCGATCAAAAGTCCAAAGATCTTGCAACACAATAGCGTATGATCTCGAAACTAAAATTTATTGTAAGAAATAAATAATTTATCATATCCCTTTCTATCTTGAAATGATCCCCGTCTAATACTTCGAAGCTAATTACAGAAACGTACTAATCACAGCGAGCTAGTTACAGAGAGATCTGAACTCAGAGGTAACTAAGCACAGAGAGAGCGAGTAACTCAACTGTGGGTAGTATTTGTAATAGCAATCTAACAAATGATCTCTGAAATACGAGGTCTTTTACCCTCTTATTTCCTAGACATTACTATTCAGAACTACAATGATATAGTTTGAATTTAAATTTGGAAAAATGCAAAATCTCTGCCCCTTAATAGAAATAATGAAAATTACGAAATGATGAAAAATGGTGATTCTAATGATATGACCGCGATGTGCTGTTACAACCTTCAGCCAAATTCCCCTGAACTATGATGCGTCCTCCCTACTACGGCCCGTCACGGGCGACGATTACGTCATGTCCTCAATTTTTAAAAATGTTAATGCTCCTGACATCGTTTTCTCCTTGGGATACACCTTTCCGAATGTACCTGACTCGATTTTGTCAACTTCCGAACTATTACAATTCGTATCATTCTAATGTCCTCTTTCTCGCCTGTTTTGTTTCGACTCGTTGAACTCTTCTATCATGTCGTAATAAAGCGATGTCCATAAGACACAACTAGTATCCATCCACCAGCATTTGATACTCTTCCGTCGTCTTGGCTGCAACCGCGTCACAGTGACTTGCGTTTCCACCGCGTTCCTACGCGGCAATCTCAGATCTCACGTGCTCCTGCTCTCAAATATTATGATGAGTCAGCTGAATTAAAACTTGAATATCTCGTTTTCGCTACTCGAGTCGCGTTACACTTTTTACCACAACTATTCAAATGTTATTCTCTATACAGCTCGACAACTGCATGAGTCTTTCATTCATTACTGTTATTTAACAAATAACAGAGTGATGGCTGTGCAGAGGAGACAGACATAAAACTGCCACGACATAACACGACACCTGTTAAGAAACGAAGAACAAACGTCGATGATATCAGGAGGAGCTGTAAAGGTAACCACTGTAGGGGAAGGTGGAAATGGAGATGCCTCCATCAAATAAGTGAAGTCGTAATTGCTTCACAGAAATGAGAGTTTGGCACAAGAACCGACTTCATTCCTCTAAGCCGAATGAAAAGGTATTGTAAGGAATCACCGCTGTATAGAAGCAATACGCCGTTAGGAGTTAAATAAATAGAAAGTGTAGGAAATCTAAGGTGAAATGGCTCTAGGAAAAATGTGAAGAAGTCGCAAAGCAAATGATCGTCAGTAGGACTATCTCATCACACAGAAAAGTCAAAACAACCTTCGGTGCAATTAATAGAGCGGTAACAATAAGAATGTAATGGTAACTCAACAATTAAACGCAGAAGAGAGTGTAGATAGGTAGAAAGAATACTTTGAAGGCCTCTGTGAGGGGGGAAACGTGATAATGGAAGAAATCTTTGTTGATATGGCGGACATACAAGCTTCAACATTATAGTCAGAATGGAACGCTTCAAATAACCCAGAAGTCAAACATGACATTCCAGGGTAAGTTCTAAAATCACTGGGTGACGTAGCTTCCAAACGACTACTTAAGCTGGTGTGTGGTATCTATGAAACTGGCGACGTACCGTCAAACTTGCAGAAATATATCATCCACATAATTCCGAAAAAATAAAGTGCAGGTATGTGTCAGAAATACCGCACAAAAGATTTAACAGGTCTTGCAACCAAGCTTTGACGATAATAACACACAGAAGAATGGAAAAGAAAATCAGTTGAATCAGTTTGACTTTTGGATAAGTAAAGGCACTCTTGACACTATGCCTGATAAATAATGGAAGCAAGAAGAAAAAGACCTAGAAAGACCTAGAAAAAGAGCTCCACAACACAAAATTAAGCAAGATGTTCAAAATTATGTCTGAATAGTCCCCGCCATCTCTCTGTCCTTCTGCTTCTCCACCATCTTCTTTCACAATCTGCATCCATCCTATCTACCCGCCCCCCTCCCCCATGCATCACTACTTTCTCCTTCTCCCTCCCTTGTCCAGCTCCTTCTTTCTGTTCTGTTTATTTACTCCGCCCCCTATACACCCCCCCCCCTCTACACCGATCAACCTAATAGCAGCCTGTGTCCACTTTTGGCACAGATAACAGTGACGTCTTGACATGGAAGGAATGACGCCTTGAAAAGTTGCTGGAGGGAGTTGACACCACATCTGGACACACGAGACGCCTACAAGACACCGAACTCCTATAAATTCTGGGGAGGGTACGACGAGCACTGAAGCCACGCTCTGTCACATCCCAGACGTTCTGCTCTGCCGAGTTGGGGACCACCATACCAATTGTTTCTCGAACCACCTCATCACACTCTTGGCCTTGACACATAGCACATTATCTTGTTCAAAAATTCCACTGTCTTTGGCGAAAATGATCGTCATGTATGAGCGTACGTCGTCTGTAACCGTTGTACGATACGTCTTGGACGTCAAGGTGCCATTGCACGAGCTCCATTGGACCCATGGATGCCCACGTGAATATTCCCGAGAGTATAGAAACATCTGTTACCTCGTCATCGTACAACTGTCTTTCTAATAATTAAGGCAAATCGCACACCAGTTATCGGATATATAAAATTTTCAAGGCGACATGTTCTTCCTGTTGACGACCTTACTTCGGCAATGCACATAAGCTGCCGCGGAGAAGTAGCCGAGTGGTCTAAGGCGCCTCACTGCGGAGTGCGCGGTTGCTCGCCGTCGGAGTCCTCCCTGGGGTATGGGTGTGTGAGTGTTGTCCTTCGGTTAGTTTACCGAGGTTTAAGTAGTTTGTAAGCTACGGACTGATGACCACGCAGTTTCGTCCGATAGATTTACAAAGCTGCAAGTATATCTGACGACTGATGCATGATTTTCCTAATACAAGGGTTGGAACTTAAATAGTGGCAACTATTTATTCACAACCGATACAAAAGCGTGACGTGTTTACAACTGTTATTGTCCTTCAAAGTTGTCATCAGCGTTGTGCAGAACCCGTTGCCAGCGATGTGGAAGCCGTAGTATACCGTTAGCAGAGCCTGTTCTCTTAATGGTGCGAATGAAGTAACAAGTCCGGCGAGTATAGTGGATTGTACAGTACTTCCCAGTCCCAACGAACGAACAGGGCAGCCATAACTTATGCTGTATGTTGTGCAAAATGATGGGTATGTTGCGCAAACAGTGTTGCCGCTTCTTTTGCGAAGCTGGTCGCAGATGATGCTCCAGAAGCGAACATTGATACTGTGCACTGACGTTCTGCCGTTGAAGAACGTAAAGCGTTAGGATAGCGCCATCACATTCGTACACTTCTGACGGCGGTGTTCGCAAAGACGAACCTGGGTGCACGAATGGCAAAACGTCATTTTTTCTGATGAATCCATGTTTAGTTTACAGCGTCATGATGGTCTCATCAGTGTTTGGCGACATCGCGTTGAACGCACATTGGAAGCGTGTATTCGTCATCGCCATACTGGCGTATCACCCGACGTGATGGTATGGGGTGCCATTGGTTACACGTCTCGGTCGCCTCTTGTTCGCATCACAGCACTTTGAACAGTGGCCATTACATTTCATATGTGTTACGACCCGTGGCTCTACCCTTCATTCGATCCCTGCAAAACCCTACACTTCAGCAGGATAATGCACGACCGCATGTTGCAGGTCCTGTACGGGTCTTTCTGGATACGGAAAATGTCGAACTGCTGCCCTATCCAGCACATTCTTCAGATCTCTCACCAACTGAAAACGTCTGGTCAATGGTGGCCGAGCAACGGCCTCGTCACAATACGCCAGTCATTACTCTTGATGAACTGTGGTATCTTTTTGAGGCTGCATGGGCATCTGTACCTGTAGACACCATCCAAGCTCTCAAGCTCTTTTTGACTCAGTGCCCAGACGTATCAAGGCCGTTATTACGGCCAGAGATGGTTGTTCTGGGTACTTATTTCTCAGGATCTATGCACCCAAACTGCGTGAAAATGTCAGTTGTAGTATAATATATTTGTCCAATGAATACTCGTTCATCATCTGCATTTCTTCTTGGTGTAGCAATTTTAATGGCCAGTAGTGTACAATCGGTGAAGGATGCGACAACTAGGAAAAATGGCGGCTAACGGAAAACAAAAGCAACGCACCATTTGCCTCAGTAGCACTTAATTTGATACTTGGCTGTCAAAGCAGCTACGCACAGTGCAAATATTTCACGAAGTAGGAGGTACAGCTGCGTTCCGTAGATCGAGACCAAACCTTGAAATTGCCAAGCTGGAGCTCAGCCAACACTGCAATAGCTGTATCTAAGCGGAGAGAACAAAGCACGTCTGTACGATTCCAAGTCTGTTATTCAAGTACTGGAGCGAACAGAGCACGTTTGTGAGCCTCCAAGTTTGCCATGCGTCCCTTTCCTCACGAAAGACGCAGCTCTTCCGTTGCGCAGAGCGAGATTGGGATTTTCGAAACATTACTCCCACTCTCTCTTGGGCTGCCAATCGCGTTCGGTTTCTTCTCCTGATACCCACACCACGCTACGTCGCGGAGGGATACACAGTTTTCTACAACTATCACGGATCCCGAAACATAGTGGGCGCGGCGAGTGCCGCTCCTCTGGATCCACTGGTCATTCTACCTTTCTTGGTCACCTGTTAGACACGAGAGGGGTGGAGGCAATCCACCGTGCAAATCGCCAGGTTAGCGGTATTCCGATTAGGCACGCTTGACGATTCTGCGCCGAAAGCTGTGCCTTGGCCGACGCCGTTGTGATTTGACGATTTTAGGTCAAATCGAATGTTAGTGAACCTACTGGAACGAACTGCTATGATCTCCAATCCCTAGAATTACAAACTGCTTAAACTACGAGGGTCGTCCACAAAGTATGTTCCGTTTCTATTTCTATCCGCGGCAGCTCTACGATTGCAGTTCCGAGCACGCGCGGCAGTTACTCTGACTCAAGGAGAAGACAAGTACGCCATTTTCAGATCGCTGCTGCCAACCTGTGCTTTGTAGTGCTTCTTTATAATGTCAGTCGTAATTGAAAATGCCACCGCATTTGAAATCAGATCTGGGATTTGTTTTCTAAATGCAAAGAAAGTTAAACCAAAAGAAATTCATCGGCAAATCTGTGAGGTTTACGGACAAAACGCTACTATGAGTGATTCAATGGTTAGAAGATGGGCCAGAATGTTCAACGAAGGACGTGATCAAGTGTCACACAAATTGGTCAAAATTAGCCAGACACACCCACGACCTCCCGTTTAAGTACTTGCTTGGAATATCAAAATCAATAGGAATATTTCGTGACGAATGTCACTGTGACCGATCATGGTAGTAGCAATATATTTGCGAGGTTCGGGACTGTTGTACTGTATTATGTAAAACTAAGATTATAACCCGCATGAATGAAAATGTGTAGATTATAACTTTTGAGTACATTTTACAAAACTTTTTTAAAGTAGACAAGATCAAAAACAAATAATTAACCATTAAACTGAAACTTTTACAGGTAAAAAAATACAAACAGCATATGTTTGCGTTAATAGCGGACGTCAGATCACAGAGGATTAACCTGCAAACATAGGCCAAGAAGTAAGACCCAAAATGTTTAAAAACAAAAGTAATCATCTACAGTCGTAGATCTCCGCAATATACATTTAGTCACGGATGTCTATAAAACTTACTCATCTCACAATAAATAGTATCACGGAAAACACGCATTCTCATTATTGGTTTTCGTTACAGAGTTTGTAACGATACGGTTGATGCGAATAAGTAAATGTATGCATGAGCAAGTTCATATCGCCACGGTATATGCTAGTAACGAAATGTATTCATGAGTAAGTTCGTATAGATACGGTAGATCATGAGTAACGATTCAGTATTTCTTATCAGCCAAGTATTCGTTACTCAGTACAGAATACATACGATTTGCTACAGCTCTAATATACATGGAGGGACTGCAGTTCCTAACCCCTTAATAACGAAGCGAATTTACTGCTGCGAAGAAAGAGATGCCACGATCATAAAACCTGGACGTTTGATGCCTGGAAACATATTGTATGATGCGGAGAATAATCGTTTACATTGTCTCCTAAAAACGACCAGGTTTATGTATCGAAACTTTGAAAGGAGCTTAAGATATGGCGTGGTACGTACAGTCAAGAATGGGCCAGGTTCAGTCATGACTTGAGCATCTGTATCATGGTATTCAACTGTCGAATAACTGTGAAGCAATATTTCACTATCCACGACAGCAAAATGCTTACGCTGAACAAGATACTGCTAATATACACTGCTATATTCCAGAATGATAATGCGCCTACACACACGTCCATAAGTTACACGCCAGCTTCGTGCAGCATCAGAAAACTATCAAGTAATTCCCTTGGATAGAAAAATCACCAAGTTTCAACATAGTTAAAACGTTATGGGGAATTTTATAGCAAATAGTGGGGAAACATTGTTGACGTAATTGACGGATGTTTTGATACAATAATGGATAATATTCTGTTGGAAAGTACAAAGAGACTTTACGAATATGTTCCTCGAAGAGTTGCGGCCAATGCTGGGCCACTTCCATATTAGTAAATATGTATTGTCCCTATTTTAGGCGTTCATATTACTTAGTCGACCTCCTGAAATGAAAAATGGAAATGAGCGTATGGCTTTCTTGGCCGGGAGATCCCTTACGGGATTGTTCGGCAGCCTGAGTGTAAGTCTTTCTATATGACGCCGCGTGGGCGTCTTACGTGCCAATGATGATGAGATGATGATGATTAGGACAACACACAACACCCAGTCCCCTGCCGGGAATCGAACCCGGGCCTCCTGCGTTTTAGTCAGCGACGCTACCGCTGAGCTACGGAGGCGGACAGTCCACCCTCTGAAATCGCAAATCACACTGATCGCCTGATCTTCTAATCAAGAAAACTTTATGGCAGTCGCTGAATGATCTCAACAATGCAGTCCAGTAGGCCAAATAGTACGTTCAACTCTCAACTCTTACGAGTTTCAACGGGAGGAGTAAAGCTATTATGACGGCAGTTATTTCCGGCTGTTGTTTAGCGCTACCGCTTTTTTTCTGTTATGTAAGACAAGCTTACCAAGTACAAAACTACAATTTTACAGCTGTTACCATTCACACGATGTAATCTGAAGAAGCAGTGTCTGAGAATTTACGCCAGGAAACCAGTTTCGTCCGGACGTAAATCGTGATCCGTGAGAAAGAGGGAAAACAAGAGAACCGATGCGTATGAAATGTGGAGCCAGGGGCATCGACAACCGGCTTGATTGGGAGACGAGGGCGGGATGGGAAAGAGAAGGAGGAAACTAAGAAGTCATGGGCAGTGAATAATGTGGGAAAATCGTTTAATTGCAAGAAAAGTTACACTCAATTAAGATGAATGTCACAACTTACTAAAATTGAAAGATATTTTGTTACAACGTAATCTCTTTGCATTTTTTTGTAAATTCTTCCAACACTTTATTAATATCTTTGAATTTCTGGGGATGTGGCAGCTGCCCAGTCCAACATACACACCACGACACTTCCACTAATTTTTGTTATACAATGCGCCAGTAAAGCTTTAAGCGGCCGGCAAGCTACAGTTCTGAATACGATATCGTACTTTTTACAGTAGGGGACGTTTTTAAGAGCCATAAAAACAAATAATAACTACAAATAACTCAACATGTGTCTTTCATAGGTTTTCTAAAATCGCTGGGAAGGTATGAAATGGTACATTACAGGACAGTTTATTTACAATTCTCTTTCAACCTGTAGCTATTGGCTCGAGAATTTCATTTTTCTTTAACAACTATAATGGCAAGTAAACATTAGAAGAGTTGAACATTAGCAGAAAGATGTTTGTAGAATGTTTGTATACCTTATGGGACTGAACTTCGGGCTCATCAGTCCATAAACTTACAAACTAATTATGAAGTAGCTAATACTAAAGACAGCACAAATATCCATGCCAGAGGGGGGATTCGAACCCCCGATCGTAATTAGCAGAAAGACGTCGCTTTCCTATTCAGGAAGGTTAAGGTTTTTTCACTACAATTCCAGTCAAATCTGTGAGTGTGGAAGGTAGTAAAATTGATGTAAGGCAATACCGGCGTTATGTAAGGTAACAAATCAGCCACCATATTTGTAGCTGAAGGAAAAACAAGTGTTTTTGATACGTCGCGTTTTGCAGCTCTTAAATGTTGTAGGAAAGACATTTTTTTTATATTTCACCCAAGCTGCTTTTATTTTAAATGGTGACTAGTTTCTGGCTTTGCCCATTTTCTTAAGCCACCTATTACAGAGAACAAAGTGAGTTTTACAGGAAGATACATGAATATGGTAATGCTATATTGAATGTACAAGTCGTAATTACTTACATCCATATACATCTTTGGATCAAAAGCTCACTAAATTACACCAAAGTTATTACAACAAACAGCGTGACCTAAGCAGTATCCAAATAAAAATATATATGGATGTAAGTAATTGCGACTTGTACGTTCCATATAACATTGCCATATTCATGTATCTACCTGTAAAACACACTTTGTTCTCTGTAATAGGTGGCTTAAGAAAATGGGCAAAGCCCGAAACCAGTCAGCATTTAAAATAAAAGCAGCTTTGGTGAAATATATAAAAATGTCTTTCCTATAATGAAGGAAAAACCTCACAGATGCGGCAATAAAACATCATAAAAAATGAAACTGCTTTCCAACAAAGGAGAAACCATTTCCACAATTGTTGCTGTATCTAAGATAGCGATGGCAAGAATTTTCGGGAAATTCGCTATTGAAACAAAAGTAATTACATTCCAAATTATAAGCCTGTGCATATGTAAGAAAATTTAGTGAAGAGTAATCGTTAGACACTATACCGAATACTTGGGCGCTATAGAAAGTACCCATCACAGTAAAAACAGATCATAACAGAAATATTTATTTCCCATATGTTTATATCTACTAATTTTCAGCGGAGTAATCTGCAAATAATTTCCTAAGTTTAAATTAAACTATAAGAGGTATTCCGTCTTATGCTGACTGCAATTAAGACATTTATTTTACACCAGACGAGTCTCGCTTTTTATTAATATATTTGAGTATTTAGTGAGAAATGAAAATGTTATGAATGGATATTTAAAGTCGCAACTCAGTTTATTGTAACTTTGTT
The DNA here is from genome assembly GCA_026315105.1 of Locusta migratoria. Lineage (NCBI taxonomy): Eukaryota > Metazoa > Arthropoda > Insecta > Orthoptera > Acrididae > Locusta > Locusta migratoria. The sequence goes on from CM048750.1 coordinate 207,002,220, forward strand.
GATTAAAGTTTAAAGTCTCCGTCTAGCAAAAATTGATAACAATACGACAGATATCTGCAGTAATTCGACGTCCGTGGGATCTTGTCATTTTACGGCCACTTTCGATACACTATTTGTAAATAAAGTTCAGACACTATTTAAAATTTTATAACTGTATTTCACGAAATAAATATCTTTCACGTTCTTCATATTGAATCGGACTTATTTCAAACACAGCGGAAGACAGACTTTGATCATTTATTACAAAAGAATTATCTTCTTTTGTCATACTAGAGTTATTTAATGATAGCTGTGTAATTAATAAACCATTGATATTTTCATTTATTGAATAAAAAACAAAATGTATCATATTTTCTAGAGAAAAATAAAGAAATATTCCGTCTTAACATTGAAATAACTATGGACTCCAACACGTCTCGACCAATTTTGAGGAAATCTTTAGGATACCGTCGCTTAGCCCAGCGACGTGAAGTATCGTAGATTATGTTTTTGAAAAATATAATGCAAAATATGGAACAATAATTATTCTTCGGAAAGCTATTTGCTCATTTACTTTTCAACCTCCCCAACTTTCAAAAATGCTTTTATTCGTTGCTATTTTCTACGTAATATGATTCAAAAGATAGAATACCATGCTCGTACAATCCTTTTAACCATAATTAAAAACTAATATCACAGTCTAAGGTATACGTAAAAGCTTACGTCTGGCGCATGGTACGACAGTACCCACTAATGGAGAGTCACGTGGAGCAGCACCATCACTTCACCGTCTAAAAGATTTCTGAAAGGGTTTCCTAACATTTAAATATTGTATGTCAACAAATTTCGATTCTTCACAAACGCTTTTCTTCCCATAGCCATTCTGTATTTTATATCTTCTTTACTTCGGCCATCAGAAGTTATCTTGCTACCCAAATAACAAAACTCATCTAGTACTTTTATTGTCTCATTACCTAATCTAATTCCTTCAGCATCGACTGATTTTCTGACACTACAGTCCATTACTCTCGTTTTACTCTTGTTAATGTTCATGTTATACTTTCCTTTCAAGACACTGTCCATTCCGTTTAATTGCTATTCCAGGTCCTTTGCTGTGTCTGGTAGAATTAATATGTCGTCAGCAAACCGGAGGTTTTTATTCCGTCTCCCTGGACTTAAATTCCCTCTCTATATTTATCCTTGAATTCCTTCACAGCTTGCTCAATGTGCAGATTGAACAACATTGTGGAAAGACTGGAACCCTGCCTTACTCCCTTCCCAACCAATGCGACCCTTTCTTGCCCTTCGAATCTAATAACTGCTGTCTGTTTTTTGTATATGTTGTATATAACTCTTCGCTCCCTATAATTCATCCCTGCAACCTTCAGAATATGTAAAAGTGTATTCCAGTCAACATTGTCAAAAGCTTTCTACAAATGCTTAAAAAAGGGGGTTTGTCTTTCCTTAACCTATCTTCTAAGATAACTACCAGCTTTCCCGTCTGGCTGTAAATAATTCGTGTTAGTGTTTTGCAAGCATTACTTATTAAACTGATAGTTCTGTAATTTTCACATTTGTCTACACTTGCTTTCTTAGGTATTGGAATTACTATATTCTTCTCGAAGTCTCGGGGTATTTCCCCTGTCTCATACATCTTGTATACCAGGTGGAACAATTTGTTCATGATTGGCTATCCTAACAAAGATAGCTGTGTCGCGACGGAGCGGCCAAGCGCATTGAGGCTCTATGCTACGATGCGCGAGGTTGTTCCCCGTCGGGGGTTCGAATCCCGCCTCGGTCATGGATGTATGTGCCATCTTTACTATAAACTAATTCATAATTAGTTTATAAGTTTAGGGACTGATGACCCCGCAGTTAAGTTCCGTAAGCTTTACAAACATTTGATTTTGATGATAGCTGTTCAGATGGAACATCATCAGTGGTATTGTTTCTGCTCAAATCTCTTAGTGCTCTTTCAAATTCTTCTTGCAGTATAGTATCTCCGATCTCATCTTCCTATTCTTCGTCTTCCATTTAGAATACTGCCTTCAAGTTTATTTCCTTTGTACAGGACTTCAATATATCCACCTTTCAGCTTTCCCTTCTTTGCTTAGTACTTGTTTTCCATCTGAGTTCTTGTATTCATACCGCTGCTTTTTCTGTCTCTTTTATTTTCCTTTAGGCGGTATCTATATTTCCCCTAATTATACAGTCTTCTATGGTCTTCTCTTCAAGCCACTCTCGCTCCGGAAGTCTGCACTTCCTGTCAACCCCGTACTCCCTTCTGCCCGCTTCACCTGATCACAGACAAATATATACAGACGGGAAACCTCCATAAGGGCCCGGTCCTACGCTCCGGGATGCAGGGAGGGAGGGTTCCCAGCAGTTCCGTAAGATGTCCCATGATGGCGCTGCGGTCAGAAGCAGCTCTTTAAACTGGCCAGAGCGGGCGGCATGTAGCGGGTGTCCCCACCACCACCTCTCCTCAAACGCCAGCACGCCAGACACAGCCGTGGCCTCGTGGCAGGCGGCACGAGCTCTCCCTTCAGCCTCCCCTCCACGCTGCCCTCTGACGTGCGAGAGGCACCCTAATCCAGCGAACCGCCTGACACCTACTAGCATCTTATGGAACTACGAGGGGAGCGTAGGACAGTGGTTTAGGAGTGGCTGCTCCTCTGTATATGTTACTCTGCGACCTGATGCATCTTTACATTCTCTTCCCTCACCCATCACGTTCAGCACCTTCATGTCATTCAAGGATTTCTATTAGGCCTTGTCCCTCCGCCCATACGATCCCCTGCAGCCTTAACTACCTTATCTCTCAGAGCTACCCATTCTTCTTCTACTGTATTACTTTCCTCCATTTCAACCAATCCTCCTGCTCCTTCTGAAACTCTCAGCCACCTCTGGTTCCTTAAATTTGTCCAGGTTCCATCTCCTGAATTTACTACCTTCGTGCAAAGATTTAATTTACAGTTCATCCGTACCATATCTATCTTTAATCTATCCATTTCTCTTTTCAAATTTTCTAACTTATCAATCCGATTCTACGCTCTGATCCGTAGTAGAATGCCTGTTATGTTTTTCTTGACGATGACATTCTCCTGAGTAGTCCCCGCCCTGAGATACGAATGGGGGACTATTTTTCCTCCGGAATATGTTACAATAGAGCTGCATGTCTTCGGGAAAATTAACGACTGTAGTTTCCCATTGGTTTCAGCCATTCGCAGTAACTGCGTGGCAAGCCATGTTAGCTGATGTTACAAGGCTAGCTCAGTCAGTCATCCAGACTGTTGACCCTATAACTACTGAAAAGGCTGCTGCCCCTCTTCAGGATCCATACGCTTATCTGGACTCTCCACAGATACCCCTCCATTGTGGTTGCACCTACCGTACGGCTATCTGTATTGATGAGCCACTCCATCTGGACAATGTCTGTGGTTCATGAGGGTGGATGTTGACAACTATCAAAAACAAAAAATCAAATGTTTAAGCTTATGGGACTTAACTGCGGAGTCATCAGTCCCTAAACTTAAAACTAACTTATACTAAAGAGAGAGGATTCGAACCCTCGACGGGGAACAGCCTCGCGCATCCAAGCATAGCGCGTCAAAGTGCTTGGCCACTCCGCTGCGGCTTACAATTATCAATTTAAGTTTTAAAATACCTGCTCTTTTTTCATGACGAATTAGGATTGATAAAGTACCAGATTCACTTTCCTCTTCCGTTGTGACTTTTTAATCTTCTTTTAATCTTCTTGCATCTCTTGATCATCAGTAATGGGCGACCGAGGAAAACTGGCTGACAGATGGAAAACTTATGTAATTGATGTCAATATAACAAGCCCTATTTATTGAAATCTGAATGAGGAAACAGCGGAATTGTCGTATTATGAATCGATAATGTATTTTCATGTGTGCTACGGTAAAGTTCGTAAGTCACAGGATATATAGCTTTTCCTAAGAATATGTGTTGTTCTATTTCGAAGACTTTTTTTTTTCGCCACACTCACCTACTGCCACGCACCCCAACCCTTTTATTCCAAGTGTTGTTTCTGGACAACAACGTATTAAAAGCTTATTTATACCGTCTTTTGTGAATCAGTCCTTAAAGTTACATTTTTGTTGATGAACAACTTGCTTCTAGTACGACATTTTGCAGCTTGGTACGGCGTGTAGCCACTTCTGAGGCATTAATCTGTCCATCTTGGAGGTTGTGTTGCGTTGCCGTCTGTACGTGGCTGAGAGTGTAAGCGTGAGTGGGGTTCCTTTTAGTTTATTCCAGCAGTGAATTGTCTTGTATTTAGTGCTGTGGCGAAGATTGTGCTAGCATTATTGATCTGGCAGTGCTAACTGCCAGCAAAATAACCTCCAAGTAATAAAATACCTCGATACAAACGTATGTGTTGTGCATTAAATACATGACATAAAAATCAATAATTCGACCAAACATTTTAAAGCACATACTTTGATGTATTAATACAGAAAACACTGAATTTTATTTTTCCAAGGCTGATTTCATAATGTGGGACTGAAAGGGTTAATCAGTTATACATCTAAACCTTCCTCATTAATTACACCGTCCGTTGGTGAAAACCATACGAAAATCGGTTCAGTAGTTTTTAGTTTATCGCGTATAGACAGAAAGACGCTGCTGCAGGACTTTGTATTATAATACGTAAATATAGATGTACATAGATAACAAAGACGTGTACAAGCATGTAGGTCGTCAGGTGATGCGTGCTGCGTGTTAGTGCTACAGGGTAGAGGCAACCGACGCGTGATCATTCTGAAATCTTGCTTAGGGTTGCATTTAAATTTTGTACCGAACACAAATGTTACAGAAATCAGCCAGAAGTAAAACGTTTCATGAATTAAATAAAACATTTAAGATACTTAATGAAAAATACGAGGGTAACAGTGCAAAATTATTGCAATAATGATAATCGTAAAAAATGTAAACAAAAAAATTATTTTCCGGTTTATTTAGCTTCTAAGGCGAAAATGACCAATATTATCTCATCAAGCTAAGTCTGAGTAAATACAAAAGGACATTCGCACATGGTCAGAAGACGGGATGTGATTTTGCAACTGAGTGCCACCACTATGCCTGTCGCTCTAGCTGCGGTGCTTTACTTCAGCATACTGTACTTTATTACTATCTTACCAATACTACAAAACAATGAAACATATCCTAGTATTTTTCTTGAATAGATTGGTATTCAATATTGACCTCGTTACAGCGCATTGCTCTAAAAATGTTAATTACGACCCCTCCCGTTTTTTAAGGTAATTATTTTTCTCTGTTCCTGATCTTTGCAGGAAAACATTAATTAAACATCAATACGTGAAAAAATTAAAAAAATATAACCAATTTACTTCTTTAAACGTTATTTTCATGAGACAGAAATTTAGATAGTAAGTTTAAGAAAAACACGCCCAAGATAATGAAGTTCTTCGATGTCATATTTGGACCGCAACAATATACAACATTATTTAATAGGGTGGAAGTTCAACATTTACGAGAAAATTAAGCGAAAATCGCTACTGTGCGACAATTTCCTAAGCAGATCTCTCGATTTTTTTTTTCAAAAACCAAGCCATTTATAAAAAAATTGAATGATTTAAATTTTGGAAGAATATTTTATTTACTGCATGTTATAAGCGCAGTAAAAAGCAATGTTGGGCACTTAAATGTTAACGAGTTATAGATAACCCCATTTTAGGTTTTTTAGCGAAAAAAACTTTTTTCCAAATTTGGGTTTTTGCCGTGTTAGCCATCTTGGATAGTGTTTCATGAAACAGAAACTCAATTGGAAATTTAATTTCCTATACGATCATATTTCTCAATTGGAAATTTAATTTCCTATACGATCATATTTCTTGTTTTCAGGTACCGATAATAATTTTTGCTAATTTAATATTAGGCTGTCTTATGAAAATTTGTTGAAGTGAGGAAAAGCATATCTAGGCTGTGGAAGTGGTCGCTAATTTAGGCGACCAACCGATGCCTAGAAAAATTATTAAATGAACAGGTTCTGAATATTACATTAGATTCAATGACTAAATTTTAGTCAGCCAAATAGGGCGCTAACTGAAACATGACTAGACGTAACAGATAATGAACTTTGTCTGGGGTGGCAGTGACCCCGTGTGCACAGGATCTCGCTTACTACCAGCTTTCTCACTTTAAAAACACGGATACGGGCTTATGCAATGTCGACCTCGAGCTTTCCTCAAACCACCGCCATGTTTTTGCACGGGTACAGATTTCATTAAAATGCAATATTTTATAATGCACCAACAAGAGCTACTGTTATTATCATTTAACAGACTTTCTTACGTAGTTTTTTCTATCACCAAATACTTCGTGTGACGTTTTTGTTGGGTGCTGATGACCTCGCTGTTGAGCGCGCTAAAACACCAATGATCTTGAAACTTCCTGGCAGATTAAAATTGTGTGCCGGAACCGGGACTCGAACCTGGGACCTTTGCCTTTCGCGGGCAAGCGCACTACCGACTGTGCTATCCCGACACGACTCACGATACCGCCTCACAACTTTACTTCCGTCAGTACCTCGTCTCCTACTTTCCAAACTTCACAGAAGCTCTCATGCAAACACGCAAGACTAGCACTCCTGGAAGAAAGGATATGGTGGAGACATGGCTTAGCCACAGCCTAAGGGATGTTTCCTGAATGAAACTTCACTCTGCAGCGGAGTGTGCGCTGATATGAAACTTCCTGGCAGATTAAAATTGTGTGCCGAAACCGGGACTCGAACCTGGGACCTTTGCCTTTCGTGGGCAAGCGCACTACCGACTGTGCTATCCCGACACGACGACTCACGATACCGCCTCACAACTTTACTTCCGCCTGTACCTCGTCTCCTACTTTCCAGGAAGTTTCATATCAGCGCACACTCCGCTGCAGAGTGAAGTTTCATTCTGGACCAATGATCTTGATCAATAACGTTTTTCTTTATCTTAATTTAAGGTCTCGTTATTTATATGAGTGTTTGATGGTCCGAAGATGAAGTGGTCGTTACGTAAAGACTGTCGATACGGTGGGAGCTGCTAAACGAATACTTACGTGACAAAGTGTACTATCATGAGGAATGCAGGGAACAGCTTTGGTCGCATTGCTTTTATTTCTGCAAATCGATTTCGGTCACTGAGTGACCATCTTCTGTGCTAGAACAGGATGCCCCGTGTGCCCACATAACTAGCAACATTCGTCAATAACAAAATTTATAACATAATTTTGTCATGGTCCAAGCGAGCATTCTGTTTTGAATTTTGTTATTGACGAATGTTGCTAGTTATGTGGGCACACAGGGCATGCAGTTCTAGCACAGTAGATGGCCACTCAGTGACCGAAATCGATTTGCAGAAATCGATAAAGATTTCATGCGACCAAAGCTTTTCCCTACATTCCTCATAATTTTACTTTTGTGGTCGCTCTGCACCTGGCTCCTGGTGGAGTCGTCTGTATGTAAAGTGTTTTACGTTCCTACTTGTTTTCGTGGTTCAATAAAGTTATCGGGAATTTTTGTTGATTTAAACAAAAGTTCAATATGCTTCAATTTATACTGGAACTAGCTATAGGTGTTTCATACCGCCCTTCAGTTTCCCGTTAATATACACTGCTAGCCACTCGAAATTCAAAACCTCGAAGCAAGAATCCAGGTCACCTCGAATTCGCAGTATGCATTTGTGGCGCCCAGGAATGCACATAATAAGTACGGGCGCAAGTAGTGGCACTTACAAACGGTATATAAAGTGGAAAAAGACATCCGTGTGGACGTACTGGAATTGTTCTTTCGTATAGTTGATTTACGTAAGAAGCTTCAGTATTCCTTGTAGGAGACAGCGAGCGTCTTTCGAGCGCGTTTTGAAGTTAGAGGAATAATACACTGCTCAAAAACAATTATGGGATCAGGTGACAGGTGAGATGTCATACTCAATAAGTAACTTATTTTGTTCAGGCGTTAATTAGTATTGCAATTTTTGTATGATACAGTACTATATTTTGGTCTCTCAACTCGGTACTTGGGGTCTACATGGCATTTACTTAGAGCGAGACATCATGGAGTTGTAACATTACTTTTGTGTTGTAGCCTGTACGCATTAATGTTAAATTCCGCGATTAAAAGATTAAGGATTTTTGTTAAAATCTCTATCACAGAAAAATCGGATAAAATATGATTAAATACATTTGTCAAGGGTGGATGAAATTAATACATGGAATGATTGAATAGATGAAATGGCGGAATACAGATTGGGGTTGAGGTAACACACAAAAATAAAGTTACAGAGAAAACTTACTTAAAGTACCCATTGTAGCTTCTTTCTGGAAATGATCACAGCAGCTGAAACTGTTAAGCTGTTGAATGGTTTAGATAAACTTTATGATACTTTCCGCAGTAAAATAATGTTCAGACTGTCCGCCTCGTAAGCATTGTTGACGGACCGTGTACTAAAGTTTGATTACGCAAATAACAAACAAACAAAAAAACATCTATAGGACTTCGCGAAACTGTTTATACGAATGCAGGTTCTAAAAGGAAAGGCAATGATTTAAAGTAACTGATAGGGATTTAATGAAGGCAATACACGTAGCGAAAGTGATGCCGTTTGAACATCATGTTACGACGGAATATGGAGGAGCTGAAAATCTCAAAGAAAATGAATAATTAAGGAAGGATTGGAGATTATTAAATGAAAACAGGGTGGAGACATGGCTCTTAACAAAAGAGGGTGCATTTTAAAGTAAAATTTAAAAGCACTCACACATCAGAAAGCAGTCTGCGTACATGTCCACACTTAATAAGCTCAAACAAGAAAGTGAATGATCGCGGTTCCATCCTCTCGACACGCCGGAAGAAACGAAATATGAGCGAAGAAACCTTTCCACAGATAAAATACTTCGAGAAAGAGGGAAACACGGCGACAAGCGTCGCTGATCGATAAAAAATTAATTTAATTATGTATCGTTACACAGTTACCATAATAGTGAAAAAGTCATTCTCGTTGCCCTTTAATATGGTACCTGATCACTTCGAACGGCAAGTACAGTTGCATACCTGCGTGCCATGGGCGGTATGATATTATCGATCAGCTCTTGGAGGATATTTGGCCATTCTTTTATGAGTGGAATTGCAACCGTTGTTGGAGGTGCTGGTTTGGCTGCAGTGTCTCTGCCAAGTGCATCCCAGACATGTTCAGTGAACAAGATGGCCACTCCATTCGTTCAGTTCTTTCAGCTTCAAGCATGTTGTCCTCAAGTGCAGCTCCGGGGGAGGCGGGGGGGGGGGGGGGGTTGGACGAGTGTTATCGTCCACCAGAAGGAAACCATCTTCTATGGCAAGTGTAAGGCACAATAAAAGGTCGAAGGATGTCGTTTCAATACGTCTGAGAAGTCAAAGTGCCGTATGAACGACACAGAGGTCCGCACGTCCGCCAGTATTAACTCCCACCGACACCAACTGTCCATCACCATAATATAGTGATGTTTCCTGCACATAAGCAGAATTGTTCCGAGTTCCACATTCCCTCGAGATGAGGGAATGACGATTGTCCGACTGAACACAAAATCTTGAATGTGTGAACAGAACTCGGTGCCATTCATTACAACTGCAATCCTGTTACGTCTCCACCCAATTTAATGGGACACAAACCTAGGCCTCCGTTCGTAGAGGTGACATCCCCAAATGCAATTTCAGACTGTATGTGTTGATATTGGCTACGTTCCAACTGAGTTGCATTCAGCCTTGTGTCTCGACGGGCTGTTAACCGAAGATAACCGCCATATGTTTCTGATGTTACCCGTGGACCATGTTGGCCTTGCCTTCTATTAGCGATTCCTGTTGTCTGAATTCACGCCCAGGCCCTGGAAATTACACTTAGGGACTCCCCAATTGCTGCAGCTACCTCACTCTGTGTCTGTTCAACTTTCCTATGGCTCACCATGCCATACATTCGGGCAAGTAAGGTTGTTCTTGCATTGCACTATCTGCTCATTACACTATCTGAACCAAACTGCTTGTGTAATTCGTTTGGTACAATAAACACAAGTCAACACCAACTCCCGCTGCAGGAACTCTCTGTTATTACTACTATCTCGGTTGCAGTAATGGTGTTGTCCACACTCCATACAGCTGACAGACAAATGTCGAACCATTATAGTCCATTCGGCCGATGACAATAACTTAGAACCTAGACCAGTGTTGATTGCGCATTATCCTTCAGAGAAAACGGTAACCGTTTTGGACGTAGCAATACAACTGTGATACTGATCTTTCCTACAAGATTTGGTGTGGGAGGGAACAACACAGCAGCGGTACTGATGGTACACCTCGCTGCACCATTACACGTGATGACAGCCAAATTGTGCACATGGCAGTGATGGATCGCTCTGGCACACCACGAACCGTATCACAAAAAGTTCGCTGTGTTGCGCAACAGACCTGCTGACCTCGCATAACTTCGAAGCTTGCCCACGGCCACATTACAACAGGATAATGACCGAGCACAGGCGATATGTAATCGATAAGACGACTTCCTCGCTCCCAGACTGCGTTGCTGCCTTGACCTCCCTGTTCTCCCTAGCAAAAATGTCGGTAGCTCTCGAACGACTGGCCTCGGATACGCCACGAGCTATTACACAACATCCATTTTGACAATATGTGGCGGTTACTCCATAAGAACACTTCTAGAGCTGCTTTAATCCAATGTAGCTGTGGTTGTAGCCACCACTGGCAGGAACACTCAATACTGATTTTTTCATCTTCCTCACTTCACATGGGGCAGCATTTTCAAACACGCGCTCTTCTAAAGACATTAAAGGTGAAGCAATGAATTAAAATTTGTGATGCGGCCGGGAATCGAACCCGGACCTCCATGTTTTCTAGGCAGACGTACTTCCCCCCCCCCCCCCCCCCCGTCTTCGCGGTCGCTGATTGTGTTTGTTCGTTGTTGTTCCTAGTGTTCTTGGCTCAGATTTTTTATTACAGAGAACGTTCAGCCCTCTGACCGGGTGCGCTGAGCCACGGCGTCCGACTACCACTAGACCACCGCATCACTAGCGATTAAGACTCCTCGGAATAGTCTAAGCACGACTTACCTCCACGTCACAAACTTTAATTCCGCTTCTGTGTTCCACAGAGTATTGCCACTACTGCCAAGGCTCTACATGCAGCTGAATAGCACCTCGGCAATGGACATGTTGGAACAATACTGCGCCGGCCGCGGTGGCCGAGGGGATTGAGGCGCTCCAGTCACGGTCTGCGCGGCCACTACGGTCGGGGGTTCGAATCCCCCCTCGGGCATGGATATTTGTGCCGTCCTTAGGATTAGCTAGTTCATAAGTAGTTTGTAAGTTTAGGGTCTGATGGCCCCGTAGGTAAGTCCCATAAGCTATACAAACATTTGAACAATCCTACCTTTAACCTTAGGCTAAGGTGATATAAATAATGTAAACAGAAATTCATAAACCCTGAGACGGTTCTTCGACTCTAACATGTCAAAAACATTAAAGATAAAGGTGAAGCAATGAATTAAAATTTGTGATGCTGCCCGGAATCGAACTCGGACCTCCATTGTTACAACGCAGACGTGTTACCGCTTTTTTTTTTTTTTTTTTTTTTTTTTTTTTAGGTAGATCTATGATGTGCGGTCGTTTTTCTTTGTTCGTTCTTGGTCGTTCGTTGATCAGTTGGCTCAGCTTTTTTATTACAGAGGACGTTCAGCACTCTGACCGGGCGCGCTGAGCCACGGCGCCCGGCAGCCAAATTGTGCACATGGCAGTGATGGATCGCTCTGGCACACCACGAACCGTATCACAAAAAGTTCGCTGTGTTGCGCAACAGACCTGCTGACCTCGCATAACTTCGAAGCTTGCCCACGGCCACATTACAACAGGATAATGACCGAGCACAGGCGATATGTAATCGATAAGACGACTTCCTCGCTCCCAGACTGCGTTGCTGCCTTGACCTCCCTGTTCTCCCTAGCAAAAATGTCGGTAGCTCTCGAACGACTGGCCTCGGATACGCCACGAGCTATTACACAACATCCATTTTGACAATATGTGGCGGTTACTCCATAAGAACACTTCTAGAGCTGCTTTAATCCAATGTAGCTGTGGTTGTAGCCACCACTGGCAGGAACACTCAATACTGATTTTTTCATCTTCCTCACTTCACATGGGGCAGCATTTTCAAACACGCGCTCTTCTAAAGACATTAAAGGTGAAGCAATGAATTAAAATTTGTGATGCGGCCGGGAATCGAACCCGGACCTCCATGTTTTCTAGGCAGACGTACTTCCCCCCCCCCCCCCCCGTCTTCGCGGTCGCTGATTGTGTTTGTTCGTTGTTGTTCCTAGTGTTCTTGGCTCAGATTTTTTATTACAGAGAACGTTCAGCCCTCTGACCGGGTGCGCTGAGCCACGGCGTCCGACTACCACTAGACCACCGCATCACTAGCGATTAAGACTCCTCGGAATAGTCTAAGCACGACTTACCTCCACGTCACAAACTTTAATTCCGCTTCTGTGTTCCACAGAGTATTGCCACTACTGCCAAGGCTCTACATGCAGCTGAATAGCACCTCGGCAATGGACATGTTGGAACAATACTGCGCCGGCCGCGGTGGCCGAGGGGATTGAGGCGCTCCAGTCACGGTCTGCGCGGCCACTACGGTCGGGGGTTCGAATCCCCCCTCGGGCATGGATATTTGTGCCGTCCTTAGGATTAGCTAGTTCATAAGTAGTTTGTAAGTTTAGGGTCTGATGGCCCCGTAGGTAAGTCCCATAAGCTATACAAACATTTGAACAATCCTACCTTTAACCTTAGGCTAAGGTGATATAAATAATGTAAACAGAAATTCATAAACCCTGAGACGGTTCTTCGACTCTAACATGTCAAAAACATTAAAGATAAAGGTGAAGCAATGAATTAAAATTTGTGATGCTGCCCGGAATCGAACTCGGACCTCCATTGTTACAACGCAGACGTGTTACCGCTAGACTATTCCGAGGCGCCTTAATCGCTACTGATGAGGTGATCTAGCAGTAATACGTCTCCATAGTAGGCATGGAGGTCCGGGTTTGATTCCTGGCTGAAACACAAATTTTAATTCATTGCGTCGCCTTTATCTTTAACGTCTTTGACTTGTCAGATACGAAAAACCGTCTCATGTTTTATGATTTTCTGTTAAATTGATATTTATGCACTACTGTGTACAACGTGTTATTTTATAAATAAATTTGTCTGTAACGTCTCCTGTCCTCACGGTGTTGCATTTTGAATGGCCAGCAGTATATTAAATTGAGATTAAGATTTTAATGATTGAAATTGTATCATCATCAACTCATTTAGAGGCATAAGTTAGCTTTAAAATACTAAACACAGAAAGTCATTTGTCAAAGTTACGCAGTTCAAAGCAATTAGGGTATCATTTGAGATATCTAAGTTCTGAAGTATTGACATAGGCAGAATGAACTAACATGCTTTGACGTCTTTTTGTCGACTCTACGGATTAGAGACAAAACATTGTGGCTACCGAGATAGTGGAAATAACAGAAAGTCTTTGCATAGGAGGCTGCTGTTGACTGGTGTTTATTCCGAAAAACGAATTACACTCGCAGTTGGGTTCAGATAGTGTAGTAAGCAGGTAGTGCAATGTAACAACAACGTGACTTACCCGAAGCTTCCTATGGAGCGCCACAGGAAGGTTGCAAGCGGGACAGAGGGAGATGGCTGCATGCCACGGTGCAGTGGGCGAGCGCTCTAAGACGCCTTGTTGAAGAGCGCGCGGTTGCTTGCCGTCGGATGTTCCAGTCCTCCTCGGCCATATATATATATGTGTGTGTGTGTGTGTGTGTGTGTGTGTGTGTGTGTGTGTGTGTGTGTGTTGTCCTTGGGTTAATTTAAGTTACTTTAAGTATTTTTTAAGCCTAGGGACTGATAACGAGAGTAGTTAACTCCCATAGATATACAAACGTATAAACTTTTTTTTATTGAGGCGTCACAATTTCCAGGACGTGGACCCGATTTCAGACAATAGCAATCATTAAAAGAAGGCAAGGTCAAACTACTTACGAACTTACGAACCAGCGAACACTAAGGATGGCACAAATATCCATACCCGAGGGGGGATTCAAACCCCCGACCGTAGTGGCCGTGCAGACCGTGATTGGCGCGCCTCAGTCCCCGCGGCCACCGCGGCCGACAACTCAGCTGTAACGCACCTTTCAGGCAGAAACAGGACGTGCAATATCAACACAAACAGTCTGAAATCGCCTTCTAGAATGCGGCCTCTACGCACGGAGGTCAATGGCGAGTGTCTCATTAAAACTACGACACCGTTTAGCCCGCAGAAATTAGACGGAGGAACATCAGGATTAGAGTCGAAAAGAATGGCGCCGGGTTCTGTTGATAGATCAGTCAATATTATGTGTTCAGCCGGACAATCGTCGATCCCTCGAGAGAACGAGGAACACTTCCGGTTATATGCAGAAAACCTCACCATATCATTGCGGGTGGACGAATTTTGTCGGCAAGAGTCAGTATCGGCGGACGTACTGATCTCTATGTCGTTCGTTCAGAATGGCGTTTTTATTGCTCAGAGGTATGGAGACGAGTTTCTTCGACTTTTTTGTGCCCTACGCTGGTGCCACAGGAGATGCTTTCCTTCTTGTGGACGATAACACTTGTCCCCACAGGGGACAACATGCTTGAAGCTAAGGGAATTGAACGGAGTGGCGAGTTAGCTCATCGGACTTAAAACCGATTGATCATGTCTCAGATGCACATGGCAGACGCATTATATCCAGACCAGCACCTCCCACAACGGTTGCAGAGATGGATATTGCACTCATGGATGAATGTCCAAATATCCTGCCAGAGCTCATTGCTGCAGCGGTGGAGTGTCCGAGCGGTCTACGGCGCCTCGCTTCGGAACGCGCGGTTGCTCGCCGTCGGAGATTCGAGTCCTCTCTTGGGCATGTGTGTGTGTGTGTGTGTGTGTGTGTGTGTGTGTGTGTTTGTCCTTAGGTTAGTTTACCTTAGTTTAAGTAGTTTGTAAGCTACGGACTGATGACCACGCAGTTTGGTCCGATACATTTACAAACATTTGAATATTTAGCTCATTGATAACCTCCATGCCACACAGGTATGCAACTGTACTGGCCTTCCGAGGTGATCACATATCATACTAGAAGGCAACGTGAATTACTTTTTCAGTATTATGGTTGCCACATGATGCTTCGCTCTGAGTAAACGCCTTGTAAACCTCAAATAAAATGTCGAGACAGTAAAATATACTGTATCACACACAAGTTAGAATTGTAAACAATATCTGAATAAAATATGTTACCATACCTAAATTGTGTATGATTACCTGATCCCCTAATTGTTTTGAGCACTGTAGAAACAGTTTAACCCTAAATGTCTTGATGCAGCATATGACGTACCGATGCCTAGATTTAGTATTTAATAATGAGATCACTTAGCAACTCCCAACAAACTTTACACACAATTTCAAACCTTTAAGAAACTTTTCCTCCCGTATATTACATTTTCACTGTTCATGCAGCAGGCCTATATCTTTTAGCTCCAGTCAAAGTATGATATATTTTAAATAACTTTATATTGCAGATAGTATCTGCATATATCACTGTTGTGCCTGTTAGATCATATCTTTGTACGGTTACTACTTCATATACATATATGAAAAACTACCATTTATTAAACGGAGTGCAAATTGTTTTAACTCATTTGTACAACAGTCAGAGGTTTCAATCTAATGTATGAAATTGCAGTAGTTTTAAAAAATTGTGGAGAATAAACATACTATGACTTGCCGAAGCAAAGAGCGAACTACGTTTTATTATGAGTAACGTCATTTCACCTCTCCATAGGGAATTTAGTTACGACGCAGTGGGCCAATCGAAACTTTTCACAGTGACTGGATTGTGATACATTCTTCCAGACTATGTAAAATATTTTATGTTCACATTAATACTGAAGTCTGCAGCTCTATTTGTGCGATTAAATATGTTTGCAACTATGTTAACAAAGATAAATATAAGGCTATTTTCAATCTGTTTGTAGTGAAGCTACTTAATGAAGTACAAGCACAGCGTATATCAGTCATGAGGCAGCATGACGGCTCCTAGGTTTTCCCTTACATGAATGATGCGGTATCTCAACTGTTACACATCCAGCCGCACATTTCAAAAGTGGTTATCGTGTTTTTATTTTTTTAATGACAGCAACTTCCAGGGAAGGAGAGTACAGAAGAGAGTGGAAAAGTGTTGAGAGAAGATCAGTACGGGATCAGACGAGGAAGCTTAATAGTAGACCTCATCTTTAGTGTAAGACAGCTACAAGAGAAACATTATGAGTTTGGTAGAGATTTGGTAATGACCTTCCTCGACATGGAAAAAGCAAATGATAGTGTAGAAAAAAGCAAAGTATGGGAAGCACTGGAGAAAAGGGGAGTCGGGAGGCAAAATGTTTGAAGAATAAGAAAAATGTACCAAGGAAGTGTGAGCTGTTTAAAAGTAGGAGAAGAGAGAGGACGGACTGGTTTGAGCAGAAAAATGGACTGAAGCAAGGGAGTGCGAAATAATGACAGGGGTTGTAACACGAATAGTAGAGGATATCAGAACGATAATATTTGCAGATGACAAATAGTGTGGGGTAACAGAGAATGAGAAGTACAAAAGACTAAATGCATAGGAGGAGGTTGTGGCTCAGTATGGAATGAACTTAATGCTAACAAGTGTAAATTTAAGGTGACAACAAAGAATAAAGAAAGAGCAGGTGGAGATGATTGGAAGGGAAATAGTAAAAAGGGTGGACAGTTTTAAATATCTGGGAAGTGTGGTTGAAGAAAGGGGGAAAGAGGAAAGCAAGCCCACAGATTCCTGCAAAGTGTGTGAAGTCTGGTGTGGAGCAAAGACGTGCCCCAGAAGTGTAAGCAGGTGATACACCGACAGTATTATGCTCCAATACTCACGTATGCATCAAAAACGTAGGTTATGAACAAAAGCCAGGTGAGCACAATACAGGCGTGTGAGATGAAATCACACAGAATCACGATTGGAGTAACTAGAATGGATAGAATGAGAAACGAGGACGGATATTGAGAAGGATAAATAAGACACCATAGCAGTCAAGGCTGAGATGGTATGGTCACGTCAAGAGAGTGGAAGAGGGCAGGATTCCAAAGAAGACCCATGAAATGGAAATAGGAAGCACGAGACCAAGAGGAAGAGCAAGAGGATAGGGAGCAATGGAGAGGCCCATGTTCCAAACAGACCCGGACAGAGCCTGGAAGTTCAAGTGGATGACAGTAATGATGAAGTTCCAGGAAGGATTTTGTGGAAAGTATGCAAGTAGGAACATCTATACGAGAGATGCCGCGGGTGAAAGTTAGTGATACTTTAAAACAGTCTTGTCCTTTTTTTAACACACTAACTTCGGAAATTACTGGATGAATTTCATAGGTTTTTCACTAGTAACTTGAGCGTAGTGTTCATCAATATATATACTTGATTCAATCAAATTCGGGTCACAGGTTCATAAGATACAGTAATTTAAACTTTTAGGAGTCTCTTCAGATTAGTAGCTCGGATGTTTACCTCAGTGATACGACCATCACTGCGTAGTATACCAAAGAACCAAAAGATGCCGCGGTTATTTTCATAGTACACCAAACAACCAATAGATAGCGCTATCAGGTGTTTTTTTTTTCTTTTTTTTTTTTTTCTTTTTTCAGTGACAGAAATAGTTTCAGAATTTAACGTCAGTAACACAATTAAGCACTGGGATCTTATCTTTATGAATATTATGAAAAATTGAATTTACGAGGCTACTTATACACAGATTTACTGATTTCGTGATGTATTTGCAAAACTTACCGAAATTTCATTGCTTATTTCGACAGGATCTATTTATATTTTACTTCTTCTCAAGGAAATGGATAACATATATAAAAATGAAGCTATAAGGTATTAGATTTTACCATTGGTGGTAAGAATCACTAAAGTGACGCTATTCAAAGGGCGTTCTTTAACCTCCATTGTGACGCAAAGGCTAAATAAAGAATCATCGTTTTGTTCGTTTTCCTTCGTCCTTAGATGCTTAGGAAATAAATTGACGTGAATTTCTGTCTACTGCAACTAAATGAAAGATGTCTTTTTGCCATAAGCATTTCGCTTCTTGATTTGGAAACACAGGCCACTGATGATGCTTTACAAATAAAGAAGCGAAACGCGTATGGCACAAAAAACGCCTTTTATTTAAATCGTATAACACGATGTAAGCCCAATAGCTTCAGTTGAAAATAGAAGAAAACTAAGTTGTTTACGCTAGAGAAAGCATCATATTGTAAATTTTCTGCGTTAATGTGACAAATCAGACTTGAATAAGTTTGTTCAACGAAATGTCTAGTGTGTTCTCAGAGGAAACAATCAAATGGGTGAGATATATGCTGAAATGCTGAAATGAGGAGGATACATGATACGTCATACTAGTAGAGGATTCATCATACCAACCTTAGGATTTATAACCGAAACAAAAGTTACTTTCTCAAAGATAAATCGAAAAATATGACACCAGTGAAAACTGTCGTTTTAATTTAATCGAACAATTTTAATTTAAGTACGTCTGTGGCGTACGAATCGCCTGAGACAATCTGAGATGGCAGAAACGTGGACGAGAATATAAGGGCAGACAATGTGGAAATTGTAGCGAATACACGTATTTGATAGTTATCATAGTGCTAGAAACAAAGTAGACCTATCAAAACAAAGATGTTTAGCTTCGGAGAAAGGAAGTAGTTGTCATTTCCAAAACTAATCTTAAAGATACTAGAAAAATACACGTCACAACAAGTTCTCGCGATCACGGCCTGCAAGGATTCGTTAACTCTTGCCTGTTTCCTGGAATCAATTTTTATGTCAAGGGCAATTCCAACGTCTCTAATTGCAGTAAAAACAGTAGTTTGCTTCATAGGAGACAGTATGTGACAGATGTCCAGTTCCGCACCTAATCTAAAGGAATTTCCAATAATTAGAAACCTGAATGGCCGGCCTCGTAATAAGGGGGTCGAAGCGGTTGCTAAGTCATCCTTCCAGATGGCGGTGAAACCAGTAAGACTCGCTTGTGGCCAAGGTCGTGAAGATCACTGGGTTGTAACCAGATCTCCGATGACAGTTCTAGATTTGCCGGTTGGCAAGCAACAGTAATGTTATATATGAGTGCATGTTTTCGATATCCATTACTGAAATCTTCTCGGGTTACAAGCCGCGTCATGTGGTTTACTGCCCACGAGCTTTCGACAGAGAACTCCTCTGCCATTGTCAAGTGGATGACTGTAATTTGACACAATCTTTAAGCCTTCAGCAAAAATCCGACAACTGTTGAAGCCTGTAAAAGATGATTTAGGTCTCAGAACACCAGGCATTTATAAAATCCCATGTGAGTGTGGGCAGTTTTATGTCGGCCAGCCTATTCGCACTATTGAACAGCGACGCATAGAACACGAGTGGTGTTTTCGATTACGCTATCCCGACAAGTCAGCTGTGGTGGAACATGCTTTGGAAAACGGACACCGAGTTGCTTTCGACGAGACATCTATTATTAAACGGACCAACAGCTTCTGGGACAGCATAATAAACGAGGCAGTAAAAATAAAAATTTCTGAAAACACCCTCAATAAAGACGGTGGCTTGCAGCTCAGTACGGCTTGGGATCCCGTAATTGCCGCGGTGGAGTAGCTGAGCGGTCTAAAGCGTCTCGCTGCGGAGCGCGCGGTTGCTCGCCGTGGAGGTTCGAGTCCTCCCTGGGGCATGGGTGTGTTTGTTGTCCTTGGGTTAGTTTACCTAGGTTTAAGTAGTTTGTAAGCTATGGACTGATGAGCACGCAGTTTGGTCCGATAGATTTCCAAACATTTGTACATTTGAACATTTGATCCAGTAATTCCAGAGTTGAAGCGGGCGCGGCGTACGCGCGACCAAAACATTGCCATATAAGGAACTGGGCACCAGTGACGTCACTGGCGGCGGTGCGGCTGTATAAGCAAGGCAGCGGCCGCGAAACGACAGTCGTCCACTTGACAATGGCAGAGGAGTTCTCTGTCGAACCACATGACGTGACTTGTAACCCGAGAAGATTTGATTAACAGTAATGTTGTTACACAAGTTTACAGACACATATGAGAACTTCCTTTTTAATATGGAACAAACAAAACTTGTTCAGAAAAAATGTTCAAATGTTTGTCAAACTATCGGACTCAACTGCTGGGTTATCAAAAATGTTCTAATGTTTGTTAAGCTTATGGGACTTAACTACGGGGTCATCAGTCCCTAAACTTACAAACTACTTATCAACTACCCTAGACTAAGGACGGCACAAATATCTATGCTACTTATCAACTACCTTAGACTAAGGACGGCAGAAATATCCATGCCAGAAGGGGGATTCGAACCCCCGACCGTAGTGGCCGTGTAGCCCGTGACTAGAGCGCCTCAGTCCCCTCGGCCGGCCGGCGCTGGGTTATCCTTCCGTAGCTTACAAACTACTTAAACGAAGGTAAACTAACCTAAGGACAACAGAAACACACATACCACAGGGGGGACTCCAACTCCCGACGACGGCGAACGGCCGCTTGCACTTGCACCGCAGCACCCCCCCCCCCGCCCCCTCCCGTGTTCACGGCTAATCCGCCGCGGCTATGTTAAGACTCTGGAAAAAAAACACAACGGAATCATTTAAACGGTACACCTATAAAAAGTGTTTTTGATGATTGTTGTTGTTGTTGTTGTTGTTGTTGTTGTGGTTTTCAGTCCGCAGACTGGTTTGATGCAGCTCTCCACGCTACCCTGTCCTGTACAAGTCTCTTCATCCGAGAATACGTTCGGCTTCATCCTTTTGAATCTTCTTACTGTATTCGTCCCTAGGTCTCCCCCTACGATTTTTACTCCACACGCTTCCTTCTAATTGACAATTCCTTGATTTCTCAGAATGTGTCCAACCAATCTAGTCCTTCTCTTAGTCAGGATATGCCAGAAACTCCTTCTCTCCCCGATTCGGTGAAGCACTTCCCCATTAGTTACGTGATCTACCCATCTAATTTTCATCATTCGTCTGTAGCACCACATTTCAAAAGCTTCTATGACCTTTTTATCGGAGCTCCTTATCGTCCACGTTGCACTCCCATACAATGCTACAATCCAGACAAATGCTTTCAGAAAGGACTTCCTAACATTTAAATTAGTATTGGATGTTAACAAGTTGCGCTTCTTTAGAAACGCTTTTCTTCCCATAGCCATTCTGCATTTTATATCTTCTTTACTTCGGCCATCAGAAGTTATTTTGGTACCCAAATTGGTACTTTTATTGTCTCATTCCCCAATCTAATTCCTTCAGCATCGCGTGATTTTGTGACATTGCATTCCATTACCTTTACTCTTGTTAATGTTCATCTTATATCTTCCTTTCAAGACATTGTCCATCCAATTGCTCTTCCAGATCTTTTGCGGTCTCTGACAGTATTACTATATCATCGGCAAACCGCAATGATTTTATTTCTTCTCCCTGCACTTTAATGCCCTCTCCAAATTTCTCCTTCCATTTTCACTACCTGCTCAATGTACAGATTGAACAACATTGGGCAAAAGCTACAACCCTGCCTTACCCCCTTCCCAACCTCAGCGTCCCTTGATGGTTATGTTTTAGAAACAAATAAGAAATGGTTTTTAATGGACCAGATGATAAAATGATATACTATGAGGAGTGTTCAAATGAAAAGGTACAAAACGACACTGAGTGTGTAATTGAACTATTTATTCAAAAGTAATCACCAGAGGCCTAAGCACAACTTTCCCACTGTTTAACGAGCCGAAAGATTCCCTGTTCCCTGTTCCCTGTTCCTGTGGCTGTGATAACAGCCAGTCCATCAGTTCATCCTTCGAGTTGAAGCGCTTCCCTTTGAGATGTTTTTAGCAGATCAAACAGATGGAAGTCACATGGCGATATGCGGATGCTAAAGCTCCTACTTGAACTCGGCCAGTACACTTTGTGTGACCCTTGCGACTTTTGGACGCTCGTTATGATGAAGCAGAATCGTTCCCACCGTGAGCAGCCCAGAGCGTTTGCACTTGTTTGTCTCACCGTACACGTCACTGTTAAAAGGTTTTCCCAGACTTTAACATGCTTCTATTGGAATATGATCTGCAACTAGGGCCTTTCCATTTTTCATTTTCTTCATTGCATGTTCGACTTCTTCCCTACTTATACCTTGGGTACCTAGTTCAACTATGTATCAGCATTCTGCAGTCATGATACTTGTAAAAGTTAAGAATTATCATATTTCTACGAAATATACAACTTGTACTAATCTAGCTTAGTGTTTCTAGTTTCTGCTGTCCCACTGGCTGGTCACCTCTGACTCTGTACCCGCACACTCTGTACCCTATTTCCCTGTGTCGGTCTCTCTCTACTCGGCCACCGGCGCCTAGGACAACCGGCGGAAACGAGACACAAAAGTGGCGACGAGGTTGGGGCACAAAACAGAGATGTGGGAGTAATAAGTTGGTAGGTCAACACTCACAAAAGTAATATTACACACAATTTTGTTTTACACCAACAGTTTTGCATAAGTCACTCACTGTTAATCTGAGCACACATGATTATTAACACTCGTAAGGTAATTACTGTAATATAACAGAAATACCGGGTAATCGTTATTCAGTGGTACACACCTATGTTGAACGTTGCTAACCAGCGAGTAGGCAGGAATCAGGAGGCTGCATGACGCCGGAGCGGCCCGTTTGGTTTTCACAGATGCCTGCAGCTGGGTAAACACCCATCGCTTAAGCGACGCTGCAGGACAGTAGACAGGACTGGGACTGCAAAGTGTAACGCAGTTGTGGCCGTATATAGAAAGTAAATAACAGCAAATATCTGTGTAAATAAGTGTATTTTTGTATGGTTATAAGCAGGAGAGATTCTTTGAAATTTGGAAAGTAGGAGGCGAGGTACTGGCGGAAGTAAAGTTGTGAGAGGGCATCGTGAGTCGTGTCGGGATAGCTCAGTAGGTAGAGCGCTTTCCCGCGAAAGGCAAACGTCCCAGGTTCGAGTCCCGGTTCCGGCACACAATTTTAATCTTCCAGAAGTTGCATATCAGCTCACACTCCGCTGCAGAGTGAAAGTTTCATTCTGGAAACATCCCTTAGGCTGTGGCTAAGCCATGTCTCCACCATATCCTTTCTTCCAGGAGTACTAGTCTCGCATGTTTCGCAGGAGAGCTTCTGTGAAGTTTGGAAAGTAGGAGGCGAGGTACTGGCGGAAGAAAAGTTGTGGGGCGGCATCGTGAGTCGCGTCGGGATAGCACAGTCGGTATAGCGCTTGCCCGCGAAAGGCAAAGGTCCCAGGTTCGAGTCCCGGTTCCGACACACAATTTTAATCTGCCAGGAAGTTTCATTGGAGGATATTCTTTTGTGTTATTATTTATGATAAATATGTCAGAATTCGCACTCTATTCTGATAAGTCACATATACGTAACATAGTAATGGAGAAAAGGATGATGCAAGTACATACGTATAAAAGATAATGAACTTTTTTTTTAAACTTGTTTATATTACAAAACTTCTTCGAAAACAATGTTAGTAGTTATAACGTGATCATCGTAACTTTTGGCTGTCCATGCAAAAAAAAAAAAAAAAAAAAAAAAATAAAATAAAATAAAATAAAATAAAATAAAGAAACCGGGCAAGTTCTGGTAAATATAACCCTACCAGTGAAGCTTGTCACCTTGTGCTTTTTCTATGGCCATAGCGAAGGTTACTTTTATTGTGAATTGTCTTCTTATCATTTGGAAAGGCATGTTGTATCAGAAACTGTGAGGTTCATGAGGGGTATTAGCACAGTTTTATCGGAGTCCTTGATTTTAGCAGTGATTATGTACTCGCCTAAGTGAGTCACCAGTAATGTTGCACAATTAATTAATCCCGGATTAAATTTAAGATTTCTAATTAACATTATTATAGCATTTTCTTTAAAATCAATTGATGAGATGGTAAACCGGACGGATTTAATGAGTTCAAGAATTCTAGGAGGTACAAATGAACGTCGTTTGTTACTTCAAGTTGGACAGAATCAAAACATCGACGTGTAGACTCGAAATCTTGGATAAACTATGATTTACAATGACGTGTATAACCGAAATCGTGTGATAAACTATGCTTGCAACAAAGAAGGTTTCTGGATTGCATAAAGAATCTAAACAACTGCAAGAGCTGTCGTTCATGTTAGTTAAACAGATTGTCTATAGATGGCACCTTTTTCATTGCATTTATTTCGGCCGTGCAAACTAAGTTGATACTCTGCGCGGTGGCTGATGGTAGAAACCGTAAATACATGTCCCATTTACGATCGTTCGCCGGGTATCAACTTAGATTGTACGAACAGTACAACTTTTTCCAAAAGCTTTTTTCTTTTTTTGAAAACAGTAACTTTAAGCTATCTTCGTATTTTTCGTCATTAGTGGAGAACGAACCTTGAAAATGATACCTCAATCATTAATTTTGGATTAATACGGCGTACACATAGAAAAACACGGATGAAAAATCTGACATCTTACAAAATAGGCTGCATGTATGTGTGTGTATGTTCCACATCTCCTCCTAAACTACTGGACCGGTTTCAACCAAACTTGGTATACATGATCCTTACTATCACGCAACAATCGCTGTTGGAGTAAGAACCACCTACGACACATACGTAAGGAGATATGACGTCATAAACAATGACAGTCGTGAAAAACGACCGCATCATGCGGTAATAATCTACATCTGTTCCTAAACTAATGGACCGATTTCAACCAAATTTGGTAAACATATTTCTTATGTGAGATAACAATTGCTGTAGGAGTACGAACAACATACGACATATGATCAGGAGATATAGCACATAAACAATAAGAGTTGCAAGAAACTGCCACATAATGCTGGCTATTTCATTTGCAAACGTTAGAATAAAACCTCTCTTTATTAATCATTATCTGTATATGTCATTATTATTTCTCAAATGTTAGTCCATCCATAGACATCATAGGTACAAGTTAATATTTGCACCTACTGTAGTTGCTGGACATGAAACCAAACATGTACGGTTCGGCCTTTAGACCACAACGAATCACATGTCACTTACTGAGCCGAGTACAGCCCAGTATGTGTACCTTGTGTTTCGCCGATACTAGCTGCGGAATGCGCAGTTGCTCACCGTCAGAGTTTCGAGTCCTCCCTCGGGAATGGGTCTGTGTGTTTGTCATTATGTTAGTCTAAGTTAGTTTAAGTACAGGGTGTCTCACGAACGACGCCTGCCAGGCGTCAGTGCATCGCGCGGTACGGCTCCCGGCCGCCGCCACCGCATTCGCCGGCCACGGCAGCGCCCGATTCTCGGACTCTATTGGGCCGCGGGCGCATACACTGAGTTAAAGTCTAAAAAACATTGCCATCTGAGTAACCTAAGCTTGCCTTTATTTACAGTAGATGTTCAAAATGATGTCCCTCTATGGAAAGAGCGGCCTGACATCTCTTTAACACATTTGCGAACACTCGACGAATTTCGGCTCCCGAAATCCGGCGTGAGATGACGGGAGTTATCGTTGACGTCAAGGCAACACACTAAAGTATTACCACAGAGGAAATTGGGGGAAAGTTACCATTTTCTGCAACATTAGCCGGATGAGGTCGTGGAGAGCTGAAACTGATAAGTTGGTGCTGATAACTAATTAAAAGAAAAACGTTCTCTTACATTTATTACAATTCCTGAGAAGAAGAGGCGTCTCATAGAGAAAAAAGATGAAGTGAGCTTCCGTTCTCACTCTACAAGTAAGAGAAAAAAACTGACAATCGGAAATAGAAAGTGGGCAGAGGTATATTTTGAAGCGACGGATACTCTGGCTGCAAGAGTCGACGATAATACACGCAAAAATATTTAACACTAGCTAAAAACCCGGCGTTGCCCTGGTATTTATTTATTCCTGCCTTCAGTTAGTACTTCTCCTATCTCTTCTCTCTGTCCATCTTCATTTTTCTAAAAACATGTTATATTTATCGGATAATATATAAGAAATAACGATGTCTTGCATAATGTACAAAATTATATGGGCAGTATCCAAACAAAAAATGATAGCAATCAAAATACAAATGGCATATAAAATTCTCACGATTCATATTTATTGAGTTATACGTCGTAAAACTGAATAATTTTTCAGGTACATATTTGTATAAGAGCCGTATGTCTGTAAAATATGTTGCGAATATAATTAGTAGTAAAGAAGTAATAGATTAAAATTTAGTGCGTGATATGGCGGTTTTCTATGAACGTTACTGTTTATGTGCTCATATCTCATGAACTACATGTCGTACTGTGATACAATTTCGAAATTACATTCAGCTATATGTGTGTGTACTGTCTGCATAATTTCCTGCGGATACAATTTGTAGTGTATAGATTATAAATTGTAACGTCTAACCGAATGCCGTAGATTTCGTCTATGAACTCCGAAAAAGTAGTAAGAACGAAACTTTTTGCTTTCGTGATTTTTCTATGGTTTTCAGCGAGAAAAAGTTCAATAAAGGTTTGAAATTATGTTTAAAGTTGGTTGCAAGTCCCTAAGTACTGTCATACTCATACAGTGTGTGAATAAAGTCTCGTCGCATTGTGTGGCAGTTTCTTGCAGTTATATTATGTACAAGGTCATGCATATTGCGACAGTTTTACGGCAACTACAGCGAAACTGTTGAGCGGTAGACTTCTTCACGTTTCATCATTTTAGTTTGTGTCGGAGGGGGGGGGGAGATCAGTTACAAACGCTTCATAAACGTCCGAAATTACATGCAAACTTTGTTGCAGGTCCCTAACTTTTCCAATAATTGACACATAAATCTGTGTATTCTCACGCAGTGGCCTCTCATTATTTATGACGTCGTATCTCCTGAGGTATGTGTCGTGCTCTTTTCTTTTTGGGTCAGGAACCTTCGTGGGCGTACGGTGGACAGTTCACCAAAGTTTCATTGCAATCGCATGAAGGGTTTATGAACACATAGAGGACATACAGATAAACATTCATTTTTATATACATATAGATACCGTTACAGGTTGTAAATAAAATATAGTCTGCATAGAAACGTATTATTTTACTTTCAGTGCATTTAATAGAAGTGAGATAGTTGTGGAGGTTTTATACACTCATGTAGGGGAAAATCAGAACACACTGAAAGATCAGATATGGGAAATTCATAGTCACAGGACGTGTTAATTAGGCATATAAAACACAGTGTTCTATATTCATTTGGAATGACCCTGTACATTACAGGTTAATTAATGAACACATTGTAGTTCTCGCAACCATACCTACCATATGTTACGTATTTCTATTGTTTGATTTTACCGGTAGTTTTGTCTGTGCATGCTGTATTTTACGATCAAGACGGCACAGCAATACACTATCGTCTATTTCACCAATCCAGCTACTTCTGCTGCTATATGGTATGGAGTGAAATATGATCGCAAATGGTTTGATACCGTATGCTGCGAATATAAGAGACATTTGGGGGCCACAAAGACTCCTCTAGATGGCCTGGCTCCAGTTTCTGAACTAACTACATTTTTTCATAATTTATTCACATGATAATCTCAGTTTATGCTTAGTATCTTGAAATAAGTTACTTTCGTACGTTTGATAATGATGACAAAGATCATCGAAACTAGTTACGTTATTTGAATAAAGGATGTTTCTATTCCTTGCGATTATGGCTTAACCACTGTATATGTGGCATATAATAAAATATCATTTTCAGTCACACTCCTAGAAAATAACGTCGAATAAAATAAAAGACTTTTTGTATGAGAAAAAAAAACAGAATCTCAAGTTAATGCTATATCATCACACACTCGGTATTTATTGTGTGCTCACTGGACAGTTGACCTGACTGTGTCTGCTGATTATTAATTGTTGTAAATGAAACAAACGTTTCAGTTTACTGCCATAGTATCGTGCTGCAAAGTTTTCTTTGCTACTGTCGACCATTAGGTGCCTGCCATTTCGATGTCATCACTGTATATCATTTCCCGAAGTACTTCATAATGATTTAATTTACATCCTACTGGCATTTTCCAGATATTCTGTCATATATTTGTTCTGTTCTTTGCGATAATTAATTCGTAATGATTTGGATTTCTATTAGCAGCAACTGCTTTTAACTGTGCAGTACCACCTACAACTGTAGAATATACTGAGCAGGTGTCAATACTTTGAAATATATGCAGTCAGCTTCAATATATTGCGCAAACCATCGATACCCTCTTCAGATTCTCAATATTGTTGTAACAATCCTCTGTATTTCGCAATTCATATTGAGCGTGTAAGTCCTGTTGTAACAAGGATATGATAAAGATTTATTCATGACTGCTTTAAATGCCTTAGGCTTAAAACGTCTGTAGTTATGAGGTTGAGCCAAAGCCGTACTGTTGATCGCAAGTGACAAAAGTCGTAGCAAAGCGTTCTTAGGAACGGAGACTTCCTCCAATTCCCTCAAAACCGTAGCGCCTACGGGTACCATCCCGACAACTGGCGTTACATCGAAGTAGCGTGGGTTGCCTACATTGGAAGACTGAAATGTTCAAATGTTTGTCAAGCTCATGGAACCTAACAGGAGGGTCATCAGTTCCTAAACTTACAAACCACTTATGAACTAACTCATACTAAAGTCAACACAAACATCCATCCCCGAGGGAGGATTCGAACCTCCGACATGGGAGGCCGCGCGATCCGTAACGTGGCGCTCAAACCGTTCGGCTACTACCTCGCGGCAACATTGGAAGGCAAATCAGTTTATAACTCAACACGTAGATTTTAGGGATACATTTGAAACATAGCATTTTGACGAAGGTTGCATCTTCTTCATGTTATGCAGAATATGAATACAAGCTGATAGGACGCTAACAAGAAAAACATTCTGATAGTGATGATTCAAAATGTTCAAATGTTTGTATAGTCTATGGGACTTAACTACGGGGTTATCAGTCCCTAAACTTACAAAGTACTTATGAACTACTTACGAACTAGGACGGCACAAATATCCATGCCCGAGGGGGGATTCGAACCCCCGACTGTAGTGGCCGTGCAGACCGTGACTGAAGCGCCTCAGTCCCCTCGGCCACCGCGGCCGGCGATAGTGATAATTCTTTATTGTACTTGTGCTAAACAGTTTCAAGCAAAGCTCATCTTCAGAGGACTTAATAAAGAAAATACAAGCTATTGAACATAATTTGTAGTACAAACAGTTTAACAGAAATGTAACAACAAAAATGAAAAATTGTTACCAAAAATAGATCACACCGTAAAAGAAACTTAACAAACTTAAATAAAGCCATCTATAACGCATTAGTGAAATTAGTGTACGGTTTTGTAATGTACATACCTCGACTGCTGTTACTATACTGATACAGAAATTGCAACGCCACTGGGAGGTGACACCGTATGTTAGTAGGTAGTACCTGTACAGCGACAATATACTAACGTATTAAGTCAGTAGGTAAAATGAAACAAAAAAAATTACAAAATAAACGATTTTTAAAAAATTAACATTGGCAAAAATGTGTCGTAATAATTTCTGCGTTATTAATGCGATTAGAAACAACAGATGTAAGTGGAGTTGCGTCAAATGAGCGAGCACTAAAGGGCAGCTTTTCTTCAACGGAGTAGTAAAGTTATAAATGAAATATAAGGAGAAAACAAAATATGCAAAGAAGGAAATCCAAAATAGGTAGAAAATGGAGATAGTGATGAGCCCATAAAATTAAACAACTTATATGTCGTTTTCTACTAACAAGCTATGGAAGAAACCAAAAACTAGTTACGACTACCTGTCAGCTGTTCACTAATTAAAAGATTTGGAGGGTTTCGGTGGCTAACACATATCGCAATCTCATCCAAACTCTCTAAATTAATGCCCTTAACGCCGAAGTGCAAAATGGTCAGATCATTATCAATATTTTTCATTTCATGCTTAAGTTCTTGTAGAACTCCCATTGCACTGGGGCAAAATTTGACCAATCTTGCTTATGGTTCGGAAGCCTACTTTGCGAAATGCACTGGTTATTACATCTTACACACAGTCATATTAAGTAACTGAAATAAATCGAGCAGGCTCCTTATTAGCAACTTTTTTTCCTTCTTTGGATTTTCATTTAGCATCTGTTTTCTCTTTTGATTTCGTTTGTATCTGTACTGATCCGGTAAAGGTAGGATACCCTCTAACGCTCACTCATTTCAAGCAGTGCTACTTATTAAAATTGTTTGTTGAGTCGCATTTATGCGAGTCTTTATATTTAAAAAAAATTTCTACATTTTTTCTTTCTTTTTTCGCATTGACCTGCACATTAGCATATCTGTCATTGTAGAGGTGCTGCCCTCTAACGTACAGTGTCACTGCCCTAGTGGCGTTGCAATTTTTGTATCAGTATACTAGCAGCACACGACATATGTACATTGACAACACTATTCACTAATGCATTGTAGATGGCCTCTATTAAATGGCCATTTCAAGTTTTTCAAGTTTGTAAAATTTAAACTTTCACGGCCGGAAAGGTCAATATTACTATAAATTTCCAGGCTATTATGCTGTGGTCTTGGAGAGAGATTGACAGATCAGCTGTTGCTGAACATGTTTTTAAACCGGGGGACCACCTTATTCAAACTGATAAAACTCAGGTTTTAGCATCCACAAATGGATAACACGAAAGACTGTACAGAGAGGCTATAGAAATTGTAAAACACCCCAATAATTTCAGTAGTATGGAGGAGGGCGAGAAACTAAATGAAATCTGGATTCCGGTGTTGAAGAAGAAGTGTAACTGTTTTCCACCATGGAACAATATTAACAACGGACGACGGCAATCGGCAACGACGAATTGCGCTCGCAGATACAAAACATCAGACGTCACGCCTCTGCGAGCGAGCCCTCGTAAACGGAGTTTGGTTTCAGTCACTAGCGAGTCAGAGTGTGCATCGGAAATACATAAGTGCCACGATCCCCCTTGAAAATGTCCTCCGCAGTTGGGGACGAAACGTTGGGTTTAAATAATAAATCCATAAGACCACGGCATAATTTTTAGTAATATTGATTTTTCAAGTTGGTTACGTTTCTTTCACGGAATGTAATATTTTTGTAAATTTCTCTCATTTTTGCTGTTACATTTCTATTAAACTTGTACTACAAATTGTGATACATGTTTTATTATTTTTATTAAGTGCTCTGAGGATGAGCTTTACCCGAAACGCTTTAGCACAAGTACAGAGAAGAACTAATACCATCTGGATGTTTTTCTTGCCAGCGGGCTATCAGCTGTTTAAAAAATCATTCCTATTACGTGTATTCATATTTTGCATTACAATAAGGCGATGCCACCTTCCCCAGAATCCTATATTTAAAATGTACCCTATAAACTGCGAGTTCAGTTGTAAAGCGATTCGCCTTCTAATGTAGGCAACCCACGCTACAACGATGCAATGCCAGTTATCGGAATGGTGTCCGTAGGCGGTATGGTTTTGAGGGAATTACAAAGTCTTCGTCCTTAGGCGGGTATTACACTGTAAAAGATCTTTGTCAAAGATCTTTTATCAAAGCTCTTTGGTAAAATCTTTGACAGTGTAATGGGTCATCTTTTATAAAAGATTTCTTTTATAAAAGATATTTGATAAAAGTTAGCGAGAGAGCCTAGCTTTTATAAAAGTTCGCAATTGTATACATGCGTCTTTCCTTGCTTTGACGTCTTTTAACCTACAAATTAACGTAAAAGTGTATTTGTTGTGTCGCTACTGCCACAGTGATCGTTTCAAAGTGAGAAGTGTGCGGAATATTTATTAATGCAAAGCACATTTACTAAAATATACGGTTAGAATCGTATAAAGAAAAAGCTACTGCTGTCAGTTGTATTCAAAGTGGCTCACTGTGGATAATGATAAGGAAGAAATTATATGTATCAAAGGATATATGGAGATGCATAAGTGAAATAAATGTTTTTATATGTACTCTAACCTAACCTCGTAATTCCTCCTAAAGTGATTTACATTTTGCTTCACTTGTGTCTGCAATAATACGTGAATTCTTAGGCCTACCCTGTACGATTCGTGTATTTTACTGCCTGTTGGAATAGATTTTGTATGTGGATATAAATGGGACGATCTTCGCGGAAAAGGCATTAATAATTTGCGTAATGAGATACTGCACTAATTAGCTCCGTATTTTTTCTTGCTTTGCACGACGCTTTTCGTGATTTAACCACAAGTCCATGTATTTACACGGATATTTTATGTTTCGGAAAATCAGGCAAAATAAATGTCACACTGCAGTAAACTATAAAAATGTCTTCCGCAGCACATAATCCAAAATGAAGCATAACATGAAAGAACTACGAAAATATTCTGTCTTCTCAATTATGATGAAGTGTCTAACAAGGTTATGTTTAGCATGGCATCTTCATGACACACGTTAACTTATTTACCCATTGACACAGCTTTAGGGTTTCCTGAAACGTCGATTTTGATGAAGTATTTATAAATATGTGGGCGAATTGAAATGTTTGCTCACACATTCTTAAACAATTTAGGTTATTCTGTTCTAGAAGTGTAGCTCATGAAGTACATTTGTGCGAGCACTTTTCGTATTTTCCTCTCGCTATTCACGGTTTTACCTAAAATTGTTTCCATTTTTCATTCTTTGCAGTGAATGCACTCCCGAGCAACATTATATTACGTTCTATAATACAGACGATTGACTATTTTGGAGTCTTTTCAGAGCAACTATGACAAAATATTTTACGCTAATGTAATGTGCTCCTGTGAAGTAGTTTCGTCAAAGATCTTGGATAAAATCTTTGACAAAAATCTTTGTCAAAGATCTTTTACAGTGTAATACCGGCCTTAGAACAAACGCTTTAGTACGACTTTCGTCACTTGCGATTAACTGTACAGCTTTGGCTAAACCGCATAAGTACAGACATGTTAAGCTTCATTTTGTGTGCTAAATTAAAGCGAAGTTGAGTATTCTGGGAGCATCATCTCCAACGTCATAGCTGCGTCATAACATTGGAGTAAGAATAACTCTCTACTCATGTTCTTGATACAATAGTCCCTTACACGCTTAATATGTACGAGGGTAAGGCAATTATTATCCGCAAAGTAGTTATAAAATTTTATTGTAATAAGCCGGCCGCGGTGGCCGAGGTGACTGAGGCGCTCCAGTCACGGTCTGCACGGCCACTACAGTCGGGGGTTCGAATCCCCCCTCGGGCATGGATATTTGTGCCGTCCTAGTTCGTAAGTAGTTCATAAGTAGTTTGTAAGTTTAGGGACTGATGACCCCGTAGTTAAGTCCCATAAGCTTAACAAACATTTGAACTTTTTTTTTTTTTAATAAAATACGAAACTTACAAGAACATCATTTTTCGACATAGTCTTCTTGCTTCTCAATGCATTTCGTCCATCGCTCTACAAGCTTTCTTATGCCCTCATAAAAGAAGGTTTTCGGTTGAGCTGCGATCCAGGAATGCACCGCTTCCTTCACTGCTACGTCCGAGTCAAATCGACGGCTCCTTAATGCCTGTTTGAGTGGACTAAACAAGTGCTAGTCAGAAGGGGCAAGATCGGGACTATATGGAGGATGGTCCAGTACTTCGAATTTAAGTTTATGGAGCTTTTCAGCAGTGTAGACAGCAGTATGCGGACGGGCATTGTCATGCAACAACACAACACCTTCTGACAGCAATCCTCGGCGTTTGCTTCGAATTGAAGGATTTAGCCTGTCAGTAAGCATCTCACTGTAACGTACACTGTTTATTGTTGTGCCCCTTTCTCCATTATGTTCCAGTACAGGACCTCGTGCATCCCAAAAAACCGTAAGCATCAGTTTTCCTGCGGACCGTTGGGTCTTGAACTTTTTCTTTCACGGCGGATTTGGATGTTTCCATTCCATACTCTGCCGTTTACTCTCCAGCTCGTAATGATGAATCCATGTTTCGTCACCAGTAATGATTCTGTCTAAGAAGTTGTCCCCTTCGATACCATAGCGATCCAAATGTTTTTTGCAGATATCGAGGCGCGTTTGCTTATGCAACTGTGTGAGTTGTTTTGGGACCCATCTTGCACAAACTTTACTAAACCCAAGTCTGTTGTGAATAATTTCGTAGGCAGAACCATGACTAATTTGAAGACGATGAGCCACTTCATCAATAGTTAATCGTCTGACTAAGAGAAGAATTTCACGTGATCGCTCAATGGTTTCTTCATTTGTGGCGGTAAACGGTCGTCCGGCTCCTTCATCGTACTTAACACTCATGCGACCATTTCGGAATTTTTCAATCTACTCGTACACACTTCGTTGTGGCAAAACACTGCTCCCGTACTGTACTGAAAGTCTTCTATGAATTTCGGCCCCTGATACACCTTCCGCCCACAAAAAACGTATCACTGAACGTTGCTCTTCTTTGGTGCAAAATAGACAGCGTAGCAGCCATGATTAACAGCACGGAAGCGACAACGAAACTAACGTAGCAGCTTGAAAATTGCAAAGATATAACAACAAATAAACAAAGCATGCGTCACCAACGTAAAACGACAGTACTATCAACATAAACAAAAATATAACTAAATTGCGGATAATAATTGACTTACCCTCATATTGCGCAATACAGAGTATTGTCATAATGACACTGAGTATCTCAGATGGGTATTGATGGTTTACACTATATACTGAAGGTGACCGCAAAGCTTCCTTGAGATTCTGTGTTTCTTTTTATATTTTTTTTCTCAAAAACTCACTTCATCTTTTATACCAGCAGAAAATTTTAATACAGTTCTAGGAAAACGTGACTAAGGGGCAGAAAACCAATCACGTCGCAAATGCTGAGCTGTTCCATTCCGTTGTTCCGAATAGGCAGCCACTGCAGCTGATTTTCGCCTGCCAACCCTCTGTTCATTTGAGTGTTCTTGTCACTGTCTGCTACAAATAATGGCACGCCATAGATGCAGAGAAATTTTTCATAACCACAAATCGGTGATTATATGCTATACCTCTCAATGTTATTTGAAAGAGGCAAATGTACAAAATTGTCGTTAAAATGTGATTTGAAGCGGGGTGTTAATGTGAAGATATGGCCAAGATGGCGACCATGCAAACAGTTGAAGAAAGCGATCCTCGCTTGTCTCGCACGACGTTTATCTCACGCGTGTGACGTACAACGCCGCAATACTGTGGCCGAGCGCTCTAAGGCGCCTTGCTGCGGATCGCGCGGTTGCTCCTCGTCGGAGTTTCCAGTCCTCCCTCGGCCATGGGTGTGTGTGTTGTCCCTTAGTTAGTTCAAGAAACTTGTAAGCCTATGGACTGATAACCAGAGTAGGTAAGTCCCACAGATTTACAAACAATTGAACAGTTGAAGTGAAATAATATTTACAACAAATTTTGCTTATGAAGTGATTAGGTGCATTATTCTCACTTTTGTCAAATTAGCGTGGTTAAAGGCCATAGACAAATTCCATAACTGACCCAATAACAGTGATAACAATACGCAACTGTCACGCAGTACTCAGATGACAATGTGGTGGCGAAGTCGGTCGAACTTAACCCACTTATTACAGACGGAAACATTGCAGTAATGTCTCACGCGACGGACCTCTCGTCACAGATAGCGAATCAATAATATAATATTCAGGACGAATATCTTAAGCGTTTTGAAACATTATTTGCAAACGTGAACAGTTAATTTTCAGTTTTGACACAACTACTTTACGCGATCAGGCCCAATGGACCGCTCGCTGCTTTGAGAGACTGCCTCTACTTCAGCCTGTCTTCGGCTCTCAAATGTTGAAATGTTTGTTGAGGTTATGGGACTTAATTACGGGGTCATCAGTCCCTAAACTTCCAAATTACTTATGAACTAGCTTACACTAAAGACGGCACAAATATCCATGCCCGAGGGGGGATTCGAACCCCCGACCGCAGCGACCGTGCAGACCGTGACTGGCGCGCCGCAGACCGCTCGGCCACCGCGTCCGGCTGCCTTCTGCTCTTTTCTGCCATTCTTCCAGCAGTTCCGCTCTCTGAAGGTCTTTGGATACGCAGTCCCCCTATCGATTCCTAGGTCTGCTCACGGGCCATCTGCCCTGTGGCTTGGTGTTGAGTAGAGTTTTCGACCATCGGTTGTCCCGCATTCGAGCAGCATGCCCTGCCCACTGAAGTCGTCGTGTCTTCATTACAGCCACTACGTTCGGCTCTTTTTAAATATTTAACTCTGTATTGTGACGTATACTCCATTTTTCACTCTCATTACCGTAAACTGGCCCAAAAATTTTCCGAAGCACTTTCCTTTCAATTATCATCAGTCTATTCAGATTTGCTTGGTTATACTGCAGATGGCACATCCTCTACTGGCTGTAAGAATGTTTTGTAGATGTTTATATTGAAATGTCTTGACAAACCTCTTGTTTTGAGGAGAGCATCATGGCCGTGGTTACAGCGATTACCTGCCTGT
This sequence comes from Locusta migratoria, assembly GCA_026315105.1. NCBI lineage: Eukaryota > Metazoa > Arthropoda > Insecta > Orthoptera > Acrididae > Locusta > Locusta migratoria. Next base: position 207,038,809 of record CM048750.1, read on the forward strand.
AGTCTTACCTGCATTTCCATTTTACTAGATTGTTCATCTGTCAATACTGCACCCAGATATTTGAACTCCCTGACTTGACTATATGAACCTTCAGTTGTCTGTAAGGACGCAAGAGTTTCTTGAGTTACATTATGTCCACGGTGTAGAACCATGTATTCTGTCTTGTCACGATTAATTTGAAGTCCAATTTTCCTCGCTGTTGTTTCCTGAATGTTCGCCATTTCTCCTAATTCTTCTTGTGACCCAGATAGTAGCACTATATCATCGGCATATCCCCGAATTGGATTCCTTTGAGTTCATTATATGCCAGATTGAAAAGAACAGGTGATAGTCCATCTCCCTGCCGTAGCCCAGTTTTTCTTTTGAATGCTTCAGTCACCCTATTTCCAATTTTTACCTTTGCTGTAGTATCCATGAGGCCGGCCTTCGTGAGGCTTACTACTTTCTTGGCAAAACCGAATTATTCCAGACACCTCAGCATACTTTCCCGAAGTAGACGAACAGCATGTGTAGTTCTTCGCCGAACTCCCACCTTTTTTCTACGCTCTGGCGTAAGACAAAGATTTGATCGACAGTGGGTCTCCCGCGACGAAATCCTCCTTGATATTCTCCAATGATGGTTTCTCCCAACGGTTTCAAATATTGAGCAGAGCGATACCACAGTAGTTTTCACATGCCATTCGATCATTCTTCTTGTGAATGGGGCTGATTAGTGCATTCCTCCAGTCTTCTGGAATGTTTTCAGTGTTCCATATGGTCTCTATTAATTTGTGGATCCTTGCGACAAAGAATTCACCACCTTCCTTAATTATTCCAGCATTGATGCCATCTTCTCCTGGACTTCTGTCCTTTTTTTAAGAAGTTTTATCTGCTTTCTGACCTCTTCTACGGTTGGTGGTAGGTATTCAGCGTCTGCTGTCTGTGGTTGGAGGAAGTTAAAGCGTGTCGTTAGGCCTTCGCAATTTCTCAAGTCACTGAAATATTTTTCCCATCTCTTTGCAATTTGATATTTATTTGTCAGCGTCTCTCCTTCGGCATTTTTTGTGAATTCCTCGGTGGATTTGACACAACAGATTGATAATTTCCGTACCTCCACCAAAGATGAACTTAACAACTTACATGCATCAACAAAACAGAAACTGAATGTACACTTTAAGTCTCAACAGGCTACCACAAAACAAGATTTAGAACAGCTACACGTTGTTACTGAACAGAAATTAGACAGACTAGAGAAACAACAATACCAGATTGCAGAGCAAACGATGACAGACGAGGAAATTGATTCGAGGTTAGAAATAAATAAACAGCTAAACGTTCAGATACATAATGTAGAACATGTAAAAACAACAAATTATCGTATGTACAGCAGAAAATAATAACGAAATATTGAACTCAGTTGATGTAAAAATTTCCTCGGCCATAGACGAAGTAGCAGTCAAAACGTTACCACCAGTTATTAACAATCTTCCTCGCGATTTTACACAATTAAAATTAAAGCAGGAAAATTTAGAGACGATAACTACCCAAATTACTACTAAGGCTAAAAATATTGTCAGATGAAATCATAACAGAGTACAGCAAGTCTTACTAACAACATAGGCACAGTTAAATGAAAAAATAGATGCTGAGTTAAAGATAGTAATTTAGGATGAACGCTGAGACACAGATAACCTTTTAAGGAAAGTATTTAAGTGCCTGGTTTACTTGCATTTGACTTGAAATAATTAAGTAATGCGGCTTTATGTACCTTTTCGTTTTGACCACGCCAAATTGTATCGGTCAGACACACTGCAATGGGAGATCTACTATAATTTAAACATCAATTGAAAAATATCATAACTAGCTGAAAACCCGGCGTTACCCGGGTATTTATTTATTTATTTGAGCCTTGAGTTAGTACTTTCCCTATCCACTCTGTCCATCTCCTTTTTTCTAAAAACATGTGACAGTTATTAGAGAATATATAAGAAATCACACGTAAAAATGCACTCGTTTCCAAGAATCCAATCACGAAATTCAACAATAATGATTGTAATAATATCCCAGATCGATCACTTGCTGTAATGAGCGAACCATCAAATCGATTTTTTTAAAGAGATGTATTAAAATAGATTTCTTATTTTCTGTTTCATTTATTTATTGTTATATTTCATTATTCCTATGCTTATCCTTACAGAGAAAGAGCTGAAGACATTGTAGTACGCATAGACCGAAGATATGGTCTGTGGCATCACGTTTCGCTGTATGTAACCTCCTTGCTATAGAATCGCAAACGTCATCGCTGGCCTTCAGTCCGCTTTTTTTATAATTTGAGACTCAACCACCATATCCTGCACCCCCTTATAGCTATCGGCATGGAACGGCTATGGTGTACAACGGGAGACTTCGGACAACAATTACACACAGACCATTCGTTTGCGTTCTGTATTTTTCGCTGCAGAGCGAAATATTAACACACACACACACACGTAGAATTTTATATGCACTGATAACTTCCCACCCCAATATACTCCACCATTTATCAACCCTCAAGCAACAATACAACCAATAAAACCATTTTCAAAGAGTCATTATTGTTCCGCATTTCGCGTTATATTCTTCAAATTACTAAATATCTATCAGATCGCTATAAAACCGTGCCTAAAACCTCCCTCAGGTATAAATAGTAACTGTGCAAATATTTTAGTCTCTGCTCCTTTTCGTTCGGACGTGATAAGCGTACACCGAACAGATAAATAGCTATCCGATCGCCATAAAACCGTGCCTAAAGCCTTCCCGGGGTAGACATTAGCTCTTCATGTTCTGTGGTTCAGACGTGATAAACGTACACCGAACAGACATTCACATTTATAGATATAGATGATCTGACCATTTTGCACTTCGGCGTTAAGTGCATTACTTTAGACATTTTGGACGAGATTGTGATATGTGTTAGCCACTAAAATACTCCAGATCTTTTAATTAATGAAGCGCTAACAGGATGTCGCGCTGATTTTTTTATTTCTTCCACAACTTCTTAGTGGAGAATGACATATAAGTTGTTTAAGTTTATGGGCTCATTAGTATTCCTCTTTTCTACTAGTATTTAGTTTTTGTCTTCCTTCTTAGCATTTTGATTTTGAATTTTTTTCTCCTTTGATTTCATTTGTAACTGTACTGGTCCGCTGAAGATAAAATGCCCTCAAGCGCTCTCTCATTTTACACAGCGTCACTTACATCTGTTGTTTTTAATTGTATTAATTTATTAGAAGTCTTTACTACGTCTTAATTCCGCCAATCTTTATTTTAAGAAATTCTCTTTCATTTTTAATTATATATTTTTTTCATTTACCTACTGACTTATACATTAGTATACCTGTCGTTGCAGAGATGCTGCCCTCTAACGTACGGTGTCACCGCCCTAGTGGCGTTGCAATTTTTCTATCAGTATAGTAACAGCACTCGTCATACGTGCATTGACAAAATCGTACATTGATTTCAGTAATGTATTATAGACGGCTTTTATTAAACGTCCATTTTATGTCTTTCGGGTTTGTTAAGTTTCTTTCACGGTATGTAACATTTTTGTAACTTTCATTCATTTTTGTTAAACGTTTTGTATTATAAATTGTGATCAATATGTTGTATAATTTTTTATTAGGTGATCTGAAAATAAGCCATGCTTGAAACGCGTTAGCACTCGTACAGAAAAGAACCTATCACCATTTGGATGTTTTTCTTGCCAGCGACCTATCAGCTGCTTAAAAATCATTCTAATTACGTGTATTCAGTTGCGTAGATCAAATGTTAAAATGTTTGTAGAGCTGATGGGACTTAACTACGGGGTCATCAGTCCCTAAACTTACAAACTACTTATTAACTAGCTAATACTAAGGACGGCACAAATATCCATGCCCGAGGGGGGATTCGAACCGCCGACCGTAGTGGTCGTGCAGACCGTGACTGACGCGTCGCAGTCCGCTCGGCCACCGCTGCCGGCCGTTGCGTAGACTTTCCCGGAGTAATAACCGATATATTCGTCTCGGGTGTGCAGCCGGATACCGTCGTCAACCAAACACGATATTCCGGCAGACCAACTGCCTGCCATCTTCAGGTCAACGCACTCACCTGAAGATGGCAGCCAGTTGGTCTGCCGGAATATCGTGTTTAGTTGACGACGGTATCCGGCTGCACACCCGAGCTATATATTATTACGTGTATTCACATTTCTCATAAAAAGGAGAAGATGGCACCTTCGTTAAAATCCGATGTTTCAAATGTACCCCTAAAAACTACCAGTTGTGTTGTAAAGCGATTTGCCTTCCAGTACAGGCAACCCGCACTACATCGATGTAATGCCAGTTGTCAGGATGGTGCCCGCAGGCGGTATGTTTTTGAGGAAATTACACGTAGTCTTTGTTCCTAGTACAAACGCTTTGGTACGATTTTTGTCACTTGCGATCAAATGTACGGCTTCGGCTCAACTGAACAAGTACAGACATTTTAAGCCTAAGGTATTTAAAGCTTCATTTCGTGTGCTAAATTAAAGACAAGGTGAATATTGTGGGAACATCATCTCCAACATTAGTGCTCCGTCCTAACATTGCAGTCATGAATAAATCTTTATTCATATCCTTGTTACAATAGGCCCTTACCACGGTCAGTACGAATTGAGCAGTACAGAGTATTGTCACAATAACAGAGTACCTGAACAGAGTATCGATGGTTTCAGCAATATATCGAAGATGACCGCAGAGCGTTAGAAGTATTGACACTTACTCAAAATATTGTACCGTTCTAGTATGGTACAGCACAGTTACAAGTAACTGCTAATAGAAAACCAAATCATTACGAATTAATTTTTGTTCATTTGAATGTTCTTGTTGCAATCTCTCTGCTACAAATCATGGTATTGCACAGATGCAGGAATATTTTGTCATAACCAGAAGTGTTTGATTATATGCTAAGCCATTCAATATTAATTAGAAGAGACAAATGAGGAACAAAATTGTCGTTAAAATTGTGATTTGAGATGGCTGCACTTATGGCGGCCATTCACCAGTACTGCTGTCTCTCTGCTGCCATGCCATCTGTGCATGCAGAAGCCAAGTTATTTTGTACCTCTCTACACAGTTCATTTACCGTAAAGTTGACTAATGTGAAAAAAACGCAAGATTTTTAATGTTTAATTTACGTACATTTTAATGAAATTAGGCTTCTTATTAGTAAATACACAACTGGAAGCGTTGGAAAAATTGTTCCCAGCAGTTATGATACTCATACTTTGAGATAGTATGCATTACCATAGTCGTTTGTGGATAAGTGATCATGTCAAAACCTTTTTCTTCCACTGGCACTTTCAATTGCATAAATAACCAGAAGTCGTACAGAGACAAATTAGACAAATAAACATGGTGTTCTAGGGCCACACTACATTTACGGGCAAAGAAATCGCTCACTTTCATGATCAGTGTGCTAGTACGCTGTCGTGCAACCAAATCTTGTATCTTGTTCCCGGTGTTCAGGTCGAATCCGTACAATCCTGACTCATCAACAATCAAGTAGTTAAATAAAGGTGAAGCCTTGAATTAATGTTTCTGATACGGACAGGAATTCCACCCAGACCTCCATTCTCACTAGGCAGACGTCTTAACCATTAGACCACCGCACCGCTATCGATTAAGGCGCCTCCGAATAGTCTAAGTTGGATTTCCTTCCACCTCACAAACTCTAATTCAGTTTGTGACATGGAGGCAAGTCCTACATAGACTAGCCTTAATCGCTAGTGGTGCGGTGGTCTAGTGGTTGAGATGTGTGCCTAGGGAGATTGGAGGTCTGAGTTCGATTCCTGGCCGCATCACAAATTTTAATTCAAGGCTTCACCTTTAAAGTCTTTGACATTTCGAGACGCAAAACAGTCTCAGGGTTTTTAAATTTGTAATCAAGTAGTATTCTCCATGAGTTGCTCTGTGTAGATAATTTGAATGAAAGAAAAGATTTATCAGTGTTTTGACACATCTTGCCTGCGTGTGAATATTTTTCTGTCAGAGAATCTATACGTTTAGATTTCGAGTTTCGGCTCTTTGTAACGGGATTGTACTTAAACCACCTTGTTTCGTATGCGGTTATCGAACAAAACACCAAGTCTGGATTCCTGATCCTCAGAAACTGAATGGTCAACAATACGACAACAGATCATATGTTTGTACAAATTTTCAGTTTTATTATGGTGCATAGATCTTTCAAAAATACCACTGTATTGGAGAGGTACTGGTACGGTAATAAGAGGTCAGACGTGTCTCAGAACGTGCAGAATTGCACACGATGTACACAGAGAGCAGGTTTGTGTAAAAATTCAGTACCATTGCATACATAAAGCATTAGCTACGTTTCAGTTATTGAGATATGCGGAAACAAAGGGTGCACATTTGAGGCCGACTGCCAACCACTCCAGACGAATTTGCAACCAGGTAAACGCAGCATGGATAGCTATAGCACAGGACACCATTACGCCATAAAGGCGGCGATAGCATCAAGCATGGGACCATGGCGGAACTGTACCTATCAGGCAACACGACACTCTCTGAACCGAGGTGACTGAAATTCTAATAATTTCTTCAGAACATACTAATTAACATGTCCCGTGAATATGAAATTCCCGTTTCTGATCTTTCAATGCCTTCTGAGTTTTCAATGTCTCACAACTACTTCACTTGTATTTTACAGAAAACGTAGGTATTTTTTTCCAAACGCACTCAAAGTAAAACAATAAGTTTTTATAACTATGCAACTATTATTTAATCTTTCTGGGTGCTTGATGGATCTGCAGTTTCTCCTTTGTTAAACGATTCCAATATGCTGTTGTGTTTGTTGTAAGCATTGAAATTGCTACATTTTTAGCTTTTGCAGTACATACTTCATACCTTAAATTTTGTAACACTCTTTTCTCCCCTTCCACAAAGTTACTGTACAATCGACATTAGTGCCAATTTTTAGACATTTTTACTTCTACAAAACACACTCACTACCAAATTACCAACAAGGAGACCACGTGAGTGTCGGATTTTAGAATTTTTTAATGTTTATGGTACGTGAAGTTCAGAACTCAAATAACAATCATCTAAAGCCATTCGACCAAGCTCTCAAAATTTCTCGAGAAAATCGACTTTGAAGTTGTGCAAGTTGTTCGAATCCTGCTGTGACATTTTTTTTTATGTTGTGTTGGAATACTTACATAATTTTAATATCTAATAGTAATTTTTACGCAAAATTCCCGTAGTTTTGTTTATTCGTAATTTTCTACATTTTATAAAAGCTTGTTAATAATTATGGTTTCAATCAAAAAACATAAGTCAAATTTTTACAGTATTCGCTTCACTATTAGTTGACGACGCTAGACTGTGTTTGTTTAGTTCGTGAAGAACTAAGACGCTGTTTTTGGAATGTCATCTCCGTAGCTACTAATGACTTTCCAAGCAGCTAACCTACTCAGCCATCGTTTTACGTGACGACAAAGTGTTCAGCTCGTCTACATTCACCTAAACAAAAATTGACACAGGTGCAATTAGAGATCCCAATATGCTTCATATAACTAAATTCTAAAACAACGAAAAAATACTTGTCACAGCGAGATTTGGCCGCCGACCCTATTGGTTGTGACACTAGAACGCTACACCGACATTTACGTGTACTAGCAAAACTTCAAAGTCGATTTTCTCGAGAATTTTTTAGAGTTGCGGCGAATGGCTTGGGCTGATTGTTATTTAAGTTCTGAACTTCATGTGCCATAAATATCAAAAAATTCTAAAATCGATACATATGTGGTCTCCTTGTAAGACGAAAAATCAAAGTATTGCGAGGGTGCTTAGAAATTCAGCCATGACAGAAAAGTTGAACTAAGAGGAGAGGAAAAGTGGTGTCAGAAATTTATAACAACTTTAGTAAATGGCTAAAAGTGGCATCACTCGAGTGGCGCTACAGGAATTCAAACGTTTCCACACAACTTAGGTGATCCTACTCGAATATGAAAAGTGGCATCACTTATTTTTACGTGTGGATACCCAGCTTAAAGAGATACGAATGGTTGTTCATCTTCGCTATTGTGAATCACATCTTTTCTATTTCAAACTGATGGCTGTTAGGACCGTTCTACTGAATTCAGTATACAAATTAAAAATTCATTATTATAAGGTGAGTTTTTTTTCTCTTTTTGCTATCAATTGCATTTCGTTTTATTCAAATAAAGAATCGTCATTGATCTCAAATTTGATCCCAGGTGTTTCACTTCAAATCAGGAAACACTAGTTGTACTCGTCTTGGTCGTTTTTTCATTCCGCACTGTTTATTTTGGTCTTATATCGCACTGTATTTTTATTCATTTTTCCAAAAGTAGATTCGTATTTTTATTCATTTTTCCAAAAGTAGATTCTTTTTTTCTTTTTTTAGTGTTATGTGCGCTTTATTCCATTTAATAATGTTACTAACCGCTTCCATAGCTCAGGGGCAGCGTCGTTGAGCCTATGTAAGGGACCTGGGATCGATTCCTGATAGGATACTAGCTATAAATCTTAATCTACAGGAATGAGTGATGGTCGTGCTAACGGAATCAGTTTGCTTTTCGAAAATATTGTGAAATACTTTGACATTGTAATTTACAAGTCGCTGAAGTGCCGTCGATCAAAAGACTTGCAGTAGGCAGCCAAATTCCAGAGAGGATAACCCGGCCACTAAAGGCCATTATGATTATTTCATTATGTTATTGGGTACATATGTAATGTGTAATGAAAATAAAGAAATAGTGATGGAGTTGAAAATCTATAAAGTGTAAAATCTATAAAGTGTAAAATGGAAGCAAAGAAGATGGAATCAGCAAGTACAAAGTAGTGGGATGGAGAGTGAGTTCGAGGAGGGAGAGGTGACTGGTGGTAAAATACGGAGAAAAGGAACTTATTTCTCTCCATGTATTTTTTTTTTTTTTCAATTATTTTATACAGTATCTGGTTTCGAATATTTATTTGTCATTAACCATCTGCTTGTTGTGTGTTATGGTTAGTGCATTGAAAAGGAATGAAATGTCTGTCTTCACAGATTTTTTTATTTCCATGTAATTTTTTGCTTTGTGTGGCCTCTGATATTCCTATTTGAGGTGCTTTGTAATATTGAATGGTTTTGCGCATATTTCCATGATATATTCTTCATAACTTGTACTAATAAAACTAACTTCAATAATTTTAGAGCAAATAAAAGCTACACGTCCACATAATTGGAGAACACAACATTTTCTCATAGTAAAATAGTAATTTGTCATGTAATCTGCTTACTATTTCACACAGCCTCCAAAAAATGTTCAAATGTTTGTAAATCAATCGGACTCAGCTGCGTGGTTGTTAGACCGTAGCTTACAAACTACTTAAACTAAAGTAAACTAACCTAAAGACAACACAAACACCCATGCCCGAGGGGGGATTCCAAGCCCCGATGGCAAACAGCCGCGCGCAACGCAGCACGGCGCCCCAGTACGCACGGCTAATCCGCCGCGGCTACTGCCTCCTAATGTGAGCTATCCCTAAGTTAGCAGTTCAGTGTCGTATCTCTTCATATTATGGCATACTTCTGGCCATTATGTTCGTAAGTGAACAAAAAAATTACACTGTCAAAATATTTCACAATATTTTCGAAAAGCAAATTGATTCCGTTGGCAGGACTATCACTCATACGTGTAGATTAAGTTTTACAGCAGCATCGCCAATAGATGTTTATTCCGTGCTGCATGATGCGTGCATGGACAATGTAAGTACTGAAAACTGGAAGTACCTAGGTGAGAGGCTGGTTTTTGGCTGAAAAGTGGTGGCTGGCGCTCAATTGTGCAACACCCGACGCTCGCTACGTTTGAGACACCATATTGGTTTCATCCGTTTGGATTCTTTCTGAAGTACGCGGGGTGTTCAAATGAAAAAGTACGAAACATCTTAACAAACAAACCTGTGAAATTTGAATATGCCGCTTTGGGATGACCTAGTGCGACATCTAGGTACGCGGAGCAGCCGGCCGCAGTGGCCGAGCGGTCTGCGGCGCGCCGCTCACAGTCTGCACGCCCGCTACGGTCGAGGGTTCCAATCCCCCCTCGGGCATGGATGTTTGTGTCGTCTTTAGTGTAAGGTAGTTCATAAGTAGTTTGTAAGTTTAGGGACTGATGACCCCGCAGTTAAGTCCCTTAAGCTTAACAAAAGTTTGAACATCTGAATATCTGACGCATGGGTCGTCATCTCCCCCTAAAAAAAATTCAAAGCTGGGCCTTCAGCAGACAAGGTGATGCTCACAGTCTTTTTCGACGTCTGAGGTCCGTTAGTCATCGAATTCCTAGAGCACGAAAACCCATTAACAGTGACGTGTACTGTAAGACATTCCGTAGCCTACGCAAGTCCATCAAGAGCAAACGGCCTGGGCTGCTCACGAAGGGAGTGATTCTGCTCCATGCAAACGCTTCAACTCGAACGATGAAATGAAGGACACAGTGGAGGACTAGCTCTTGTCACAGACACAGAAATTCTGGAAACGGTGAATCCTTCGGCTCGTTAAATACAGGGATAGTTGTGGTCAGACCTCTGATGATTACTTTTGAATGAAGACTTCAATTATAGACAGTGTCGTTTCCTATCTTTTCATTTCAACACCCCTCGTATAACTAGCAGTTTATGACACTATTCCATTTCAATGCAACCAAATATGAAGATTGATCACAATCATATCAATGCAGGTTACGACTTTGAAGCAACAAATTAATTTTGATCACTGTGGGCCTGTGGTTGGATACTTGCAGAAAGTAGAAAGTTCACGTCTTGCTGTACACTCATAATTTTTCTTCTACTTCGTATCTGTAACAAACTTCGAAACTTTCTTATCCATGTAACAAGACATATGTTTTGCAACATTCATTCTTATATACGTATAAGAGTATGCCTCTCTCTCTCTCTCTCTCTCTCTCTCTCTCTCTCTGTCGCGCGGGAATAGTCGAGCGGTTCAAGGCGCCTTGTAAGGGACTGCGAGGCTGCTCCCGCCAGAGGTTCGAGTCCTCCCTCGTACATATAGGTAGGTAGATATGTATGTATGCGTGTGTGTGTCTGTGTGTGTGTATTTATCTTATAATGGTTTTAGTTTAAGCAGTTGGTTAACCTAGTGACTGGTGACCACAGTGACTGGAGGTCATCCAGATGACGAAGAACAGACGAACAGGAGTCTTTATCGAAATTGCTGTAGGGAAACTTTCGGTTACTGATTTGATAACACTTGTGCTCTCACTGTATTCAGTTAGTTTATTGGTGACGGTTGAATTTGGTTTTGTTTGTATAAGAAACAGTGTAAAGTTTTTCAAATGTTTATGAAGCTTATGGCACTTAACTGCGGGGCCATCAGTCCCTAAACTTACTAACTGCTTATGAACTAACTTATACTAAAGACAATACAACCATCCATGCCCGAGGGAGGGTTCGAACCTCCGACGCGGGAGACCGCGCTATCCGCAATGTGGCGCCCCAGACCTCTCGGTTACTCCCGCGAGGCTGTAGAGTTTTTGTGGTAGTCTTATTTGCTCCGTATTGATACTAGTACTAGTAACTTGATTTGTAGAAACTGCTATTTCTTGATTACTGTAGTTAACATAATTCATAATCCCGTTCATTTGTAGTAATTTACAGATCACAGACGTCTAGTTTTTCTTAAAAAGTAAGTGTTAAATTTTACCATGAGTGAAAAGTGTGGGCTCTGTCATAGGTTCGTGCGTAGTGGGCTGCAGTGTGGGATTTGTGCTAAGTATTCTCATTGAGGGGGGGGGGATGCAGTGGGGAAGTCAGTGGGCGCTGCGGTGAGGTTCTCTCCTGGAATTGCGGGATATGCAGCAGGAATTAGCTGATAGACGTTTAATCTGCGCCCTTCAGGTGCAGTTGAAAAACGCTGAAGGGGAACTAGGAAGGCTGAGGATTTGAAAGGGGCTTGGGGAATGGAAACTGCCAGTTGACAGGAAGTAGCTAGGAGGAGGTATTACGATAGCTTCACGTTGCAAGTTTCAAGTAGGTTTGACCAACTGTCAGAGTTAGGTGGAGATGAAACTTCTGTAGCTTATAAATAAAACAACGAAAAAATCGTTCATTGTAACATTGTTGATTAAAATTGCTATGATTGTGATATTAATTATTAATTTTTTGCAATTTCAGTGAGAGGCTGAAAGAGAACGGGATTATAAATTCTTATAGCTAGTCGCTTCCTTGACGTGTGGGTTGATGAACGGAGCAGACGACGGCAGTTAGGTAGTGCTGCTAACTGTTGCATCTGTAATTAATATCTCAGACTTTTCTTTTGACATTGGCAACACGTCTGGATGTCTACCTAATTTAGAGACTGCTAGGTGAAGACTATCAAATCTGGAAGCAGCCGTCAGAGCGGTGTTTGCAGTCGAAATATTGATTCTGAATTAAAGTTTCTGAAAAGCATTCACCGTGTTTGCTGCTTCGTACCGCTCCAGTCTGATAGATCCCTGGGGCAGTGGCCATGTATGTTAAAAAGTTTTCCATCAGAGTCAATCAACGTTTTAAATCACTCCACAGAAAAGAAATTTGAATGTTTTGCAGGAGTTCTTAATGCTAATGGAACTAAACTACTAATTGTTGTTTCTTATACGTCCCCTGGATCAAATTTTAAAAATGTTTCTCCCCAAGATAGAGTTGGTCCTGGGTTCACTTTATAGCAAGTACAAAAATTTAGTTGCATGCGGAGATTTCAACGTTAGTTGTCTACGTGATAGTCCAATAAAAAGGCAGCTGTTAGATCTCCTTAATTCCTGTCATCTGATGTAAACAGTATTCTTTCCAACAAGAGTGCAAGGCAGTAGCAGTTCTACCAATAATAATATTTTTGTTGATTCTTCGTTATTAGAGGGGCACTCTGTTAGCAGAATAGTGAATGGACTTTCACATCATGATGCATAAATTTTAGCTCTTTTTAAGCCTAATTAAGGAACAAGAATGGCAGGATGTTTATAGTGCTGATAATATAGATGATGAATGTAATGTTTTTCTGAACACATTTCTTATGTTGTTTGAAAGTTGCTTTCCGCTAGAACGCTCGAAACAGGCTACTTTCAGTAACAGGCAGCCATGGTGGCTGACAAAGGGGGGTAGGAGTATAATGTACAACAAAACGGGAATTGAATCAAAAAGAAGCAGTCAGAATGAAGATGCAGTAGCTTACTACAAACAGTACTGTAAGGTTCTGAAAAATGTCATTAACAATGCAAAATGTATGTGGTATGCAAAAAGAAATGCAAACTCTCAGGATAAAATGAAAACCATCCGGTTAGTCGCGAAGGAAGTGTCTGGTCGGCAGCACCAGGTAGAGGATATAAAGTCTGTGTGTAGTAGAAATGTTTCTGTTACTGATAACTTAGATATAAGTACAGTATTAATCACTTCCTGAATATAGCAGGTGAACTAAACAGAACCCTAGTTTCTACAAGTAATCATACAACATTGTTATAAAATAGTTTCCTGAGGCTGTTATCTGAAATGGTCCTCCATGACATTTACAAAGGGGAGATTGAGTCAATAAGTAAATCACTAAAGACTAAGGACTCTTGTAGCTATGACAGGGTATCTAGCAGAATGCTAAAGTATTGTTCTTCATGTGTTAGCCCAGTACTAAGCCATATTTGCAATTTTTCCTTTCAGAATGGTCAGTTTCTTGACATGTTAAGGTACTCAGTAGTGAAATCTTTTTATAAAAATGGAGAAAGGGATAATGTAGACAACTATAGACTTATTTCTATGCCAACGTTTTTTTCTAAATTTACTGAAAAGGCTGTATATTCAAGGTTAATTGCTCACTTCAATTCACATAATTTGTTGTCAAACGTACAGTTTGGCTTCAGAAACGGTTTATCGACTTAACATGCTATATTTTTTATTCTCCGTGAGACACTTGATGGGTTAAATAAAAGGCTGTGAGCATTAGGCATCTACTTTGATTTAAAAAAGCATTTGATTGTGGTGATCACAAAATATTGTTGCAGAAGCTGGAACATTATGGAATAAGAGGAATAGCTCATAACTGACCCATCTCTTACTTTAATAACAGACAGAAGAAGATGATTCTCCGCATGTTGAAAATGGCTGTGACGTACAGTCACAATGGAGCACAGTTAAGTGTGGGGTGCCCCAAGGGTCTGTTTCGGGACCGCTATTGGTGTCTTTCTTATATTAAATGCTCTGCCTTCGTGTATAACAGGTGATTGTAAAATATTTTTGTTTGCTCATGATACCAGTTTGGTAGTGAAGGATGTTTTATATAATATTGGCACAGTCTTAAATAATGCAGTTCAAGAGATAAGTTCATGGCTTGTAGAAAATAAATTGATGTTAAATCACAGAATAACTCAGTTTTTACAATTTCTAACACATAATTTAACAAAATCGGACATTTTGATTACACGTAATGGGCATGTGATAATTGAGACTGAACAGTTCAAATTTTTAGGTGTATGAATAGTTAGTAAGTTGTCATGGAAATCCCACGTTCACGATCTTGGTCCAGAACTAAATTCTGCTTCATTTACCATTAGAACAGTGCTAAGTGATTTTTCAACATGAAAAGTAGTCAACTATGCTTACTTTCATTCACTTATGATGTACGGCGTTATTTTTTGTGGTTACTCGACTGATACCAAAAGGATATTTTTGGATCAGAAACAGGCGGTTCGCGCAATATGTGGCTT